>OX377204.1:70923538-71522105 GCA_947396885.1 Heligmosomoides polygyrus polygyrus | reverse complement strand
AAGAGAGGGGTTCGGCAAGGGGATACCATATCCCCGAAGCCCTTCAGCGCCACTCTCGAAAACGTCATGTGCGAACTAGAATGGGAAGACATGGGAGTGAAGGTCGACGGCCGGCAACTACATCATCTTCGCTTCGCTGACGACATCGTGCTCATAACACCGATCATCAGCCAGGCGGAGCGAATGCTGGCCGACTTCGATCGTGTATGTGGGAACGTTGGACTGCAGCTGAATCTTACGAAGACGATGTTCATGAGGAACGGATGGGTTTCTGATGCCCCATTCTCGCTCAACGGAACGAACATCTCCGAATGCTCCAGCTATGTGTATCTGGGTCGCGAAGTCAACATGGCCAACGACCTAGCACCAGCAGAGCTGAGCAGGAGGAAAAGAGCGGCTTGGGGAGCTTTCAAGAGCGTCGAAGAACCGCGAAGAAGACGAAGAACGTTCGACTCCGTGCCCACCTATTCGACTCCACTGTTCTTCCTGCCCTAACATACGCCTCAGAGACCTGGGCTATACGAAAGCAGGACGAACACGCGATCAGCGTCGCGCAGCGTGGAATCAAGAGGATGATACTCACGCAAGTGAGAGAATGCTTCCGGAGTTCCGAGCTTCGCCGACGTTGAAGATCAGAGACGCTGTCGCGTGGGCCAAGCTGTCGAAAATTAGGTGGGCCGGCCACGTAATGCGCTTCGCAGACACCCGCTGGACGAGAGCCATCACCGACTGGATTCCGCGGGATGTCAAAAGAACACCAGGACGCCCACCAACGCGTTGGTCGGACTTCTTCGTTAATGCTCTGAACGACCGATATGACGCTCTTCGTGTTCCTCGAGCGAGGAGGATCCATTGGACCACTCTGGCACGCGACCACTCTGGAAAGATGGTGCTTTACGGCCACAGCAAAGCAATGGCTAGAACGCAACGAGCTGGGGAATCTGACGTCAAAACCGGAGCTTCATCGGAGAAGGTCCTGTTGTGCGTTTGGTGGACGTGTGATGGTCCATTGCACTGAGGGTCGCCTCCACGTAGTCAAGCCATCAACTGCGTTCTCTTCTGTTAACAACTCGACCAGATTCGAAGAATTTGTGTACAGAGGACTTGACACGAGCCGAAGCTTCTTTCACCAGGTCAACTGCCGATCCCATGCGGCACTTCAGACGCTGGTAAAAATCGCAAAGTTGAGCTGGACGAGGATCATTCAAATGTCGTACAGCTTAGACATTGCGCCTTGCGACTATCATCTGTTCCGTCGAGAAATCAGTTCCTCCGCGGTAGGCGCTCCTTCGAAGTCGATGAGGTCACGGCGGTGATAGACGACATCTTCTGGCCGAAACGGACCAAATTCTACAGAGATGGAATACACTCAATGTGTGAAAAGTGGAAGTCATCGACGTCAACGGCCATTACTTCATTTCAGTGAATTATTTCGTTTGTTTGCAATGCTATTTTTTGCTAGAAAATAATTTTTGTTGCAAAGTTTATGTCTCAACCTAATACAGTTTCGTCATAACGCTTTTGAAGGGACCGGAGAAAATCCGCGTTATAACGGGAGTCGCGTCCTAACCGGAGCTGAACTTTTTAGACTCTTACGCGTAGATTTATTTAGAATCGCAAACCATGGCTAAATATGGCTATAGTAATGAAATATGTGACCATGAGGAGAGTGTGAATGAAAAGAACGCCTTTAGACTATTAATGAAGTCTTGCCCTCAGAGATATTCTCTGCTATATGCTATATGCTAAATAAGTATGCATAAGTATGACAGATATGTGTGAGGAATAACGAGTTCCAGAGGAAAGTTAGAAGTGGTCAACATCAAAACTGTGTAACCTGATGTTGCAATATCTTTTGCCGCCATCAAAACTTTCGCGCCAGGAGGAACATGAACCCGCACTCTGCTGTCCAATCAGGATGTTAGCCCATTGCACTACCAGCGCTGTTACATTGCGCGGTGCATCCGCCATATCCTCGTCGCAGTGGCGTCTCAGCGCTTTTCACAAGGATGTTACGTGTGATCAAACAGCGCTATTGCTTTGCCCAGAAAGCAGAGGGTGCAGGTACCTGCATGGCGGAGTGAGAGGTAAGCACGCACATGTGACACTGAGTCTCGATTCACGTGTTACCACGTTGACACTCTGTGACTACGTCCATGACACTTCTGCATCCCAACACACGTGCGACGACGTCTGTAACACGTCTTCAGACACTCGACATACGTTGAACGATATTGAGAGAAAATACTGGTTCTCCCTTACTGCGCACTTCGGACGATGCCTGCGGCACATTCTTGCTTTTTCGTGTCTATTCAAATATTCCTTATTCGAATATTCGATGAGGCCCAAAATTCGAGTATATTCACTATTCGACTCTTCGACGAGGTTCAGTATTCGAATATATTTGTTATTCCGTCTCAAGCGCGTACGACACTGCCATTTGTGCCTGCCATTGGTCCTTCGCGAGTATGCGTCCGTCCCCTTTTTTCTTTTTGGCTTTTTCGTGTCTATTCGTTTATTCCTTTCGTGGACTGAATGTTCACGAAACGAATAAACGTGAATGTCTCTAACTGTTTGTGAGAGAAGGGGTCACCCTCCTAGGTTTTGTTTATACGGCAACATCGAACACAGTATTATAAAAATCCGACTACTGACTTTGACACCGTTCGATTGGGGCGCGGTCGTTCCTTTAAACTCGTGACGTAATCGCAGAGTTTGGAGCGATGCTCGACTGCGCCTCGAGCATCCTACTACCACGATATTTTGAAGAATTCCAGCAGTGGTGCGGGGTATATATTGGGACTAATCGAACTGGTCTCGAATACTTTAGCTCCCTTAGCCGAGGTTCCTTACCTTGTTCTTATGGTCAACTGTGACGTAACAATGGGCCTTAACTTACCATGCTTGCAAGCGCACTGGCGCGAAAGATGTTTTGTAGATCTTCAAATAGACCTCGTTCAAGAAGCTTATATCTGCTGGAACCCTCCACAAGAGGAGTCTGTTAGGTGGCAGACTTTTGAGTCCTCGACGTTTTCAAGTATTCCGCGAAGTTCTTTCGAGGCGTTTGTGGATCTATCAGGATCTTGGGTAACATATGGCACACGGCTATAGGCGCAAATTGACTCGAGGAGGGGTGGGTCACCGTGTACTCTGGTTCTCGGCCCTGGTATGAAGGCATATATATGTCGAATTACATCAGAGATAGCCTAGCGTTTAATTCTGTATGTGCTTGACGAGGGTTGTGAGAAGCCGCAGAATGTTGGCAATATCTACCAAAGTATTCCTTATTGATAAATTTTGTGACACTATGTCAGACATGCGTTACCTGGATATATTTGAACCCTATCGCGTGCCAGAGTGCTCCAATGGATCTCCTCACTCGACGGACACGAAGAGCGTCATATCGGTCGTTCAGGGCTTTCACGAAGAAGTCCGACCAACGCGTTGGTGGGCGTCCTGGTGTTCTCTTGACATCCCGCGGAATCCAGTCGGTGATGGCTCTCGTCCAGCCGGTGTCCGCGAAGCGCATTACATGACCGGCCCACCGAATTTTCGACAACTTGGCCTACGCGACAGCGTCTCTGATCTTCGAATGTCGGCGAAGCTCGGAACTTCGGACTTCTCTCAATTGCGTAAGTCGTGTCACTCCGAGCATCGTCCTCTCGATTCCACGCTGCGCGACACTGATCGCGTGTTCACCCTGCTTTCGTATAGCCCAGGTCTCTGAGGCGTATGTTAGGGCAGGAAGAAAGTGGAGTTGAATAGGTGGGCACGGAGCCGGACGTTCTTCGTCTTCTTCGCGACTTCTTCGACGTTCTTGAAAGCTCCCCAAGCCGCTCGTTTCCTCCTGCTCAGCTCCGGCGCTAGGTTGTTGGCTATGTTGACTTCGCGACCCAGATACACATAGCTGGAGCATTCGGAGATGTTCGTTCCGCTGAGCGAGAATGGGGTATCAGAAACTTCACCGTTCCTCATGAACATCGTCTTCGTAAGATTCAGCTGCAGTCCAACGTTCCCACATACGCGATCCGGCCAGCATTCGCTCCGCCTAGCTGATGCTCGATGTTATGAGCAAGATGTCGTCGGCGAAGCGAAGATGGTGCAGTTGCCAGCCGTCGACCTTCACTCCCATGTCTTCCCATTCTAGTTCGCGCATGACGTTTTCGACGTGGCGTTGAAGGGCTTCGGGGATGTATCTCGGTCGTGAATCCACTGTACAGCTCTCGAAGGACTCTAGTGTATGACCAGGGAAGGGTCTCAGGCGTAGTCTGAACGGGGGGAACGGATAGTACAGCGAGAATCTCCACCCTTCATATAGTAGAAAAAGATATTTCGTTTTTGCTGAGTCCTTGATCCAAAAGAGCTACGGGCCCTCGAAGGCGGGGTACAGTAGTGCATCGCACCGTCAGCACGTGCCCACGTGCATGCGTGCGTGCGCGCTGTTGTATGGACGCGGCGAAAGGCTTCCCCGCAAGAGAGTCGGTGGCACAGAAGGGTGCGGGCTGCTTTACAGGTGCTACGTGAGATGTTCGGCTCCCGTGCTATGCAATACTGTTGCAATTTTCATGATTGCCGCCTTCTTTACCAATTTCCTTCCTGCACATCTCCTACATATTTATTTTACTCTAAATTGTCAAATAAGGATCAGATTCGTGCTCAACCCGAAGTTTGGGCAAAAATGGTGACCGTGACCTTACCATTCACCTTTACCTACTATAACTTAGCATACTCCAGCGTTATACGGAAAACGGATGTCAGATTCGTGATCACCATCCCAAATAACCTCCTTGGGAGAAGTTTGGGCGAAATCGGTGACTAACTTCGTCGGCCCTAGTCACCCATACCTACCGTAACCTACCGTAATCGGCCGAAAATTGAAAAGCGGATGTCAGATTCGCGATCAGCACCCCAAATAACCTCCCTGGGCAAGGTTTGGGCGAAGTTGGTGATTATGACCCCGATCTCTAGTCACCCGTATCTGCTGTAACCCGTACCTGTTGTAAGGTCACTGTTAACATTCGCTGAAAAAACACAAAACATTGTATAATTCGGAAATTGACAAAAGTGAGTGAAACACAGCTTACAGAAACCTTTATTTTTGACAATTTAGAGTGAAATAAAGGTTTAGGAGATGTGTAGGAAGTAAGCTGATTTAGACTGCCATAAGGCACGACTTTCACAACACTACTTTCACGACTCCAGAGGTCGAGAAGAGGTTGAATTTTTTTTCGCCCAAACCTCGTCCAGGGGATTATTTCTGGTGCTGATCACGGATCCGTTTTTCAAATTTCGGCCGAACGGTAGGTTATGGTAGGTACGGCTGACGGTGCAGTACTGTACCCCGCCTTCGAGGGCCCGTAGCTCTTTTGGATCAAGGACTCAGCAAACACGTAACATCTTTTTCTACTATATGAAGGGTGGAGATTCTCGCAGTACTATCCATTTCCCCCAGAGATCTAGGTCGTGAATCCACTGTACAGCTCTCGAAGGACTGTGATGTACTAACCAGGGAGAAGTCTCTGGCGTAGCTCCGAAGTACTCTAGAAGGTCAGTTTCTTACTAGTGGGACCGTTATCTAATTGAAGCGTTAGCGGTGAAAGGGAGCTATCCATTTCTTCCATTCAGACCTACGCCTGAGACATTTCCCTGGTGAGTAGGAACGCCCTCAGTGAGCAGGGCGTCGATGACCGCTTCAGTTTCGACGGAGTTAAATGCCTTCTTTAGGTCAATGAACGTAAGACAAAGCGGCAGCTTGTATTCTCGTGACACTTCGATGAGCTTCGTAAAGGTATGTATGTGGTCGATCGTACTGAATCCTCTCCGAAATCCTGTTTGTTCGCATGACTGTTCTTCGTCCAGCGTTCTGATGATCCTATTCAGAAATACTCGAGTGAACAGCTTGTAGACTACGGGCAGCAGGTAGATCGGACGATAGTTGCCAATGTCATGCACTCATCTGTACAGCAAGGCGGTTCTGCTGGTCTTCCACTGAGATGTAATATGATATGTAGATATGAGGAGAAATAATAATAATAATGTCATAAATAGGATATATGCTCGGTCTTCATTATATGGTGTCTACGCATTCAAGAAAGCACCTTCACCCAAGATCTGTTGTGCTGACAGCCGCTTCAGTCACAAGCTCGTGTTGTTCTGTGAAATATCAAGCCAGTACACAGCATTAGTTACTAAGTGCTGTAAAGAGCATTGATAAGTTGGTCTGAAAACTTTCAGCTACACGGAAACACTGCCACCTACAAGGAAAGGTATTGCCGAAGAACGAAACGAACTAGGAATACAAATTCTAGCGGAGCTAGTAATACTCAACGAGTCTCTGCACAGATTTAGAGTGTTGCGAGAGTGTGTCTACAAATGTCGTGCACGTCTCCCTTCTTGTACAGCAAGACGGTCTTGCTGGTCTTCCACTGAGATGGAACCTTACACTCCGACAGGTAGCGTGTGAAGAGCTGCGCCAAGGTGTTGATGAGCGCTGGCGGGAGGTTCATCAGGTGTTTGGGTCTTGTCGGGACCAGGTGCTGTACGTTTTTTCACCGACGAGATGGCGTGTCGGATCTCGGAAGGGAGAACAGAGGAGACGACGTATCCATCCTGCGGAAGATGGCACGTGGCTATCGAAGAGATCGGAGTAGAAGTCGTGGATGACCTTCTCCATGGTCCTTCTGGAAGAGGTGACGGTTCCGGTAGGTCGATGTTGTCCATCACGGTATCTTCCCAACGGCCGGCACGAGAGGTGTATGTACATGTCCCAGTTAATGGTCGTTCTGGGACTCCTCTTCTTGAACTTCGCGGCCTTCTCTCCTTGACGCGAAAAGTGGAACCTTGCGCGAAGGAGGCGGTTGTCCGATCCCGTGTAAAACTTGGGGACAACGGAAGCGTCAGTCAGGCAATAATTGCGGTTGAAGATGACGTGGTCGGTCTCGTTGTGGTACTGGCCACCGGGAGATTCCCAGGTCCATCGTAGGAAGCGAGGCTTCTGGAACTGTGAGTTTCCATGGATGGTCTTGGTCGACATGATAAACTCAGCCAGCCTTTCACCTTGCTCGTTCCACTCTAAACCGTGGGTTCCGATGTGAAGTTCTTCCGGCGACCTTCACGGTCCGATCTTGGCGTTGAAGTCGCCGACGATCACCTTGTAGAAGGTGCGATCTTCCTTATAGAGCTTCTCCAGCTCCACATAGAAGGCTTCGACCTCTTCGTCGTCGTAGTCGGATGTTGGTACATACGCGAAGAACACAGTCAAAGCTGGCACGGAGCTACATCACTTCAGTCGCAGACGTCCGATTCGAGTTGTCAGAGACTCCTACGAATCGATGGCCAAGTGCGAGCTGACGAGGACACCAGCGCCGCCTACTCCTCTGCTTTCGCATGTTCCGAGGAACAGTTCTTCTCCGGAGTCGTAGGCGACGTGTAGAGGGTGGTGTCTTCTCGTCTCGATCTGTCCGATGACGTCGTACTTGATCTTCCTGGCTTGCATCATCAGGTCCTCGACGGAGGCTTCCGATGCAAGCGTGCGAACGTTGTAAGTACAGATCGCTATATATATTTTTTACATAAGCTTACACTTATGTTGAATGGAATAAAACTAAACAACAATAAAACGTACGAAGAAGAAAATCATTAAAAAAGAAAGAAGAATGAAGCCTGCGCAAGAACGAGAACGACATAAGGTATCATTCGGGCAAAGAAAGTACGTGACTCCTAAACTTGTTGTAGCTAAGGATAGCAGAAGAATTTTTTAAGAGCTTCTCGAATAAAGGCAGTGTCCTATTGACGAAGAAATACCGGCGACAGTTGTGTCTTGCGGTATTAACCTGTACCTTCCTGACTCCCCCTCTGGAAGAAGAATTTCTCACTGAGAAGAAGTCCTCCGGCTTGACTCCAGATTTACCGAAGAAAATCTTGTATAACAGCAACAAGTCGTTTGCCTTCCTTCTTGTTGACAATTTTTGTAAGCCGAGATTTGCATTTCGTTCTGTGCTTGAGGGAATTTGATCATACAGGAAACCAAGCATTCGGATCATTAGCTTTCTTGTAAAGCTATTCTGAACGTTTTCTAACTTCTCGATAACTGAGCGCTTATACGGTGAGAAAACTGGCGTTCCGTACTCTAGGAGTGGCCTTATGTAGGACTTATAGGCTTGGATGAGAACCTCAGGTTTTTTGGTAGACAAAGCCCTAAACAGCCTGGAGACCATCACCATAGCTTTGTTTGCAATGACCTCGCAGTGCTTATCAAAGTTAAGATTCTTAGTAACTATAAAACCCAAATCAGTCACTTCGTCTACCCCCTCAATTGGAAAACCGTCAAGATCGTATTGATACATAGGATTGGCATTCCCCAAATGTAGGACTTTAGTCTTGATTTTAGAGATCGGTAGTTTCCAAGTGGTAGACCAGGACTGCAGCGCGTTAATGGAGAGTTGTAAAGCAGTGAAGTCTTCTTCAGAATCTACAGTGCGAAAGATCTTTATGTCGTCGGCAAAAGCGGTGAACTCAGTCCCCTCGACGCTAAGTATGTTGGCGAGCTCACATGTATAGATATTGAAGAGGATAGGTGATAAAACACCACCCTGCGGAACTCCACTGATGATAGCTCAAGGTTTGGAGAGGCGCTCGTTGATGCGGACAGAGAACGTTCGGAAAGGCAGCAACCCAGGCAACTATACGAGGGTGGACACCAACAATCCTGAGTTTCTCTATCAACTCTGGATGCGGGACTTTATCAAACGAGTTGGTAAAATCAAAATAAATGACGTCCACATTTTTTCCTTTATCGAGTGAAGCTGTCCACTTATTCAGATTTTGAAGCATTGCCGTAATTGTGGATTTTCCTTTTTGGAAACCATGTTGATTCGGCGAAATAACCGAGTAAGCTTCAAGGTGGGCAACAATACGCTTCTTGAGAATCTTTTCAAACAAGCGAGCAAACAGGGAAGTAATACTAATTGGTCTGAAATCTGAAGGGGTGGTGAGGGGAGGCTTTTTGGGAATAGGCGTTACGAAAGAATGCCTCCATCTTTTAGGTACCTCCGCTCTAATGAAGCTCAAGTTAAAAATATAAGTTAAGGGCCCAACAATAATATGAGCTACCCGTTTCAAAAAGTATAGCGGGATACCGTCGGGGGTGATGGAGTGAGAAGGGGGCCACTTCCGGATGAGGTTAAGCACCTCATCCTCATAGAACCAAACAGAGTAGTGCATCTGTGGAAAACTCGGCAATGTATCGTAAGAAGACAGGGAAGTAGGCGTGGAAGCGGAAGAGAAGGAACCGCAGAAAACCTCAGAAAACAGCTCAGCTTTTTCAATGTCAGTTCTTATAATAGTTCCATTGGAGGCAATGAGACTCCCTATGGTACCCTTTGAATTTAATCTAGAATTAATCAACTTATAAAACATGGGCTTACGACCACCTTTAATAATCTTCTTTTCTACACAAGAGTGGAATTTCTTCAAACCGCGTGAAAACTTCTGATTCAAGGCCTTGAACCTTGCCCAGTCAACGGCCAAACTACTCGCTTTGGCATTAAACCAAGCATTAGAGCGAAGCCGAGAGAGGTTGCGAAGGTGTCGGGGTAAGTGACATCTATTATCATGAATTATTCGAACAGGTACAAACATTTGGATAGTGTGGTTCAAAATAGCAATAAACAGCTCATATTTCTCATCTACAGATGTTACCAGGTTCAGAGAGCCATACCAGTCAACATCTTTTAAGTGACTGAGTATTGCTTCATAGTTTGCTCCTTTGAAGTTGAAGCTAAGCCTGGATGGGGAAGACTTTTTCGGTATAGATAGCCGGAATTGAATAGAAGAGTGGTCGCTGGTACCCAATGGTGGGCCTACATTGAGATCAGCTACTAGGGAGTCTGCATTAGTCAGGACAAGGTCAAGAATATGGCTACCCCGGGTTGGAGTTTGGACAAGTTACAGAAGAGAGTGTGTGCTGATCAACTGCAAGAATGCTCTAGATGCAGAGCAGGTGGCCTTAAGGCTACTTCCGGCTTCCCACCCGATGTCGGGCAGGTTAAAATCGCCAGCAATCAAGCACGGACAATTACAAGAGAGTAAGTCACTGAGAGCTTTAAACATTTGATCAGTAATGCTCATAGTACAACTAGGCGACCGGTAAATTACTACAATCCTCACGCACTCTCTGTCAGTACCAATCTCGGCACAGATTAAATCATATGCCGACGACACCGACTCTTTGAAAATAAGGACCGGCGAATAAATTTTTCGGACAAAAAGCGCAACAACTCCACCTTTTCTTCGGTTACGGTCGCACCTGAGGACTTCGAAATGAGAAATTGAATCCCCAAAAAGGGGAGCCAGGTCGGTAGAAGGACTCAACCAGGTTTCAGCAAGAGCTACGACATCGGTGCGTTGGTCCTGAAGGACTACGTGTAGTTCATTAGAGTTTTCGGATATGGATCTTATATTAGCTACAACACAGGAGATAGTCAAAGGAAAATCCCGAGGATACCCTATGCGTTTCCCGTATTAGGAGGAATGTTAACAGACGGTTGAGAAGCAGGAACAACATTTGAAGGAGTTACTTGAGCAAGAGCAGGCTGAGGAGATACAACATTGTTACGATCAGAATGAGAATTATTAGATGATCTGTTTGCTCTCAATCGCTCCCTTTCGGATCTAGTGAGAGAAGGTCTTATATAGATACCTTTGAAGGAAAAAGCCCTTAGTTTCCACACTCTACGAATGATAAGGCCATCGAAGAATGACGATGGTAGAACGAGCTTAAGTAGACGCGGGCGGCCGGAAATAACTCGGCCCATACGGTAGATGGAAACAGGGTGACACTCGATTTGCAGAAAATCAAAAACACCACGAAGAAAAGAGAGATCATGCAGAACTTTAAGAGAAGAAGGACATTGAAAGTTTTCAGGGATACCTGAAATGACAATAGATCTTCTACGCTCTATTTCTTCGTAGGAAGAGCTAACAGGAGATACAGAATTTGTCTGAGAAATGGAATCGGCCTTAACTGGCCCCTGTGATTTGAGAATCTCAATTTCTGACTTCAACGCAGCATTTTCCTGCTGCAATTTTTGTTCTTTTGATGGGCACACTTAATCTCATCTAAGAGTTCCTGATTACGGACAAGCACACTAGTATAATCGTTCTTGATATCCAAGAGGTGCCCAATGACAATGCGTAGGTGCGACGGCAGACTGGCATCATTGATGAGACGATCGACGGCGGAGTCGAGATCAGACGGTGGAGTTGCCGATGAAACCTTCTGCCTCTTTGGACGGCGAATCTGAAGGGAGAACGGAGCCACAGGCGTTTCCATTTAAGGAAGCAGTAAAACAGATCAGTGAAACTGGAATTAATGGACCTAATGAGGCGGCACTGATTACAAAAATTTATGCCCGGCCGCGTGGACACTCGCAATTAACTGTCGATCGATTTACCGAGGAAACGACAGCGAAGGACCGTTGAATGAAGAAAAAATAGACCTTTCAGGGTGGCTGCAGTTGGAAGGACGCCACCTCGCCACAAGGTGTTAGGTATTCTTCTTCCTCCAAACTGAAGAGCAGACGAATCAGTTGAGAAACAGCAAACAGGAGGTAGTCGTGAAGACGTGGCCAGCGGGAGAAATAATCGACCGCTCAGGGCCAGCGCAGCAACGAGGACCTCTCTTCCGTGCTTTCCTTCAATACATCATGCCACTATAACCTCCCTGCACAAAAACATCGCCATGTCTTTCTATTGCTGTCTCCCATTCCTTCTAGTAATATACATATCCACTGAACAACAAATAAAGTTATCTGTAGTGTTAGTAGTGCTACAATACCAGCCCTATCTTTTGTCCATTCGGTGCAAAACCGCGTCTTTTGTGCAGTTTTGGGCGAGAAAGTGCCGCTTTCAATAATGCAATGATGTAAGGAAAGTTGTGAAATTTTGAAGATCAAAAACTGGTAATAGGAAGGCTACGGCGAGTTCACGATCTCTTCCTCTTCACTTGAGATACTTACCTCCTGCGGACCTTTTCCCTTTTGGCAGGAGTTGACAGCGCGCTGCACAATTACACAGCTGTGGATGCACCCCGTAAACGTATTGACAACGATCGTTCAGATCGCAATAAATTCAAGAAGGTCCTTCCAAGGCTAAACTGTGCCAGACGACTGTCAAATTACCACAGAAGTTTTTCAAGGAAAAGACGCAGTTCTCGTTGGTGTTCTCGGAAAGACCTCAGTTGACCTTTAAACCAACCGAGTGGACGGTTTGAGGTCTGGAGTAAAGTCACATCCCGGACTGAATCCCAATACCGCTCAAAATCTTTGAAAGGAAGACGCTTTCCGACGGATTAATCTTTCGCAAAGCGTCGCTTTGCCATAACTTACTTTAAATGTACACTTGTGGATTGCAGTTAATACCATTCAAATCTCCTCTGACTGCGCATTCGGTGCTTCCATAATGTATTCAGTTCCAAACTTATAGAGCTTTCTCCTGTCGAAGCGCCTATTTGATTTAGAACCTCTTAAACTGCCAATGGTACCCCTTCGATCATTCCACCAGCCGATTTCAGCGAAATCTTAAATTCTCTATTTCTCTCAAAAGAACTCTGAGCTTAGCTTGCTGTGGATATTATAATAAAGGAAAACACTGCTTAATTTGGTTGATTTCGATCTCACCGCATATTTAACCCAATTTCTCGCAATGCTCACTTTCAGGACGTACTTTCTCACTAACCAACCTCTACCCTGCAAGCATTTATGTACGTTACGTTAGCTGAAAAAGCTCTTTTCACGTTTAATAAAACTGCTTTTAAAACTTAAAAGCGGCCTCTTTAATATTCCCTCAAAACCCTTTTTTGTAAAGCATTTTTCATTGTTAAATTCGTTGTAAAATGTAAAACAAAATAATGAGAGAGATCCAACTTTCTTCACTGGCGGCAGTATAGTCAGTATTTCAAGACTGGCAGCAGACAAGACTGGCTTTCTCCAAAGCGAATATTCTGTGGTCTCTGCTGCTACCCAAATTTAGTATTTTTTCTCGTTTTCTTTAATTTTATCTTCGGGTTGTTGTTGAATGAGAAAATGGTTTGGTTAACAATTTTGGCATTTTTTTCCTCAACAGCTCTTCGGCAATGTAATATGGCTCAGATAGGAGATGGACGACATTTTATCCTTTCTGCACACAGTCGGTTCTGACAGTAGGACTTGTGGCGCATCCAGATAAGGGACTGACTAGAGCTACTCCTCAAGATCGTTTGTTTTGTGAAACTGAACGCCAGAATGTCGTGAATGTAGAAAAATGTCTAAGAATATAGTGTTAAGTTTGAATCTATGGAAGCAAAGATCTCTCTCGATAAGGACGATGCTTGATGCGTTAGTTCCGCTTAAAAATATTCCGCAAAGCTGGTATCTAGCACGGCTTTGAGTCCTAATCTAGTCTGGGATAGAAGTACGCTTTGGTTTCAAAACCCTACCCTTGGCCGAAAATGTTAATCAGTAGGAGCAGGAATTAAACGAAACGAAACGAACAGCAAATTCAGAAGCAATTTTTCAGACACGATTAGAATTTTAAATGAAGTGTAAAAAAATCAGAAGAGTTGTCAAAGCTGAGGTCACATATAAAGCAGCTATCTCTAGCCGGGTCCAAGCCCGCTGATGATATATTGCTAGGCAGAGATGGCACGCTTCCGCAAGGCTTTTCACGAAGGTGCAAGGAAGGTCGGCGACTCAGGGCGAGCGCTCGGCTAGGTCGACCAAAAGTGTCGGACTCGGCTGAGCTCCCATCACAAGTCAACCAAAGGTCAAAAAATCCCCCCCCCCCTTCGAATGAATACTAGAATCATAGGAGGAAAGCTGCTTATCTAAAGAAGATAACTATAAAGCTTGTGTCTCGAAAAAGAGTAAAGAAGGGGGGGGGCAAGATAGAGAAACAGAATATTTCTAAAATGTTGCGGTAATAGGTGCTTTGGAGGAGTCTGAAACCTGCTCCGGAATGTGTCTCTCTCTTTTTTGCCACTGGGCTGAACCCAGTCATGTCTGCTGTACAACGAAAGAACCAGGTTTTTTATCTGCTAACACAAATTAGTAACAGTCCTTCTAAAATCAAAAAAATCTTAAAAATCCACGGAACCGTGACATGGGGGTGGGTTTAGGGCTACGATTTAGGCTTCTTTTTTTCTGAATCTTGGGTACTTTTTCTCGCAGCGGTTTCTTACCTCTTTAAACCCCATGGAACCCATTCCAATAAAACACACTGATAACCAGCAAATGTACGTTTAAATTTGACGAAACAGCGTTTTTGATCCAATTGAAAGTATTTTTAGTTCCTCCAAAACTAATGTCTACAAAATCCTGGCAATAAAGTATAAAAGTCGTCATTACCTAAAAGCAGCGCAAGAACCGTGTTTCGTTGAGAAAGGAACTGCCATGTACCAAGATAGGCAGGTAAAATTCACGGCGTCAACCAGAACTCTTTATAAGGTATTCAGTATGCGATGTGACTTTACTCCAGACCTCGAACCGTCCACTCACAGGACGGGTCGGTTTTAAGGTATCAACTGAGGCAGTTCCGAGAATATCAACCGGAACAGCGCGTTTTTCCTGAAAATCTCCTGTGGTAATTAATTTGACAGTCGCCCGGCAGAGTTTCGCCTTTGGAAACACCTTCTCGAACCTTTTCTTTTCTTCCCCTTTTCTTTCTGTTACGATCGTTGTCGAAACGTTTACGGGGTGCTCCCACAGCCCTGTAATCGTGCAGCGCGCTGTCAACTCTTGCCAAAAGGGAAAAGGTCTCCACCTGATAATTATCTCGAGGGAGGAGGGAGAGATCGTAAACTCACCGTAGCTTTTTGACCTATACCGTAGCCCGCCTATTAGCAGATTTCTATTTTTAAAAATTTTGAACTTTAATCGCATCATTGCATAGGAAATGTGATCCTCATTCTAAAGGTCATTACCTTGACAAAAATAAACCACTCTGAATCCAGTTATTGAAAACGGCGCTTTCTCACCCAAAACGGCGCAAAAGACGCGGTTTCGAATGGACAAAAATAGGGCTGGCATTGTAGTACACAATAAACATATACGTCAGCCATCCTGCCCTTCCTTATCCCACCTCCTTCACCATAACTTATCTGTACGCATCTAACTATAAGCAACCTACCGATAGCGGTATTTCGCAACTTAGGTGTTATGGAACTAGGTTAGTATATGTGCTTTTTCTATAGGTGTAGGTCTACTGCTAGCAGAAAATGTATTATGAACTTAAAGAAACACTCAAAAACCTGCCAACGACTACCTGTAAAAAACTAAGCGAAGCAAGCGCGTTCCGTTTTAGTTGCTGCATATAGTAAGCTCCATCTCTGCAGTTCTTTGTGACACAGTCCAACTTTAAAAAATGGATGAAATGTTTTTGAAAGGCGGCTAGCCTGTTTTAGTTGTTGTCAACATATTCTGCTTTATCATATCGCTATTTTATAAAGTTTGAACTTTTGCGGGTACAAAATATTCCGTGCTTTTATTGTGTTAATGACTTCCAAGATCTAAATGGCCATTATGTATTGTAGAAAGCACGTAAATATTAGCAGCAGAAGGTAAAGGTGATGTGATCAGGACCACCGATTTCATTCAAGCTTTGTGTATGGGGGTTGCTTGTGGTGCTAATCCCAATCTGATAGCTGCTCTGAATTTTCCGGCGAATTTTAGCAGGACGGTAGACATGATCGAGTGGAAATGATGAGAGTAGGAGTATTGGTTTCGTCCAAAAGTTGGGACGGGGTTATTTGAGATGATGGTGCATAATACGGTATTCGTGCTCGCTGTCTTTTTTACTACGATTAAAGTTTGCTTTAGCGAATAGAGCCAGCCAGCAGTTCACGCGGTTAGATTTAACAGGGCAGTACTAATCGAAAGACACACTTTCAACTTCTAGCATATATGTTTTAACCAGCAGCCCAGGCTTTATATAAAAAAATCGTCGTCCAAAAAAGAGCTTCGTCCAAAAACTTTGGTATTTGATCAATAGTCCTTTGAAAATTGAAACCCTTCCCTGGTTAAAGGCAGGTAAATAAGTTCTGTCGAAAGCAATGCACCCCCCGCGTGGCTATAAGGTGTTATGCGTTTTGTTTTTGTTTCAAACAAAAATGCAATTGAAAAAAAAAAACGAAGAAGGGCCAACTGACTGCACACGTAATGCGAATTTTGTTTACCTTTGCTCCTCTTCAGAAGTTGTTGCTGCCTAAACAGAAAATGAGTTAAATCCCTTTGCTTCACGCTATAACGGGTGTTTCTCGCACTTCTATTGAGGTCAACATGAGCAATCACAAGGATCATCCACTTTCAGTTTTCTACTCTTTGTTTATTCAGGTTTCGTTGGAAGTTGCCTACCAACCGCGCAACAAAAAATTGACAGTGTTTTGCTTTGTATGGGGATCAATACCTAACCTTTGCCAGTAGCCAGAGTCGTTAGCAACTGCGGTTCGACTCCACTTTGGCAGCTTTTGCTTGCCCCTTATATTTGTTTCTTATAATTGTTTATTTACCAAGTTATCTATTTATGGCGTGGATACATGAATAATTAAATATTTTATTCGAAATATGTCTTTTATTATAATAATAAATACTGGGTTATTTTACGGCTAAGGAAATAATAGCCCTTTGCACTTTAATTTTCTAGGTTTTTTTGCGGTATTAAAAAACTAGTTCTCTCTTATTGCTATCACGCTGCTGGTCATTCTTCTTGTTCTACATACTAATTTCTTTTCCCTCAATGACATATCGCTAGTTTCCCGTTCCTGCACCCAATAAGGTCTTTCTTGCACCTCCGCTCCTTAATGGACCTCAATGGCTCCTCACGTCGTCGGCGACACGACTTCTGAACCTAGACGCCTATTTCTGACATCTATTCAACGCGTCGGACAGACGGGTGGATAGACGGCAGCAGATGTCTTTTATTTATAGTAGAATATGTGGTTACTGACTCAATCAAAGTGAATTTTTGTTCCCGAAGCTTGTGTAAGCCAACTCGTTTCAAACTTTTCTTGTATTTTGTTACACATCTGGGTTGTTCTCCAACTTGCGCGCGTTGTGTGTGCAATGTGCAACATCTGAGTAAGTTAATAGATATGCCCACATTTAACAACAGGAGAAAAATTCTACTAAAAAATAGGGAATCACAAAGCAGATTCTAGAACGTGAACGGAAGGTATTCTTAGCTGTGAAAACAACTACGACATTTAGTCATTAGCAGTTCCTTGAATGTATGCATAGGTATAGATAAAAGAATTTAGTTTCCCGCAAGTAACGAGTTGAGACTTCCAGCCTTCTATATGTCAAAACGAGGATCTCACTGTACCTCTTCCTTATTTCGGATCGTGAGTGTCATGCATCGAGATATGATCTACGAACTAAAGAATTTTATTCACTAGCTCGTTTGGTTTTTTGCAAAGATAAACACACCACGCAGTTTCAGGGGTGGAGATCATAGCTGTGGCACTCCGCCATTCGCACCATAAGACTGGAACACTTGGTGAACTTCAGCGCGAGCAACTGATGGAATAAAACGATACATCTTAAACGGGGAGGCGGAACATTACCAAAAATAATGCAAATAGTTGACTTGAGATTTACAGAGCGGTTTCTAGAGAACAGAATAGGACCCAAACGAGCCAGACGTATTCAGAGACAGTTGACCGCCGTCTGACATGTTACAACCAGGATCCGTCATGACGGGTTCTGGTTATCACAACCGTGATGAATTTTTTGTTTTTGTTGTATTTTTTTTTGCGAATTTTGTCAGCTTGAGCTCTATTTTGTCCTCTAGAGTGCGCATCATAAGCTCCAAGTCAATTTGTTGCACAATTTTTAGTTGTGTGCCCATCCCTCCCCTCCTGACTAGGATAGATCCGAGGTTTCCCTTAGGGCCGACACCAGATCCGTACTGGGATAAAGGCTTTGCTAGAGGAACTGTTCAGGCGTAGAGTCTCCTTCACCGCATGATCGCAAATTTAGTTTGTGGCACTTTTTTGTCCAACAAGAATCATTTACTAACATCCTGAATTTGATTGCTCTGCTAGAGGTGCTGTGTTTATTTTTCATAAGAGCTATTAAGCTCCTTTATGTAAACGAAGAAGGGTGGAAGGGTTTGAAACGGATTTCTTATGCCGCCAAAATAGCTAAAGCCAGCGACAGAGTGTTGCGACATCGAATCGCAATCTGTTCCTATTTTGGTGACAAATGCACACCACGATGGAAGGCGCGCCGTGGATCTGTTGTCGCAAATGAACTATGTTCTTGCTGGCATTCTGTAGTGCGTTGTTTTAGGGCTACATTAGCCATTAACTTTAACAATAAAAGCTCGAGAATTGGTCTCTGTGAGAAGTGTTGTCGACGTTTCGCAAATATTGGTAAGGCGGCGTGCGCAAAACTCTAACCGTGGTAAGGGGTGGTAATGGCACCATCTTACATAGTGCTTTCATGCGTGCATACATCTGTTTTCATTTTTCGAAAAAAGCGCAAAAAATTAACGCAAAAAATCTTTATCCTTATTCAGATTACTTATTAGCCCCGTAAAGTGTTCAAGCATCCTGAAGATTGAATGGCGAATCCTTCACAGGTCGAAAAAAAAGGGGTTTATCCAGTATATCCAGTATTTTCCAATACAATTCAAATCAAAGAGGAAGGTGCAAATATCGACAGCCAGCATTCTGAGCTTAAGGACATCATAGATCATGAATGGCTTCTATATTATTAGCGTAGCGATCGAAGTTGGTGAACTCACGATGCCCTGCTTAAGACAACCAAAGCCTCACCAAAAATCGAATGTACTAGAGAAAATCGAATGAATGTTTACATCCATAATGTCTCCATGGTTGCTGACAAGTGGGATGAAAGACGCAGAAGACCAAAAATGTTACCATAGTTTCACTAGTCGCCACTGCAGCAATCGTTCCCGTGCCAGCAGTGCTTGTCGTCGTTGATGTTGTCGTAGTCGTAGTAGTTGTTGTTGTCGTAGTTGTAGTAGCTGTAGTTGTCGTTTCATGTGGCACAGGAAGACTAAAGCGGCTAGAAATTAACTCCGTCGGTTACCAATTTCTTTGGTTAACATCTCGCCCAATTTTCTGTAAACGATCGCGCTTTGATCTTAAGTAAGAGCAGATCCTAATAACTTTCTTATTACGGTGGAAGTCGCAGTTTGAGAAGCTTTCTGTTAATGTGCAATTTTGCATGATTGCGCCTTGTAGTTACGACATGTGGTAGCAGTGACCAAGGGGAGCGAGTCATTAAGAAGCAGCGTCTTCTTCTTCTACCGTAATTGTCCTACATGCTGGTCAGAGTTTCGAGCACAAAGTTATTCCGAAGTGTTTGGATGAGCACACCTGGTCATTGGAACACCCCGCCAAAAAAATCAGCAGGCTCAGTAAGCATGGCCAACAATTGATTTAAATTATGCGCAATACTCCAACCTAGAGCCTAAATATCCATTCATTCTCTGAGCTGAAACGCTAGGGGCTCGACAAGTTTATTTCTCGTTCAACTGGTAAGCTTTGTAGACCTCAACATTATCTGCATAGGCTCCAATGCGGACTTCTGAGCGGCTTTTTAGGAATGCAGAAATATCTTGTATCTCTATCGAAAAAGTATTGGAGATACTATAGCCTGGAGCCTTTTGTGGTGCCAATGGAACCATTGTAACTCTCTACATCAGTTTTTGGCATAGGAAGCAAACCACTTCAACAGCTTGCCACAAATAGACCAGAAGCACTCCAATTGGCAATTGCCTAATTATGGGACACTTTGTCAATTTCCAAATATGTTAGTCTCCGATATATGTACTGATATCTGTTGTATTTATTTATTTAACTTTGGTATGAATCAATTAAGTTGACGGCGATATTAGATGATTCAGACAAAACACCGTGCTTTTCTGGAGGGATAAGGGAAATTTATTTAACTAGTGTGCTTTATTTCCATGATCCATTACTTTTCCATTACTTTTACTGAGGCGGATTTAAGGATTATCGGTAGGATCATATTTCTACTATCGCTCGCTAGCGGTTTCATTACAATGGAATGGCACTCCGATTGTTTGGCCTCTACTGACATTGAGAAGTGACAGTGGCAGTGACAGTAAGTGCGTAAGTGGGTTACACAAAGGCAGGCAGCATTTGTAATACATATATGATTTCTGAGATTCTTTCATAGGTTTGGTCAAAGGTTTCAGTTTTTTTAGCACGACAGAAATATCATTAGAGTAAAATTAAACCACAGAGAGAGTGTCCTGCATTTGGGTTTCCTCTAAATGAAAATGTGTGGGGCGTTACTATCATTGAACAAAATAGCAAAATATGCGAAAGCGTCTCCTTTTCCTTTATTGCAAATGTAGCCATTGCCAAATCCAGCATTTAAGGTTGGCGTAAAAGGTTTAGGCAGTATCTATGGCTTCTATTGTTAGGTAGTTCATATCACCACATCTTTATTTTTCACTCATGAAGTTGCACCCTATTTAGTTTGATATCGTTATTTGGCTGTAATTAAATAGCTAACTTTGTTGTATGCAACGCTCGTATGCTTCCAGAAGCTACTAAACGGCGAAAGCTGGCATTATAACGTTATAGTGAAGCTTCTATATTCCATTTGAACGTCTGACGCTCGAGGATAAGGTCGATACTCTAATTTCGTGTTCGGCTGATTGCATGTGGATTAAATGCTCATTGCAGCTTTGGCGTACACTGATCATGCTAATGTGCTATGCATTCGTTACGGATTGCAACTAATTGTGAAAAACAGTATGATGCGACGTTCCCCCAAAACTCGTTGCGTCGGTACCTCGCTGACCGGAACACTGATCGAGGAACCGTACTTATGATGCTGGCAACGCTACTAGCAACAAGAACTAACCATAAGATGAAAAGGCGTTGAAATATAAAGGGGAAAGGAAGATGATCTAAAAGTTTTTGAGCTATGATATGGTGGGACAGGCTCAAAATATTTCTATTTCGGTTAAACAACGGTTATCAAAGTATCTTCTTTTTCTGCATTTACTTATTTTCATTTTTTACAGTTAGTTTCCGTAATCAGAAGCGTTGCTGGCTCTAGCCCCTCTTAGGCCTAGGCTAAGCCATCGCTCACCCCAAGCGAAGCGACGGACAGAGCGATGAGCGGTGGCATCGCTAGAAAAAGAAGAAAAAGAAAAGGGAAAGGATGATGTGCAATCATCGCTAGTGATGCGGGCCGACGGTGTACTGAGCTCAGTGACAGCCGGCATCGCTTGCAATGGGAACACAAGCGATGCTATAGGAGTAAGCATTAGTCACACGCAAACCTCTCATCGTCCATGGAATGCGGACTTGGGTTCTGCGCTCGAAGAGCAAAGGGACTACAGGTTGTGTGTAATCCAAGCTGCTACTGCGGAAACCGCATTCGTCGCTGAGGAGGAGTCCGCGGCTAGGTTCTGCGCTTTTCGAGCGGCGAAACGCATACGGCTGGAAAAATTCGCAAAAAACGCCTCAAAGTTTCATACACGTCAAAGCCCCTCAAATCTCATGTAGTCAGCTAAAAAAAAGTGTGCCACAACGCTGGAGAACCGAACCCCCACCTCCCTCGCATAATGCGACCCACTATCCACTGCACTACAATCCGCTTAGCAGGAGAGCCATTGCGGTCGCACCCGATCGAATATGATCGTGGACGCCGACGCGCGATTCCTAGGCTAGGAGGACGCAGACAGCTTTCTATCACAGGTTCCGCACTCCATCGCTAAGCGGTATACGGTAACCATTCGGGGTGCATTCGTCAGAAACGTTTTACACCCGCATGAGGCCTTAACACCGCAGTGTTATGACTTCCAACAAGTAATTAAAAACTAAAATTAGGTCATGCTTCGAGTGAAAAATTATTGTCAAAACAAATAATCCAAGTATTATAAGGAAACTGCAACCTTTTCTTTCAGAAAACACTCAAATCTTGCATTTGCTTCAGGTGAGCTTCGTAAAATCTCTAAAAAAGCTCGCTCGTAAAAAAAGATTGCCGCTTACCCCATTCGTTCAAAGAAGATTTTGATTTGATCTTTACTCGGAGCTCTGAGTGCTCCTGTAAGGCACGTTGGTGAGAAAACAAGAACAAACTGAGCAAAGTAAAATATCAGCAAGTGGGAGGTACCTCTTTTTATAAGGATCAACATCTGGTCGATTATTTTGCACTCCAAATAGCTTGTCAACGGATTTACTTGACTCTAAACTGTTGACTTTTTAAAATCTAAGAAATCTGGTGGTTTCAAACAAGCAAGGCATTTAAGCAAAATTAGAGAAGGGCTCTTTCTTAGAACGCTTCATTGGCAATATGTAGCATACAATGTACAGAGCTTTGTAGCTGCCACGTATTAAAAAATATTAGAAGATTACATGCTTCATTAACTTTGCCCGTGTCAGTGTAAACGAAACAACAGTTATTCTCTACTTATTCTTTGTGAAAATGTATTGTGAAAATGTGTTCTGCACAATGTGCGACGCGATTTGTGTGTTTGCGAAAACTACCACTTGAGAAGAACCAGGTACTGCAAACTGATGTAGTTCTAAAGTTACAAAACATATTTCAATTCTAGGCAGATGAATTAAAAATTAGCGAATTTCATATGGTCTCAATATCTTTTAGCATATGAATCTATGAACTCAGAGCTTTGAGCTTTAAATTCTAATGCGCTAATGAATTCAAAGAAGCGTTTTACAAAACACGAATGATCTTGCAATTTTGATGGCAATGAGTAATGCAATGCTAACTGCTCTACAATCAGAGCTCTCTCAGAAGATGCATAGTAAAAGCTGTTTAAAGTAAAATTGGAAAGGAAAAACGTACCTCAAACGTTTCGTGGAGAGCGTTACACCCATGTGAAGCACAAAAGCATTGAACAGTAAACGAATTTCTTGGATATTGAAACGCTGTCTCTTAAATTGTGAAACTAATACTAAAACGCAAACCGAAATTAACTCTATTCCAACATGAATTATTAGGACCAAAGTGAAGAAAGGTTAACTTAATACTTGTGCCGCCTCGGCGCTCATAGCCCTAAATGTTTAAACAAGTCAGAAGTTGGAAAATTACCGACGACTTCGCTGCCTCGTAATTGTCTCTTTTGTAAAATGGTAAATTCAGGTCAGCGATTTTTTCACAGAAAGTCGAAGTGCTGTCAATAGGTCAAGTGAGGGGAGCACTTACTCAAAAGTTAAACTTCGAACAACACTTTGATTGTTAACGTGGCAAATAAGGTAGCAGTGAAATCAACGAACATGCACACTATGTTTTCACATCAGCACCGTTGATTTCATTCAACGCTTTTGAACACCCGCAAACTTTTGAATATGCAGACTTGTATGCTTTAAAGCTTTCCGGACTTGATTTGCCAGCCGGCTCTCGCTCCAACTATGCGCGATTCTCAGCAGATTTATAGCCTTGTCACCAACCATCCAATTTTACGATGTAATAAAACGACACTTCTAGGTACTGCTGGAGATAGCCGAGCGCCGGGATTCAGAATGCGTCTTCTAGGCGTTTTCTGTTGTGCGTCGAGATTCATATAACACGTCACTGTCGTCGTACGACGGGTATAGTTGTTCTCGAATGACATATTCGAATAAAATAATACGTAAGAATCAGGAAACGGAATATAAGAAACATTCAAATTCGGATTTGAATGTTCAAGCGAATGTTAGAATTTCAAGCACTCGAAATGATTCGAATGTTCAAAAACTGTCAAATTGTCAACGTCAGTCAAAAATCACTCGATTATTCAATGAATGCCATTCGAATGTCAGATTTATTTTGACACTGCATATGCAGCACAATAACCAAACTAGAACCTGCATTGTACTGCAAGGCACCTTATTTCAAACACGGAGATTTTGCAAAAGAAGTCCAGGAATTGTAAGTGATTCGACTCTCTACTTTGCTCCACATGCAGTGCAGTCTCCAGATTGCCTCCTAATCCCATTACACAGTACTATACAGGAGAGAAGAAGCAAACCAAAAAAGCTGAAGCTTTACTCACAGTAGGGCTTATACCTTCCTTCTTATTGGGCCTCTTATGTGAACCCAGGATGCATTAAGGGTTTTATGAACATAGGTGTGAACCTCCGTATTTTATATTTTCCCACCTTCACTCCGGGGTCATCTGTTTGGTTACAGTGGATCCTGAGCTAGCGTTTATATGCTCTCTTTTGAGACCACATTACTTCTTAATCCTAACGTGTAGAGGCCTCGTTTAGGGTTCCCCGCTCGAGGGTTGGCAGATCAGGATCACCATGCGATGTAGTTGCATTTCTTACTAGCTGAACAGTATCTTAGACAAATATAAATTTCTGAATACATCATGGTAAATCGTCTGTCGGATATTGTCACCAAAACACAAGTCATGTTCCCACTCTTTTGGAACCCGATGTTGTTCCATTGGAAGTCGAGTGTTCGAATCAATATTCGTATTTGAATAAGCGGAAAATTGCGTTTTTTGAATATATTCATATTCGAATAATCGAAATTTGTGGGCATTCAAAGCCATTCGAATATCTGAAAAAATTTCGAGGACACAACTGTGACGGTGTATGTTTGGACAGTGCCTTCGTGCAGCATGCATTGGGATTCAGAAAGGAAACTTGCAAAGATGCGTTGAGATTAAACACGATTAAATAAGATAAAGAATAGATAGGATAAACAAGATTCATAGGAAAGGTTTTAGTATCCTGCCCTAGCATATCCTAGTATCAAATTTTGTACATCATGTAAGACTTTGCTGTTGTGAAGGTAAGAACGCCTAAAGAAGAGAGGGAGACAGGCAAGGTGTTCTATCCTCACGGTTTCGGGGCGACGCCCCAACTAACACAGACGTCTGGTGACCAGCTGCTCGGGAATAAGATCAGGAAAACACCTAGCTCTGCATTGCTCCAAGGAAAAGGAATTGCACTGATCTTCCTAAATTAAATTCCAGTCCCAGTGTCTGGCTATTTGGTGGAGCCAGAGGAGGGACAGGCTGTCCTGAGCACACCGAAGTGATCCAATTTCTGGAACCCGTCCAGATCAACCAAGGCTTCCATCCCTCTGATCGTTGAAAAAACCGCGCCTGTGTAGAATGAATGAAATATAGTCGTGCTCGGATGAATATTCGAACATTCGAATTCAAATGTTTGCCTTCGGATTCTTAGGCCGGTAGCTTTCCGTGATTTTTTTTCCGCGAGAGTCGACTGAAATCGGAAAAAACCGTGTCACTCAAGGCTAACCTGCATTTTCGCACTGCTGTACCTCAGTTTCTTCGTGAACTACACCGTTTTGCTTTAGTGCGCTTCGATAACCTTGTGCTTATGAAAACACTCATGCTTGCAGCTGCAAACATTCACACTTTCAGAGCTATCGCGCTCCGAACACGCCCACTCGTGAAATTTGTGAGCTGTCGCGCACACTCGACCGATAGGTTCGATCCTATATGCATTGTGAACAATTCAACTATCCAACTCAGCAACGTGCTTGTTTTCTCAATCAGATTACTTTGAAGGTATTTATTTCGAAAGACCAAAAAGCTGCAAAAACGCGACATTTCCAAGATTTGATCAAAAGCTACGGTCTTATCTGTATATGAAATGAATTTTTTTCTGCTCTTTATAAAGACAAAGTTGAGGAAAAGATAGAGCCGTTGCACAGTAATTCTGTTTACGGTGTTAAGCTGACATCACGTAACATCTATATATAAGTTCGACAGCGACGATTGAGCAGCATACATTTTTATCGGTGACGCTGGAAGTGATTTTCCTTTCTTGCTGAGTATGTGGAAACCAACCTGATAAGGCACATCTGAGATTCTAAGCGGTAAGGAGTAGGCATTAGTGGCTGGTCTTAACGGGCTTTAATTTTAAATGAGGATTGAAGGGATGACGAAAGGCGAGATTTGTCATACCTTCAATGTTTCGTACTAGATTGCCCATCGGGGCGTGAATATGCAGCGTAAAAGAGAAAAAAAGCAAAAGGAGTGGAGATGAGGAAGCTGCCATTTTTTAGTTCGGATAGTGTGGACCAGCTGAAGCATCACGTTTTGCTGTCTAACCTCAAAATGCAGAACGCTCATTCTCTACGCTGAAAACAGCGGCGCAAGCTTTGAAGACTGCCACTGGAGCGGGGGATAGTTTGGAAGATATAGGCAGAATAGCAGTTACAATCGTGCTGAAAAATCTATTTGCCTAGAATTTGAATTTTGTAACGTTTACAACGGGTTCGAACGAACTGTTTGCAATACCATACCGTTAGCTAGACCAAAAAAATTTCATAGACTGGATGATACAATTTATCCCAGCGTGGGTGATCTTATACATATATTAGCTAAGCGAAAGTCGGAAATCAAGCAAGGCCGGCAAGTGCGAAGCCCAGGGACAGGTAGGTAAAGGCACTTCTCATCAATATATTTGCTTTGATGAAAGGATCTCCCGTCCCAAAACGCTAGTTGCAATTTTTGCTCGGGTGATTTTCAAAGGTACTCGAATTCGAACGCTCGAAAAATCGCGTTTTTCGAACATATTCGATTTTCAAATATTCGAAAATCGGCCCTATCATATCATACTATATAATAATCCGCTAAGTGATGAGTCACACTATCGATCGACGATGAATCATAAAATAGGGGAAATTACGGTGCACAGTTAAGGCAAGAAATTAGCGGAAAATACCCAGACGGCTTCTACACGCCTGGCGACTCAGTAGACGAGCAGAACATGTCGGCGACCGTGCATGGTGAGCCGCAGACGTGCCGAAGACGTCGGCAATCGTGCCTGGGCATTAGGTGATCATCGACGGAAGGCCTTCACAGCAGAACGACATCCGCAAAAATCGATACAATCGATATGGATCGATAGTATCGATTTTTGCGGATGTTGTTCAAGCTGCACGAAACTTCGGCGCTGGGGCTAATCGAGGTCGCTGAACACAAATCGGCAGTCCACCAATCGATATCGATCAATATTGTCGGTTTTTTGTGGGTGTCGTTCAAGCGACACGAAACTTCAGCCCTGGTGCTAATCGAGGTCCTGACCGGTGGTTTTGTCCCAGATTTAACCGATCAGGGTGGAGAAGAGGGGGGGGGGGTGGGAGACACGCCGGTTGTTTTCTTCCAGATTTAACCGATCGGGATGGGGAGGGGTGGGAGACACGCGGGTATTATGGCCGAAGGAGTGCTCCACATCAGGTGGAAAGTTTCAAAGTGGAGGCCAGTATCGATCGATATTATCGATCGCCTGACCGGTGGTTTTCTCCCAGATTTAACCGATCGGGGTGGGGGGGGGGGGGGGGTGGGTGATAGACACTCGGGTACTATGGCCGAAGGAATGCTCCACAACAGTCTGAGGACGAAAGCACTAATTAACGCAAATAAATTACGTTTATGAACTTTCTGAAGACAGTGCCGACGTTGAAGAGATGTTGAGGATGGAGGGAGGGAGAGCTGGACGGCTTCATGTCGAAGAACTACTCACCTGATCTTAAAGAAGTTAGACCAAGGTACGAAATTATTAAGGTTTTCAAATACCTCTTTTTACTGCTAAGGTGCCGAGAAGGCTGCACAAGCAGAGCAGCTGCTTGAAGTGAGTGATCTTGGCTTAGTGACTCTCTAAGGTCGCGCGAAGCGCGCAACTGCGAGACGCGCCGACAGGCGTGTCGGAGCACTTGTCCGTATATATGTGGCTATTCGAAATTCTTGAGAGAGCATAACTATAGAATGAAACACCTGTTCGCATTGGTTGGCACTGTCAATCATTTTGAAATCATTCAAAATCATTCAAATTGCTTTCACTATAATAAGGATAAAGGACGGCGTTATTCAATCCCTTCTGGGATGCGCCAGCGCATTCTACTTCTACGGGATGTCGTGGAGGCGACATGAATGCGTATTTGGCCATACAATGACTTGCGGTGGCCAGCCGATGAACAAGTCAGCGCTCTATCCTTCCCAGACAAGTCTGGTACCAATTCACCGACCCCGGAGGGATGGAAGGCTTGGTTGGCCTGGGCGGGAAATCCGAACCAGGAACCTGGTATCGGGTGCACGCGACAGTCGCGCCTCCTCCGACTGCGCTTCGCGCTCCCTGCTTTCAGTATATCCCATGCATATATGAGGTACAGGTCAGACCCGCTGGTGTTGGGTATCATGACACTTCCGAATCGCTGTCAGGCCTACGGAGGATTCAGTTCAACTCCTGCACAAGTGGACAAAATTCGTGCGCAGCACGCGTCGTGGGGTTCCTACTAACAAGAACAGCTTTGGATATCTAGACCCCTCCGAGGAGTACGAGAGTACGAGAATAGGTAACGGTGAAAAGAATAGTGCAGGTGATTGTGTGACCAAGCATGCCAGATTAAATGGAGGCAAACAGATGGTAAAGTGAGCCGCTTAAGAAGAAAAACATGCGATACCGTCAAGGACAACGAGGAGGATTTTAGGTTGCTTCGGTATTCCTCATCCTCTTGAAATAGACAGCAGTGATTCTACAAATCCTTACTTTGTGAAGCCGGAAACCTTTGATGCTCAGCTAATGAGTGAGACGCTGCAGCACGAAATAAACCAATTAAAATAGATAAAAATCTAGAACTTTAGTTGTGTTAAATTGGCACTATTTCATCTAGAACCCATAATAAATTCCAGAGACCTATTTGGAAGCTTCCGTCAGTGCCCACTTCTGATTGAGCTTTGGGTTTAGTCCGCTTTGCTTCTTTATCATTCTGTGTGTTAATTGCTTACGCTCAATTCGGAACAAAAAATCCGTTTTTCTCCGTATACACCTTCTAAGTATAGCCACTGGCGCATGAGGAACAAACCTTTAAGCACCCATAAGGCGCGCAGCCTGAGCACTTTGGGAAAAGAATGACAGCGCTATCCTTCTTGTTATTACCTTGAAAATATTCTACTCACCTTTCAGCTTTCCCACATCTATTTCGTTTCCATCCATCACGAAACTGCAAAGCGTATCTCTTCGACTCTGTAAAGAACGTCATTATAGCGTGTGTGACAATTATTAAATGGCAATATAAAAGTTCATGGAACGTGGAAACATCAACACAATGGCAAAAACGGTTGAACGCGGTGTTCGGTCTTCACTCAAATAGCGCATCTGCAGCATTTTGAAGCAAAATTTAAGTTGCACCTTAAACAGTGATTTTAAGTTGCACCTTGACGCATTCAGATTCCAGGACATTGGTTGAGCACTCTAGATGTTGAGAGAAAAACTCTTCTAGCATTTTCGCGAACTAGATGGTCATGCAGTAACTTAATTGGCACAAAAATGTAAAAATTTCTTTGACGAATGTGCTTGATTGCGAAAAAATGACTTGTTTTTAACTGAACAGAAGCTATTGGTCTCAGGTTACTTCAATTCTACAGCAACATGGTCTACTCAACATGGTTGCCTCCAAAACTTGCAGCAGCTTCCGACATTTTTGGCAAATAAAGAATGACCTTGTGCGTCACAATACTTCGAAGGCCATTAGAGACTTACAGCTATTAACCTTTGTTGAATAAACATCACAATTCTTCTCAGTTGCAGAATCTTTTTCATAAAGTTCTGAGGAGCACAGTATTCCACCTTTTGAACACGAACGACATTCTTTTCTCATTAAGCTCCGCGCATTAAGCCTTGTATACAATATTTCGTTGCACATAAGGAAATACTTCAATTTCTTGTGTTAAAGATATGTGGAATTGTATTTACTGATAGTGACAGGCTGATACTGATATTGATAGTGACAGGCTTCGGGGAGGGGAGGCAAATCACAAAACTTTTTGCGAACCAAACCTAGGCTTGTATTTTCTTTGAACTTCGAGTCAGTTATTCTTGTATTTGACAATGACGTTACGCTCATAGCGAACCTTTGCCTTGGCCTAGCTTCGATGGAATCATCATCTTCAGAAATCTGACGTCTTTCTAAAGCATTTTCATTTCTCCAGACTGTCCAATGTTTTAAATATGTGGGCATGATGTGTTTTGGAAAGCTCTTCACTAGCTCTCAGTAACATTCTGTAATTTTGTCGTTATTTAGCGTTCGTATGATCTTCTTCATCGTTTGCTGTACAGAATCAGCTCCTTCCTCATACCTGTGGCCGCATTATTGAGGTGGTCATTATCAGGCTTAGTAGACCAAATATACATTATTCTGAACTCAAAGGCAAATTAGCAAAATTCGCACTTGTATAACATTTAGAAAATAACGAGTCTATTTACATGATCTTTTGAAAGGCCATCTGAGGCAATATTCATAGTAAACTTTCAATTTGCAGGCAAAGCACTGGTAAAGAAAGACCATAATCAGGTCTTAAAACTAAAGAGAAACTTAATCGCTCACATGAATTTCTCCAAACATGAGACGTGATCTACCAAAATCTGCGTTTCCATCGATAAAAGAGAAGTTTGTGGAAAGTGAGCAACCAGGAGCTCCTTCCTGACTCGACTCGCTGAACTCCTTAAACACGCTTCATTGAAATGTGCCAACAGACTACGTATGGTGCCAGTTTCAGATATACGGAATATTGCTATCTGCTGCAGACGCTTCAGATCCCTGTCATTCTACGCTCAGTTGACGTTCTGCAATTTTCCTAAGCGCCGTCTCCATGCATCCTAGTTCATGACATGGTTGCTCAGTGGATTTCTATTGCTCAAGGGACACTATGATCGCATGTCCTTCAGGGCGTCTAAAACTCCGACAAATGTGCTACGTCCTCATTTTTTTTGCACCCATAAGAATTCAGCTTGTTAAAACCATGGATCGGTGAATGCCTGCAAAGAGCATTACGTGTCAGCCCTAATTACGTATAAGTTGGTCCTAGCTCGGCGGTGTTTCTGATCAACGAGAGATGATGTAGGACGGGGTTTCTTTCTATGCGCAATTTTATAACCATTTGATCACTCGTTTCATAACTGTTAGGGCGTGACAGCGCGCTTATCCTACCTTCGCAGCCTAAGTTTTTGAGGCGTACGTTGGTGCGGAAACGAAGATGCTGAATAGAACGAACAACGATGTTCACGTTGCAGAATGATGAGATCTTGGTCGTGTTAGGCAAGTACCAATGTGCAGAGTCGCAGCACTCAAATGCTGAGAGTAGAATCATCCTGAGCGACCAGAGTTTTGATGCCAGCTTCGGTTTCGACAGAGTCTACTGCCTCCATTACGCAATGGACGTGAGCACATAGGCATTTTGCGCTCTCTCGATACTTCGACCAGTTTGGTAACGAGCTGGATACGCTGGATCGTGCTGAATCCTCTCTTAAGTCATTCTTTTTTTGCATGGCTGCTTCACGTCAAGAGTTTGATCGGTGGTAATAAAGTTGACTAGGATGCTGTGCCTTCCTTCTTGGACATATGGCGGTCTTCCACCTGGTAGAGCCCTGCAGATTATTGATGATGACTAATAATTCACCTCTTTAAAGACAGCGCTACTGTAATAAAATACCTCGAGTCTTTTACGTTGAGGGCTGAATGCTGAAAAGCTTAAGAAGGATACTATAACGACTAAAAGTGGAGAAGACGGAGGATAGACAACAGTATCTACACATCTGTAAACATTTTCGAGGGAACCGTCACGGTGATGACGTGCGATCGCATCGAGCAACATCTCTGTTGCAATGGTGCTAGAACCGAGAAGAAGAAGACTACCACGAGACATCTGCCTTCAGATAATCGACCTGAGCTAACTACAACCGTCTCGTCTATTGGCTCTGACTGCTTAATGAGTGTGGGTTGGAATAACTGGATGGATCGTTCAGGATATAGAACCTTATTTGTTCGGATGTCAGGGGTACTGCGCAGTCGCCCACAGATAGCTATGCATCAGGTAAACAACAAAATTACCCAATCATTTGCTGTGCTTATGAAGCATCTGACTGCTGCATTGGTAACCTTGAAGCAATACAATACCATTAAAAAGTAGTAGAAAACACGATCTAAAACAGAACGATTTTGTACCAGGTCAGTATCTCCTGGTAGAGCATTTTCCAATATTTTCTTGAAGAATATATTAGGGAAGGTATGGTAATAAACATGATTCAGCTCGGATGCCACGTTGTTTTGTTATTACGCAGCTAAGAGGTGCAAGCACGTACGAAGGTTGACGCTTTTTTCTACAAAGCACTCCTCCTTCATTTATAGAAACAACTGTTAAGACTGTTAAGCGTAGAATTACGGTGCAGATTCATGCTTTTACTGCTGATGTCTCTTGAATATTTTTTATAGTGCACCGAATTGTCGCTTTAGTTGACTAAACCTCTGATATTTATGTGATTTATGACTGCAACCATGTACGACTTTAAATAAGGGTGTTAGCATGATGCTAGTCTTCTAGGGCCAGATTCTTCAAGCGCTTACCAGCCTCTAACGGTGAGACGAAACCCCATGGTATGACGTTCAGTAGCATCAGGCTTTACTTTTCACCGTTACCGTCCTGATGAATGTTGATGAATCTGGTCTCTGGTGGAGAAATAACAAAAAAGTCTCCGCTTTTCGCTGTTCTCAACTTGGAAAATGCAAATGAGCATCAGGCTGACGTTATGTAGTGCGCCTGGCAACATAGCGGCGTTTCCCAGCTCATTAAGTAGGGTGCGCCGCTACTTACGGTGATCAAGCAGACATGAAATCTTGAGCAACACTCCCAAAAAAGCATAAATAAGTACTTTAATAATAAAAAACTTAATAATCAAGTAATAAGTACTTTCAGTTAATGATCGATAAAATTCCTGAACGCAAGTCTATGAGTTCATCAACAAACTCCTTCATAACTTCCTGGGCAATAAACATGGATCTTCGGATCAATCTGTATTGTAAGTGGTTGGAGGAATTTCTTAGTGGGAGGTCCTTCCAGGTAAAAGTGGGTGGCGCGTTGTCTAGATGCATGGAGGTCATGAGCGGCGTTCCTCAGGGAGGAGTGCTTTCTCCACTATTATTTATCATCTATACAGCTGATATTCCTTACCTATTGAATGGCAGTGGTGTTATGGTTAAACAGTTTGCTGATGATATCAAGATTTATCGAGAAGTTATAACATCTGAGGACCAAATCTCGTTGCAGACTGCTATTAATACGTTGCAGGAGTGGTCCAGCACATGGAGTCTACCTTTATCCCCAGAAAAAACTATGTTTATGAGAATTGGATCTTCATCGGCTTCGTTAGATTATAAAATAGATGACAACCCCATCTCCAGAGTTACAGCGGTACGAGACTTAGGATTCTACTATGACGAAAAGCTGGATTTTTCTGAGCATTTAAAGGTAATCCAGAAAAAAGCTCAATCACGTACTTTCCAGATCTTTACGGGTTATCCACTCGCAACAACGCTGTGTTGCTACAAGCTTATAAAACATACGTTAGACCGATTGTCGAAACTGGTTCTACTGTTTTTTCCCCTCTCAAAAAGAAGGATATCAATCTTATTGAGAAGGTTCAAAACAATTACACGAGGAAAATATTGCTTAGATCTGGAAGCTTCCTCTATTCTAGGATACCTCGCTCACGCATAAGAAACAAATATTTTAATCTCCACACGTTCGAGTCGCGTAGGAAGCTAAGAGACGTTAGTGTTATCTTCAAAATGTTATCAGGGATCATGGACGTTGATGTTTCGCAGTTTTATAAGATTTTGCCATCGGTAACGAGAGGTGATTCTAAAAAGATCTCCAACCGCACTCCTAAGACGACCGTAAGGTCTTCTTTTTTTACGTGCAGGGCCGCCTCCTCATACCTAGCTCTAAAACACAATTTTGAAGTAACTGAGAAGTTCTATGGCTCCTTCGAACGATTTGTGAAGAAGAAATGGTTATGTTGTTAGTCTTTTATGGTGACCACATTCCTAACGGTGTTTGGGTGTTTCTTCTATGTTTGTTGTGTTTGTTCGTTTTATGACGTGAGTCTTAAACACCGTAATAAATAATAATAATAATCTCGCTCGGATTTTACTAGTGACTACTTCCACCTTCATAAACCAAAATAGCAACATAACAGTAACAAAAATACAGTGGCTACCCATACAACGTTGAACAATCTTTTAGTCAAACCTAGAACAATGTTTATGCGTTCGTTCCAATACCTTTTAGGAACCCGACTAGAATAGATTCGTGTTTAATTTACTGCTGTCATAATGTATGTGTTGCTGCTTAACCCTACGAGGAGACTATCTCAACGGTAGGTCGGAACGGCCTAAGCGTTGTATATGGGCAAAATCGCCTCTCTCTGGGAAACAATAATATGCGAATATCTCGATTACAGTACAACTATCAGAGTTAGGGACGACGGAAGTTGGGCCGTTGCCGGCTTCTGCCTGTCTGCTAAGGTCGGGCTCAAATTGGATGGAAACAGCGATCACACCGGTTGTTGTTGCGTAGATTTTTCCCACTGGCCAGACTTTAAAAAATTTGACATTAGGGTTAGACAGGTATTGGCGGCGGCGGCTCTTTTCCTCCGCCTTTTCCTCCAGCTGCGTGCGGTCGCGTCGTATCGACGTGACAATTTTCATATCCACCGACACCACGGTCAGTCGATATGGATGAGGGTTGCTGATCGGTCGGTGGCGGATCACGGCCCTTCCACCGCCGCTATAGGAGAACCCTGGGAGACGGAAGCAGTTCTCGCACGAGTAGCTGGGACGCACCACACCCTGGATTTCCTTCCCTAGCGTGTCTCTGCGCTCGAAGAGCGCAGGACCCAGCTGCGCACTTTCCCTGAGCGACGGGAGCAGTCTAGTACGAGTAGCTTTGCTGGCACACACCCTGGAGTCCCTGCCCTAGCCTGGTTCTGCGCTCGAAGAGTGCAGAACTCAGCCGCAGACTCCCCGTGAGCGCGCAGGGCTAAGAAGGAAAGATTTCGCGCTCTGTCACAAAGATGCGTGAGAACGATCGCGCGGATGTCAATTCGTTAGTCCAAATATTACGGCAGGTGCGCTCGTGCGATGAGCTCTCGCGGCTTGGCGGAGGAAGGATAACCGCGAACCGCGATAAATCATAATTCATTTACCATTTCAGCCTATGAGGAAGGCGACCCAGCCAAAGCTTTAGCCAGTGAGGAGCGTAAACATTTCGTGGCAAGCTTAGTAAATCTATATAATTTCATTATTCGGCGCAAATAGGCTAGGAGGGTTTGCCGCGTTTGTGCTCGAAACTAAAAATTTCAGCAATACTTGTGTATTCTATATTAACTGAAAACACGATAAGCTTCCCTCCCCCTCGATCATATTTGCGCCCGCTTTCCAGAAGATGAGAAATCTGCGCAATTAAACTCACGTCGCGACATCAGTCATTCAGTCCATTCATCAGACAACATGCAGTTTATCCCGTCAGGCAAAACTTGAGCAGCAACTCCTCTGTACCACAACTGCTAAATCTCCTTGATGGTTTTATACCTTCCGAGACGTCCAATTATGCAAATGAAACTCACCGCGAAGGTCTGATATCAAAGTCAAAAATACGTTATTTTTGAGAATGCCATAATCTTTCCGTTAATGCCGGTGATGAGAATAACAATGTTCGGCGCCATGTTGGTAGGGCAAGTGAGGGGGGGGGGGAGTAGGAACTTTCTATTAAGCATGGATTTCTTCAGTGTACAAATCACGGTCTAAAAGCGTGTTGCTCTTCCTTTCCTTGGCGTGGTCCAAGGGAGCCCGTTACACAAGCACAAAACAGTGCTAAGTGGCGGCCCCGAGGGTCGTCATGTATGGCAACACTACACGACGTTTTATGCTGCAAGAAATCGAAAAACTTATGCAGTTCCGTTGTGTTCGACCCCTGTGGTAGAGTGAGCTAGGCCACACTTCATGTTATTGGGCATTCTTGCGACTTCTTACCAAGGCAAAAACCACTACCTACGAGTTGACCTTTCCTGAACCACATTGCGACCATAAAGCTGTATGAAGTTATCGCAAAAGTGCACTCTCTAACACACATTGAAGCTGGTGGATTTCCGAGGTCAGAAATCCTATAGACCAGTTATGAAAATTGTTGCGGACCGTTTCAAGGCGTTTTGGGGCGGAGCCGTGAAACCCTAGGGGCGTGGATCACTATAAAGGCGAGGGAAATGGGGGAAAAAATGGAAACTCCGCAATCGTTCCTTCCAGACGTTTCTCCTATCTTGAGGATGAAACACCTCTCTGGAACATCGTTCTCGTCCAGGTGGTACGATGCTGGCTTACGCAGCAACTAGAGTAACGTATTGTGCTGTTGTAACCGGATCAGAAACAAACAACAACAGAATCTAGCATCCGCCGAACATTTCATTTCAACCCCACTTTCGAAAACAACTGCATGATTCATCACTATCACATTTTAATACCTCCCATGGAAAATCGCGACATTGAACAACGAATTTGCACCGATGTCCAAGCAAGTGCTCCATATAATCCAATCTCATAAGCTTTCTCATTGTGCTGATCTCATATCAGTGAAGGTGATGATGTCAAATGATATTTTTTGCACAATATACGCTGGTAATTCCAAAGTCTTCTCCATAAACGATGCCAGCGTCCTTCAGCGATCGTTGTATGCTTTGATTGCATGGTCTACCAAATTGAAGCTCAGCATATCTTATGAAAAACGACAGCACTGTCTATTGGGCTTCGGCACTCTACGACGTCCCTTTTCTGAAGTGATTATCAGATTAGCAGCGTAGATTCAATCCAGGATCTGGGAGTCTTATACTCAAACAAGCTCACTTTTGCGGAGTTGTCGACGAAATTGTAATGCTGATGTATAGAAAGTCGAATTATATGCTAAAGGCATTTTAGTCTAGGAGCGTTAAAGTTTTTAGACTTTTCACAACTTATTTGAGACCAATTCCTGAGTATTGTAGTCCAATCGTTCAAAAACATGTGGACAAAATAGAAAACGTTAAAAAAAGGTTTACAACGCAAATATTGCGCAACGCGAAAACTGGCAATTCGAGTTCAGCTATCGTGAGCGTACGGCCCATTTTGACAGCAGCTCCTTGCTGCTAGGACGAGTTATCTACGACCAAAACCTCCTTTTAAGCTTTTTTAATGGGTTACATAGAAATAGATCATAATATGCTCTTCAATTATTTACGAGTTTTTGATAGGACAACTTTGATAGGACTTCTATGCTTCCCATTCCTCTACTTTCAAGGGAATTTCCGCTGTGATCCTGCAATCGGTGCTTAACTACTGTCTATTTCTACTACATGAAGTATTCCTATAAGTATGTATCTGTGAAACTTTGTCAATTCTTGGATGTTGCTTTTATCCTAACTCTTTCTTTCTTGGTCTCTTAATGCTCCAATCGCTTTAGGAGGGTGGGCCGGTGTCGTTGGCGTGCCTACTAAGCTGGTATCGGAGCTGCTAAAACCTTCCTGATGCAGTGATGGGCGCCCATTGCTCTTCGTCATCGAGATTCCCCCTAACCAATCAGTGAATTGTGATTAATTCTTGTGATGTCTTCGTATTGCTTAATTTGCCTCTGAATCTGAATTTGGTTATACATTCTTGACAACTGTCAATCCATGTGATGCACCTCGGAAGATATGCAATTGTGGGTATCGGTTAATTGCGTGCGCGTTTGTTTTCATAGGTAGTTCATTATTCTGTCGCCGATGATTTATTTATTTATTTATTTATTGGAGGCGTTTAATGTCACGTAAACCTTAAAAGGAGCAGCAAAATAAATCACAACATTGAAAGCGTACAATTAAAAAAGGTAAAAAGTGTGAGCAATCAAACTAAACCAGGTTGAAATAAAAACAACAGTAGTGTAATCGCTCCTGCAAATGTAAATTAAATGATGAATTTTATTTAAAAAGTGAATTATCTCCTTTGAGTCGACGGTAAAAAAAGCTTTTGAAACCTTTGTGCGATATTTTAAGAACGTTCTGTTTTAGAAGGGAAAGGAAGAGTCGAATAGTTCTGTTTGCAAAGAAGCTGGTCCTTGATTTACTTTCTGGGACCGTCCGCTAGTCTAAGGCAGCCATTTCTTGTCCGACTGGAGGTGAAAAAGAATAACTTGTGCAATGGAACATTGACAATACATTTAAGGATGTTGAACACGAATCATGACCAGGTCATTTTTGATTCTTCTATACAGGAGAGTGGACAGACCTCGCTGCTTAGCCCTGGATGCTCCATTGGGAATTACGGCGTAGTCAAGACCAAAGCATCTAATAAACATTTTGCGGGTGAAATTGTTCTGTACACTTTCTAATAAAGTGATGTCCTTTTGTTTTGACGGATTGAACACTGTAGTGTCGCTCTCAAGGATGATGTGAGTGCAGGTTTTGTAGGCTTTGAGCCAAATGTTTGGGTTTGAAGACTTGAGTGTTTTAAAGAGGTTGAACGTTCACGTCGTTGCCCTGTTGACAAAAACTCTAGACAGTAAGAAAAATCTAATTTGGAGATGATCAGAAACCTTGATTCCGCACCTCATCGACTTTATTTAGAATGTTACCACCCAATGTGTAGTTAACAGAAGCAGAGGAATGATGTCCTATAGATAAGACACGGGTCTTCTCAACCCCAATGGGAAGCTCCCACTCTATAGACCACTCCTTACTATAGACTATAACGGACTGTAATTTGGCTTCATCCGCTGGACTGTCGATGTCTTTATAAATATTTATTTCATCAGCATACATTTTGCATCTTACATCCAGAAGATCGATGCATTCTGGTAGCTCGAATGTGTAAACGAAAAAGGATTGGGGACAAAACTCCGCCCTGAAGTAGTCCGCTTTCTGCGCGATATACAGAGGAAAACATTTCGCGAACGCGGAATTGATGTGTCCTATTTGGGAGCGACGTTGAGCGACGTCAGAACGGCTGTTTCCACGGAACGCCCTTTTAGAAACACGAACTGGTTCTCGGAGAGGACATTGTTCTTTACTGGATGATCTAAGATGTGTTTTTAACAGTTTTTTCGAAGATGCGCGCAAAAAAAGAGTTTCTGGTAACAGGTCTAATGTTACGGTCTAATGTTTGGATCCGCAATAATTTCTTTTTTGGGGTAGAAGTAACGTGAGGGTGTTTCTCTTCTTATGTGACATAAATTGGAAATGTGCTGAAGAGGAGACCCGATATGAGCAGCAATGTCTTGGATAAAGAAAGCGGCAAGCAATCCGGACTCACTGAGTAAGATTGTGACCATTTTTCTATAACTTTAACTATATCCTCCCTATGAAACCAAACATTAAAAAGCATAGAAGCATAAACGCGAGTTACGCTATTCATGGCTCCGCAAACGTTCATCTCCTACTCCGGACTCCCATTGGTGCTTGTGTTGGCAACTGCCTTTAAAAAAGAGGCGAGGTGTCCCGCCTAACCCTCGTCGGTAACAGCGATGCAACAAGACGCATCACGTAAAACAGGAATTGAGGATTTTCCTGAGCTCTAGAGTTCACATACCTAAAGAAATGTTTCTGATCTCCTGACTCCACAACTTTTTTTTTCGAAATGCATCTGGTACTTACGAAGGGCTTTCTCCGTTTTGAAATCTACTGATTTGTATTAGTCCCAGCAGCTGGAAGTATTGATGAAAACAGTTTGATTCTAGGCCATATTCCTGAAATCTAGCACGTCTCGCAGATATACGGGCAGAAATTTTGAGCTTTCCTCAGTTTACGAAGAGGTACAAAACGCTCTAGGACATGATGTAACACCGTGATAAGAATTTCATACATATTGTCCACGGAGTTGTCCGAGTTGAAAGAACCTAACCAGTCAATATTCATTAAGCAGCTTTCAATACCAACAAAATCCGCACATATGAAATCCCTAACAAACCGTGGATCCTCAGGTAGGGTCCTTAAGTTCAGATCGAAAGTGATTGTGGAGTGGTCACTATTCTCGATGGGGGTAGTGACGGAAGGATTTATAATACAACATAGGTCATTTGAAAACACAAGATCCAAGAGGGCACCACGAGGGGACAAGTTGGTGGAGAAATTCCTAAGAAGACTTAAGGATTTCGGATGGATTCGTACCTGAAATTAGATCCGAAAGATCAAAATCTCATAGAAGAACACACGAAGTATCAACTGCGGAAAAACCACTGATAGCTTTCAGTAGTTCGTCGTGACTAGCCGCGAAGCAAGCAGGGGCTCTGTATACGAAGACAAATCTGAGGGGCTCTGTATACGAAGACAAATATGATGTATCTGTTGTCAAAAAGAAAGTCGCACACCAATAATTCCTAAGAATCTTTAAATGAGTCTTTAAAAATTATGTGGTCTAGGAGATGCTTTTTTAAAAGAACCAATACCCTTCCACCTTTTTTGCATAACCTATCACATCTGAGTCCATAGTACTGGCTACTAGTAATTCCTAGTACAGGTTGTAAATCAATTTTATAGTCAAGATAGAACTCAGTAATAAACGCTAAATCGTAATCATTTTTGCACAATCCGGCAACAGAAGATCGGCATTCCCGACCACCGACCTTATATTGGACAGCATGAAAAAAGAAAAAAGAAAAAGAAAGAAAAAGAATAAGAAACATGGCTAACTGCTGAACTCCTGAGAGGGCTCAGGGGTTTCCCACTCTCTCAGCAGTTTGCGGGTTTTTATTTGGCTGAGTAGTGGAGGAAGATTGATGTGCTATTGGATGAGAGTTGGCAGACTTGAATTGAGAGTCAACATGTAGTTTACTAGTTTTGCTTAAACGCTCTTCCCTTATCCGCTTCCTTTAATCCCACGTAAGGGACTTGCGAATAAATACCCCTTTAAAGGGGGTAAAGCGTAGCCGCGAAGCCCGCTGCATTAGCTGATTTTGGAAACGACTCAAGGGAAGCACACTTTAAGCAACCGTGGAGAGCTATTACCCATGCGATAAACTGAAAGTGGTAAGCGCTTGATACCTAGACAGTCAAGAATATTGGTAACATAGGAGAGATCATACAAGACCTTATCGATGGCAGAATCAGAGTCCGAGTCTAACAATTTCCTCTAGCAACTCTTTGATACGCTGGTTAGCCTGTCTGATCTCCTTTTTTGATTCGATGATGAAATCGATTACGAACTTCATATAGTCGGGCACATTTCCATCCTCAGCGAGTGCTCGGAGGCAGCGAGTCGAAAGTCGATCACATCAGTGGGCTCCATTCTGCTTCGCTTCCCCTTTCGCACTGGAACAGAAGTGCAACAGACCACAAAAGACAGACACCATAATAGCCGACGCCGAATCAGATTTGATCAAAATCGATCAGGCGCTGAAAGAACGCGAAGGGAATTTCCCCTGGTTTGGTGGCAATAGGACTGGTTTTCAAAAATACAGCCTGCCACGAGAGTCTCAGCTTTATACCGATGAGAAGTGAATTGAATATGAGTAGTTCAGTCATAATAAATAGTAAATACTAAAAATCATCTTCGAAAACCAATCTGGCCAGATTCCTCAAAGCCACAGGTAAAAAGAAGAGCGACAATCAAAATTATCACATAAAGCTGACCTAGTGAAAGCGAATTGAAAGAAATGCCTAGAACTAATGCCTCGAAACAAGAAATGTATTGAAGGCGACCCGAAACAAAGCCGAGAGCTAACTCTTCGAAACAGAGAGAGAGTAGAGAAAGCCACGTGAAACAATGGCTTGACCATCAGCATCAATGAGATCGTCCAAAGAAAAATCGCTATTGAAACACGAAAAAGAGACGTCTAGCTTTATTTAAAAGTAATCCCATTTGAGTTGTGAGTTGGGACGAACGCGGTTCACGGTTAGACAGATCTAGTTTGTGTTTGCAGAAGTTCATTTTAAACACGATAAGCGAAAACGGTATATAGACGGGAAAGTACAAATCAACTACTCAATGAAGGGTGCCAAGCAATAACCACAGTGCGATACTCGAATTCAGAAGCTCTTTCAAGTGTGGAGAGATTGGAGCGAAGACATTCCGTAACCTTAAAAGTGCTCTCAATTTCTGAACCATCAACCGAAAAACCGGTAACGGTAACCCAAAGCTACTTATGGCGCCGACTTTCTAAACAAGATTGCTTGTACCTGTCCGATTTTGAAACCTTTTAAATATGGCGCTATTATTTAATGATTCTCTGCACTCACCCGGGTTGCCCTTTGCTAGTTCTGCAACGAACGTTTGCTCAAAGAGAGTATGCAGCATTCTAAACCATCGAATAGGATGAATGCGATAAACTTAATCACACTACCGAAAATAGGGACCAAACCTGGCAAAACCAGTTCGACCTTTTTTGAAATGCTACGCGCTTGGTTTGGCATACTTTGTGTATCTGTTTTTTAATGTATCACCCTGTAAAGTACGATACAATCCAATAGAAACATTATTTTTTGCCCTTTTTAGGCGAGTGTAGCCACTTTCTAGGCCCCTCTTCCAATCGCGAATGATGCAAGATCGTGGATCTGCGTTAGCCCTATTTGGTAGGGTTAGCATGTATCTGTTGCAAACAAACAAATTGACTAAGCGTCATTACCAAACAGAACGGGAATCTAGAACACTTTTCTCTCTTTCTGTAAGAAACAGATAAATCGGATTCGAAAAGCAAATGCAAAGGACGGCGTTTTCTACTACAGTAATACATTAGAACATCAAAAAAATCTAAAGGAGTAATGAGCTATAAGAGAAGAACATTAAAGTGAGCAACTCTTTGTAACCTACCTAGTTCATACAATTTTGGACGCCAGTGGTCGACGCCAATCGTAAATTTTCGTAAATGTGATTAAGGATCACCTTACGGAAATTTACGATTTACGACCAAAAATGTCGTATACCGTAAATCGTAAAAAATTCGGCAGATATAGCCGTAAATCGTGCATCGTAATAACGCACAGCCTGGTGATAACTGTAGGGATACTACTAGGTTATCCCATAAGTCCTTGCCGTTTTTTTCAACATTTCAATGCGGATTTCGCCGGCAGTCTTTTGCATAGCGCTCCATAGCGTTCGAAAAACAATGATTTGCTCTATCAGAACGTATTAGGCAATCAAATTAGGACGTTCGACATTTCCGTCCGAACTTTTACCGAAAATCTTGCTCTGTGGTAGGGTTTTTTTGCTCGGCGTCATCTGTCGTTTAAAAGAGAATGTCTTGCTCTATAAGAATTCGCGTCGCGTTAATTGGTTCATGCTGGTTTCTGTAGAATATCAACAGAATTCAAAAAAAAGAAAAAAGAAAAATCGTCTTCACAAACAACTTCTTCTCCTTATTCAGTCTGTCTTGCACAGTTTTATATAATGAGTGATAGACAATCGAAAGTGCATGTCCTGCTCTATCAGATTATGTGACTTATTCTTCTGCCGTTTAAATTTTTGCTAATTTTCAGGTCATCAAAATGGCGTGCCAGGTCGACAAGGTTGCAATGTCGTCTTTTGGCATCTTCTTTGCTTTCAACCGGGGCTCTAGTGCGGCTAAGACGCTCGAATCCTGGTTGGCCGTGCAAACACTATTTTCATCGCCAGTTACAATTCTGTGCAAAAATCGTTGAATATGTCCGTGTGATAAATAAACATCAGGAACCAGCGAGTGACGATTGCTGCCGGCCTGCTTGTCCGTCATCATTCATCAAACGAACATACTCAACGATTTTTGTACAGAATTGTAACTGGCGATGAAAAATAGTGTTTGTACGGTCAACCAGTGTTCCAGTGTCTTAGCCGCATAGGACCCTGGTTGAAAGCAAAGGGAAGAGGGTGGCAAAAGCGCTCATCCTTGTCAACCTGGCACTTTATTTTATAACCTGAAAATTAGCAAAAATTTAATGACCAAAGAACAAATTATATGCTGTGGTAGAGCAAAACACCCACTTTCAAGTGTGATATATAACTGAGCAAGACAGACTGAATAAGGAGAAGGAGCTGTTGGTAAAGACGATTTTTCTCTTTATGGCATTTTGTTGATATTCAATAGAAATCAATAAAAGCGACACAAATTCTTATAGCGCGAGACGTTCTCTTTCGAATGACGTATAGCACCATGCCAAAAAGTCATACCGCAGAGCAGGAGCTGTCGGAAAAATAACCATCCTCCTTCGGACGTCCCAATTTGATGGCCTAAACATCAATAAAAGACAAGTGAGGAAATAGGACTAACACATATTCTTGTAGTACAAAAATTGTCTTCTAAACGCTATGAAAAACTGCGCAAAAAATTACAAGCCTAAGCGGAGAGAACAAGTGCGCAAATGGCTACTTTTTCACTTTTCACTTTTCACTTCAACAGCCTGAAAATTGACAAAATTGAAATGACTGAATTAAAGTGTGAGGTGAAGGCACTGCAGGGAAAAAGACGAGCGGATTTTTGTTGCCTTGAAACGGAGGTATTCTAAACACGTTTTGGTATTTCGTCTTTATATATTGTTTGCGTGTTTATTTTTATTTTTATTTGTTTATTCTTTCAGCTATGTTCTAGGAAGGTGTTTACTTTTGTTGTCTCCTTTTTTTCAGAACTGGATCTTTTTCTAGACTTGACGATGAGTGCAAAATTATACGCACCTTTGAGCGTAATAAATAAATAAACAAATAAATAAAAGGGTATTTGAAGAGAGATGCGTATTACGAAGCGAAGAAGTTGAAGTAAGTGTCACGAATGATACGGAGGGGTCAAAGAGGAGAAACAAAAACATAGATGGTACTGTGTGCGATCGTGTTACCATGGAGTACAGCGTTCTCAGAGAAGCAAGGCCCTGTTAGCAAGATAACGACGGCAGTCGTGGCTAGAGCGGCAAAGAAGAAAAAACGTATTTCTTGAAATTGTCGAAAATATGGCGATTATCTGGGATCCTTCGAGTCCTTAATCCTTCGAGTTGGTCAGATCGCATTTTGTTGCCAAGGAGTTTGTGAACGGCTTGAATTGGATCAAATGAGTACAGAGTGCCTTGGATCTGGAAGACGTAGTGGTTCTTCCCACATTTGGTGGGGCAAAGTTGACGAAATTGCGCAGCGTAAGAGAAAAAAGGACGTTACGATAGCCTAATGTCGAGCAGGATGGAATGAATGTTTGTGTTGTGCATTCCACTTCTGCGACCCTGTAATGTATAGTAGAGACGCGTTCAGTGTTTTCATGGCTCCCGCTATAGAGTTATTGCAGTCTTGAAGTTCTTTCGCAGAAAATGAGCATTCGAAATTGACGAACAACAACGTGAACGCATGCTGAGCTGAGTATTATTGTTGTAATGTACGCATTGCTGAGATGAGTGGTAAGGCTCGTTCAATATTGGCTGACTCTGTTCGAATAATTGTGCTTCATTTCCGTACTTATTGTGGAACTGGCGTGGCAACTGGAAGTACGCGGCTCAAGTCGAAGTGTGAAGTTACGATATTTTGTTTGCAATAGCACGAGGTATTGTTTTCTGCAGGCTTGAATGTGCAGCTATTTTCGACCGTACAGTTCGTGATCGCGTAGTTTTGTGTTATTGTTATAATGTACGCATGCTAAATTTAATTAAACTCGAGGGTCCAAGTCGGCAGTTAACTGTGAGTTCGAAATGAAGTTGGAGTGCACGAAGGTATAGCGCATGACTTTGAGCAAAGTAAGATGAAATTTGACGTTTCCTTAGTTTGTTCTATATTTTCCTTTAGTTTCGAATAAAGCTGCCTAGGTTCTCTGTTTGCCGTCTTTACTTCGAACTCCAATACTTCTGAGAGAGACCATGTAAGACGACGAAATACCTCATAAATTTTATTATCGGCTGGTTCATTGCACATTCGGTAAAAAGATAATCTGAGGAGAGGAAACCGCAGGAACAACCGATGCCTCCGCATGATTCTATGCAGAAGGTAAGTCCGGAGTAGCTGTCAGCAGTCTCGAGTTCTCGAGCGAGGGTGTCCGAATATATAATATTAATAGGCTGTCCGGGAAGTTCTCAGCGTTTAAGTCCTTTACTGTGAATAACCGTAACTTTCTCCAATCATATAGGATTAAGTCTAAATAAGCAACGTTCAAACCAGAACGGGCCATCGGTCGACATATTCCACCAGCGAAAAAACTAGGTGGTCGAGATTCGACAAAATCCACGAAATTTTTTTTGGCTTGGTCCTGAGTGGTGAAGGTTTGACCAGCGAGAAAGTTCTGAAAGTGTTTAAAAGGTGGTTGTCGGTGGGTGAGAGGTCTGGAATAATATGGCTCTAGGTCAACCGCTAAGAATGTCATCTTCAAGGCGGAACTTCTCCGGTCCAAAATTTTCTGAACCAGTGGGCCACAGTGCTTTCTCCGACACTATTAGGTCCCTCATTTGATCGATTTGTGAAGCTGTACCGCCCGTTAATTGCCCCAATTTCAGGCCTATATAAAATATCGTTCGGAACAGCTTTGTCGACATACTTAAACGAGCTTTTCAAGAACAGAAATATAAAACAACGCTGAAACATAAATTATTTAGCCAGATAGAGCGAAAAAATCTATACAGAAAATGGCCCTAATGCGCAGTGCAAGTTGATTTTTTACCTAATAGTGGACAGAACAAAAGCTGAGAGCTTTCCGGACAAGCTAATACATAATATATATTATATTAATACATCATTACGTTTTCCCTATACAAGGCACTCTGTACTATGTTCACTCATTTGATCCAATTCAAGCCGTTCACAAACTCCTTGGCAAAAAAAAGCGATCTGACCAACTCGACTGATTTTCGTTGTCAGATTATATATTATATATTACTAGCCGTATCTTCGTCAATTTCAAGAAACACGAATTCTTCTCCTTCGCCGTTCTAGCCGCCGCTGCCGCTGCTGTCGTTATCTCGCTAACAATCTCGGGTCTTGCTTCTCTGAGAACGCTGTACTCCATGATAACACGATCGCACACAGTACCTTCTATGTTTTCGTTACTCCCCTCCGTGCTCTTCGTGTCACTTCAATTCTTCGCTTTACGCATCTCTTTTCGAATACCCCTTTTGATCATACACACTTAATAAAACTTCATTCTATCTAATGTCAATTTATGCTTCCTTGCTTTTGCCACCAGTATAGACTAGAGCCCCACTAATTCGGAATATGTCAAGAATCATCAGTTTCAATCAAATCAAGTAGCACACATACCCTTTTCATGGATCATCCTACGCTCTTGCTAATCAGGTATCCTTGCTCTCCAGACGCAGAATCAACATTTCATTATAGCGAACTTTCGTCCCGATTCTCGACACATCCCAACTCCGACGTAAAGCACTTATAATCAGTCTCCAGACCCAAGGTCACAATTCTCAAACCCACACAATCCGTCCGAGGACTGGAGAAATCCCTAAAACATCTTACGGAGGAGGTTGTAAAATGTCGCAGATCTCGACAACCGAAAGAAGCCAGATCTCAAATAGCGACACCGAGCACCCCACAGTTAAATTGCCAATGAGCAAACAAGCGTATGGGATATGGACCTCGGTTACTCAAAGCGAGGAACAGGTAAAACCATTACAACCATTCTCATGAATGTTATGGCACTGATCTTCCTTCTGAACATAGCCGTGAAAACCTGATACTACTCACCACCATCCATGCATCAAGCATCATCATGTGCAATAAACTTGCAGCTACTCCGAAACATTCAATTCAAACAAACTCAAACAACATTTGTACCAATTCATTCACAATTCCGCCCACTTTTGAACGTCTCACTGCAGAACTACAACTACAGACTCCAACATCCGCAGGAACTACCGCAGACATAGCCCCATTGATCAAACTGCCAACCGCTGATGGAGCTACAACATGCGCCTCAGCCGCCGCAACCGCTACTCCAGCTAGCATTCAAGCTCCAGATAGTGCTCCTCAGATGCAAACTCCTCAACTGCCATCTGATTGCGTTTTTGCGGCGCCCATCACTGGGCCAACGCGTGCAGCGTTTACACCACACTTATCGCCCCCAGCGGACGTCTAAAGGAAAAATGATGCTGCGAACGCTGGCTAGGACTGCCGAGCCATCTCTTCACATCGAGCCAGCGGCAACACGGCTGTTTTTTTCTGTAAAATGAATAATCGTACTGGAAAGCAAAAATCTCACCATTCGTGCATCTGTAAATACGAATTTAGTATGTGAATGAAGCGCAACTCCACTAAAAAGAGTAATCAGTTCAACAAGTTTTCAAACAGCGGGTGGTAAAAGTCACAGCCATAGTGCTATTGAAGTGCTTACGTGGAACTCGGCCGCTTTGGAAAATGAATTGATAGATCGAGAAAACAAAGAACACTGGCAAATCAAATTTTAGCTTGGAGGCTACACTGCAACAATATCTCCTTATTCAAAAGATGGGAGACGACCTAGATCGCCAAATTCGGTTACTAAGATTAGAGCGCCAGGCTTCTATGGATGCTATTCGCAACACCCTTCAAAGCATCACGTCTCGTCTCGGTAGTCTGTACGCAATAGTTGGGAGCTGAGGGGGGGGGGATATCAACATCCTCTGCCCCGAAGTCATCATCTGTATTCTGCCCGAACTATGTCGACAGCCACCTGACTTCGCGCTGTCACCGCTAACCCGATCAAGTAAGCCGAACCATAAGTATGTCAGAGCTGTGTTGTGTGCTCGTTGTCTGCGCGCAGAGCACAGTGAAGCTGTCTGTATTGTTACCTGCAACACCCACCGTGAAACCACAACACAGCCTTGTGCTCCGGCCATCCTGTCAAGAAACGCAAATTCTGACTGTTTTTGTGAGTTGGTCTTACCACTGCTTCTCCTCAAACATCTCGTAACCGTTCTCTGCAATCCCCACCGGTACACCAGTCTTCATCTGCTCAACCTTCTGCTACACCGTGTTCGTATTTGTCGACTTGATCAGCTCATCGGCACCGCTCAAGCCCATACATCTTCAATGCGAAGGACAAATGCAGCGAAGGCTAACCTGTGCTCAGTGATGCCTTCATTTCCATGTCTGCAATTTTAACGTATGAAGCTATTCCGTGCGCTTATGTGTTCTGAGACAGCCGCAGCGCCGCATCGCGACGGTGTTATTGTCGCTTCGCGATAGTATCTTGCATCGCTGAATTGCCATGGTGCATGTTCTCTACTGTCGCCCTCTAGTTTCTATTTCTCTTTCTAGTCTAGTTTTCTAAGCCTGGTATCTAGGTGGGATTGTATTGCTTGTCGTAAATAAATAGATAAGTAAATAAATAAACATATGCGAGGCATGCAATGCGTAGTGTATTGATTTCGAGCTAAAAGTGAAGCTTTTCGAACACTTCCGAATATCTTCGAAACTTTCCTTGTTTCAACCGTCGGACCCGTATTGAAAAGCAGGCTGCACGAAGTTTGAAGAAATTGGCACTTTTCCTAAACCCTTCTGCCATCGTAATATGACCCTCTAATGACTATAGATACAATCGAAAAGTCTTAAAGAGCATTCAAACGAAAACTTGTCACTATAAAAGATACTTCCCGTTCAGAGTCCATAAGATATCAAGTTATTTCATCCTGCTTGAAGAAGAATTGACTCGAGCAAGTGCAAACTACAAATTTGGGTGGATCTGACTAGTGGGTAACAAATGCCACCGTTCTTCCACTCAGAGCAACAAGCATTCAATTCTTCAGAGGTTCGGTGAAATGCCACCGGAGTTCTTCGAGGGTGCTAAAGCACTGACTTGCCATCGGAATGATCTCTGCAAGTCATTGTGTGAACAAGCGCATTTTTCGCTTTACGACATCCTGCAGGACTAATGTCGTAGCATGACAAACAAAGATTGACCAACCGTTTTTTATCCCAAATCCTTTAAAAAGTCGAATACCTGCCGCATCTTCTTATTGCTGCTCAAGCATGCCGTTCGCAAACTTCTCCTGGAAGCTCACTTTTGACCGTACCTGTTTCGTACCTGTTTCTTTTATTGCATTGTCGAATACGGCTTTAGCGTATAGTTGTGCTCTCCCAAAAATTTCGAATACAGAATATATTCGAATAGCGACGATTTTAGAGCATTCGAATAACATTCGAAAATCGCGTTTTTTCGAGCATTCGAATTCGAATACGTTCGAAAATATCGTTTTTCCGAGCATTCAAATTCGAATATTCGAATTCGAATGTTCGAATATTCGAATTTGATCATTTTATCAAGGCAAACACAGGATGTCTCAAAAAATGTACACACTGTTTGAAAGTGATAACGTTGCGCTGCGCACGGTAAAGGTAGAAGAAGTTAAGGGCTCATATGAAAGTTTGGGAAAATGAGATTGCGCCATGCCCCCCTCCCCCTGAAACCTTGCATTTCAGACTCGATTGATTGTGCATGGGTGAGCCAGTGGGCGATGTTTTGCAGATGTAGTCGCTGAATCGTCTATCCACTTCGACGATGTTTTCGATTTTTAAGTAGCACTTTAGGGTAAACTTCTTCTACACGAAGGAAAGCCATAAGCCGAGCGGGACTCGTTTATGGGGTCAGATATTCGTTTATGGGGCGTTATTAGAGCGATAGCGAGAACGCCAAATTGTGCAATCAACAACTTCGCATGTTACTTGTCTCTCACGTGTTTGTCATGTTCTAGATGTTAGAAGCACATCACAGGTTAATGTGGCTATGTATTAACAAGATATAACAAGCATTCAGGATAAGCACTTTCAACTGAGTTTGAAATGTAAGGTTTCAGACTAATGCATGGCGCGATCTTGAACATTTGCATGTCACAAAATGTCTGCTATCCTGTGCTTCCATGTGAGTCCAAGACAGCTCCAAATGTTCCACTAGCAGCAATGTTAGAGCAGTTAAAATATTTAGCACTTGCATTTTCTAGGATACCCTCCATTTCTAGGATACCCTCCATTTGTATATGCATATTTCCGCAAGCCGTACTGTGCTCTTAAATTTTAAACTTTAAAGAAAAAACACAAATTAATTAGCACGGCTCTTTTAAAAAGTTACAACAAGTGATTAAGTAAAACTCTATCAATCGAGTGTAAATTGGAAGAATTCAGACGAGTGCATAGCGCAATCCACACCGTTTATATGCCAGAAAATTTCTATTTTTTACGCTTTCATATCTGCCAGTACCTTCATTGTGAGCGAAGTTATCACATTTCGAGTAGTGTATTCATTTTTTGAGATTCTCTGTATGTTGATGGCAAGTGTCCTGACCCACCTGTACGTGGGCTTCGTCCTTGCCCGCCTCGCTTGGTGTCCGACTTTCGTCTCGCTAATAGTGTTCCAAAACAACGTGATGAATTTTTAAATTGTAACTTCGAAACAATTGAAAAGTTTACAAAGCAATACATAAATAACAACAACATAAACAGTAGGTAACTCTATATTCGACCGGATTCCAATTGGGCCGCATTGGCGCGAATACAGAATTCGAAACGCTTGGAGAAGTTTTGACGATGGGCCGCAGGTCACTGGAGACAGTCGTTCCCACTCCCGACGCAGAGATTCCTTCTGGGCCTCTAAGCCGTGGTGGCGCTTGGCAGTGACCCTGGCCTTCAAAATGGACCACGCGCTGTAGTCCGTTGAATTCAGGTCCGAGGAGTGCTGTGGTCATTCCGCAGACCCGGCGAAGTCCGGAAAATCGGTCTTATACCATGCTTGCGTGCTTTTAGCCCTGTGTGCAAGGGTTGGGTCTTGTTGAAACGTTCACTGGGCATTGCCGAAGTGCCGCTGGGGCTAGAAAAGTGCCGCCGCTTCAAAGATCTCCTTCGATACACACCTTGATTTGTTTTTGCTCCCTCGTTCACAAAAACCAGAGATCTTTCCGTTGGTGTAGGTCCCTCCTCAAACAATGAGCGCCTGCGGATGTTGACGATGTTCGACGATTGCAGAGGTGGCTGGAGCCTCCAGATCAGATCCTGCCGTTTTGGTGGTTGTGAGCCTACTCCACGGTGAACAGCTTGTCGCCCATGCCGTTCTCGCTTTTTCTTATCCATCAAGAGTTGGACTTTATAGAGCTTGCAGGACTTTACGTGTATTTGTATGTCGACTTTATGTGTTTCTTTCTGGCTATTCGATGCACAGATGTGAGACTGACATCACCGATATTACGGGCGATTCATGGACGATTATCTTCGTGGCTAAGCTCCTTGCATCGACTAGTTTCTGAGGAGACAGTGGACAGAGGAGGTTAACGATGTCGCATTGGTGCTTTCCTTAACCGTGAAGCTCCAAAATCGCAGAGCTATGCCTGGACATCTTGAGAAAAACCGTAAGTGGGACAAAATAGAACTTAAAAATTATAGTGCGGACAGAAGGAAGGCACAAAAAAGGCGTCATTGCAGCAGATGAATATATTCGCTTTGAAGAGCGTCAAACCTTCATCGCGTTATTTTGGAACACTCTGTATTTGGACAAGATCACCCACATTAGTATAGATTGTATCGTCCAGCCCATAAATTTTTTTGGTTTGGCTAACAGCAGACATTGCGGAAAACAGTTCATTCGAACCCGTTGTAAACGTTATAAAATTCAAATTTTAGACAAATAGACTTCCCAGTGCGACTGTAACTGGTATTCCGGCCGTATCTTCCAAACTCTCCATCGCTCAACTGGCAGTCCCAAAAGCTTGGGGCGCTGTTTTCAGCGTAGAGAATGAAAGAATTCTGCATTTCTAAGGATAGACAGTAAAACGTGATGCTTCAATTGGCCACATCATTAGATCTTTCCCATAAATAGCAGCTTCCTCATTTCCCTCCTTTTGCTTTGTTTTCCTTTGTACTGTATATATTCACGCCACGGTGAGCAATCTTGTACGAAACATTGAAGGAATAACACATTTCGCCTCTCGCCACCCCTCTAACGCTCCGTTGAGGTTACGTAAGTCGTTGATGAATCCGGTCTCCGGATACGTGCCGCCGATGTTGAAAGCGTATCTGGGGATTCAGGTGACATCTCGCAGAATGGGTTCAGGAGATTTCTTCCACCCCTTTCCTGCATCTTCTTGAGAGCCCAGCGAAGGTTTCCTAATGTGACACATGTCTAGTGTTTCGATAAACTTCAACGGTAGGAGGGAAGGGAAGGTAAGCATAATGGAGAGGAGCGACAGAGTAGGTTCCCTCCAACTAGGATTGTACCGCAAACTTTATTACAAGAAGTATGAATAGAAACAATAATTAAAAGAGGATAGGCAAAGGTGCGTAGAGTTCACTCTGTACTTTGCACTGTGCAGGCGCACTCTACCGCAAACACCTGATCGAATTCATTGCACGGGGGTGTTTTTAAAACGCGATTTCCATGTGGGCATTCGATCGATGCCTTGTGCGCCCGTGATGGCATTACCGTCGGGCATATTGAGCGGCAGTGGAAAGTGGCATTGCTTCATTCGAGCGAGGTCGGAGGTTCGGTTCCCTCGTTGGTCATGCGTTGATCTTTGCATTTCAACTGAGAGGTTGAGATTTGAGAGGTCTTTGACGTCTACATCGTTTGCTGGCGTTTTCTGCGCGTTTTCCAGCTGTATTTATTTATTTATTTATTTTGATGCACGCAAATGTGCGCCTCACAAGAAAGGATTGAAGAAAAAAACTAGAAACCAAGTGCAGTTGAAAGAATTCTGAAATATGATTATGGCAAGCGAGTTTCCCAGGTCAACCCACAGTTTTAGTAAACATACATACATACATACATACATACATACATACATACATACATTACATACATACATACATACATACATACATACATACATACATACATACATACATACATACATACATACATACATACATACATACATACATACATACATACATACATACATACATACATACATACATACATACATACATACATACATACATATAATCCTACCAAATAAATAAGTGAAAGAATGTGCATTTAGTATGATGCAAATATGCTTGCAGAAAAAACAAGTCATTATAAGAAAAATTAGGTATATGAAATGACAGTAGGAAAACGGAAACTAAGATTTTATAAGAACCACAGTTTCATAATTGTTATTTTAGAACCAATTGTTGTTTACTGTGCAAAAAATACTGGAGTTTCACTGAATGGATAAGGGTAAGCCTGGGAAAAGCGTTTACCGTTTACACTATGAAGCTACGAAGTCTATGGCTATAGGTGATCGTTTTAAGTTGTGTCCTTGAATTCACGAATACATGAGGGAGGACTGCAAAGTTCTGCAAAAAGAAAGGTCAAGCCGGCAAATAGATTAAGATAGAAGTTGTAAAAATAGCTTCAATTGCTGCTTCTCACTGCGCTGCTATAAAGTCGTTGTGTAATCCGTGTAGGAGACATTGGCTTCTAAAATTTCTGTACATTTAGTATAGAAAGAAGATCTAATCTTTTAAGTCTACTTTGAAAAACTCTTCGAGCGCAGAACACAGCTGCGGGATTCCCCTGAGCGACGAAGGCAGTTTCCACACGAGCAGCTTCCTGCGCTCGAAGAATACACGGTCCCTGAGTGCCCGATGAGGACGCACACTTTTCTGATTGGAGCGTAAATTATTTGCTCGTGGGATGCTTGAAGCAGTAAAGACAGATTATTTTGTTGGATAGCAGACTTCGTGGCAATCGAACGTTCGAATCGAATGTTTCGACCATTCGAAATTGAGCATTCGAAAATTGGAATATTTCGAACATTCGAATTCGAATACATTGGAAAATTGCATTTTTTCGAACGATCGAATACAAATATTCAAATTCGAATAGAACTATTCAAATTCGAATGTTCGAATATTCATTCGGGCAGAACTACACTTTAGGGGTGCTCAAATAATCAAGAATCTGTCGAGCTACAGTCTGCATTTGATGCTAACACGTCAATTCAGTTACAAGCGATTGTGATAACCATCCAAGAAGAAAGCAGGAGATATACGCCTTAACTTCTAATCAACAGCTAATCGTTAGCTACGGACAAACTCAATTATATGGCGGCAGATCGAGATAGAATAGCAGGTAGGTAGCTGCGAACTATGTGACGACTGGAAACCGCGTATATCTAAAATCAATCCCGTGGTAGTATGTTCTGTTCCATAATGGCTATTAATAGAAAGTGCACCGACCACAATGTGTGAGTGCTCCTTTAATTCTTACACTTACAGAAATTTAGAGCGGTGCTAGTCGACAACTCCTTAGCTGATATTGAAACTTCGCGCATACTGATCAATTTTTAGTTAAACCTTGAAGAAGGTCTTCCATCGACATCATCCTAGAATGTCGCACGAGATCCACCCATCCTCAACGCTAGAGACCGTCTTACATATTTTGAAGCTCCGACTCTGCTGTATTATGGTTAACCTCGCTGACGATGATCAACGGCATTTTCTTGAAGCAAGTTAGGAGAAAGGTTTGGCTAAAAACATATTATTTAACGATTAGTTTTTTTAGAAATCACTGTAAGAATTTCCTGCCTCTCAAACATTTGCTTGCACCAAAGCCCATTTTTTTAATTTACAGTTTCTTGCTGCTACTGTTGCTAACGCTCTTGCTTCGATTTTTAATGGAGAGAACAGACCACTTTTGTTTTCTTTCGGGCATAATTATGTGTATTCGATCAAGGCGCAATTCAACTCTAAAATCTGATTCTTTGTTATAGTGTATGAATTGCTACTGGGCTGTTTTCACATTGGTAGAGATGTGGCATGAGTGACAATGTGACGACAACTTATGCAATCCAATCTATCCATTCCAAAATTTCCAAGATTCTTTAGTTTCTTTTTAGTTTTTATTTAATTTTTTTGAAAACGCATTGCTATGGGAAACTAAATGTTTCTTACCTCTTTTAGTAAACAACATTATTCAGAGTAATCTCCATCTTCTCTCTTCTTCAAACCTCGGCGTTGTAAGTTCTCAGTCAGTTAAATTTTTTGTGCCAACGAGGTTTCAGGTGGATCTTTATTCAGCAGGTCCTGACGTTTCGACTTCTCGTTGTCTTCAGAGGCCCGAATGTGGTGCATAAGTTTTCATTTGCCTACCCCACCAAGCGCCTTGGCTACCCTAGCATTTCGGACTTTTCCCACGAACACAAGGGAGGGACCATGTGGAAGAAACGAACTCACCAATTGGATTCACCGCAAGGGCTGATGTTCGCCCACGTCAGTAAGCCAGTAGGGACGAATGGGGCATACTGCACACCGCTGTCGCCGACCGGTCCTTCTACAGTTCACAATGGGACACAAACGGCAGAAAGTCACTCGTAACGGAAAGACACTCATTCCGGTTGTTCATTACTGGATTTCTTGAAGAAATCCTGAATGCCTCTAACGGCAGTTAGTTTGGAATAGACTCTATGATCAGCAGTGTCTTTCTGAAAATTGCGTTATTTGCCCAAGTGGAAGATTAGGCGTTTGCTCGATTGGAGCAATCGAAGCAACAATTTATCAGAAAGAGTGCTTGACATGTAATGGCAAATACGTCGGAGAAACAGGAAGGGCTCTCGCAGCACGTGTAAGGAAACATCTATTAAGTAAACAACGTGGATTGCTAACCAGCCCAGTTGGAAAGCATAGGGTTAATGACTATGACGGGAATGACTTTGAGGTGAAATATATCATCTTAGCCGTTGTAGGAGACATTTCGGCAAGGAGAGCGTGAGAGGCATTTCGGATTTTTACAAGAAATCCAGGAATAAACAACCGGAATGAGTGTCTTTCCGTTACGAGTCTTTCTGCTGTTTGTGTCCCATTGTGAACTATAGAAGGACCGGTCGTCGACAGCAGTGTGCAGTATGCCCCTTTCGTCCCTAGCGGCTAACTGGTGTGGGCAAACATCAGCCCTTGCGGTGGATCCAATTGGTGAGTTCGTTTCTCCCACTTGGTCCCTCCCTTGTGTTTGTGGGGAAAGCCCGAAGTGCTAGGGTAGCCAATTCGCTTAGTGGGGTAAAGCGCAAACGAAAATGTATGCACCACATTCAGGCCTCTGAAGACGACGAGAAGTCGAAACGTCGGGCCCTGCTGTATAAAGATTCACCTAAAACCTTGTGTTGGCACAAAAGTTTAACTGACTAACAAATTATTCAGAGTGTTTCCTGCACTGATTAAGTACAAGTTTATTTCTCCAAGGGTTAAGCAAGAATTATTAGAATCTGGGAAAAGAAACCACTAATGTTATTAACACTGTTTCTATCAATGTTTGAATGAGGGGAGAGGGACAACAAATCTAGAACAAACAGACGCCCAAGCATTCCGAGACGTTGAATGATCAAGTGTTCCTAGGTCTGCACGGAATGAAGGAAAACCATCTCAGGTAGCTATGATCGGGTATTAATTAAAGAGTGTTTCTAGCTTTTGATTCCATTAGATAGCAGATTTGGTAGAAAATGTTCAGCACCTTATGTTTGGGTGGCTTGCTGAAGAGGTGTGTTTGGCAATGGCGAAGCGAAGCAGCGGCATCGTTGCCTCTTACTCGGCATCCCTATCGGATTCCGATATTGCGGTTGGTGACTCCGTGGCTAAAACAACGGCGCTGATCAGGTCGAGGACCGTCGACGTGACTTCGTCTTGTGCTCCCGAACCCTTGGCCTTCGATCTGGTGGTGCTCGGACCCGCTGTTGTACTTCTCTTCGTAGTTCCTGCTGTTGTACCACGCTTCGTTGTTCTTCCACCTTTGGTTGTTGATGCTGTTGATGTGGCCGACGACGTAGAGGATGTGGTTGTCATTTTGGTTGGCGCGATAGCCGTTTTAGGTTTGAACCACCCTGTCTGCTTACTCAACAGATCATCTTCTGCTTGCTTCAGACGTTTGTCCCAAGTCTTCGCAAGCCATGCCTAAATTTGTTTTTATTCACAACGACTTCACCATCGCTTCAGGATGATTTCGATTCATAAAACTACCTTACGCCTCCTTTTTAGAATCATTCGTATAACCGGAATCATTATAATGGCTATAACAACGACCGAGGAAGCGGCAATAATTGCGACCATCGTGAAATCGCTGCAAAACCATTAATCAACAACATTAGAATCAAAAAATAGCAAAAAGAAGATTGCCCGATTATTCCGAGTAATATATGATAATCTTTTACTAACTAGTTATTCAAAAGTTGCGCGTATTTTAGCCAAATTCATTCGTAGAAGTTTTAAGATGAACAATTCTAAACAACAGATAAGTGCTCCTCTGCACATTTTTGCAGCGCCTGAAATGCTTTTCACATGTGCTTTATGGCCTTGCCTGAATTTTCAAGCTGCAATCCGCGCTCTCTCTCCCTTCATTTCTTCTCTTTGTTATATTTTCATGGAGTTGTTCCTGAGCCTTCAGCTTGGTTAATGATCTGCATTGTTATTGCCATGCTTTTCTAATGATTGTTTTTAATGTTTGGCATTGAGTGCACTATCAGGTGCTTTGGACAAATAAATAAATAGTATACGATGCCCTGTGAAGTCCTTGAAGAATAGAAACTGCTCGAGATCCTAGCAATAAAGCGGTTGAACCCCGAAAAAACATGACCTTTAGCTTATGTGAACGTTTCTCTACCACTGACATTATTACGGTCTCTAGTGGCAGTGAAGTTGCAATCACTTCTCTTGTCTCCTGTTTTCACAGGGTTTGCTTAGTGCAACTAGTGCTCAACAGGAAACATTCCTATCGATTTAGATAGATTTCTGCTGTTGAGATGCCATTGTTGTTGGTTGGTTAGTAGATTGTGGTCCTAGGTGCCTTCATTGCTGTTAGATATAACAAAATGTTATGAAACGAAAGCTTCCCAATGAAGAATGAATAGAAGATCAGAGAACATCTGTACTTGAGAATTGCTATAATAGAGAGCTCGGTACTACAAATCAAAATGCGTTGAACCTCTAGGAACGTATTTAGCTCGAAAATAACGAAACCTAAAAAATCATATATCTCCTTACATAATGAGTGTTAGAAAAAGGATCTTTTCATAGTTTGATGCGAGAACGTCTAGCATCCAAATATTCTCGACTTGCGCTCGAAAGTATGCATCGACATTCGTGTTGAGGAGCGCTTAAGATTCTAAATCCACTTAAGACGCTCAGAAAGGGACCTAGGCCTAGAAAGCACGAGTGCCTTTATCTGCACTACCTTTCTAGGAGAGCACTTTTAGAAGTCCAATAAGTAGTTTTATCTAGGGCGACACTTTTAGAGATGTCTTCTCAGCAGTTGAAGTCATACGCTTGGTAGGATTTATTTGTTTTAGCTTTACTTTGAGCAATTTTTACACCACATTGCTGAATGAATTAATTTACCATCCTGGATAATTTATTAGGTTGTCAAGTTCAGCAGCAAAATTTTTGGACATTTTCAAGATTTAAAAAACCGATAAGGTCTGTTTAGTGCCATTGTCTTATGGCCCGAATAATCTAGAATATTGCTACACATGGTAACGGTTGCCTCTTTGGGGCATGAAAGAAATATTGATCCTGAATTGAATTTAGTGCCTCACGATCTCACTCGGGCTGGTCGTCGTGAGTGAGCCTCGGTCTAGGTCGGTCTAACGTTCTCCGCTTTTGTATTAAGATCTTCCTGGGGAACGTATGCAGCCACGGGAAATGAGTCCTATGTCCTCTACGTCAACCACATCCGGATTGTCCAGTGGTTCTCCCATGGAGAAGCACCTTCGAAGTAATCAAGTTCGACCTGTTGTTGTTGGGAATGCCCTAATACGAGATTCAAGAAGCCAGCACCACAGCGACTGCGAACATACATATACGGTTTCTTCCTGCAAAAGTTGAGTAAGGTCATGCAACGGAAAGGACCAGGGAGGGAGAATGTTTCCTCTCTTCGCGACAAAGTTTAGTCACATGTTACAAAGATGTCTCGCCAAGAGCTGCAAGAACATGGCTGGCAACATTTGTTGATAGACACTTGGTCATGCGCAACTGGAACCCAATGTGACGCTGCGCTTCAAGTCACAGCCGTCTTCATTCTGGAAGAACGGAATCCCCGATCTGTCCACTAAATGGGAGGTTGTCTATATCAACAGTTAGTAGTTTGTAAATTCAAACTGTACATATGTAAAGCAATAGCATTTTGAAAAAGTTTCCGCTTTGTTACTCAACTTTTCCGACATCCTAATATTAGTGCTATCATTACGCATCATTTGTGGAAGCAAACAGGCGTTTCTATGATGACGTGGTCGGGAAGACTCACTGCTTTATGAAAAACTTTTTTGATAGTTCAACGAAAACTTTCTAAACTAGATTGTTTGTTCAATTTACTTGTTTTCTATTTGGTTAGGTTTACACTTATATTGAAAGCCTTACATTTCTTCCTCATCGGGTTTCATCGCGGGCTTCTGAAAACGCACAATATTTGAGGTGAAAACCAAATTGTTTAATTTTTATGTAGTACCTCGAGTGAAGCAAATATGCAGAAGTTAGATGATAGTATGAAAAACTCTATCTATCCATACCTTTCTTATATCTTCACTATACATTGCGTTTTGTATTTCTTTTAGTTTTGGGACCCATTTGTTTGAAGGGACTCAGGTTGATCCTCGTCGTAAGGCTATCTCTCAGGTTGTGAGTAGGGAAGACAATAACAACCCTGTACATAGCATGCTATCTCTGTTGTGCTTCTGCAGAGTAGTGCGAAACTGAGGGGCTTCACTCCTCTGACCCTTGAGAAACTTTCATTTTTGTGACTGGAAAGCAAAAGAGTTTGAATAGGGAGACTACCAATAGAAGCAACACATTAAGGGCAATATGTAGTTTTGTCATTACGTCATAATTTAGACAACTCGGTTTTTCGATCGGGTTACCGCAGAGCCGAGATCCCATCGACACGCACGCACCAGACGAATTCAGCAACGACGAGACTGTCCAACGGCTATAGTCGTGGTTAATGTTAGTCAAAGTAGAAACTTATGGTCATAAGAATGCCCAGTTCGAAGAGGTTACATTACTCTTCGACTCTGGTGTACAAAACAGCTTTATCTCTACAAACGCAGCTCAGCGTTTAGACCTCAAAATATTAAATCCTAAATTTCGCACCTTCATAATATTCGGTGGTCAATCCACCTCCGAAGTTTCAGGTATTGTAGAGATAATCCTGGTCGATTCGGTCGGCAAAGATCTCTGAACTCACGACCAGAGAGGTCGTCACGCTGCCACAGCAGCCGTCAAGTCTCTACTACTGGGACATATTGTCGCCCGAGGCTCCGATCTGCTTACCCTCAGGCATGATCTTAAGCCACACGGTTCGGCACAGTCATTTCAGACAACTCGGTTTTTCAACCGGTTACCGCAGGGCCCAAATCCCATCAACACGCACGCAGCAGACGAATTCAGCAACGACGAGATTATCCAACGGTTCTGGTCGTTGGACGCTCTAGGCATAGTAGACGTCCATGACCCCTCAGTGGACAGCAAGTTGGAAAAACGTATTTTAGATAACTTCAATCGTACTTCTCAGTTCGTAGACGGTTATTTGTATGCTCAAATCCTATGAAAAGATAAGGATCCTGCATTACGGACAACAAACGTTTAGCGTATTTCAGACCTATTTCAGCGTCTCAGCAAATCCACAGCTTGGTCGCAGTACGTAAAAGTTATCCAAGATCACATTTCAGCTGGATACGTAGAGGACGTCCACGAGTTCTCGTTCGATGACTCTCGAGTCTATTATACTCCGCATCAAGCGGTATACAAGGAGAGCTCGTCTACAACGCAACTCCGAGTTGTGTTCGTCCTCTAAGATGAAGAACGCGGTCAGTTTAAATGGCTGTATCCATCAAGGACCGACAGTGTTGCTAGAGCTGGTTGGGATAGTTTTGAGGGCACGTTTACATCGCTGTCTTATGATATGATGTCGAAAAAGATTTCCAACAAATACGGCTCAAGCTCTCGCAGCGAGATGCTACTCGCTTTCTATGGTTGAAAGACCCATACGAATCAGTGTCGCTATCCAACTTGCGAATATCACGCTTCACTCGCATTTCGTTTGGGGTCAACGCATCACCATTTCTACTTGTCGCATTCATAGAGTATTATCTCCTTAGTGACGAGATAATAAGCAACACTTACGTTGATAACGTCGTCCTGGGTGTTACCTCCCACGAAGATATCTTTCAAAAATGCGTTGCATGATGAACATATTCTCTAAGATGCAAATGAATCTTAGGGAATTCCTGTGCAACTTAGACATCGTCAATTCCGCAATGTTGCTCAAAGACTGCGCCATCAACTCAGCTAACGGTAGCTTGCTAGGTCTTCGCTGGCAGTTTGCCAGAGACCTCTTGGTCAAAACCGCCCCGTCAGGGTAAGCAGCAAACGTACTGCTCTTCGCGCCTTAGCGTCTATGTATGACTCGCTAGGTCTTCTTACGCCCTTCCTGGCTCCCGTCAAGGTTTTCATCCAGGACCTATGGACGCAGGACCTAAGTTGGGACACGCCATTAGACAAAGCGCAGCAGCAAAAATGGCCACAGCTGCTAGAAGACCTCAGCGAGTGAGTTCCAGCGTTACCGCGGTTCATTCTCCCCACCTCAGCAAGCACCAGTCAGTTCGAGCTTTGCGTCTTCGGAGACACCTCGAAACGACTGTACGTATCTCGTTTTCCGCACATCAAATTCTGAGCAGTCAACATTGCTCATGGCCAAATCGCACCTTAGCAGTACTAATACGCCCACAATTCCACGTGCGGGGCTTCTGACCATGCTAATCAGCGGCCGTTTAACTCAATATCTTTTTAAACACTTAAACTTGCCTATTCAAGCTGTGCATATTTTCTCAGACTTGCTAATTGTGCTACATTGGGTTCGTACAGCAAAACCGCTCAAAATCTTCATTCGCAATCGTGTTACTGCCATTCGTAGCACTACAGCTACGTTCGATGCCCAAAACGTCTGCGCTCATTTCCACTACGTAGCTTCCCACGACAGTCCCGCTGACCACGCTACTCGAGGTCTGACAGTGAGGGAGGCTCAAAATCACATGAGGTGGAACGGGCCATCGTTCTTGTGCAAAACACCATGTAAATGGCTTCATGCAACGTCGATTTTCGCATACCTCCTCATCGCAACGCAGAAGACGACGTACAAGCGGAATATGCACAGATTAGTTTCGTAGAAAACGGTAAGTTTGAGTCCGTTTCACCATTCCCACCAACAAATAGCTACCTTAAATTAGTTCGCATAACAGTATACATTCTTAAATTTTTCCGTATCCGGGTGTATAATCTCTTGCTGCAACTTTCGTATGCAAAAATCGCGTCAGCACTACCGTCCTTAGCAGCGGTATCAAATTCGGGCACAGTTCAGCCATCAGACGTTTCCGTCGCAGAAGTCCAACTCATCCTTGCACATTACCGCGAGGAGGACTTACAGCGTCTAAACTTCAAATTCAACGCTCGACGTGCTCAAAATAACCTAATTCGCTGCACGTATCGTATCGGTCCCTTAGAGACCGCTCCAATACTTTTGCTACCGCAGCATAGGTTATCGCACCTCATAGCGCTTCACCATCAGATCAAAAATCACCATTCCTGCACATATCACACTATCGTAAACATACGAACTCGGTTCTTTGTTCCATCAATTCGTATGTGCGTCGCCAGGACACTCCGTACCAGCATGATCTGTAGACAGGCCAATACAGTTCCGTACAGGCATCGAGATATACCACCATTACCGCCAGAACGTATCTGCCGATCAAGACCTTTCAGATGGTAGGGCTCGACCATCTCGGTCCTCTGACCTACACAGGTACAACTTCAGGCAAGATCTGAATCTGTCTCATTACGTGTATGGCAACAAGAGCGATACACTTGGAAATGTCTTAGACAACATTACGCAGGGATTTCTACTCGCATTCAGAAGATTCGCCAGGAGTGGCGATGTCCGTTCCTCCACGTGGTGCCACTGGAAACTGCTCGCTTTGTGAGCTAAGCTAAGCACGGACACTCGAATGCAGGCGACAGGCCCTTGTGACAGGCCGGCCTACGAAGACCAATGTCACATCACATGGTGTAAGTCAAGTTTCTCGAGATAGTGCTACGGCGTCCGCGGGAGCCGACGCGCACTCGCAGAGCCCGGCGAGTGTGAGAAGTATGCGAGGGTCCCTGATGCGGGGACGGCATCGGGGGGCAACTGAGCTAGTCCGAAAGCCCCGCAACGTAAGCAGGACCCGCGTGGCTACGCTGAATGTTGACGGGCCGCTCGTGCGAGTTGGTTGAAGCACTGGAGCGATGAAGAGTTGATTTCTGTGCGGTGCAGGAGACAAGGTGGTCCTGCCGCAAGTCAAGGGACATAGAACTTGGCTTCAAGGCCGCTCTATGTGGGAGTCCCAGGACCACCAGTGGTGTCGGCATAATCGTCTCCGAACGATTTCTAGGCTCAATTGTAAGCGTTGAACGCTATGACGATCGGTTGATGAAGATCGTTGTTGCCGCGAAGGAGCGACTCTATCACTTCTTCTCAGCGTATGCTCCGCAGAGGGGCTGCTCCGATCAAGCCAAGGAAGAGTTTTGGAGCCCGTTTGATGAGAAGACAGCAGAGGTACCGCCGAAAGATGTCATCATAGTCGCTGGAGACCTTAATGGGCAAGTAGGTGCTACGAAGGACGGGTACAGCTGTCATGGTGGTTTCGGATACGGGTCTCGTAATGCCGATGGTGAGCGTATTCTTGAGTATGCGGAATCGCATAATCTCACCATTGTGAACACCGTTTTCTGAAAACGCTCATCTCATCTCATACTATAGTGGGAGCTCCAAGCCTCAGATAGACTTTGTCCTTGTCGACCGAAGCATTGTCACAGGCGCGAAGATCGTGCCGTATGAGACGGTCGCCCCACAGCATCGACCGCTGGTGTGCACCTTTAAGATCACTCCTCCGAGGGTGCAGCAGGTTGAGCGATGCGGTGCTGCAAGAATCAAGTGGTGGCGAATGAAAGAGAAGGAAGCAGCTGTGTTCCCGCGTACGGTTGCCGACAGTCACGACTGTCGATGAAACTTGTAAGAAAGCAACCGACGCGATACACCAAGCTGCAAGGTTGGAACTCAGCACTAGGAAGCCTGGACGACGCAAGGTCGACAAGCAGACATGGCTGTGGACGGACGATGTGAAGGCGAAGGTTAGAGAGAAGAAGTCGCTCTACCATGCGTTTCTCAGCGAGAAGACGGCCGATATCTGGAGGAAGTACCAAGAAGCGAGGAAATCTGCAAAGAAAGCCGTGGCTGTTGCAAAAGCCACTCATTATAGTGATGTCAACGAAAAGCTCGAGTCGCGCGATGGTGAGCGGTATTTGTATCAACTTGCTAAGACCCGCCCATCGCCAAACCGAGGATATTGAAAAGTTTTTTGGCATCAATGATGAGAGCGGTCATCTTCTGACAGACAGCAAAAAGGCGCTGAAGCGATGGCGTGATTACTTTGAGAAAATTTCCACTATGGAATTTCCTCACTCGGCCATCCCTTCTGTGGGTTCTGTTCACGGTCGCGTCCAAAAGATCACCGTGGAGGAAACATCGCCTGCTCTGAAGAAGATAAAGCCATGCAAGGCAGGACCAGATGATCTGGCAGCCGATGTTTGGAAGTCGAAGCTCTGGTATCCTGCTGAGTGGTTGACTGAATTCTTCAACCAGGTAGTAAAGGAGAAGAAAGAACCGGTGTGTTGACACAACAGTACGACGACTCCGATTTGGAAGAAGAAGGGCAGTCCTGCAGACTTCTCCAATTACCGTCCGATTAGCTTGCTTTCGCACAGCATGAAGACCTTCGAGCGGATCCTCGATAGACGAATTCGTGAAATCGTCAAGCTTTCCGACAACTAGCGCGGCTTCGTAGCTGGTTGTGGGACCATTGATGTCATACATGCCATACACGCCGCCGCGAGAAACAGAAGCCGGTGCATATAGCCTTTCTCGCCTTGGAGAAGGCCTTCGACCACGTACCGCGTGAGATTACATGGTACGCACGAGCATCGTTAAAAAAATCCGTAGGCCGCGCAGTCCTACCACTTGCACAGCTTCAAACCGTATAACGGGGGTCGAAGATACGCTAAATTCACGTCCGATAACTCCATATAAGGAAAAAGATGTGTTTGTACATGTTTTACGCCCCATCGATTTCTATATTCCAGAAGTCGACATGCAGATTCCACCGTCACTGCCCAGCAATCAGAAGAGTTTCTAACCGCATTTCACAATTTGGCCATGTGGTACAAGGAAACTGTCGCAGTGCTCGACCAGTTCAGGGAAGTCAGGTACAACGACTACCTCGCTGCACTTCGCGAGCGCCACCAGAATCGGTCGAAGAACGCCAGATCCAATACGACGACTCCGCATGTCGGCGAAGTGGTTCTCGTAGCCAATTACAACGTCTCCCGCGGACAATGGAACTACGGTTTGATAGAAAAGGTTCACGTTGGAAAAGACAACTCAATGAGGTCCGTAGAAAAAGCCCAACGGTAAAACTCACACAAGAGCTGTTTCGGCGCTTTGTCCACTCAGGTCTGCTTCGAAAGAACCGAGCGCAGAAAGCGATAAAACCGCTCAAAAACCGTTCGCAGCCCCTGAGTGCGGCCAAACCTCCCATACTTTTATCAATCCTTATCGAACCTCCAACCAACATAAGTTTCAGCGTAGTTCTCGTAGACATCAGAAAATAATTGTTTCCTACGACGCTCCGCGGCGACAAACCCCTTCTTGCGTATTATCTCGCCGACAAGGAGCCAGTTGACGAGACACGCGCCGCAGCCGACGCAACTCCGCGCTAACGATGATGTCGGCGCTGACGCAGCGTCGTCGACGTTCCAGAACCTTCGCAGAACCGGTCAGACCCTGCCCTCGTCAACTCGACGTCCTTCCCCCAACGATGTCGACCTCACAGACTGTTCGCGACGCAGAAGGATGGATCGTAGCGGAAGAAAACCGAAGAAAATCAGGCTGGTTGGGCATTTTTTTGAAGTTCCCTTTGATTTCGTGGGCGTTCGCAGCGTTTTAGCGATTTTGCTTGACCTTTCTTTTTTTCTCGTGTTATGCTATTTTGCCCGCAGCAGTCCGCTATTTTCCACCACCGCCCGCAGCTGGGGGTTTCTTTCAGCCCACGCCCGTAGCGGCTTTTCCAGCCCGCGCCAGTAGCGGATCGCTTCCACTCGCCATCGCCCGCAGCAGAGGGGTTTTTCCATCGCGCGCCCGTAGAAAGGCGCCGTCCCCTTGCACCCGCTGCTCGTGATACCGGGCTCCGCAGGAGGTAGTTCGACTCGAACGTCCGCCTCCACCCGCAAAGATCGCGAACCGGCCAACGCGGTCTATCAAAGGGCGTTCTTGGTTCCTCGCTCTCCCGCAGCCAAGGCCTAGGAACGCTATGGAGTGCTTCTTCTGTGCTGAAGCCCACTTCAGCGCGAGCTGCCCCAACGTCCGCAGTGTACGCTAGCGCAAACTGTCTTACGCCCGCAGGTGACGTTGCTTTATATGTAGGGGCATCACATAGATGCCGACGGCGCATACTCAGACCAGCTGGAAGTCAATGCCGTTTCTGTCACCTGGACAACCACCACACGACATTTTGCAAGGGTAACCAGCACGCAGTACAAGAGGTAGCGGCCGACAGGTGGCACAAGTTGATGCGCAGAGCGCGCTATATTGCAATGAAGGTGCATGAGCTTCCCCGCAGCGAAGAAGAATTTGAGGCTAACCGAGTCTATCGTCTGTCTCTGGACGAGGAGTGAGGGTAAGTGATCTTCTATTTTTTCTAACCCCTAGCCTTCTACTAACCTATCCTATTTTAGGCCGTTCTCTTTTAATACGTCGTTATTTCCTAACTTATACCTTACTCGTACATCAGTTGGGCCGACTTCTTTAGGCGCCGCCACGCAGCCCACGCCAGCTGTTCGTTTCGCAGCGAACGAAATAACGGTCAACACGCTTTCCCCGCAGCAAGGGATAGCACGACAACTAACCCGCAGCAAGTGCATCCACGACAACGTATCCGCAGCAAGGGACACCAGTGAAAACAATCGACCCAGCGCAGCACGCAGGTGGCATCGCCAGCCACAGTCGCCCAAGCTACCTTCGTAGGCTACGATGATAATCTGTCTGTATATATTCCTAGGTAACGCAGAACCTCATCGACACCTCGTGCGACATCATCTGGTTTCCGACCCCATTGTCGTGACTTGCGTACGACAATTTGGGTTCACGCGTGATCGCGCGCCTGGCCGCTGGGGTGCTCAGGGATGGGCGGAAATTTTGAAAATTTTCCCAGAAAACAGAAAATCGCTTTCGTCAGAAACAGATATCAGAAAATGGAAAAGCCAAAACGTAGAAAACAGAAAATCAGAAATCAGAAAATTTGGAAATTATCACACGTCCTAATTATTTTGCCCAAAGCTACATTTTTCAGAAGCAAATGCTTTTGTATGACTAGAAATGTAGATGTAGACCAACGTTTTAAATTGCAAGCGTTTATAAAAATTTCTAGTACACTCAAAATTCAATACAATCAGCAAGTTGTAAATCTTGACTGGTAGATCCTAGTAATCTCGACATTTGAAGTACGCAAAGTTACTCAACAGCTCCGCTTCACATCTAACGCCCCAGTCAATGGTCCCACTTGTAGGAAACTGGCCTTTCAGAGTACCGAACACGATGAACGCTCATTTACCACCATTTGCATGTTTCAACTCCATTGCTTGAATTTGTAGACACCCTCGAAACATCCTTTAGAGCTGTTCAAAGATTCCTTGAGCATTACTGGCTGCGCTAGAATCTGTATTCATAGTTCGTAACGTTCTTCGAGAATACCTTTCCTTGTGGGTGGCCTAGTTTCCGCGTAGCTGAAAATTTTCAAACAATCTTTACAGCAAACAGTTACTCCTTAGACGGCTAAATATGTTCTGTACTTGATATTTCATAGAACAATACGAAATCGTAATTGATTGGGCTGTCATGCTCGTCTCCCTTCTTGTAGAGCAAGAAGGAAGACGAGCACGACATTGGTAGCCTGATCTGACATCCATCCGTAGTCTACAAGCTGTTCCGTCGAGTGATCCTGAATAGGATTAGCGGAACGCTGGACGAAAGACAGCCATGCGAACAAGCAGGATTTCGGAGAGAATTCAGCATAATCGACCACATACACAGCATTATGAAGTTCATCGAAGTGTCACGAGAGTACAAGCTACCGCAGCCTACTCAGTACACTAGTGTACTTCGAGAGCTGTACAGTGGATTCACGACCAAGATCTTACCAGGATACTATCTCAACGGTAGGTCGGAACGGCGCAAGTGTTGTATATGGGCAGAACCGCCTCTCCCTGGGAAGTAACAAACTGCAGGTATCTCGTCCCCAATACAACTCTGCGCAAAGGAAGGGGCGACGGAAGTCGCCTGTTGGCGCCCTGTTGATTCACGTGCTCCACAGCTGACGGGCGCGCGCGGGATGAGGGCTGCTATCGAGGGTCGGCGCAGTGCACAGTAGGGAAGAGCTCGGGCTCGTGAGCGTGGGGTCGTCGGTTTGGATCCCGTAGACTACGTTTGTTTTGCACTTTAGCAAAATCCATGTTTATCATATAGGTAATCCACCTAGGGTATTATAGTGTGTTATAGAGCATGTTTACATATAACATACTACCCATACCGTTAACAATGGTGGTCCAGGCAGGGTCACCGATTTAGCTGAAACTTCGTTTAGGGGGATATTTGGGGTGCCGATCACGAATCTGATATCCTTCTTTCACGATTCTGTCTCTACCTGCCGTCACCGGCAGAAACTTTAGGAATGTAATCCGGTGCCTTCCTGTATTTATATTATCCAGCCGAATCGTGAAGACCGGATATCAGATTCGTGATCAGCACCCCAAATAACCCCCTAAACGAAGTTTCAGCGAAATCGGTGACCCTGCCTGGACCATCCTTGTTAACGGTATGGGTGGCCTCCGACCGAATCGTGAAAAACCGATGTCAGATTCGTAATCAGCACCCCAAATAACCTTCCTAGACGAAGTTTCAGCAAAAAAATTTTTTTGACCGAAGTCTTGTTGGTGGAGTCGGAACTTTTAACTAGTGCCACAAAATATCTATCGTTATATAACTACAGCTTCACACAGAATAGGCTTAAAATAAGTGACACACAGAAGTGAACATTTTAGCTAAACTGTAGTTTGAAGCACATGTTATATGTAAACATGCTCTATAATACCCTAGGTGGATTGCCTATATGATAATCATGGATTTTGCTAAAGTGCAAAACAAACGCAGTCTTCGGGATCCAAACCCCCAACCCCTCGCTCACGAGCCCGAGCCCTTCCCTACTACTCCACCTGTGTACTGCGCCGACCCTCGATAGCAGCCCTCATCCCGCGCGCGCCCGTCAGCTGGGAGCACGTGAATCAACAGGGGGCCAACAGGCGACTTCCGTCGCCCCTAACTTTGCGCAGAGTTGTATTGGTGTCCAGATACTTGCAGTCTGTTACTTCCCATGGAGAGGCGGTTCTGCCCATATACAACACTTGCGCCGTTCCGACCTACCGTTGAGATAGTATCCTGGTTAGGCGAAGGACGTCCGACTCCGTGCCCACGTATTCGACTCTACCGTTCTTCCCGCCCTAACATACGCCTCAGAGACGTGCGCCATACGAAAGCAAGATGAACACGCATCAGCTCGCGCAGCGTGGATCCGAGAGGACGATGTTTGGAGTGAAAAGATTCAGGCAAGAGAAAGGCCTCCGAAGGTCCGAGCTTTGTCGACGTCCGAAGATCAGAGACGCTGTCGCATGGGCCAAGACGTCGAAAATTAGGTGGGTCGGCCACGTAATGCGTTTAGCAAACCCCTGCTGGAGGAGAGCTGCTACCGACTGGATTCCGCACTAGGACGCCTATCGACGCGTGGCTGGACTTTTTCGTGAAAGCCCTGAACGAACGATATGATGCTTTTCGTGTCCCTCAGAATCCATAGGAGTACTCTGGCGCGCGATACGGACGTATGGAAACGCTGCTGGTGTCCGTTTTAACACATCGATGATCATTGGGACGACAGATGATACGGGTGATTCCTGAAAAATTTCTTGTATCACGACTGTATCACTACACCAGCAAAATCAAAGCTAATTAAAGAGGGAATTCTACCTCATGTAATATGTTGTACATATCGAATACATTTATAACGGATTCGTGTACTATGTCGATGGTGAAATACCGTATATCCGTCAATATCTCAGTGTGTGTTATTGATTGATCGATCCATAGAAGTTGAAGGCCGTACAATCCCGCAGATGGGAGCCATGCCGCAGAAGGATGAGTCTATACGCAGCGGATGTGAACAACTCGTTCACGCGGGACGGAGCCGCAGAAAGCAGGCGTAGGTGTCTAGGGATAGGCACCATTTAGCCTTCGCATAACGGGACTTTGGGTCCGCAGGGCCTTTAGTTACCAAACACGCATTTAGAAGCCTATAGTTAAGTACGCATGTACATATATGCCCATGAAAAGTTGGAAAGGTGATAAGTATCAAGCAAGAAATGAACTTAAAATGGAAAATCTCAGCAATGGACGGTAATCGAACACCTTTCCTCTCATCTCTGAAGGAGGATCACCCACCCTGTGCCACCGCTAACAGCCCACATGAATCGCCGCCTTTCACCGCCTCTCGCCGCCCCTCTGAAATCAACACACATGGCACCTAGTGCGAGCACACGCGCTGACTGTCTTCTTAGTCAATTTTAACGCCCCCTAGCTTTTTCGGTTCAAGGAATCAGCAAAAGAGAAACAGGACAGAAACAATGGTGTAGCTTCGAGTCCCGTCTGAAGGAGTTTTATTCGCTAGAAAACATTGTTATAACAACTTGCAACCTCAATAACAGCCACTTGAAGCTTGAGGAAACTGTTTTCGCCGTTCAGACATAGGTCTGAGTTTTGCCCCAAATTTGCCCAGTTTTGCGGAAAACAGAAAAAAAATTTGCTCGAAATTGTAAGAGAATCAGAATTCAGTAACCGGAAATTCCGCCCATCCCTGATCCTTCTACGTAGCGAAAGAGGTCGTGAGGAGCATGTGGGTTTTATACGCTATACGTATTGTCACCAGTTCTTCTGTTTCATGCCCTTTGGGCTTTATATCACTAGTGTTGAACGTTCACACAGCACACAACATCTTTCTTAATGCCTTATTGTTAAAAGCCGCTCAGTAACATATAAGTTGCAAAAAGGTCATTCTCCACAGCATACTGCTGGAGGATGCGCAGAAAACGCCTGAAAATTGTGTGCGCTTCACGGCCTCTCAAGTCTCAAAGGACAGATGAGAGTCAAAAATTGTCCAAGGTAACAAGAATCGAACCCCTCCCCCACCAAACCACGCCGCCATTCACTACGCCCAGAACAGCTTGTCGGCTATTGCACCGTGGGTGCACAGAGACACCGCGCTCGTGAGGGGGCACTGCCATGGTAAACTTTGAGGACCCCTTGCTCCTTTGGTTCAACGGGTTGTAGACAGATTGTAGACCGTGACGAGCATTTGCAGTATGATGCATTTTTCGTATCACCTGTCACCTGATCATCGACTTGCTCAAGCGGGTGCCAGCAGCGTCTCCATTCGTCCCTGTTGCGTGCCAGAGTGCTCCAATGGATCCTCCTCGCTCGAAGGACACAAAGAGCGTCATAGCGGTCGTTCAGGGCTCTCACGAAGAAGTCCGACCAACGCGTTGGTGGGTGTCCTGGTGTTCTCTTGACATCCCGCGGAATCCAGTCGGTGACGGCTCTCGTCCAGCGAGTGTCTGCGAAGTGCATTACGTGGCCGGCCCACCTAATTTTCGACAACTTGGCCCACGCGACAGCGTCTCTGATCTTCGAACCTCGGCGAAGCTCGGAACTCCGGAGGCCTTCTTCTCTCACTTGCGTGAGTCGTGTCACTTCGAGCATCGTCCACTCGATTCCACGCTGCGCGACGCTGATCGCGTGTTCATCCTGCTTTCGTATAGCTCAGGTCTCTGAGGCGTATGTTAGGGCAGGAAGAACAGTGGAGCCGAATAGGTGAGCACGGAATCGGACGTTCTTCATCTTCTTCGCGACTTCTTCGACGCTCTTGCAAGCTCCCCAAGTCGCTCGTTTCCTCCTGCTTAGCTCTGGCGCTAGGTCGTTGGCCATATTGACTTCGCGACCCAGATAGACGTAGCTGGAGCATTCGGAGAAGTTCGCTCCTTTGAGCGAGAATGCGGCATCAAAATCTCGTCCGTTCCTCATGAACATCGTCTTCGTAAGATTCAGCTGCAGTCCAACGTTCCCACATACACGAGCGAAGTCGGTCGGCATTCGCTCCGCTTGGCGGATGCTCGATGTTATGAGCACGATGTCGTCAGCGAAGCGAAGATGGTGCAGCTGCTGCCCGTCGTCCTTCACTCCATGTCTTCCCATTCTAGTTCGGCATGGCGTTTTCGAGCTGAAGAGCTTCGAAGATATGGTATTCCACTGCCGAACTCCTCTCTTCACGTCGATGACGGCGTCGTTGTAGAATGGTTAGATCTTGGTTTTGAATCCACTGTACAGCTCTCGAAGGACTCTGATGTACTGAGTAGGAACACCCTGAGTGAGCAGGGCTTCGAGGACCGCTCCGGTCTCGACGGAGTCGAATGCCTTCTTCAGGTCGATGAACGTAAGGCACAGCGGCAGCTTGTACTCTCGCGACACTTCGATCAGCTTCGTAATGGTGTGTATGTCTTCGATCGTGTTGAATCCTCTCCGAAATCCTGCTTGTTCGCATGGCTGTCCTTCGTCCAGCGTTCTGCTGATCCTATTCAGGATCACTCGAGTGAACAGCTTGTAGACTACGGACAGCAGGCAGATCGGGCGATAGTTGCCAATGTCGTGCATGTCTCCCTTCTTGTACAGCAAGACGGTCCAGCTGGTCTTCCACTGAGATGGAATCTTGCACTCCGACAGGTAGCGCGTGAAGAGCCGCGCCAGGGTGTTGATAAGAGCTGGCGGGAGGTTCGTCAGGTGTTCGGGTCTGATCCTGTCGGAACCGGGTGCTGTACGTTTCTTCACCGACGAGATGGCGTGCCGGATCTCGGAAGGGAGAACAGAGGGAGCGACGTATCCATCCTGCGAAAGATGGCGTTGGGCAGGTGGACGTAGCTATCGAAGAGATCGGAGTAGAAGTCGTGGATGACTTTCTCCATGGTCCTTCTGGAAGAGGTGACGGTTCCGTCAGGACCTCGGAGAGCGGTCATCTTGGTCTTGAAGTTGGCGAAGTTCCGGCGGGCATTGCGGATGCTCAAACCTGCCTCTGCAGCTTCAGCCAACACTTTCGCCCTTCTCTCCTTAAGATCCTCCTTTATCGCCGCTCTGTATAGATTCGCAAGCTCGGACGTCAGTTGGTAATTGCCTAACGCTCGTGCTGCTCCACGCTGGCGTATCAGCTCGAGAGTTTCCGGAGACAGGCACCTCTTGGTGGTCTCCAAGCTCTCGGCCCCCTTTGCACTATCGCGGAGATGGTGCACGAAGTGGTCGTATTCCTCGTCGATGTTGTCCATAACGGTGTCTTCCCAGAGGCCGGCAAGAGAGGTGTAAAAGTCACAGTTGATGGTCGTTCTGGAACTCCTCTTCTTGGACTTCTCGGCCTTCTCTCCTTGACGCGAAAAGCGGAACCTCGCGTGAAGGAGGCGGTGGTCCGATCCCGTGTAGAACTTGGGGACAACGGAGACGTCGGTCAGGCAATATTTGCGGTTGAAGATGATGTGGTCGATCTCGTTGTGGAACCGGCCACCGGGGGAATCCCAGGTCCATCGTAGGGAGGGAGGCTTCTGGAACTGAGTTTCCATGGATGGTCTTGGTCGACATGATAAACTCAGACATCCTTTCATCTTGCGCGTTCCACGCCAAACAGTGGGTTCTGATGTAAAGTTCTTCCGGCGACCTTCGCGGTCCAATCTTGGCGTTGAAGTGGCCGACGATCACCTTGTAGAAGGTGCGATCTTCGTTATAGAACTTCTCCAGTTCCGCGTAGAAGGCTTCGACCTCTTCGTCGTCGTAGTCGGATGTTGGGGCATACGCGACGAATACAGTCAAAGCTGGCACGGAGCCACATCGCTTCAGTTGCATACGTACGATTCGGGTTGTCAGAGACTCGTACGAATCGATGTTCATGGCCAAGTGCGTGTTGACGAGGACACCAACGCCGGCTACTCCCCTGCTGTTGCATGTTCCGAGGAACAGTTCTTCTCCGGAGTCGTAGGCGGCATGTAGGGGTGGTGTCTTCTCGTCTCGGTCAGTCCGATGACGTCGTACTTGATCTTCCTGGCTTGCATCATCAGGTCCTCGACGGATGCTTCCGATGCGAGCGTACGGGCGCTGTGGGTACAGATCGTCATCTTAGTCCTTCTCAATTTGCGCAGCCTGGTTAGGCCCTGAGATTTTAGCAGCCTCTCCGTACTCGTCCTTCACATCGCTGCAGAAATTTTTTTCGCATCTTTCGCATGTTCTGCATTTTTCGTAATTACCTAAATTACACGTCATCCCACCCCATCACCCCAACTTCCATTCCGTCCCAGAGGTATTTATTTTGCTTTGTCCCACTTAAGTACATGATTGGATCCAGATGCGATGTCGCTGACCCCACTTACATGCAATTAATCAGCGGGCTAGTTCTAGGCATTATAACTTACGGGAAACATCTTTTCGGTACTCTTTGATGGGTACCTAATATTTGCGATGAGCTTACGTTGGGTTTGTGGTGTGCTGATTTACTTAGTGTATTAGTGTTTGTATGTTCTTTGCGTCTGTAATTTTTGTTTTCGTTTGATTTTCTGACCAAACTGCGCCAATTATTGCACTTGCGATTGATTTTTTAATATTAATGTTTGGGCACACCTTCGGTGTATTGAATAAATAAATAAGTGCCAAAAGGCGCTTGGAGCGCAGTCGGAGGAGGCGCCTGCTGTCGCCTGGACACCGATACCGTGTTCCTGGTTCGGACATCCCGCCCAGGGCAACCAAGCCTTCCATCCCTCCTGGGTCGGTGAATTGTTACCTGACTTGTCTGAGAAGGATAAAGCGCTGTCTTGTCCATCGGCTGGGCACCACATTCACTGTATGGCCAAATACGCATTCAACTTCCACGACATCCCGTAAAAGTAGAATGCGTGGGGCATCCCAAATGGAATTGAATAACGCCGTCCGTTATCGTTTATCCTTAAGTGCCAAAACCTAATGTTATTGTCGGTTTCTACGTCTCCATTTCCTCCGCGCATCATCCACATATGCATAAGCGTTATAGATCCTTTTCCACGATATTCGCTTGAACGGGAATCACACGAACAAAATTGCTCGTTAATTTGGAAAACAGCACTCTCATTTTCCTTAACGGGATTTCTTAAGAGCACTCTGAAGCTTCAGTTCGCCGACATTTTCTCATCTTCACATCTAGAAGGTGCTGTATTTGGTCTGATTCTTCTCAATTATTCGTTTTTTAATAATTGCGCTGATATTGTTTCGTCTCGCTCCACCTTCTTGCCTCGTCTTCGTGTCGTAAATAAATTAAATAAATGAAAGATTCTAGTGCGCAATGCCAAAGTCAAGTGGGCTTCAGTGAGCTTTTATTAAAGGAAGCCGAATATCAACAAGGTCCTACGAATAGAATGGGCTTCCAAGTGCTGACTGCAGCATTGTTAGAAACTTACGGTTACTCCTACAATCCCTGCAGGTGTTGCTTCTGGCCAGTTAGGTAGCGGTGGCGGAGGGAGGCTGAAAGAACTCGAAGACTAACTAATTTACAGTTCAATCCAACCACAAGTAAAATGCCGCCCTTTCTTCCGATTCACATAATTGCAGAGCTTCGCCCTAGAAGGTCACCGAAACCGGTTGGTATGGATTATTTGTTGTAGAACCCTATCATCGCATAATTGTGGGATGCGATTCTCTCTTCAACCGACCAACAGGACAAAAAAACAATAAAAGCTGATCGGTAATGATGGCAATCGTTTATTTGTTGTGATTGTGTGTTGCGGGACCCTTTCACAGTTCACACTGTCTGACCAGGAGACTATCTCTACGTGGGTTGGAACGACGCAAGTGTTGTATATGGCCAGAATCACCTATCTCTGGGAAACAGCAAAATGCAAGTGTCTCGACCCCAATACAACTCTGCGCAGAGTTAGGAACGACGGAAGTTGAGACGTTGGTGGGGTTAGTCTCTTCCTGCCTGGGGGTCAGTTCAAGCAGGACACAATCTCCACGATGGATGGAAAGTAGCATTTAGTATTGCACAAGCAAGAAAGTATCCAACGCACTCAAGCATAAGGGCTATGACTGGATTCCGGTGCTGCGGTAAGCCGTAAGCGGGAAAGCACCCTTATGCGCCCCTTCATTTCGGACGATGTGAGTGAAGGTACGCAGAAGTTGCCGACGTTCAGAATGCAGTGAGGGCAACTGATGTCCTCCCTCTGAAGGAAAACTGGCCCTGAGTCGTGTCCAGGGCAGGCCGTATTCCACCCAGTCCTGCCCAGCTTCGGGTGAGGGTTTTGAAGGCCATAGCCATCTCATTCCTTTTTCTCTAGAAAACAAGCTGAATAAGTCTTACACTCGGAACTCCTCTAGGATTAATATCATCACTGCCCGGACCAGCGCATGGGCAGCTTACGAGCGAAATTATTTAGTTCGCTATGAGGTTAATTAATCTTCTTCTTCGTATAGGGAGAGAATACTGTACCCTCCTCTAAAAAAGATTTCACCTACATTTTTTCTTCAGTTTTTTGTAAGTGCCTTAGTTTAGTGTTCGGAGTGCTTTGAATAGGTCAAAGGTAACAAGGTCTAAATACTACAACTTCGTAATGTTGTTCAGGGAGAGTTTTCCACTAAACCTGAAAAACGATATCATTGACTTCTTTAACAAAATCCAGAATCTCCAGTGCTGTGCGGTCTCTATCACCGATGCTTGTATTCTCAACTTGCTAGGCGCCAGGGGCGGCTCGCGCAGAACAGACCAGTTACGAGCCTGCTCAAATGCAGCTTGAACTGCATCAGCGGCGTTGCCAGTGAGCTTGTAAATGGGAAGCCGTCCGTTCTTTGTACAGGAACATTACAACCATATACATGGCCGGGCGATCCGAAAAATCAAAGACACAAGAGGGGAGAGTACTCACGGAACTCCGCTTGGGATGTTGTGAACCGATGAAAATTCGATTCCGATGTGGATATTGTGTACCCGCCCACAGAAGAAGTACTCAGAAGCTGTTTAAGGGCTGGATGATGGACATCGATAGACTCTAGCTCTTGAAAAGGTTCAAGGGTAAAATCCAAATTAAAAGGAAATTAAACCTATGTTAGTCCTCCTACCTACTTTCATAGAAGGTTTTCGTCCACCGATTTAAAAATGATAAGGATTTCATTTATGGACATTTAAGGAATCGCTTGCTGGTTTCTTTACCACCCAAGGCGTATTGTAGGAAATGGAAATGCAACTAACATAGCTGACAGATGAGCCATTCCATTCAGGCAGCTGCGGAGCTTGTTCTTTGGCAACACAACCATGATCGATGTAGTGTGGGCATATAAGGAGCGAAACTATTCTCACAAAGCTAAGCTCATAAGGACTGCCCATATCAGCCACAAAGCTTCTCCATGTGACCTCGGCAACAAACCAGCCTTCGTCTTTTTGCAGATCGAGCTTTACAGTGCATCTGACAAGCTCTCTACCCAAATATGTACCGAACTATACCCTCACAAAGACACGTAGAGTACCAAAAGCAGATTCAGCACTGCTCGAAGACAATGAACAGCCACAGTGTTCAGGAAACACTCGTTTAGCTCATTCCTCTAGCCGGGGGAGAAGGCCGTAATCTCAACGACATAGGCCTCTGTAATTAATCAATCGAAACACATCGAGAAGAGCTTGAATTTCTTAAAAAGGGTTGTTTTTCTGTAGTTGCTGCAAAAGCAGTTGAGCTGAAGAAACGCTAAAAATGTTCACCTCATCCCATCGAAAAACTTCTTCATTTGCTCTATGCTCGGACCTCTGAGAATCCCTGTAAAGTCACTTTTTCAACAAAAAAAACGCGGATAAACTAGATACAACTGCGAATCACAGCACTGTTAGCGAAATCCACCTTCCCTCATCACACTCAACATTTTTTCGAGCACTTGGCACTCCAGAAATTTCTTCACTGAGTTGACCTGATCCTGAAAAGGAGTGCTATTGAGAGGATTACTAGCACTAAAGAGAGAGGTTCGATTAATAGAACAAACGCGATGCAAGGGCCGTATCGTTTATGGCGTGGAACCGTAACGAACAAACGCCTTCAAACGGTTGGTTTATGTTTTGCCAGCAATGGTGAGCGGTTGCTTGTGCGCGTGTAGCGTAGTCGGAGGAGGTGCCGACTGTAGCGTGCGCCCGGTATTTTTTTAGAATTTCCCACCGGCCAAGCAAGCCTTCCATCCCGCTAAGCTCGGTGAATTGGTATCAGACTTATCTGGGAAGGATAAAGCGCTGACTCCTTCATCGGCTGGAAATCGCAAACCATTGTATGGCCCAAAACATATCACTTCAAATCGCCTTCACGACATCCCGTAGAAGTAGAATGCGTGACGCATCCCAAAAGGGATTAAGTAACGCCGTTCTTTATTCTTTACCCTTTAGTGGGCCGCTTCGCGAAATCATACATGCCCTTACACTAACATTATAGGATAAAAGTAAAGAAGCACCACGTTCCACTTCATTATGTCTCTGCACACAAGTCACGGATGGCATGACTGAAGGTGTTCTGACCGGTGATGAGATCAAATAGCAATGTAATGATAAGAACGTCGGTATATTAAAAAAGATTCGCGAAAAAGTTGTGTCCTAAGAATGTCTTCCTTTCATTTCATCCTAAGATGTATGTACATATGAGGAACTACCATACAGGAGTGCTATACAAGCTCCATCGGCAGGACAACACTTCGGCAGAAATTTCAAAGAAGAAGACATAGTATGCGTATCTCGACACATTGAATAATGAAATGAAAGCGTTTCATTTTGTCTTTTGCTTGTAAAAGTTGGGTGCAATTGCATTTTTGGGCGACTTAGAATCAATCGCTGATTAAGATCCAAGTGGGAGAGAATGGAGATATGAATGTTTAGCGAATCATTGATTGTTACTTATTTTATCTAATCGATATTACTGTGCGCCTATTTAAGAATAGTCTTCTTCAGGTTTGTTGCTGCGTAGAAGGAAACTGACCTCAATTGTCAGGTGATTTCCGTTGCATCCATGCGTGGTGCAGTAACATCTAACAGTGAACGTCATTCTCGGATTCGCAAAGGCCTCGTCTTAATATGAACATTTCATAAAATATGGAGCGGCTACGTGTTGATCAGGTTGAAAGAAAAGTTGTTACAATTCCTGTAGCCTGTGTTCAAAAAAGAACATTAACTGAACACATGAAACACGATCCAATAACCTGAAGGCGGTTGCAATTGCAACGCCTCGCCAATGTGATGCATTTTGGATGCTTTTGATAGCATAACAATCTTGTTATCTCCATCTCTTAAAGTTGTGGAAATTGTTGGTGTTCGAGATAGAGTGAAGTTGGGTCGCAAACAGCATTCCCCTTCTAAGATCCGTCAAATGTTCAAAAAAGTTAGTAGGAATAGTTAGGAACGGAATTGATGAGTGTATAGCATGATGGAAACTTTGACCAACAATCTTCTGCATGAAGACTTCGAAAGAAGTCAGAAAAGTCATCTAGCAAGGAGCACATGACCCTCAGCAGTCGTAATTTTAAGACACGACTGCACCTAGGTCTAAGTCTAGGTAACTATGCGAAAGTGATCTTACATCCCTCTTAAAATGGTTCACAATTCTGGTTCCATCATATTGCGTGGTTCGCATGTTGTCGGCTGCACGGTGTCGATTGTTACTAGGTTATCAGTCGCCAAGTAATATCTCACCAATATTTCAACACATTTGTTTAAGCCTGGAGCGGCTGGTAAGAGGCTATGTGTTGTTACAGGATATTACAGGAGTTTTGACAAGAAATCTTGTAACACATAATCTCGCCAGTATTCTATCACTACTCCAATTTCAATTTTATATTACTGATAGGTGTTAACGAATGTCGGAGGTATATCGAAACCACTACTCTCTATTCAAGCAGGTCGTTCCACGTTATTCCGCTCCTCTCATCCTGCACCTCTTTCATGCAAAACAGCAAATATACTCACCGTGCAGAGTTGGTGTTTGGCCGAAAATAAAGTCACAATTCTAGCTCAACAAGTGCTCCGACAATAACGGCTTGTCTCGCACTTGCGTGCTTCGCGCGACTTCGCAGCATCACTGACCTATGGAAAGTAGTTTTTGCAAAACATAAAATTCGCTAACGTCTAGGACCTGGTGCGTGCTTTATCGGCATCGAGCCGTTTACCACTTCAGTACTTTCATCTCTCCAGACCGGCCATTAACGTCATTGGTTGGCGCTGCGCAGTACTTCTGTCCCTCATGTTGCTCCTCCTCGACCGTTCTCATGCTCAACAGCTAGCGTTCTTAGATATCGTTGACGTCTTTCGAAGCCAGGTTCCCCTTCACTCTTTACTTCTTACTGGATCTAATTGCTGGTCCGCCTTTACTGGTCTTCCTTCGCCGTCTTTAGTCCCCCACCTTCCTGGTCCCATCTCCTGGCCTACTTCTTTGTCTCCACTATTGACCCCTACTGGTATCTTCTTGCTGGTTTCCCGTCCTGGCTCCTCCTCCAGGTTGTCCCTTCCCTTCCTGGTCGCTCTCTTACTCCACCCTAGAGGTTCCCCTTACTGCTCTTCTCCACCACCCCTTAGTGGTCCTCCCATGCTCACGGCAGATGTCGTTGACACGTATCCAGAATCAGGACGCTTGCTGCGCGACGTAAAGGGCCCGCCTTCTGATCCAGAAGCTCAGAAGCGCGCGTATTCGCCGCTATGTCGAGCATGAAGAGGCTATGCATATGGCAGATTCCTTGTTCCCCGGATGAATTCCCTTACGGCTCCGTTCTTGTTGGTTCTCCGTCCTGGTCCCGCCTCCAGGTCCCTTCTTCCAGGTAGATTCTTCCTCCCCCCCCCCCCCCCCCCTCGGGATCCTCCTTACTACTCTCCCCAATTAAGTAGCCCTCCCACGCTCACGATACGACGACGGCGAGCGAACGCCTACTGCGCAACATCGGTGTCACATCTTCTAAATCTTCCTTACTGGTAATAGATCCCCTTGCTGATCCGCCCTACTGCCCCTCCCCCCCCCCCAACCCTAATTGGTAACTCCCTAATAGTTATTGCCTAAACCCTTCTTTGTGCCACCTCCTGGCCTGCTTCATTGTTCCCCTATCGCCCCCCCCCCATCCCGATTCCTCCCTCATGTCGCTCCCTCCTGATCGCTGTCGGTTCTCCACCCTCGAAGTTCATCTTCTATCTACACTTACCCCTTTAATGGTCTTCTCATGCTAATAGCACGAAGTCGGCTTCTGAATCTGGACGATCAACAACGCGCGTAGGTGCTCTTGTGTTAAGCATTAAAAGGCTGCGCTTCCCCTGCTGCAGCAATCTCCCACGTTCAATAGCAAATTTTGCCCGCGCAGGAGATGATGAGGCGTATCTCACTTAGGCTAGATCACTCGACCTCCCCCGCTGTGGATGATGCGTCGTATCTCACTTAGGTTAGATCACTCAAATGTCATCGACCGCTAACTGAATTATATAGTGGTAGATAGATAGCAAATATCTAGCAATCAAAGATCAGAGATGCTGTCGCATGAGCCGAGTCATCGAAAACTAGGTGGACCTGACACGTAATGCGCTTCGAAGACACCCGCTGGACGTTGCCGACTGGATTCCGCGGGGTGTCAAGAGAACAGCAGGACGCCCACCAGCGCGTTGGTCGGACTTCTTCGTGAAAGCTTTGAACAAACGATATGTCCCTCGAGCAAGGAGGATCCATTGCAGCACTCTGGCACGCGACAGGGACCAATGGAGACGCTACTGGCGCCCGCTCGAGCTAGTCGATGATCAACGGGTGATAAAGGTGATCTAGCAAAGTCCAGCAACAGGGTGTCGCACCATGCACATTCTGCTTCTGAGTAGTAGCTTTTCCTTAGCGTCATCATTTTGTTATTGTTTTCTGTGAAGAAGCTCATTGATGCGGGTTGGTTTCCAACTCTCAAAGAATTCGCCTTACAACATGAACACTAGTTAGCCTCACTTTCTCATCATACGTCAGTATATCACAATTTCGTGTGACCAATAATGAATACACTGCAAGGAAGAGGACAAGTGCAGCGAAATGAACTTTGATTCTACCGCCTATTAACCAGTGTCATCAAAGTTTGAAAGTTTGTATAGCTATCATAGCTATACATTTTGTTTTCGAGATTTACACATTCGACATTTTTAGTTTCTGGAAATACCTTTATTATACTTAGCTTGTTCGTATTACGTCGTTAAGTATAAAATGACTGATTTTGTCATTGTTGAAACTCAAGGGTGATATTTCGATTAAAAGCGCCTCTATGATTCTGGATTTTTCTTTTTTTCTGAAGAAGTACTTTTGATAGCTTGTTTTGCTTTGCAACTATCTTCCAGTGTACCAGTTTCCGAACAGTATTTCGAAACTAAGGAAAAGTCGAAAATTCATGTTGTTTTCGAATACGAGTTCCGTTATGGGACCAAGGGATCGCAGGCAGTCCGTGAAATTAACGAAGTTTTCGGAGAGGATGTGGCTAGCAAACGCACAGTACGAGGATGGTTAGAAAAGTTTCGATCTGGCGATTTTAATCTTGAGAATGAGCCACGTATGAGCTCTGCGTCCAATGTGAATAACCAGTGATGTGCGGAAATTTTTCTGGAAAAAGCGGAAGACGAAAGACGGAACGGAAGCGCTCAAAAATGGCCGGAAACCGGAATACGAAATGCGAGAACGGAAATGACACATGCTCGCCATTTTTTCAAAAATGCATGTGAAGCTGCGTCAGAGGCGTCTTCTGTTGCACTTTTCGTTGCTCAGAGCTTTGCGAGCAGAAGAATCTTCCAGACTTTAATGCTCACCCTCATCCTAACATAACATAACGAAGCAAGAATTCATAATATTGTTATGATAACCTTTTAGCTATGGCTAGAGCAATAAGCGAAAACAAATTTAGGGTCTTTTCTCATTATTTCTCACCATTTTAGCATGCAGCATTTCCACATCTAGTTCCTGCGACGGGTTTTTCGTTGACTTTTTTAATGCTGATATTTTTTTGAACGGTACCCTTAAGTTAACCCACTTAACCACTTGAGGTTACTTAAAGACCCGCATTCAAAAAAAAAACTCGGGTGAAGTCTAGAATTGGAGTAGCCAAATAGATCATTTTCTGATAAGGAAGGAAGCGCCTGTGGCGTAAGGCGAACATCGCTGCCCGGAAAGCAGAAGATGCGGGTTCGAGTCCCGCCTGGCGCAAGAGTTTTGAACAAAACATCCTGTAACAACATATAGCCTCTCTACCAGCCGCTCCAGGCTTAAGCGAGTGTTCAAGCATTCCTCTCAACACTTTTTGAAACCTGTGGCATCGTGGAGGACGTGGTGACTGCACAGATATCTGCATATTCAACTTTAGCAGTTACATTGTAATCACCAAAACTAGTGCTCAGAATTCATTCTGGGACCTAAGATGATAACTGGATGGCTGATAGTCATAGTGGGCCACACTTCTACAGAAATATTCAGTCTGTACCAGCCTAGAAACCCTGCGCCCAAGGTGACACATCTTGGCAGTTCCTAGATGGTTCTCGAAGCAATAGTTTTGTGTCAGAATCCAATAAGCTACCATAGTCAGTCAAAATAATAGCTTTTAGTAGATATTCGTGATGCTTCATTAAAGAACGAATCGCGTGATTCCATTTGGATGAATATCACACCTAACAAAATTAAAAACGGAAGTTTGCACCTTCGCTCAGGAACACTGATGTAATCTTCGAGCAGGCAACCGCATGGGACAACATTCACTGAACCCTTTGTTTCATGATGCTGCGCTACACATTTACAAACTTTTTGTAGCTATTTGTAACTAATGGATCAAAAATTTTATGATCATTCAAATGTTGAGTGCATCTTCTTGGCGTACGATGCATACATAGCCTTTGTGGCGCATTAATTTTGCCCTGCACCAAGCTGTTGCCATTTTTGAGTATTTTTTGTAGACTAATCAATTTAAAGAATGTTAATACTAGAGTTGTCAGAGAGAGAGAGAGAGTCAAGAGTTTTCTCCTACAATTATATGAAGAAGAACTTTTTTAAAATTGATAAGCTGCTTGCGTTCAATAGAAAACTAGTGTGGAACAGTGCCCATTTCCGTTTCCGCCTTCCGGCCCAAAAATAGGCGGAACACGGAGCGGAACGGAAGGGCCTAAAATGGCCGGAAACCGGAATTCGGAACACGGAAACGGAAATTCCGCACATCCCTGTGAATAACGATGAGTTTAAAGCTATAGTGGAAGGCGATACATCCCTAACTATGTGTAAATTTCAAGTGTTCAAGGTCTCTCTCCCTACAATATTGGCCCATTTAAAGCAAATCGGCTAGGTAAAGATGTTGGATCAACGAGTACCGCACGAATTGAGCGAGCAGCAGAAATGGGGTCCTGAATAAAGATGAAGTCCCGAAGCGCAGTTCGAATCCCAAAGTCCACAAAAGTTGTTGGTGTTCATTTGGTGCTCTAGCTATGTAGTCATAAACTACAGCTTCATGAGACCTGGTAAGGCGGTCACTGTGGACGGCTACTGTAACCAACTGGACTGCACGATGAGGAAGCTTTCAATTACGCATCTAAGATTGGTCAACAGAGACAGCCCAATACTCTTGCAAGATAAAGGACGACCACATGTCGAACAAACAACGTTGCTGAATCTGCAGGAGTTGCATGCGGAACTTGTGGAATTCTGTGATTTCATCGCGTCTCGCCCTCCAGGCTTCTATGCTTTAGGCATGAACAAGTTGCCGTTAAGACGGCAGAAATATGTTTATTGTTTGGACGCATATTTTAATTAAATACGTTGTTCGTTGTTCAAAAAATAAACCAAAATTCTGACTCAAAATAGCCCACTTCATACTTATTGACTCAATGTTAATGAAATTGTTTTTATCGGTAGTTTATGTTCTAACATCTATCGATTTTTATCTAGTTAGTGCACTCTAGATTTATTCATTCAGTGTACCTTGCGTGTACCTGTCAATAGATAAATAAAAATAAATACATGTTCCTGCTTTGTGTCGCTGTTATTTTGCTATGCTCCTCCTGCTTCCTTGTAACACTTTTTCAGCGCACTGAGATTACCAGCTAGCAAATAATAGAGCACATAGTGACGTGATTTTGAGAATCCAAATTTTCTTTCTTCTCTAGTCCTCTTCCAGACCACAGCATACGAATATTTCTTATCGTTGTGAGGTGTCTCACCTTTCAAATCTCCCATTTTTAATTCCCTTCCATCCTTTATAAAGGCGCAGTAGTTTCCTGTTTCAGCCTAAATAAGAATACGATCTATTACTTTATACCGTAATGCTAGAGTTTAGCTACTGTAAAAGCTTTCAGAAAAAATTCTGTTGCTTATTTATTCTGACCGTTTAGAACTTCGCCGAATCACGAAAGGAGAAACGAATGTCTGATTATGCGATATTTAGAAATATTTATTTAGGTACCCTGATAAACGTTCTTCCGCAATTTTCATTCAGAAAGCACTATACATAAGCTCAACATCTGGTTTAAAGTTAACTTGAAACAATTTGCTTACGTGTTCCCCAAGCTTTAGAGGTGCGATAAAATTTGCTTTGCCTTTAGAAAACGTGAATGACGCAGAAAAATAACAGCTCGGCACTCCAGGCTCAGTACTCTCCTCGAATTCCTGAACAAAGGCAGCATCAAAATGTTTGGATCTCAGGTTGCAACTCTTTTCAAAGTGACTATTATAATTTAGCACTTTTAGAACAGCTTTCAAACATCCAACTTTGTGCAACAATGGCGGAGTCTTGTTTTTCCAAAAATATGATGGTACAGTAGGATATGTCAATATAGAAGAGAGACAAGCAGAATCGTCAACTCAGTCAAGGTGAGAGTGGAACTTTCGCAGCTTTCAGGTGTGAAGGAACGAAGAGAAGGAACCGCGACGTCATGTGACGACATTGCGTTAGGGAAGGTAAAATGAGATCATATGGTGAAAAGCACTGGCGACAGTTCATGGTTAGGACGAGTGCTGTAGTTGGCTGGTAACACTGTTTGTTGATGGTTAGAGAATGAAAAAGGACTGAGTGGTGGAAACAGAAAAAAAGGTCTAGAAGATGGACGTACGAACTGCGTAGCTACCTTCGAAACACTATCGCCGCGACCATTCGCTGGAGCGACTCGGAGATATGCCAGATGCCTTACAGAGCAAGATAAATTGAACCTGTACATATTATGCTCCGCGCTATATACTCCAAAACCGCAGGCTATCGATCATGCTGCAGAGGGGTTGTGTTGAATGCCTAACAACCAGATTGAGGATTGGAGTAGGATTAAGGATGGGGCATACGTCCTTTGCCACGATGCTGTCGCGGCCCTCCGTTTATGACCATCCCGCCAGAGCGACCGAACAGTTAAATGAAACCATTCTTAACAGTTTCGAAGCCGAAAGATGCCATAATGGCTACATTTGTCATGCTTTTTAGCGATGTCCCCTCCCACTAAAATAGATCCGAGAGCAAATATCGGATCTATCCTAGCCGGTCGGGGGGAGGGGGAGGAATATATAAAAATTATACAACCAATTCACATCCGAGTCACGGAGCCCCTTCAGGAGGACAAAACAGAACCTAACAAACAAACAACAACAAAACCACCTGGTTGTAAAGACGTGTGGGGCAAAGCTCATTCAAACACATCTGTCCGTCTCTGACATGTTACAACAGGACCAACCACAGTGATGGAGCACATAAAGCCGCATGCCGCGTGCTGACCGCCGCCTGACATGTTATAACCCGGATCCTTCATAGTGAGAGGGGCATGCAGTCTCGTCTGTACACACCGGCGACAAAACAAATTCATTTTTTGTGAATTTTGTCAGCTTAGACTCTATTTTATACAGATGAAGCCGTTCCGTAAATGCCGAGACAATTGGTTACATAATTTTCAGATATCTGCCCCCACCCCCCAGAACTAGGATGGATTCCGGTTCCCTCCTGTGCACCGTAAGAATAGAGTGCACGCGCTTAGGTATATTTAAAACTGGGGTCACATTTGCTGCTTGCTGGGTCTTGAAATAAACTCCTTAACTCTCCTTAACTTCTACTTTGTAAATATAAAAGACCTCAAAAATGTTTTGACGTGACATTAAGACTGTCTTTTTGGAATAGGAGTGCAACACTGATTTCTGTATTCTATTTTCTATTTTCTATTTTCTTTCTAATGTTTCTAAATTACGACCGGTTTTATCTGCTTCATGGTGCGGACAGATCCAGCGACCGACTTTCATTTATCAAGCACCCACGACGCCATTGCGCTTGACTGTAGAACGAGGATGAGCTGCAATCGGTCACCGCTCTGTCAAGTTATCGTGCTGCCATCGTTTTTGAGGGTTGCCACGTGAGTGCGACACACACCGGTGGCGGCGGCGGGTATGCAAGAAGACTAAGGCTCATGCAACCTGGTTTGGAGGCGCTGGGTCACTTGAACATTAAGAACCGTAGACCATTCCTTGAACAGTGGTGGGGAGTCGTATGGTTCGGTACCATAGGGCTGAAATTTAAATGAGCTATGTGCCTTGAGTTTCTATGCCACTAAACTGATCAATCTTGTTGGAAGAAGGACGCGGAGCGCCGTCAACGTACCACCGCTTTCGAACAATTCGACCAATTAATCACCCAATCGACCGATGAGGAGCAAAAGCACGGGAAAAATGCCAACCGTTAGTCAATAGACGACGCCAGCGCCCTTTCTTTTCCCCACGTCATTTTAGTCATATTATTTTGGGCACTTGAAAACTTTTGTGATTACGTTGACCCTATTTATTGTTCGTGTTGTTTTGTCCTTTTGTTCTAATATCATGTATCGTATAACTGGTAAATGTTTATATGTTAATAAAGGTTTGATTATCCAAGTTTGAGGAGCTTCACTACTGAGTATTTCATTGGGCTATCCGCAAATAACGCGAACACTTTGAGCTCGAATTTCTCCGTCGAAGAGTTTCCCCTTCTCCTCAGCTAAATAATACTCTAATTCACCAACCGTTTTCTTCAGTAAAGTCGCGGTGGTAGACTCGAATAACAGGACTAAACAATTTTGCGCTGAAGAAATTGTATGCGAGAGGCTGAGGTCAGAGACTCAAAAGGGTTACACCCACGGGAGTAAACGACGGCAATATGTGTGCGGCCACCTTATTGTATGGCCAATTTGTACTCGTTCGTAAAACGCCACGGCGTCCATTAGTAATTGGCAGTCGCCCGGCCTGGCCATTGGCCGGCGACCCAATTGGTACCTTGAACAGTGGAATGGTCTAGCAGTGATCCTGTCTACCAACAGTCTGGCTTGGGCTACAATCGACGACTCTATGAGCACTACCGTTGGTGTGAGCTTGTCACTCTGAGTTCGAATTTACCGATTGCGAAACTATATTAGCGAGTAGTTAAATTAACAACTTAATACTTGGCACATATGACAAATTTCTTCGCCCACTGCGTCCCACCTTGATCAGTGCTGCAGCAAAAGGATGCTCCATGTCGTTTGAGGTGTAGGCTTTAATATGCTACTCAAAGAAAATCTTGTGTGTTGTTACTCAGCCAGAGGTAGAGACGAAACGTTAGGAACTACATCACTTCTATGAAGGCCCTTTCCGGATTTATTGTTCAGGTCACAGAATTTATCAATGGCGTGTGAATTTCCAGTGGATAGATTTTATTTAGCGGCCTTTAACAATATTTCTGTTTGCCATTGCAATTCTAGGCGCCTACCAGTCCGCCGGATCAAAAAAGTGTACAAACCTCATAAGTAATGATTCTGTTTGGCATTGTTTAATTAATTTTAGGACCTTACCAGTCCGTCAAATTATAGAGAATAAATTCTCCATTTTTTCCGAGGGCGGTCATGGCTGGTCACCTGATCGCCACACGTCACCAACGGCAAGGTGACCTGGCGGGATGGCTCTGGCTGGGGGTATACAAAGGTACCCCACATATACCCCAAATATAATTAAATGCTTTTACCGTAAGAAATTCATTTCGTACAAAGGTGAAACAAAGGAAGACATTAAAAACAGTAAACAATTTGTTAAAAACATTTTTGCTCACTAAAAATAATACAAGACTCATACTTTAACGATAGATAATGAATTATAATATTTAACTCAGCTCACGATATTCCCTCTGTAAGATACATTAATTAAATGAATACGTAATTTTTTTAGTAATATTTATAAATTACTAATTTTTTTTAGTAATATTCATAAATTACTAATTTTTTTAGTAATATTTATAAATGATGGGCGCGTGTAGCGCAGTCGGAGGAGGCGCGACTGCCGCATGGACCCGATACCAGGTTCCTGGTTCGGATTTCCCGCCCAGGCCAGCCAACCTTCCATCCCTCCGGGGTCGGTGAATTGGTACCAGACTTGTCTGGGAAGGATAGAGCACTGACTTGTACATCGGCTGGCCACCGCAAGTATTTATAAATTACTAATTTTTTTAGTAATATTCATAAATTACTAATTTTTTTAGTAATATTTATAAATGATGGGCGCGTGTAGCGCAGTCGGAGGAGGCGCAACTGCCGCATGCGCCCGATACCAGGTTCCTGGTTCGGATTTCCCGCCCAGGCCAACCAACCTTCCATCCCTCCGGGGTCGGTGAATTGGTACCAGACTTGTCTGGGAAGGATAGAGCACTGACTTGTACATCGGCTGGCCAAATACGCATTCATGTCTCCTCCACGACATCCCGTAGAAGTGGAATGTGGTGGCGCATCCCAGAAGGGATTGAGTAACGCCGTCATTTATCCTTTATCCTTATCCTAATATTTATAAATAAATAAATATAAATATATAAAGAATATAAAATATATAAAAAATTGTAAAAATAATATTTCTAAAAACAATAAATATTCAAACAATTAAAAATAAATTTAAAAATACGAAAAATAAAAAAGTAAAAATGAAATATAGAAATACTTCAAAAAAGCATATTTTAAATATGCTTTTTAACTGTATTTGAAATTGAAAAAAAAATTAAATTAAATTGAATTAAAAGAACAAATTAGAAAAAGTAAAAATTAAAAATTACTATTATTATTTTAAAAAATTGGAAAGAGTAGAAGTGTACTTAATTATTGATGAGCCTCGGGTATCTCTTCTTTATAAAATAATCGCCTTACGTTAAGAGGAAAAAGTAAAATATTTTATAAATTAATGTTCTTCTTTATTATTGAGCGATGCACTCTCCGCGTTGACCCTGAGACCTAGCTTCGTTTCCAATCAATACCTACCCCATGTCATATAGTGTAGGGTCGTGAGAATCTTGCAGTCGCTTCATGCTCGCCTGGAGAGTAGAGCAAAAATTGATGCGCATGGTCATGGAACCCTTGCAAATAACAGTGAAATACCGCCTTTGCCTTTTCCTATGTATCTTGGGTGCGTGAGCCTAAGATATAAATTTCCGCATTTTCGTCACATCTGTGAGCATTGTTATCTTTCTGGTTTGGATTACCACGGGAGGGCCTGAGCCACGAACCCTGAATTAGGGTGCTTCCGAAACCCGGTCCCTCTCCGTTACATCGACGTAAACACTCAAGAAACCATGGTTGTTCTTTGCACCAGTTTCACATGTAGAAAGGATTTTGGTACCGTTCTCGCTAAGACCAAAATCATTCAATATTACCCGGCTGGATTGGCTGTTTTATATCAGACTTGTCTTGAAAGGATAAACTCTGAATCGCACATCCGTTTGCCACCGCAAGCCGTGGTAAAGGCTAAATACTATACGTTGGAACCGATCGAAAATCTTTGGATGACTGGATAACACGGATAACGCCAGCTGCATTGACCCAAGATTTTTGGATGATTCGGAACAAAATATCCAAACCGGATATCCGAAAATGATTCACTCAGCACAATGGACCAACCAAAAATCTTCGGAGAATTGGATCACTCGGAAAGCGCTAATTTCAGGACCTCGGATTTTTGGATCATTTGGATACGGACAATTTTGCATTTCTTTTTTGAATTGGTCCAAAGTTTTGTTATACGCATTTTCTTTCATGTCCGTCGACATTCTACGACTTCGTAGTAAAATGGGCATGTTAAGTTCATAAAACAGTTGATTCACCAACTACAGGGCAAGGGGGTAGTTAGTCTGCCAGTTAGAGTGCTGGCAGATCTTTACGAATGCATGTGCAATCACTCAAGTAATTCCTGGTGATACAAACATTTTTGAATCGGAAGGCTGCATAGGTATGAAGTACCATACTTGGTCCATTCACTCAGTTCACCACAAAGTAGTAAACACAGTGAAATTCAGTTCTCTCATTTTGCTTCCTGCAGAATTGTTTCATGTTTGGTGAATGGATAGCAGGTTTACAAGAGTAGTAGATCGAGACTCTCATCTTTGTTCTCAGACACAATATCGGGACGGAAAACGCTTTTGTAATGGTCACAATCTTATTTCTCTCGTCATCGAGTGTGAACTGAAGAATTTTTACATGAAGCATGGCCAGCAGTTTTAAAGAGAATACCACTTCTGCATCATCAAAATGTTACTTAGGGTCTACGAAAACCGACGGATGCCTTCGGTCGCAGTCCAAAAGAATTTGCATTTTATTTACATATATATTCTTTATCATTGGCATTTCTCGCTTTCCAGTTATTCATTTCAATACAGTACAATAGTGACTCAATTTACCAATGAGCCCACATCTGAGAACGTACTAATTCAGTTCAGTTTTTTTTCAGTTAAATTTCTCCCTTGGTTCCAAATCCTGGCCGCTTGTAGATTTGCAGCTCTTTGTTCGGTGACGCAGTACGTGGAGGCGTTGACGGTGCTATAGCGGGCGTCCCAGTGCCCAGTGCGACAAGGGAATGGAGAACGAGTTCAACGATGTCTTGCCTTGCGAATCTCTCCATGTGAACCGAACAATGTCTATGGTGTACTGATAAACAGTGACTAACACGTAGAGAGTACCAACCACAGAGGTGATGAGAAAACGTTATCTTAACGCAAAGTTTACGCCACCAATGATAGGAAACTCAGAGAAAGTAGGAAACAATTACACAATCACGCAATAAAACAACCAAATGAGTAACTCGTCGGCGAAATGGTCCCAATGAACAATAATCAGCCACACCAACCCTCAGACCCGATTCAAGAAAACACGAGAAAGTGAAAGGATCGTGCTACTGGCTGTTTGCATTGGTTGCTTCAACTGCCTTCCTTAATTAGCATTGTCACTGGAGTACCCTGTTGCGCACCTTTCCTATAAATGACTACTGCGTATTGTACTCGGCGCTCCAAATCGCTCCATAACGGTTTTTCACAGCTGCATCTAGGGAAGGCCAGCGGTAAAGTAAACCTTAAAATCCTTCGAGTCCAATGTTCTCACAGTTCGATCATTGAGGTCCATTGTGCTCTATACTGAACCGTTACTGCCATCCAAGCGGTTACCACTCGGCAGTCCTCATCTAAGTGTTCTTTCACTAGTCTCAGTCAGTCTCAATCTCAGTCACAGTCTTCAAAAGAGTCACACCATACTCAGTTCAAAAGATAGTCACACCATATCTTTCGAAATTGCACTGTCTCCGCTTCTCTCGATAGGGAATGCTATAACTCATGTTTCGAACGTGCCCCAGTTGATTAGCGTCGTATGCAACTTCGCATACGACTCTGTTACATTTATGATCAGGCCAGTCCGGTCCATCATTTTCCATGAGAAGAGCTGTTTGTGGGCAGCGTATCCTGTTGGGTGCTGCTTTTTTCGATCGATTTACCCTTACTTCATCCTTGAATCTTTTTTTTAGACTTTCAAGAGAAGTTTTGTAAAAGCCTATAATGCATTTCTCAATGTCGGTGCTTCGATACTTAGAATTCGAACTCCATCCAGTCCGTGTGCACTTCATACGCGATACGCGACTCGAAGAATGTGCTGCATAGCTTCCGCATCTAGGCTCCCCACGTGATCCTTGTATGACTTGATCTTCTCAGGTAGGATGACTTCCATTATAAAGTAGATTGAGCAGGTCTCCCATGCCGACCAAACATCTGTGAATGGCTTTGTTGCTAACGCTGCGAATTCGCAATGGTCAGAATCGGAAACGTCGTCAAAGAAAACGTCCGATTCCAAACCATGACCTGTTTTGGCATCCAATGAAGTTGAAGCACCGCCGCGAAAAAGCAACCAGTTTGGCGGTGTACCTTTCTTCATGTTTTGATGCCACATTTTTCATTGTTCAATCAGTCTTAGAACAATTTAGTATATTACCACTCGTGGTGTATAACAGCTTAAGTGTGTGTTATGTGCAAATTGTCTGACTTCATTATGATGGGAATTATTTACATGACATGGAGCACGTTATGAACTTTCGAATCCAACAATCCAAACGCTACTCAATATTTTTTGAGAACTGAGCTGAAGATGAGAATAAAGGATCGCATAGCATAGACCAAGATATGCAAAAAATTCAGCGTTTTCTAAACTGTGCAGATTAGACAAGGCAGCGTCAGTGTGCTCTACCATTAAATATATAATATACCAGTAACTGAGCTTCACTGAAGTTTGATCGATGGGCTCTCAGTTTTGACAGTGGATCTGACATCAAAATCTCGTCTTTCGCATCACCTAGATTTTCGTTCAAAGTTCCCAAGGGGGGTGAGAGCCTTCCTGTTAAGGGGCTTCTTGGTTGTTTCTTTATCTAACTACAGTCGCTCTAAAGACATGTTGGCTCCTTTTTTCAACCTTTTTTCAATCGTGTGTTTTTGGCTGCTAGTAAACGGTAAATGTGAGTTTCCAAAGTGCAAAAACGTATTAATTCGAATTACCCCTTCATTTTCTGTGCTCTTGAAGCATCTGACCTGCGCATACGTAGACTCGAAGCAAACAAAGGCCGACAGAATGCACCATAAAATGTAATCTAAAATAAAAGGTATAGCCTACATATTTGTGTATCCACTAAAAAATCGCTTTGTAATGTACCTTATAGCTGTAAAATTTTAAAATTTTCTTTCAACTGTTTGTTTTTTGTTTATATTAAAAAGCATCTCAAATAAACCAAACATGATGGCATTTGGAGTAGCCAAATTACACAACCAGTCCTAAGTCAGAAATTTGAGAAGTGGAAGGTGCAGCTGTATATATTATAGTTTTAACGCTCCGATCTCGTGTTATGTCATTGAAAGACAGATGCTCAGATTATCCTTCATGAACTTCAGGGACTCAGATCGTATGTTCTCGGTTTTCTTCGGAGAGTTGCTGTGGTGAACAGACTATTAATCTTAAGGGAAGATTGAATATCTGATGCTTTTCTATTGATTCATTTCGAGAAACGTTTATGATTTGCTCGGACGATTCAGAAAAGGATTGAGTGATTCGGCATTTAGAAAAGTCCACAAATTTCCAACTTGGATGCTAACACTTGGCTTATAAAAATGGCAAAAGACAACGTAAGAAACTTCGGTTCACGTCTCTGCGTGAGCGCGTTAATGATGGAGGCAGGTAGAAAGAAAGCGTTCTTCATGCATGGACAGATAAACGAGTGGTGTCAGGATTCTTTCCTCTGTGGCCTGGAGGCAGGCCTTCATCTAGTTGTGGCTAAGTCGCTATGGGAGGCGTTTGGGGATAGAATTACTTTGTATGCTTAATAGTCTCCCAACTGGTGTACGGTAACTATCCGTGAGGCAGCAGTGAAGCGCGCCCAACCAACAAGTTTCATTCAGAGGCAGGTTTTCCTTCCATAACACAGTGACGCGATTCAACTTGCTTGTTCACAGTCGAACACTCTTCACCGCACCGTGCTGCTAGACGGATTTCTCTACAGAGTGGCTAAAAAGTATGGTCCGCAATTTTCAGAGAGTGGTCCCTGAGAAAAGAATGCCGTTGCAAGGAAATGAAATGTTTGATTGAGTGCTGCGACACGTGTTCGTGCACAAATTTCACATAGAACGGATTAAGGCTCAAGAGGTTCTGCATCCGTCTGCTTGTCAAGCCAGCATCTCGTTGTCGGAGACTTGCAGAGATCAGAGAAGGCTCACATCAACGAAAGGACTGTTAGAAGAGTTGTATGCAGGACAACAACGAGAGCACCTTCATCAGCTTCCAAAAACAAGCCAATCTCAGACAGTCAAATACCTCACATTGGCAAGGTAATCAAGAGAAGTTATAAAGTTACGGCGTGCTTACGATTACACTGAACAAAATTGCTTCCAACTTCTACATCTCACAGTGAGACATTCGGAACATTTCCAAACTAGGGCTTTGCAGTTATCGCCTCTTTCATGATTATGTCCTGTCTGAGACTACAACTGAGGACAGGCTCAACAAATTAAAAAAGATATCTACGACATCATTCGTGAGGGCTGCTCATCGGACGTCGTTTAGGCTGACGACAATTTTGTATTAAACCGAAAAAATCTTGAAAACGCCGTGCACTCCCATGAACCCTATTTCCAAAGTATTATATGGTTTGGGCAGCACTAACACCTGAAGGCAAGAAACGCCTTGTTTTCGTGGACAAAAATGTAAAAGTCAACTGCGGCGCCAGGATGCTTTCTAAAAAATAATATGTTTTCGTGGACTAAAAAACATTCTGCAGAAGAAATGTGTGTTCATCAGGACGGGGCGGCAGCACATGGATCAACGTCGACAATCGTGTTCTGTTAGCAGAATTGTCCCGGATTCTTGGCAAAGGATATGTGGCCCTTAACCACGCGGACCTAACCCCAGCGGATTAATCGGTCTGAGCTCATTTACAGAAAAGAGCGTCCTCAAACCTCCACCAAAATTAGGGTAGTTTGAAGGCAACCTTACTTAGAGATTGACAGAATACCGATGTCTACTACCTGCAGCACACACTAGAAGCGGTCACGAAGCAACTCGATGCCCTCGATCGTGCAAGAGGAGATCACTTTGAGCAAGATTGTGATGTTTTGACTGAGTGATCCATTATATAATAATTTGGTACGTCAATTATATAAATAATTTTAGAATATTTGTCATCGTTCCTTAGTAATGGTGAAAAAGCTAGCGAACTTTTTAGCCACCCTGTATTTGGTTCTATTTGGTTCTTTACAGCTTTTAAGAAGACGATCCACGAAAGCTATCAAAACTATCTGCGCTTTCTTTCTGGAACCCAGTCTATCCTTCTCTTCTTTTGGAACCGAATATGTTTGAATTAACTCAAATTCGAATGTTTGGAAGAATCGCATATTCGAATGTGTCCGATTTCAAATGTTTCTCACCATTCAAAACGACGCGAATATTCTGAAATTTTTGTAAAAGTATAACTAGCATACTGTGGACCTCCCGTTCTAGACGATTCCAGAGGGCATCACATATTGAAGGTTCGTTACGGCACAATAACGCCAAACGTATTCAAATGTTATTATACATGTGCTCCGACACTCCAAACGGCGTGTCTCTCACTTGTGCGCTTCGCGCGACTTTGCAGCATCACTGACCTATGGAAAGTGGTTTTTGTACAACATAGAATTCGCTATCATCTAGAACCTGGTGTGTACTTCATCGGCATCAAGCCGTTCACGCCTTCGGTACCTTCATCATAGTCATTCTCTCCGGACCGGCCATTAAGGTCGTTGGTTTGTGCTGCGCAGCACTTCTGTCCCTCAGGCTGCCCCTCCGCAACCGTTCTCATGCTCAACAGCTAGCATTTCCAGATATCGTTGACATGTCTTCCGAAAGCAAGTTTTTCCTCACTTGTTTCTTCTTACTGGACCTAATTGCTGGTCCGCCCTTACTGGTCTTCCCTCCCCTCTTTAGTCCTCTACCTTCCTAGTCCCTGCTCCTGGCCCACTTCTTCCACTTCTTTGTTTCCACTAATGACGCCCTACTGGTCTCTTCTTGCAGGTTTCTCCGTCCTGGCCCCTCTTTCAGGTTGTTCCTGCCTTCCTGGTCGCTCTCCTGGTCCACCATAGAAGACCCCGCTGTCCAACATCCCCTTAGTGGTCCTCCCATGTTCACGGCAGACGTCGATGACACGTATTCAGAATTAGGACGCTTGTTGCGCGTCGTAAGGGGCCGCCTTCTGAATCCAAAAGCTCAGAAGACCCGTCTTTCGATTCCAGCAGCTCAGAAGCGAGCGAAGTCGCCGCTGTTCCTTATGGCTCCCTTCTTGTTGGTTGGTCCCGCTTTTAGGTCTCTTCTTCCAGGTAGAATCCTCCCCCCTCGCCATCCTTCTTACTACTCTACCCTGTAATGGATCTCCTTGCTGATCCTCCTTACTGTCCCCCTCCTATTGGTAACTCCCTATCGACCCACCATTCCATGCCTCCTCCAGGTCGCTCCCTCCTGATCGCTGTTGGTTTCCCACCCTCAAAGTCCCCCTTCTACTCTTACCCCTTTAGTGATCTCCTCATGGTAATGGCACGAAGTCGGCTTCTTAATCTGGACGCTCAGAAACGCGCGTAGGTGCTGTAGTGTTAAGCAGTGAAGGGCTTCGATTCCCTGCTGCAGCAACATCCCACATTCAATAGCAAAATTTGCCCGCGTTGTAGATGATGAGGGGTATCTCACTTAGGTTAGATCATTCGACCGCCCCTCTGTGGGTGATGCTGCGCATTTCACTTAGGTTAGATCACTCAAACGTCATCGACCGTTAACTCAATTATATAGTGGTTGGTAGACTGTTGAAGAGGTGGTCACTAAACTAACTTCTGTCACTTTCGCATTAAGTTACCATCAAATTCTTATTTTGGTTTTCGCTCATAAACGAAATCAAAATAATTTTGAAAAATGACCAAAAATATATAAGATTAGCGGCTTGAGTCCAAACACTGGAGGACTAAGACCCCGCAGCGGTCAACTGGAAAAGTAACTATAGATCAACGATGGAATTAATAAGGTAGGTGAGTGGAATTTCACCAACAGTGGAACTAGCCACTTTGGGTAATCGTTTTAAAAGTGTTGGGGCCTGCCCAACAATATATATATCTCTCCCGTCATAAAAATTTTGTTGATTTTCAGCAGAAATATGGTCCATCCCGTATGTCCGCCTGCGAATCAAGGTTTGGTATGTTTTGCCCTCCCGGTTCACCGCTGCGATATTGAAAATGAATAGGGCGACCGAAAGATTTAGGCCTTGTTTAGTGTGCACGCGACGCGCGACGCGACAAATGCGTAGTGGCTAGACATTGGATCCGACACCGATTTTCCGGATAATCGGATGATTCGGATAGGCCATTTTTTCAAACCCCGGATCTTCGGATGATTCAGATGAGGGCAATTTCAAAAACCCCGGATCTTCGGATGATTCAGATGAGGGCAATTTTAGAAACCCCGGATCTTCGGATGATTCAGATAATGCCATTTTCGGCCGAGCCGGATTTCGGATATCCGATTCGGATACAACCGGATAAGTGATATAATATAGGCACGCAACCTCCCAAAAACGGAACACATCAGTAACTCTGCGTTTATTTCCTTGACCAATTGAAGTCACGAGCGCGCAAAGCAGACTGGAGCGCCTCACATTGAATTAAGTGTTTATATGCCCTGGTAGCAAGGCACATGAATGTCCAGTTTCATTATATCTGGCCTAGGTTATTTCACCAATGGAGTGGAACACACCAGCGCTACGTAAAAGATGTCGTATTTAGCTGCCTTACGAGGGGAGTCCGCAGAGCTATGTTGCGCTTCCAGAACAAACAAAAAACAGCTTTAGGACCCCAAAGAGCCAATACCAACTCAATAGTGAGATGGTAATGCACAGCGATGTCTTGTAAAGGACAATAATGAAGCGATTCCGAAACGCCCCGCAAGAAATTTCTCGTGCTCTGAAAAGGAAAGGGTCAGAAGCGTATGTCTGAACGAAGAGAGCGAGTCATCCCACCATATATAGGAATAATCGCCACTCCTCAGTTAGTATAAAAATGTGTTTCTTTTTTGCCAAATCGATAAGCCCGAGGAGTAGAGGATCCTTGAAGTTACAGTGGAATAGGCGCCTCACGAGTTCGGGAGTCTTGTACGCCCGCAATGTCGCCGGCGGGAAGCGGCTCGTAGCGCAGTGGATAGCCACGTTGCTCCATGAGAGGGAGGTAGAGGGTTCGACTATTCTGCGCTGCTGCATCTTTGCATTTCAACTTATTGTTTGATTTGAGCGATTCCGACATCTGCACCATTTTAGATGTTTGCTGTGCAGTGTTTCCAGAAGTACGCCGTGAGAGCAACTTTGTTGCCACTTGTTTATTACTGACCGGTTTTTTACCCAAAACTCAATTTGAAAGCTGTTCAACATAACGATGTATGAACGTTTAACATCAGTGATACACATACACAAAGTGCATGGAACATAAGCACTGGTCACAGTACGAGCAGCGCATAAAGGCTACTGGCTCCTCACAGTTTGCTTCCATATATGGACAAATAAGATCGGCTTCATAGACGAGATCTAACTGAAGACGTTCCCTTTCCTCCGAAACAAGAGTTCCAACCGAAAACATTGTCATATGCCCACTGCTTGCCAGCCTTTCCACGTCTATCAGTTCATCTTGCGGATCCCAACCTTCTTCTGGTTTTCTACCACTTCCAGCCGTTCGTCTTCATTAACTTCAAGTTGACGTGTTTCGAAGTCCTTGGGTATGCTAGCCATCCGTTCGGTCAGGTTGGTGTCATTCCCATGAAGGCTGCTTATCTAAAGGTGGAGAACATTTCAGCGTGAGCAAGTGGATCACCACTCGAGCATCGGCGACTTTGTTGGTGTTAGGTTTTAGAGAACCTCCAGCAGACCTCTGATTTCCAGATGACAGGCAAAGATGAGAGAAAGAGTGTATTGATGCCGTTTAGGTCAAAGCCGTTGTTCCGGGATCCACAGACTTTCTCGTTTTAACCTCATGTGACCTCACATCATGGTCTCCTTTGAAAATCCGAGCAGGATGGTTTTACCCGAGGTCATTGCCCGATGTATGGAAACAGACTGAGCGGATCCTGCAGCATTTATACCCTGCCCATTGTGTCCAGTGCTGCTTTATGCACGTTGTACCTGTGTATCACTGGTATTGAATATTTATTTATTCATCCTGTTGAGTACCACACCATGCAGCTGGAAAGTGCGCAGAAAACATCTCGAAATGGTATAGACGTCAGAATCCCTCAAATTTCAACCAATCATTTAAAAGCAGGAGTGCAGCAGCGCATGAGGAACCTATCCCCGACCTTCCTCCCATGAAGCATCGTCACTACTCATTGCGCTCCGAGCTGCTTGCCGCCAGAGGCATCGCGGTCGTACAAGAACCCAAATTCGTGATGCGCCGTTCAATTGTGACTTCAAGAACCCCCACTCCTTGGGTTTAACGACTTGGAAAAAATGAAGCACATTTTATGCTAATTGAGGGGTGGCGATTATTCCTATTTAATAGGATGACTCCCTCTCCTCGTTCAGATATACGCTATCAGACCCTCCCCTTATGAGAGAATTCCCGCCAAATGATTGCAAATTTGCCCGAAAAAGTCAGGTTATCAATGGCGCAGAGCTTGCCAGCAAGGCGCGCTAACCTCCTGTTATCCGATTTTTATCCGATTTTATCCGAATCATTGCGTTTTTCAGAACCCCGGATCTTCGGATAATTCAGATGAGGGCAATTTTGAAAACCCCGGATCTTCGGATGATTCAGATGAGGACAATTTTAGAAACCCCGGATCTTCGGATGATTCAGATGAGGGCAATTTCCGACCGAGCCGGATTTCGGATAATCCGAAACCGGATAAATCCGGCCGGATATCCGAAAATGCATGATTCGGATCCCATGTCTAGTAGTGGCCAAATTGACCGAACGACGCGATTGTTCAATTCGGCCACAACACATGGCATCGTATCGCGGATCGTGCGCACACTAAGGTCTCTGTTATACTCCCGCGGGAGCATCCGCGGAACGTCCGCGGACCAATGGTGCACGGCGGAGGCGGGCGTGGCGAGGCGCGGCGATTGGCCAGGTGAGGAGTCTCGGCGCGATTCCCGCCCTTCCGCGGATGCTCCCGCGGAAGTATAACTCAGGCCTAAACAAGGCCTTAGGCGAACGGCTTCTGCTAGAAGGGCTGCGGGACATTATGTACGAATGGTCGCCGCGGGCGCGGCGACTCGCTCGGCATGCGCGGCAGAAGACGTCGCAATTGGGTGACTTCAGCGGCCAGTGGTATCTAAACCTGCATCAAAACTTGTACATCAAGTGTTAGAAAGTGTATACAAGCTCAGTTTCACTGCGATAGTGTGTCATATTTTCAGCTTTCCCTGAAGAAGCATCATATAAAATTGAGCATTAGAACGTTGCTTAGTTTTATAACTCGAACTCAATTTCTGAACCAGGGCATGTTTTCCCGCAGGTCCTGCAGCAGCAGAAAGGGATATCAATAACTCAAACCTAGCGTCTGCAGCAAGTCATGAGCACAGCTCCCACGCGGAGCTCATCGCGCACGCGACAGTCGTCGTCGCGGGCGCGGCGACCATTCGTACATAAAGACCGCCCCTCTGCTGAAAGCATGCCCAGCGACGCGCGCAACGCAGCCGCTTGCCTCCTCCCGAATGGAATGACCGCATACCGATTAGCGACGGAGCGCGGAAACTGTGCACTGTAGGTCTCTTGTACGCCCACAATAGCATTGCCGACAAGCGGCTCGGGGCGCAGTGGGTAGTGGTGTTGCTTCATGCGAGGGAGGTCGGGGTTCCAGTTCCCCTGCGTTGTGGTATTTTTGCATTTCAACTGGCTGGTTAAGATTTGGTGGGTTTTGATATCTGCACAATTTTCAGGCGTTTTCTGTGCATTTTCCAGCCGTATGCACTTCTGTGCTCGAACTGAACCCAGATGTAGACTCCGCTGAGCGAGGAAAGCAGGTTACAGACGAGCAGGCTGGATGCACCACACTCTGGAGCCCCTTCAGTGGCTGCCTTACGAGATAGTGGAGACACAGACATTCGTCACACCTCTGTTTAAAGGACGGGGGGGGGGGGAAGAACGCCACTGCGCCGGAATCCCATCCTTTGCCTGGTTTCGCGCTCAAACCCAACAGGGCCGTATTCCCAATCCCCCTCCGTGCCTCCCACGACGGGGGATTGGGAGTGATAGGATATGTTGATATTGATTGGACTTCCCCCAACGGAAAGACACGAGCATAGCGCTATGGTATAGTCCCTCGGAATTATCCGCAGTACGGGAATAATCTAGTCGGTACACAAGACACGCCCAATAGCCGCAGTTCGCAACGGATCGTCGGCGACGGTCGGTGGATGGGTTGCTATACTTCCCGTCCGCGGGACGACCCCGCCGACCGACAGCCTCTCGCAGTGCAATGCACCGTTATCAAAACGCTATCACGTTATCAAAAAAGTGCTCCGATTTGAAAGCGAGCGGATCCGTAAACTTGGAACGTTCCTAGTTAACGGAGTGATAAAGCACTTCAACGCGATTATCATTACGTGTCGGCCGTCGACCGTGTTGGGTCGGCAACCACCTTCCACGGTGAACTTTGGCAATTGCCAGGAGCCGCCCTTCGCACAATGGCCTGAGAGGGAGCTCAGAAATGGTGTATTGGGCGAAATGGGAGTTAGGGGGAGTACATGGGCTTCGACCTCTTTCAGCGTAGCAGTCGGATATAGTGACGTGGAATTTTCCATTGTACATGTTCAGGCACGTACCTGCAATGGAAGTTGCAACAAGAAGGGCCGAGGTCAAACGGTACGCCTTGCGCGAACTGAACGTGTAAAAACTTGTACTACACGTGAGAAACGCCACGACACCTCGTACTTTGTCGAGCAATGATGAGCTGCCCCCCCCCCTCCCTCCCCCGCATTGCTCGGTGTATGCCCGTATTGCGGAATATTGTATAAAAAATTCTGATTGATTTCAGGAATCATAGACTAATTGTCCTAATGGGCATACGTATCTGCTAAATAACCCACTCCTTTGCGCTACTGATTTTTGTGCTTCTCCTCTGAATGGCATCGTTAAGATGACCCCCTCCTCCCCCCCCCCCCCCAAAAAAAAGGCCGTTCCCAAGTGGGGCACCTTACAGCTGGACTTGGACGTCCTACTGTTCGTTCCCGGACGCAAGTACAGTAAACACGTAGCCCCAGAGTTTCCTGGAAAGGCCAGTCAGTATCAAAACAGTCAGAAACACAGAAACAAAATCAAGCAATAAAACGAACAATGAGAGAAACAGAAACACAAAATACGCCCCAGACGTCGGGTCGGCGGTGCGCAGGAATTTGAAAACAGTGATTACATGCGGAGCCGCTGGAGCCTTTGGCGCTAGGATACTACGGGGGACAGGATGTCCCCTCTCCTTTTTTATTTCTTTCAATGTAGGTTTTGAATAAACTGACGTGGCGAAGTCGCACAGGGCTTGATACGTATGAGCGTGTAGTACACTTGCAATTGACACGTATGAACGTGTAGTGCATGTTGCAATTGACACGTATCAACGTTGCGACATCTCAATGTCATTTCTTCCTTCATCTGACCAGTCGTCGTACCCAACCACATCCACATCCGCGGATCACTGCCGGGGACGAAGGGTCTAGTAATGGGCTGTCTACCGCGGACGCTCCCGCGGTCTACTAGACAGCCTTCCGTGCATAAACGAATGTGCTTATACCGCCGTGAGATCTCGATCAGGCTGTGACTAATTCTGGTCCGTTTCACTATTGCATTCATTTTGAAAAGTATGTTCATTGCACTTCTCGAAACCATTGGTCCCACTGGACCATGGTTCTGTGTGTGACTGAGCATTGCTTTGCTCTACGATATAATGTTCCCATATCATGAATGAATAGGAATGATGCCAGAAAAATCTTTAGATATATCCTGATATCCTGTCACCCTGGTATAGATATCCTGTCCCCCCCCCCTGTAGTATCACTGCGCCGAGTCTTTCACGCTTTTAGAACATTTTTTCATTATCAGGACCCGCTATATCTTGACGAGGCCATCAGGTAAGGTCGTTTATATGATAAGTGTTGTCTATGTGTTCATCCTCAAATATGTGTAACAAGTGCTCCAAGACGTCTAACGGCGTGCCCCGCAGTTGCGCGCTTCACGTTAATTCGTAGCATCACTGAACTACGGAAAGAACTTTCTGTAAAACTTGAAATTCACTAAGATGTAGGACCTGCTGCGCACATGTCGGCATCAAGCCGTTCACCACTTTAGTACTTCATCACAGACATTCCCACACCCTCCAGACCCTCCAGTAACGCCATTGGTTTGTGCTGCGCAATACTTCTGCCCTCAGGTGACTCCTCTGCAACCGTTCTCATTTCCAACGGCTTGTATTTCCGGACCGTTGCCACACCTTCCGAATCTGGACGCCAGGTTCCCCTCTCTCGTTTTTCCTACTGGATCTAATTGCTGGCCCGCCTTTACTGGTCTTCCCCCACCTTCCAACTCCTGCTCTTCTTCTTTGGTTCCACTATTGACCCATTACTGGTCTCTTCTTGCAGGCTTCCCCGTTCTGGTCCCTCCTCCAAATTGTTCCTTTTCTTCCTGGTCGCTCTGTTGGTCCATTCTGTAGGGCTCCCTTACTGCCCTTCTCTACCACCCCCTTAGTGGTCCCACCTCACGGCAGACCTTGGTGACACGTATTCGGATACAGAACGCTTGTTGTGTGACGTAGGGGATCCGTCTTTTGGATCCAGATGCTCTCAAACTCGCGCAGTTGCCGCTGTGTGAAGCAGGATTAGGCTTCCTCTGCTCATCACTCCACGCCCGGCGCTGTAGATGGTGACGCGTATCTCAAGTAGGTTAGATTACTCAATCGTCATGATAGCCATTAGAACTAACCACTTGCTCCGCTGGCAATATGCCAGCTCCTGCTGGAGTACCACGCAAACTTGCACATCAATCCGTGCCGAGACTGCTTTCGTCGCTGAGGGGGACATCGGAGATGGGTTGTGCGCTCTTCGAGCGCACAACTCGGCTAGGGAAGGAACTCCGGGGTGTAGTGCGTCCAAGGTGCTCGTGCAGGAACTGCTCCCGTCTCCCAGTGCTCTCCTGTAGCGGCGGTGGAAGAGCCGCGATCCGCCACCGACCGCTCAACGACCCTCCTCCATATCGACTGACCATGGTGGCGGTGGATATCGAAAATGGCCACGTCGATATGACGCGACATCAGGAGAATCTGGCTAGATCTAAGTAAAACCAATCGTCATCGACCGCTAACTCAATTATATATATACAAGTGCTCCGTCACGCCTATCGGCGTGCCTCGCACTTGCGCGCTTCGCGCGATGTTGCAGTATCTCTAAGCTAAGGACAATGACATCAAGCTAGCTGGTCTACTTGTACAGGTTTTTCCCTACCTAGGAGTAGAAAAGGCTCTCAGTACGTGCAGTATATAGTAAGATAGGGCGATCTATTGGTTCCACGCTACTGGTTCTCCTTAGTGAAACGTTCCCCCATTACTGGTACTGGTTCCCCTCAATGATCCCCCTTAGCTGACGACGTCTTCGGCACGTCTTCTGAATCCCCAGGCATATTGGACGATGCCTTCGACACGTCCACCTGAATCCCCAAACACGTTGAGCGACGTCTTTGAAACGTCATGCGACGTACTGCGCACGTCTTCTGAATCCCCTGGCACGAAGAAGACGCTCGGGTATTTTCTGCTTTTTGCTCCCCATAATTTGATCAGTATCAATTGACGGCGATCGAAGTTCTGAAAACGAACTTCGACCTCGCCAACACTCCCAAAAACTTCGCCCACACTTCCCCTAGGAGGGGGGGGGTGGATTAATTAGCGTGCTGATCACGAATCTAACATCCTTCTTTAAAATTTCAGACGATTATGGTAGGGTACGGTAGGTAACGGTGACAAAGGCTGTCGATGTCATCATCACCGATTCTCCCCAGTGCTAAGGGGGCTATTTGGGGTGATAAACACGAATCCTGCAGCAATTTCTCGTATTACGCTGCAGCACGGTAGCTACTGATCAGGATCGCCATAGCATATTGGACGACAAACTCCTCGAGATAGAAACAGAATCCGTCGAAGACGCCAGGAGACGCGAGCCTAACATCAGAAACGATCAAAAACAAAAGAAGACACTCACGCTCGAACTTCTAACCATTTCACTCGGATTTTCTCAACAGTTTGATTTCTTCGGAGCGATTTCGCTGATAAAATGACTCAGCCTCTGACTGAAACGAATCATCGAGCCGTTGTCTCACCCCCCCCCCCCCTTCATCAGCGATATCACGATGCCTCCTTCCGCTGTTCACCGGATCGCAGCGTAATCAATGAGGCTAATCAAAAGCGAAACACCCAAAAAGCAACTCAAACTCCTCGAAATAGAAAATGAATCCGTCGAAGACGTCAGAAGACGCGAGCCGAACATCAGAAACGATCAAAAACAACAGAAGACACTCACGCTCGATCTTCTAACCATTTCACCCGTACTTTTTCAACAGTTTGATTTCTTCGGAGCGATTTCGTTGATAAAATGACTCAGCCTCTGACTGAAACGAATCATCGAGCCGTTGTCTCACCCCCACCCCTTCATCAGCGATATCAGGATGCCTCCTTCAACTGTTCAACGGATCGCAGCGTAATCAATGAGGCTAATCAAAAGCGAAACACCCAAAAAGCAAGTCAAACTCCTCGAAATAGAAAATGAATCCGTCGAAGACGTCAGAAGACGCGAGCCGAACATCAGAAACGATCAAAAACAAAAGAAGACAATCACGCTCGAACTTCTAACCATTTCACCCGGACTTTTTCAACAGTTTGATTTCTTCGGAGCGATTTCGCTGATAAAATGACTCAGCCTCTGACTGAAACGAATCATCGAGCCGTTGTCTCACCCCCCCCCCCCTTCATCAGCGATATCACGATGCCTTCTTCCGTTGTTCACCGGATCGCAACGTAATCAATGAGGCTAATCAAAAGCGAAACACCCAAAAAGCAAGTCAAACTCCTCGAAATAGAAAATGAATCCGTCGAAGACGTCAGAGAGCGCCACCGCGCTTTGATTAGGAGAAAATGAATCCGTCGGCAAAGTCAGAGAGCGCCACTGCGCTTCGATTAGGTCCCGCCTAGATTCAAAACACCCGCGTAGTTTTAAATTCAAAACGTCAAGTCAATAATTCTTGAGAAAAAGCACTGAAGGGAAGTAGAGTGCAGTGTCTGCACCCTCCTGCTTAGAGATCGCTCACTCCAGAGGTAGAGTAGAGCTACGAAAAAAAACTTCGCCCACACTTCGCCTAGGGGGGGGGTGGTTAATTAGCGTGCTGATCACGAATCTAACATCCTTCTTTGAAATTTCAGCCGATTATGGTAGGGTACGGTAGGTAACGGTGACTAAGGCGGTCGATGTCATCGTCACCGATTTTCCCCTCACACTTCCCTCGCACTCCTCCAACACCGGATAGAGGCGTATCGTTACTGGACCCCTCCTGGACAGACAGGACAAACACGTCGCCCTGGACTGACACGGCATCCCGTACAGACTGACAGAAGTTACACTCCCCTTAGCGGCTTATTATATAGAAGGAAGAAGGATGATGATGACCTCCACCACCTACACGCCTTAAATTTCACACCGCTTGAATGGCATCCACAAAAGATCGATAATATCGACAGATATCGATTGATCAACTTCAGATTCGTGTTCAGCGACCTCGATTACCCCCAAGGCTAAAGTTTCGGACCGCTTGGACGAAATACACGAAAAATCGATATTATCGATCGATATCGATTGATCAACTTCAGATTCGTGTTCAGCGACCTCGATTACCCCCAAGGCTAAAGTTTCGGACCCCTTGGACGAAATACACGAAAAATCGATATTATCGATCGATATCGATTGATCAACTTCAGATTCGTGTTCAGCGACCACGATTACCCCCAAGGCTAAAGTTTCGGACCGCTTGAACGAAATACACGAAAAATCGATATTATCGATCGATATCGATTGATCAACTTCAGATTCGTGTTCAGCGACCCCGATTACCCCCAAGGCTAAAGTTTCGGACCGCTTGAACGAAATACACGAAAAATCGATATTATCGATCGATATCGATTGATCAACTTCAGATTCGTGTTCAGCGACCTCGATTACCCCCAAGGCTAAAGTTTCGGACCGCTTGGACGAAATACACGAAAAATCGATATTATCGATCGATATCGATTGATCAACTTCAGATTCGTGTTCAGCGACCACGATTACCCCCAAGGCTAAAGTTTCGGACCGCTTGAACGAAATACACGAAAAATCGATATTATCGATCGATATCGATTGATCAACTTCAGATTCGTGTTCAGCGACCCCGATTACCCCCAAGGCTAAAGTTTCGGACCGCTTGAACGAAATACACGAAAAATCGATATTATCGATCGATATCGATTGATCAACTTCAGATTCGTGTTCAGCGACCTCGATTACCCCCAAGGCTAAAGTTTCGGACCGCTTGAACGAAATACACGAAAAATCGATATTATCGATCGATATCGATTGATCAACTTCAGATTCGTGTTCAGCGACCTCGATTACCCCCAAGGCTAAAGTTTCGGACCGCTTGAACGAAATACACGAAAAATCGATATTATCGATCGATATCGATTGATCAACTTCAGATTCGTGTTCAGCGACCCCGATTACCCCCAAGGCTAAAGTTTCGGACCGCTTGAACGAAATACACGAAAAATCGATATTATCGATCGATATCGATTGATCAACTTCAGATTCGTGTTCAGCGACCCCGATTACCCCCAAGGCTAAAGTTTCGGACCGCTTGAACGAAATACACGAAAAATCGATATTATCGATCGATATCGATTGATCAACTTCAGATTCGTGTTCAGCGACCTCGATTACCCCCAAGGCTAAAGTTTCGGACCGCTTGAACGAAATACACGAAAAATCGATATTATCGATCGATATCGATTGATCAACTTCAGATTCGTGTTCAGCGACCACGATTACCCCCAAGGCTAAAGTTTCGGACCGCTTGAACGAAATACACGAAAAATCGATATTATCGATCGATATCGATTGATCAACTTCAGATTCGTGTTCAGCGACCCCGATTACCCCCAAGGCTAAAGTTTCGGACCGCTTGAACGAAATACACGAAAAATCGATATTATCGATCGATATCGATTGATCAACTTCAGATTCGTGTTCAGCGACCTCGATTACCCCCAAGGCTAAAGTTTCGGACCGCTTGAACGAAATACACGAAAAATCGATATTATCGATCGATATCGATTGATCAACTTCAGATTCGTGTTCAGCGACCTCGATTACCCCCAAGGCTAAAGTTTCGGACCGCTTGAACGAAATACACGAAAAATCGATATTATCGATCGATATCGATTGATCAACTTCAGATTCGTGTTCAGCGACCCCGATTACCCCCAAGGCTAAAGTTTCGGACCGCTTGAACGAAATACACGAAAAATCGATATTATCGATCGATATCGATTGATCAACTTCAGATTCGTGTTCAGCGACCTCGATTACCCCCAAGGCTAAAGTTTCGGACCGCTTGAACGAAATACACGAAAAATCGATATTATCGATCGATATCGATTGATCAACTTCAGATTCGTGTTCAGCGACCTCGATTACCCCCAAGGCTAAAGTTTCGGACCGCTTGAACGAAATACACGAAAAATCGATATTATCGATCGATATCGATTGATCAACTTCAGATTCGTGTCCAGCGACCTCGATTACCCCCAAGGCTAAAGTTGCGGACCGCTTGAACGAAATACACCCCCCCCCCTACACCCCCCCCCCCCTCTCTCTACTCCAGCACCGCATCTCCAGGCACGTTTGGCAGCGTGTTCGGCACGTCTACTGACTCGCCAGGCACGTTGGGCAACGTGTTCGGCACGTCTACTGAGTCGCCAGGCACGTTGCACAACTGCAACCCCCCTCCTCCGACGATTCCCCCTTACAGGACTCCAGCACCGCATCTCCAGGCACGTTTGGCAGCGTGTTCGGCACGTCTACTGACTCGCCAGGCACGTTGGGCAACGTGTTCGGCACGTCTACTGAGTCGCCAGGCACGTTGCACAACTGCAACCCCCCTCCTCCGACGATTCCCCCTTACAGGACTCCAGCACCGCATCTCCAGGCACGTTTGGCAGCGTGTTCGGCACGTCTACTGACTCGCCAGGCACGTTGGGCAACGTGTTCGGCACGGGCCGCATTAGTTGAGCGAAGGGCGGCTGTTGGCAATTTGCCAGCAGCGCGGCGGCCCTGCGTACGCTTGCCGCGGAGCGCGAAATCGTTCACTGCTATCATTACACGCGTGAACGCCAAATGAAATCGGTGGCGCTGATCCTTAGAGTTCGCAGCTGGGTTCTGCGCTCTTCGAGCGCAGAACCAGGCTAGGGAAGGGACTCCAGGGTGGGTGCCGATCAAGCTGTTAGTGTGGAGACTGCTTTCGCCGCTCAGGGGGAGTTCGCAGCTGGGTTCTGCGCTCTTCGAGCGCAGAACCAGGCTAGGGAAGGGACTCCAGGGTGGGTGCCGATCAAGCTGTTAGTGTGGAGACTGCTTTCGCCGCTCAGGGGGAGTTCGCAGCTGGGTTCTGCGCTCTTCGAGCGCAGAACCAGGCTAGGGAAGGGACTCCAGGGTGGGTGCCGATCAAGCTGTTAGTGTGGAGACTGCTTTCGCCGCTCAGGGGGAGTTCGCAGCTGGGTTCTGCGCTCTTCGAGCGCAGAACCAGGCTAGGGAAGGGACTCCAGGGTGGGTGCCGATCAAGCTGCTCGTGTGGAGACTGCTTTCGCCGCTCAGGGGGAGTCTGCAGCTGGGTTCTGCGCTCTTCAAGCGCAGAGCCAGGCTAGGGAAGGGACTCCAGGGTGGGTGCCGATCAAGCTGCTCGTGTGGAGACTGCTTTCGCCGCTCAGGGGGAGTCCGAAGCTGGGTTCTGCGCTCTTCAAGCGCAGAGCCAGGCTAGGGAAGGGACTCCAGGGTGGGTGCCATCCAAGCTGTTCGTGTGGAAACTGCTTTCGTCGCTCAGGGGGAGTCCGCAGCTGGGTTCTGCAAAACCGTTACAGCTGGAAAAATGAGCAGAAAACGTCTGAAAATTGAGTAGACATTAAAACTCCTGAGATCTCGTCCACTCAGTTGAAATGCAAAAAAACCGCCGTGAAGAGGAACCGAACCCCCGACCTCCATCTTCACGGCGAGGCGCCCTACCCACTGCACCACAAGCTGCTTGGCGAAGGTGTCATCGCGGGCGTATAAGAGGCAGATATCGCGCGGCTTCCGCGCTCCGTCGCCAAAGTGGAGTGTAAGCGGCTGCGTCGCGTGCGTCACTGGGCATGTTGCCAACAGCCGCCCTTCGCCTAAATCTTTCGGCCGTTCGGCACGTCTACTGAGTCGCCAGGCACGTTGCACAACTGCAACCCCCTCCCCCCACGATTCCCCCTCACAGTTCAGCACCCAGATGGCCAGGCAGACCGTCACTGATCCCCCCCTGGACAGACACTCCGCCCCGTACAGACGCTCTCCCCCGTACAGACGCTCTCCCCCGTACAGACGCTCTCCCCCGTACAGACGCTCCGCCCCGTACAGACGCTCCGCCCCGTACAGACGTTAGCGGCTTATTATATAGAAGGATATATATATACATATATATATATATATATATATATATTTGTTATTTACAAGCGATTATGGAGTGGCCCCTTTGAGAATAAAAAATTAGGCTTGTTGCCTTGGTTGGTTGAAACAAAGCAGAAGTTGTGAATAGAAATGTCTAGTCATATCACGTTTCCAACTGGAATATACCCTTTCAGCATAGCATCGGTCGATTCGCAACCTACTGAACATTTTGTACTTCAATACTTCTAAAAAATAATATTTATTTGATGTTAATGTTAGGCACACACAAAAAGGGAACCCACGATTTAGCATGAACACCGCCTGTGCTTTTCAAGCGCCTGCAAGCACCCTCAAATTCAAACAAAAATTTTCATCAAGTCCTAGTCGCACTCACAATTTGGATTTTGCAACGTCTCGACAAAACTTGGAAATTAAAATGAACCACATCTTTGAAAAAACAATCGTGATTACGCTCTATGATAGCACTTCTGAAAGCATGAAGCGGCTTTCACACCGCCGTTGATGATGTTGCGCAACCGAAGCCGTAATGGTGAACGATAGCGTAGCGACGCAGAGGACCAGCAACAGCAACGAGGGGGGGGGGGGGGTTTCACACTGCTGTTGATGCAACACCGCAGCAGCAACATCGGCATCGGTTGCGCAACGGTGATCGTCATCATTCCTCGTTGCTGATGCGCATAGACAGCCGAGGGCGGGGTGAAGTGTGAGTCATTACGTACTCACACCTCACTTGACGACGTCGCTGAGGAAATCGCCTCTCGTCGAACTTCTTCTTCCCCTAACTTCGGAGCTTCTTCTCTTTTGATCAACATCAATGTCCTCTCCCTTCACAGAAACATCTACTTGACATTGGGTCTACAGGAATCCTCACGTGCAATGCGTGCATGTGGTGCAGTCACGGAGGACGTCCGAGAGGACGTCCGAGTTGACACCTATATTGAATTTTGGTTGTTTTGTGGCAGTAAACGCATGATCTTCTTCTTCAGTCTTTGTCCCGCCTTGGGCCGGGGTCAGCTCTTCTGATATGGTGGCACCACTTCGCATGATCAAACGCTTGATCGGGGTGGATACCAGCTTCCTTTAAGTCCATGTGCAACGCATCAAGCCAGCGTTGCCTAGGCCGCTCTTTAGGCCGTTTTCCGGGCAGGTCTATGTTGAGGCCAATCTTCCGAACGGTGTCGCTGTTCGCACGAAGAACATGGCCATACCACCGAGCTTCACGTAGCTTATCAGCAATTGGAGCAACGCCAAACCTTTGACGTATGGCGACATTGCGAACATGATTCAAACGCGTGACACCAGCCGTCCAACGCAGCATTTTCGCGTTCTGCGGCGGCTCTCAACATCCTTCGTTGCAGGCCAGCACTCAGCACCGTACATCGCTACTGGTCGGACGACGCTTCTGTAGATCTTCGATTTAAGGCTCTCTGGTATCTTCCTGTCGCACGGAACGCCAGTCATTGAGCGCCATTTGGACCACGCTGCGCTCACGCGCGAGTTCACCTCGAACATCAGATTACCATCAGACGCAATTGCAGATCCAAGGTACTTAAAATGTGTCGTTCGTACGAGCGCAGTGCTATTGATCTCAATGGGCCCAGTCTCATTTACGTCTCTCGTCAGGTACTCGGAATTTTGACGTTCAGCTTGAGCCCGAAAGCCGCCAAACGGTCACACCAAGCTTGCACTTGTCGCTCAAGTTCGGCCTTGTCTTCATTGGCAAGCTTTACGTCATCTGCATAAAGCAGCGTCCAGGGAGTAGGTTTCTGAAGGTCTCGCGAAATGGCATCCATTACAACAATGAAAAGGAGTGGGGAGAGCGCGGAACCTTGGTGAATACCGACGGAGATTGGAAACTCGGCGCGCACTTGACTCTTAGGACCAGAGTAAAGAATGCGCACCACCCAATAAGCTTTTCGGGAGCACCGTGCTGTCGTAAGGCGTACCATATAACCTCACGCGGTACACGATCGAATGCTTTCTCCAGGTGGAGAAAAGCGAGATGCAGCGGTCACTTGTTTCTCGCGATGTCTTTTTACAAGAAGACGAACAGCATGAATGGCGTCGATGCAGCCACAGCCGGCTACGAAGCCACACTGGTTGGTGGAAAGCCGGACAATCTCGCGACTACGTCCATCCACAATTCGCTCGAATATTTTCATACTGTGCGAGAGCAATCGTCTGGGCGGTAACTTGTGCAGTCCGCGGGACTGCCCTTCTTCTTCCAGATCGGGATCGTCCTGCTTTCCTGCCAACTACCAGGAACCTTCTTCTCCGCAACAACCTGGTTTAAAAACTTCGTTAACCACTCAGCAGGATTCCAGAACCTCGACTTCCATAGGTCGGCTGCTGTCGTCAGGGCGCGTTACTTTGCCTGGCTTCATCTTCTTCAAAGCCGTTTCCGTCTCCTCCACAATGATTTTCTGCAAAGGGCCGGGCGTAGCAGGAACGCAGGGGATAGGCTGATGGGCAAACTCTACTGTTGAAATTTTTCGAAATAGTCATGCCATCGTACCATAGCCCTTTTGCTGTTCATCAGTAGATGGCCGTTCTCCTCGTTGATGCCAAAGAAGTTTTGGATATCCTCGCTCTGGCGATGGCGTGCTTTGGCAAGCCGATAATGTTGTCGTTCACCATCGCGCGTCTCGAGTTTCTGGCTGACATCATCATAAGGAGAGGCTTTTGCAACGGCAACAGCCTTCTTAGCCGCCCTCTTCACTTCTTGGTATATACGCCGATTGTCGGCTGTCTTGTCGCTAAGGAAAGCGTGATGTAGTCTTTTTTCTCTTTGACTTTTTCCTTGACATCGTCAGTTCACAGCCAAGTCTGCTTCTCCATCCTACGCCGCCCAGGCTTTGTCATGCCCAGTTCGGAACGTGCAGCTTATAGCGTCGAATCGGTTGCACGTTTCCATGTCTCCTCAACAATGGTAACATTCGGCAACCGAATGCGAGCAATAACAGCTGCGTCCTTCTCTTCTTTCATCCGCCACCACTTGATCCTTGCTGGACCGCATCGCTCGACCTGCCTCTGTCTCGGAGGGGCGAACTTAAGAGTGCAGATCAGCGGAAGGTGCTGCGGGCAACAGTCTCGTATGACACAACCTTCGCATCTGTGACCAGCCTTCGATCACGAGTGACAAGGATAAAGTCTGCGTCTTGGTATTCTTGCTATAGAAAGACGCGAGATGTGAGTCACGCTTTCGAAACATTGTGTTCGCGATGGTGAGATTACGCGAGTCCGCATACTCAAGAATTCGTTCACCATCAGTGTTACGTGCCCAATAGCCGAAACCGCCGTGACAGCTGTAACCATTTTTCGCATTACCAACGTGGCCGTTGAGATCTCCTGCGACAACACAGCGTCTTCTAACGGCACCTCAGAGGTCTTCTCATCGAGCAGGGTCCAAAACTCGTCCTTGGCCCGCTTGGAGCAGCCTGTCTGCGGAGAGTACGTAGAGAAGAAATGATACATTCGCTGTTCAACAGCGACAACGATCTTCATCAAGCGGTCACTGAAACATTCCACGCTTGCAATCGCACCTCGGAAACGTTCGAAGACGATCACACCAACACCACTGGTGGTCCTGGGACTGCCGCACAAAATGGCCATATAACCTCGGCCTATGTCCCTCGACTTGTAACAGGGCCACTTCGTCTCCTGTACCGCACATAAGTCGATTTGTCTTCGCTCCAGTGGTTCTACCAACTCACACGAACGGCCCGTCAACGTAACCACATTCAGTGAAAGTAGCAACGCGCGACCTGCTTACCTTACGGGACTTTTGGACTAGCTCAGTTGCCTCCCCGATGCCGTAATCGCATCAGGGATCCTCGCATACTTCTCATACTCGCAGCGCGAGTGCGCGTCGGCGTCCTACGGACGCTGTAGCATCGACATCTCGACCAACAATTAACGCCATTAACCATGTGATTTGACATGGGATCTCCATAGGCCGGCCTGTCAGAAGGGCCTGTCGCCTGCAATCGAGTGTCCGTGCTCAGCTTAGCTCGCACAGCGAGCAGCTTCCAGTGGCACCACGTGAAGGAACGAACATCGCCACCAGTAAACGCGTGATAAAATGATGAAGTGGATTTGATGATGCGCATATGCGCTGGTGTATGGTGTACCTCTCAGCATTGTCGAGACAGCCTCCTTGACACAGAAGAGAGGCAATGAGATGACAGGCCTTAGAACAGAAGGGGCTTCGATGCGGTGAGTTTCTGAAGTTACTATTGGTCTGATAATCGTCCCAATCAGTCAAGCAAGACCGCATTCTCCTCTGATTCTGACTTCTTACGATTAGCAATAAAAGCAGGCACGGCTAGTAGCTAAATTCAGCAGATTTAAAAAAGACTCTAGATGCTTTGAGATGAAGCATTTTACATAAATTTTTCAAAACCTAGTGAGCTCCTAGAGTATGTGGGTGTCGTCTTATCTAGAGAGCGCAGAACCAGGCAAAGGAAGGGACTCCAGGGTATGGTGTATCCATGGTGCTCGTGTGGCAAATTCTCTCGTCGCTCAGGAGAGTTCACAGCTATGGTTCTGTTGGAAATTGATTAAAGATTGATTACTGTTTCCACAATTGAACTTTTTCGACTGGAGTTTGACTAGGAAATGACTCTAGATGTGATTTAACGTACTTTAACATAGTGATGGTGGTGACGTGGCAGTTCAACCTCGTACACACATTATGGGAAAGGATCCTTGTTTGCAGAAGATTGAAACCATCTGCAGTACCACAAATTTAGCACATGCAGTTTTCTTGATGACGACATCTCGTGTTAGCTTTGCGAAGACGTTGCGTGCGCTTCACTTTCAAATTAAAAACCACTTATCATGATCAATCCTGGAGACAAGTGATGTGTGATGCTTCATTTCCACTCATATAGATTCACTTCCTATCTAAAAACCACTTAGGAAGTCAAATTCTGGAAACAAATGAAGGGTGATGCTTCATTTCCACTAATCTAGATTCATTTCCTACAGGCGTCATCTTTGGACGTCCCCCGTGATTGCACCAGACACTAGGAAACATGCGTGAAAATTACGGTAGACCCAATGTCAACCGTCCGCTGCCTCCGATCTAGTCTCACACTAGATTTCACTGAGCACTGCAAATGTCTTTTCAATTTCTTTACAACGACTCGAGAATCACCTAATGTATTAATAGTTTCGACGCGTGAGTTCTAATGGGAAGATTTCAATCACGACGTGAATCTCACCTATGGGTTCCAACATGAACGTTAAAACGATATATCGCGACTCGGACGACCAACAGAGGGATATGAAGAAACACAAATGTAAAGGTATGAACCACATCTTAAACGATTTTTTAAAGCAGCATTTAAAAAACGAGGAGCTGAACAGTAAACCTGTGACCCTTTGCTCTCTAATTTGGGGCGACGCATGAATCGTCAACTCGACCTCACCTGGAAACTAGCATCGTATCCTCTATATTCGAAAAATACTGCTGACATCCCCACATCATTTTAGTGGTTCACAAAAAGAATGTTGATCGAGTTCCATTTTCAGCTCTCTCCCAATGCACTCGAACATTAACGAATAGGAGCGAGTAATCGTGAAACTTTTCGTCGTCAAACGTGACACTTACCTTGAAGAAGTTCCGTCGTCAAGCATCCAAGTAGTGATATATCGCAAAAGATTCCGATAATAAGTTACATAATTCATAGTATCTGAACTAGCTGCAGTTTCTACCTTTTGCTTTTCTTTCAGCGTATGAAACAGCCTGCATTTCACTGGAAGCAGTCTCATACATTGAACCTTATTGCAGAACTTGATCAGGAGAACTCAATACATTCGGATAGTAAGTTAACAGTTATGACACACTTAGAACCATACATTAGGAATACCAACGAAAACGACTTAAACTCTTAATCAGCAATGGATGCTGAAAATCCACTGGCACCCTAACTGTCAAAGATAGTATTCACAAGACTTTCAAACCGTCTCACGTCTCTATTGCCATCTCCAAATTGCTCATCTGCGACGATGTAGTCTCAGTTTGGGAACCACGAGGGTACGTCCTTAATTACAGATTTCATATCCTATTCAAATAATCATAAAGCCTTTTTAGGAAACACGAAACTATCGTCAATCACCACACCGAGCATGTTGAAGTGAGAATCCATTCTATTATATGCATCCAACGATAATACCATCTTCAGCCAGGAAACGCTGCAGAGCACACCATTGAGTAAAGTAGGACTAAGTCAGCTCTCCTCAACCAGATAGGAGTAAAGGAATCTTATTTAGATAACTGTGAAACAGCCATATAATATGGTTGTTTAGAATCCGATAGAGGTGTATAAATACGGTTTTAAATTTCAGACAGCCTTCACGTCTCTATGAATCTTGCGCAGGACTTCATCGACCACGTAGTGATCTCACTTGGAAAGGACCAACTACGGAAAATGATTAATCGAAACAACGAACAGTTCTCAAGACGCATTTCATCAAATGGACTAGCGCAACACTTATTATAAGGATTGAAAGCTATGTAGAAATCTCTCATGATTTGGTTTCTTTAATGCTAACATGGCTGATAGCACTCTTACCTTCTTCCACACATTGTAAAAAAGAGATTTTCTTAATCCCCATGGAGAGAAATCGTGGGCGAGCGAGAAATGGTCAGACTATCTGCTCTACTGCGCCCCAACGTGAAGTCTGCAGTAATGCTGAATTTAAACACTAAACAATCGAAGTTTTAACATAGTTTTTCAAATTTTACAATCTAAGCTGTTACTCGATCTCTAACTATAACAGTTGCTTACACTGCATGAATTTGTGTGGATGTTGTGTACTTTTTCAAATATTCTGTTCAATTTAAATCAATCCACTGATATGCATGAGAATGCTGTTTCCTTGATTGCTTTTCAATCAAACCACATAAAATTGAACATTCCGCTCTACCTTGATTAGTGCAACGGTTGCAGCTGCAAGCGCATGACGAGAAGAAGACAGGTTATGGTGACCACTTTATAATTGTTGCAGCAAAACATCATGGGGTAAGCGAATCTATCCACTTTTCCTACTAACACTATCATTTGAAATTATCTAGCAACTAGCAACGTTAACGGTCTTAGAAGCCAGAGTTTCGAGTAAGTTGCTATTCAGCCAGTATTTTATGACATCCGAAGCATTAAAATTAGCTGAAATATACATCTCACAAGTGATTGGCTCACCTTTCTTTCAACTTCCGCACAGCTGCACATCTAGCCAGAATTACTTGTCTTGGAAATCATTATGTTGTGCTCCCAAGCGGTGCCGCCTTCTTATACTTGCTAATACTTGATGTTTCTCAATGGCCTATTTTAGAAAAGAGTCACGACCGAGACCGATTGAAATATCATTTTCTCATAAATAAAGCTTTGAATATAACCTTATTATCAATGAAACGACCGAACAGGCATTACTAATTTTACTGTGACCAATTCGTCGTTCTCATAAATGTTTACCGCAGAGCCGCCGTATACAAAAAAACTATTCCACTTGTTGCAATGACATTGTCTACGTCGTATTCCGCATTGAGATCGTTGTTTCCATTACCGATTGCAGTTTCAATTCTCATTGCCTAACTCTGTTGCCGTTTACTGAATCCTTTCCTGATTGCTTGTTCGTACTGCTTTCCGTTAAGCGTCCGGTATCAATGAAAACAAAGATGAGAAGGAAAGCACGGAAGCGATTTTTCAGAAGGGGAAGCGACAAAAAGCGATGAATTATGACCACGTTTATGATTTGGATACTCTTGAAGAAATTGAAGCCGAAGAATGTAAAAGATGTGAGAAAAAAGACAAAACAAAAAAAAAGCAGAGTGACAAATTTTTGAATAATTTAGCATGAAGGAAGATTTGGTTCTAGAGTTTGTGTCGCTGTGAAAAAATGGATGACTCTGGTTTCGTCGAAAACTCAAATAACTATGAATTGAAGATGTATAGTTTTACATTGAAGTACGTCCTTATAGCGTGCATACCAAAGCGAGAGACAGTCTAGGAGTGGACGGACGACGAAAAATAATTTTGAGACGAAGTGAAGTCAAACAGAGAAGCCTGGGACGTTAAATCTCCGATGTTCAAAAATAGAAGTAAACTGCGCAGTTGTGGGAAAGGATTGCAGAAGAGGTGAACACCAAGCATGGAACAAATTTCGACGGCAAGTGAATAGGAAATTTAGTGTCAAGATTAATCCCATAAATTCCCTTATGTTAAGCTTTTAAGAAACTCTGCTAAGGCGCAGTTCAAGAAACTGAAATATTGTTTTTTCCGTGTGAAGAAGCAGTTGCAAAACACGAAAGCGGGCTCAGGTGCAAATGAAGTAACAGTCAGATGGCGATTTTTCCATTCCCCAGAGTTCCTACTGGCAAATGTCGATCCTGGGTCAGCGAAAGTAAAAGCTCCACTGAAGTAGCAGGAAATGACAAATTGTGCATTTTAGAATGCGGGTGAGCAACGTTACTTGCAGAAGTATTGACACTGGAGAGCCCACAACAAACAGCACATCCTCCCCTATACACCAACCGAAAGAATTCTGTATTTATTATTATGTTTGCATATTAATTCATTACCAATGACTGCATTGATATAATTCTGCGCAGGCAATTTCGTATCCAGCACTCTCCGCGAAGCCCACGCCAACGACCCAAGGCGGGCTAGACAGCTGAAGGTGAAAATGATGAAGATCCTAACCGAATGTGAAGAAGATGAACTGTATGGTGGAATCTAAGTTTAGGTTGCTGAACATATAAAAGACTGTTCAATGTTATGGTTGTATAAATTCTTGATATGCAGCATATGTTTTCTACTTCCAGTGGTTTCGAAAACCGTTAAATACTGAGAAAATTGGTTCAAGGCAAAACATTACTCGAAAAGCTCTTTTATTGAACCAAACGAGAACTCGAGTTGCTGGATATCGTCGGAAAATTCCGTCGAAGCGAAGGACTGAAATAAGAAGCCATCTTACACCATCCGTCCTGATTCAGAACACGAGCCATAGGTCGCCGTTTGCACTGCACACGTAAGATTTTGAGAAAACTTTAGTGACTTTTATTTGCCATGTAGAGAGCGAGTACCGGCGAGGTTACCTTAAAATAAAGAATAAATAATGAACGTGTTAAAGAGAGTGGACAGACATCATAAGGACAGGTTTTAGGATTCTGTTCTGCCGTATCTCGTACTACTATTCCGTATAGTAGAACAAGGTTTCAAATGTAATGAACACAAGAGTATCTAAAAATTAAGAGAAGAAGATGGGGTGGACTACTCCACATGGAAAACCGTAATCAAGTTATCACGTTGAGACTCTCCTATGGGTACACACAAGACCACGCAAGCGATACATCCAAGAAGCCCACGAACAATTTATCCAGACCAGATTCCGCACGTTTAATGGGCATCTTATTCTCGGTTACCTCCGGCTATATCCAGAGGAGTTTGAAATGCTACATGCACGATTGAATGCACGCTTGGACCATATGCCGACTCACAGGGCGCCAATTTCATCAAGAAAGAGACTCTGTCTATTCCTAAGGCTAGCTTATAGTTACTGCTTATTTATGTGCGGCGGTAAATTGTACGGTGCGATTTCAGATTTGTTGCTCACCGAACATCTTTCTCGCATTCAAGTGGGGAGTATGGGGTCGGAATATCTACTGTGTACTAAGTTATTTATGAGGTCGCACGCGCGAGGGTGGTTGTTTTGGTGTAGCTTAACACAGGTTATTTTCCATTCTAATGTTAGACCTTGCAGAACTACATGATACCGTTTTTCCAACGCCTACCCCCTTGACGTGGTCGAAGTCTGTAGAAGTTTTTCGCTCCCACTGGGACTACCCTGCAGCTCTAGGCGCTTTAGATGGAAAGCAGATCTCGTGTATGGTAGGTGATATTACATCGAATTCTAGAATTAATTAGCTACACATTACAGTGTCCAAGTAAAAGTGGGTCCACCTTCTACAACTATAAAGGATTTTATAGTGTGATACTTTTAGCACTGGTAAGCGGAAATTATAAGTGACTATGTATGATTTAGGCAATATTTTATATAGTATTTATATTAATAGTAATAGCAATACAACATTCAAATGTTTTGGTTCTTCGGGAAGATCTTCCGATTCCGGGGTCTTCCTGGATAGCCTTATGAAGAGTTTCATCGAACAACACGATGCGGACTTTCCCGAGGCAGTGCAACTGAGTGTTAGCAAAGTGAGTAGCTAAAGTTTCTCATGCTTCAAAAAGGAGGAACGTCTTCCTTTTTGAAGGTTTTGTGTTATTTCCCAGTGGACCAAAGCTTCCGCATGACACCGTGATTCATAAGACCGTACTCAGCCAGAGAAGCCACCGCGAACCGAAGAAGCGCCCATTTTAACACTAACTTGTCGAGGTGCGGTATCTGTAAGACAACCCCTTCACTTTAATTTGTCTGAAGACATGCTAACTTCAGAGCTTGCCGGGTAGTAGAGAACTACTCCGGTTCTTAGCTAGCAGGTTTCGGCTTCTTCTTCGGCCTATTTATGCCACACCCGATCACGCAAAGGCGATCACCCTGTCGATAATGGTTAGTGTAGAACAATATCTCAAATTAAATAAAAATTAGGTTCCGTTCAGATTCTACACAATCTTATGGTTCATGACATTTGAGCTCCAGCGGTCATTGAACGATACGGCATTAGCAACTTTCTCGAAGATGAAGATATTCCCGGAGTTGTTGGAAACATTGCAACCGATGCAAAGTCAAATCGTGTCATGATGCGTACGTTTTTTTTTGCCGAAAAGATGGTGTTCGATAAAGAGGCTAGTTTTCCATTCGCTATTACAAGATTATAAGATTTGCTTTTGTCCATGCTTTATATGTTTGATGTTGATCTATTAATATTCTATAGACTCCATTGCGGTTATGTCTGATTCCATGGTTTCTCCGCTCTGCTTCCACTAGCTCTTCGGTTCTTCTCCAAACGACTATTGAGGACCTAACTAAATGGTTTATATGTGAGCTTGAATTTGAAAAGATTAGAATGTTTCTTCTTCAAACGACTACTGAGGGCCTAACTAAATGGTTTATATGTGAGTTTGAATTTGGAAAGATTAGAATTTTTTGTCTTTTTTGTCTTACCTTAGTGAAATAGTGGAAACTAATTTTCTTTGTGTTTCAGGTTTTTTTGCGTGATACTTTGTTTTTAAACAAGTTCACTGATGAATGACTTCTGCCGCTGACCAAGGTGAGTTTACGTGTGTATAATTCAATTAAAGCATGGATAGCAATGGTAACCTGGCTCAAACAAGTCTTACTCTGCCCATATCGAGAGTGATTGAAAAGTCGTGAGTCTCTTCAATTGCTTTTAAAGCTTTCCTCTTATTGGAATTGTTTCTCACGTTATATATATATATATATATATATATATATATATATATATATATATATATATATATATATATATATATATAAGGTTGTCCCATAAGTCCTTGCAGTTTTTTCAACGATTCACTGCAGATTTCGCCGGCAGTCTCCTGCATAGCGCTGCATAGCTTTCGAATGAGAATGATTTGCTCCATCAGAACATTTATTGCATTTCTTTTTTCATCATGAATTTTGTCAATTTTTAGGTCGTTGAAGTGAAAAGTGAAAAAGTGGAAAAGTAGCCAATTGCGCACTTGTTCTCTCCACTTAGGTTTGTAATTTTTTGCACAGTTTTTTATAGCACTTGGAAGACAATGTACTGTGCTACAAGAATATGTGTTGGTCCTATTTTCTCAGTTGCCCTTTATTGATTTTTAAGCCATCAAATTGGGAATTCCGACTTTTCCGTCCGAATTTTTACCAAAACTCCGGCTCTGTGGTTGGACTTCTTTGCTTGGTGTTATATGTGTTTGGAAAGAGGATGTCTTGCTCAGTAAGAATTTGCGTCGCGTTTATTCGCTCACGCTGATTTCTGTCGGAATATCAACGACTGAAGAAGGAGAAGGAGTTGTTGGTGAAGACGATTATTCTCTTTTTGGCATTTTGTTGATATTCAATAGAAATCAATAAACTCGACACATATTCTCATAGAGCAAAACATTTCTTTCGAATGACATATAACACCAACCCAAAAAGTCCAAACACAGAGCAGGAGCTGTCGGCAAAAATAACGATCCTCCTTCGGACGTCACAATTTGATGACTTAAAAATCAATAAAGGACAAATGAGAAAATAGCACTAACACATATTCTTTTAGTACAGAACATTGTCTTCCAAATGCTATAGAAATTACAAACCTAAGCGGAGGGAACAAGTGCGCAAATGGCTACTTTTTCAGTTTTTCACTTTTCACTTCAACGACCTAAAAGTTGACAAAATTCAAGATTAAAAAGAAACGCAATACAAGCTCTGATAGAGCAAATTATTCTCTTTCGAAAGCTCTGCAGCGCTATGCAAGAGACCGCTGGCGAAACCTGCAGTGAATCGTTGAAAAAAACGGCGAAGGGTTATGGGATAACCTAATACAATACAGAAAAAATAGTTCAAAGCACGATAAAAGTACGACTGTGATTAGAAAACCGAACCTGTAAACCGGGCTCGGTACTCGTTTCAGAAGGTGTCATCTGACCAGATGTGATGGTAGTCCAATGATAAAAGCGTTTTTCGTCCAGAAGATGTTATTTGAGTGCAAAAATGTTTACATCACACAATTTGCGCGTTTGTACAATGGGAATTCATCAATTCTTTTAGTGTATGAATTTGAACGAGAGTCTACAACCAGGGATCCACCCTAATACTGCTTTTGTACAAAAACAAAAAAAATTAGTATATAGTACAAGTTTAGTACAGTACACATACATCATAGATGTAGGAAATGGTCCGTCCAATTGAGCCTCTCACGGCCAGTGCAGAGATCCCAGAATGTAACCCCTCCCTGACCCCCTCCACCTGTGATTTTACAATTTAAAATTTATGTATGTACTCAAGTAAAAGTGGGGTAGATATGTCTCTACTTTTGACACACCTGATCAATCCGAAAAAGCTGCTTTACTATCATAATTGTTAAAAATTCCCAAACACCAGTTCCAAGGTGCCTCAATACCTGTGACGCACATGATCTCATCTAAATTCCGATCACCAATCTGCGCGCGTGTGACCACGACGCGCGCAATTCAAACTGCTCCACCCATATGGGGTCGTGCCACGGAACCTCTACGGTATTTGCGGCCGTCCGCAGTAGAGTTCTGCGCTCTTCGAGCGAACAATCATCGCGGGCGTATTAGACATCGCAACCCATGAGCGAGTGTAGCACCTTGGGGTTAGCGCGCTCTAATCGAACGCCGAGTTTGAACTGCGCGCGTCGCGGTCGGATTACTGGTCAGAATTTGTGCGACATCGACACGCACTGTATAACCCTCCAAAGCAGCTCCTTCCGCCGACGGCTCAAGTTCCAGTTCATATGCGGTAAATAGAAGGCATCACTGAGACGTGAACCCTATTGCGTTTATGTGGTCAGAAGTCCAAAATGAGGTAAACCGTTCAATTTTCAAAGCATCTTGCCAAATATACCGTTTTCGAAGACTTGTGGAACAACCTAATATATAAATATATAAATATATAAATATATATATGTATATATATATGATTATACACATTGAGGTTTATATTGTCTCAGTTAGTCGTCAGTCCTTAACACGTCTATACGATTTCAGGTTTTTTTTCGTCGAATATTCTCTGCTTCTCATGGTAACAATTGCGAATCTCGAGGCTATGATGAGTTCGTACCGAGGTTTCCAGGGATAGACTTCATAGTGGCTGCATATCCATTGTATCTAGAATTCGTTTCGATGCACCACGCACCTCATTCTCAATTCTTCTTTGAGAATATAAAGTAGTCAACCATAACAACCTGTGATATCTGCTTTCTGTTTCTTCATTTTTTCTTTTTCTGTGCTTCTTTCATCACCTGTATTACGACGACTCGACATATGGCGACTGGCTCGACATCTGTCTGATCACATCAAAGCTCTTCATTTTTGTGTGAATGTTGTTGTTGTTTTCTTGTTGTGCTATGTGCTTGCTTTTTTGTTCGTTCGGTTTCTTTGTGTACATATGATATCATTCCCATTAAGAGGCTTTCGAAAGTTTATGAGCATGACTGCATTCTTTAGGTCGGAGTTATACTCTCGCGGGACCATCCGCGGGACGTCCGCTGACGGAAGGTGAACCGCGGACTGCGGGCGTGGCGGGGCACGGCGGTTGGCCAGGTGAGGGATCCCGGCGCGATTCCCGCCCGTCCGCGGATGCTCCCGCGGAAGTATAACTCAGGCCTTAGGATTACTATTCTGATGACTGCCCTTTCAGCTTTATTTCACTTGTTTTTCATATATGTTCTATTATGTGGCTTATAGCAATCTTTTTTTACTACGATCTGAACACTTTTGTGGCACTATTGCTACTTCTTTTATTTATATAATATAGAATAAACGTTTATGTTAAGGTTGGATGTACTAGCTTGAAGTAAAACGCTGGTAGTCGATTATTTAGTGGAAACAAGCACAGTTAACCTGATTTAATAAGCAATAATAAAATAACACGACGGGATTGAAATTCCCATAAATGCGACATATGACGTGTTGTTCTACACGGTCTTCAACTGCTCTACGTACGATTCTTGAATTTCCGCTTCAGCAGTTATGAGATGGAACTCGAGTTGCGTTATATGTCCACCCTAATGTTCGAAGAGCACTCCTCGTACTCCTTGTTATTATGTAGAGGCGCCCATGCACCATCGTCAACGTAGACTTTTATGCCTTCCACCGAGATTGTTAAATTTAGTTGTTAGAGTTTCTGATACGCCTCGAATGCTAGCCTACCACCAACGGTGCTTCGACAATGCCTGTTTGTCCGAGCTTTGAACGCAACACTGCATCTGTATAACATCTCGCGTTCTTTCTCTCTTTACGCTTCAGCAATCATGTCGTACAATACCGCCCGCGTCGCGCGGTCAAAAAGACGCTTTGCGACGGAAAAATCCGTCGCAAACAGTCGCATACTCATAACTCCTTTAATTTTAAGCTGTTTGAAAAGATGTTGGTACCATTGGATTCGTCTCGCCGATATCTATACAAACATATATAAAACTTTACCAGACCACCGCAGTTTCGCCGTGGGTGGCCTAAAAAAGTAACTGCAGCAGGCATTTGCGATTGGAGCACCTTATTTTTCCAGGACGTGCAGGTGAAGTGCAGTGTTTTCGGAGTATCTCAAGCATGGTGTGCGTCGTCAGTGCTCCGTCATGCCTGCAATACTCCGAGAGTGCGCCGTGCATAATGCATAGGATCGAACCTATCAATCAAGTGAGAGAAAGCATGTTCACTCCGCTTCTAGCGCTTCGCTCACTGGAAAATTTGAAGCCTTAAAGACTATTTCGAACTGTTTGGAGAAGTTTATATGAAATTTCATGCCGTTCTACTCAGTATTTGCTCCAGTCTGTCCCTGTGATACTTTGGAATGCGCCGTACACAATGCATATAGAATCGAACCTATCAATCGAGTGGGTGGAAGCGGTTCAAATGACGTGCTAAAGAGGACAGCCTCTCCTCTTTAGGTGCCTTAGTGCACACACTGACATCAGTTAATACAAATACCGAGTTTTTATGAAGAGAGGAGCGGGAGTGCGCCGTGGACAATGCATATAGAATCGAACCTATCAATCGAATCGGCGCGACAACTTGTAGAGTGAGCGTCTGGAGAATTTTATCAGAACTTTCCAGCCGCCCAACTTAGGAATTGCTCCAATCTGTTCCTGCGAGACTTTGGAGTGCGGCGTGGACAATGTATATATAATCGAACCTATCAATCGAATCGGCGCGACAACTTGTAGAGTGAGCGTCTGGAGAATTTTATCAGAACTTTCCAGCCGCCCAACTTAGGAATTGCTCCAATGTGTGCCTGCGAGACTTTGGAGTGCGGCGTGGACAATGTATATATAATCGAACCTATCAATCGAATCGGCGCGACAACTTGTAGAGTGAGCGTCTGGAGAGTTTTATCAGAACTTTCCAGCCGCCCAACTTAGGAATTGCTCCAATCTGTTCCTGCGAGACTTTGGAGTGCGCCGTGGACAATGTATATAGAATCGAACCTATCAATCGAATCGGCGCGACAACTTGTAGAGTGAGCGTCTGGGGAATTTTATCAGAACTTTCCAGCCGCCCAACTTAGGAATTGCTCCAATCTGTTCCTGCGAGACTTTGGAGTGCGCCGTGGAAAATGCATATAGAATCGAACCTATCAATCGAGTGGGTTAACGCATGTTCTCTGCGCTTCTGCCTCCTCTTAATGGAAAATGTGAAGTCTTCAAGGCTATTTCTAACCGTTTGAAGAATTTTATAAGAAATTTTCAGCCATCCTACTTAGGATTTTGTGGAGTGGTGAATGTGATGACCTTATATCAGGTCCAAGTGCCGAATACCATCACTACATGAACACGTCACTGTCAACATGCTTTATTTCACTTAAAATGGATGGTCTCACGTCTCCAAGACATTACCACCACCCTGCTCTACGACCATCTCCATCTTCCTCCTTATTCCGGAGACGTAACGCGAGCACCCTTCGGGGGTTAATCTCTTCCAGTATCTTATGACCTCCACCTTGAGGTCCAACTTGCGAATTCCCTTCTTCCTAAACGCATCTTCTGATGTTGAACAATGAGAAGACCTACCGGAAACTAACTGAACTACAAACCTGATATGATTCTTCATGTGGCCCCAAACGAGCCGCCATGCTACCGCTTCTACTCCCCACTCTTTCAATTTATCCGTGGTGTATTTGCTCTTATGTGGTGGTGCGTTCTCTTGCACCAGACGACAAAATACTAAAATGCTTTTAGATCAGCGTGTTCCAATTTCACTGTCAATTTTTTTTATCCCCTGCAATAATTGCTAGATAAGTTGCTCCGCGGGCCGAGATGCCTCCCCATATGTGAATCTTAGCTGGATGTTCAGCGCGCTAACGCAGCTTGGAGTGTTCGTCGCCATCTCTTATGTAGCAGAATTTGGTTGAGCAGTCAACTAAAACAAGGCTGCTCAAACATCATTTACAGTCACGCTGTTATTGTGGCCACAGGTGTCAGAGGCACGCTAATTGAGGCGAGCTGAACTTGGGAAACTGCCAAGCCAGTGAGTACTATCAGCGAGGAGACGCAGGCGAACATTCTAGGGGTCGGTGCGAAGCGAGAGAGTACAATCAGCGAGGAGACGCAGGCGAACATACGAGGGGTCGGCGCGAAGCGAGACACACGGGGACTCACGGCGAAGCGAGACCCACGGCGCTCAGTGCGAAGCGAGAGGCACGATGATTTAGCGCGAAGTGATAGAATGCAATCAGTGAGGAGACGCAGACGAACACACGGGGGCTCAGTGCGAAGCGAGAGAGCACAATCAGCGAGGAGACGCAGGCGAACATACGGATAAGGAACTTACTCTGGATCGTACACTCGTCGGTAAAGACGCAGTCGGAAAACGTTGTTCCTTCTCGGAGCATTGCCGTGCAGAACTCAAGTCGAACAACCTTGTTGGTCTGCCTTATAGTTTGGCAGTACTTGGTGGTAGTTCTCTTGAAGCCGAGTCGCGACCGATGCCTCTTAATTTGCGTGAGGCTAGCAAATAGTCCTCTTGCCGATATATCGCCTTCGCAGTTGTAGAAGTGTTATTCTTGTAACACCTAACTATTTCGTTGCAGATTTCTGCATGATGGACTGCAAAAACCGAGGAAATAAATAGTAATTGCGACCTTAGCTACAACGAAATAAAGTCACTAATGATTGCCCAAACAACCTAGGAAAGAGCGGTTTCGAAAACGTTTCCTGCGGCTGACGAGGTTCCCTCAAATTTTTGAATGAAGCGATGGACGACTCGATACGTTAAACTGGGCTCCACCTAAAACGTGCTTAATAAGGAAGAACAAGCTTAGGTCTTTACAAAATCATAACTTTTGTAACTCCCGAGTAACAAAGCTGACTGATTTTCGACGCAATCTCAAATTCACTATCACTCGTATATGGTTCCAGAGGGTGCTCATCTGCAATTCTTTAATAAGGCAACACATAAAAGGAAAAAAAGTTCAATGAGGGCATTTGCAGAACAATTGTTCATAGAGACAGCGTAAAAGAGAGCCAAGAACATCCTCGAACTGAGAAAGTGGATTCACTCATTCACCGCATTCTAAGCCGACAACGTGGATAACGAGGAGTGAAGGCAGGGCATGAAAACAGTGGAGCGCATCAAAACCGAAGCGAGTACATATTCGGTCCCTCAGACAGGAAGTCAACGCAGAAGGACAGCCCACGAGAGGATGCAGCAATCGAGACAGAACGGTCCTCGAACGACTACCGCTTACGAAACATATCGACTCCCCCAGAACGGTGCTGGCAGTTGTGAAAGAGATCGCCTCCTCAGCATATTCAGCAGATTCCTATTCACTCTGCTATGTTGTTCGCACTAGTATTCTTTTTACACAGCCGGACCAGTGACGTCATTCCCGTTACTGATATTCCTGAGGGCACTGAAGTTGGAGCTGTGACAAAGGCACGATGGAATTGTCGAATGTACAAAGCAAAGGTAAATATTAGAGCGATAATTAATAGATTCGGAATTATTAGCGGGAGCGCAGTGCGATTTTTGGAATAGACCGATAATTATCAATTGAAAATTTTCATTTTTCTATAAGACCTGTTGTTCAGGTTCTTTATATTGGTCCTAAAGAGCTTTGTGAGGTCAAGGCTCCAAATGTTACTGAGGGGGAGCTTGTCGACACTCCGTTCGACGTGTCAAGGAGCTCGCTCCTGCTTAATGAAGAGCCCTCATCAAATACGCACCTCAACACATCCTTGGAGGAGGAGCAGATGCGTTTCAACAAGGAGTGCGTTACTAGACTGATTAAGTTGAGGAGAGCGTCGGTCTGCTCAAGGACCTTGTGGTCCAGATGTATGTTTGAAATATTGCTGGGGTTTATATTACTTCGTGGAGCGTTGTATTTAGGAACACGTGCATTATTTCGAGCACGCAACGTCTAGAAAGGATCAAGATGGTTTGTAAGGAAATACTGAGAAGGAATCCGGGGAAGCCAACTCAAGGTAGATTGATGGCATTAATAATCGTAATTCTGCCAAAAGAGGCTGTAGCAAGATTGTGCTCTGTTAAGGAAGTATTGACTACTCATACGCAAGCGCAAGGGCCGTGGCAGAGATTCGAGAGCTGAAACCGAATCGCAACGCTTTTGCTCTTGCCTTGGAAAAGTTAGTATATGAGGACGAGAGCGAAGAGCTCAGCATTGCTGTGTACAGCCGTGTGCGCACAAGAGACCGCGTGTTGTTCATCCAACAGGTAGACATTTTAGGCTGTAACTATCACGGGTCATGCATACCTGCTCAATATGAAACACTGTTTTTCAGTGCGTTTTCAAATACTTTGAAGTACCTGAACATCTACGAGATGACGTCTGGAAGAATGTGAAGGACGCTCTTAACAGCCGTGTGAGGCGTTCGCGCAAGGCAGCTAAGGAAAACAGAATTCCCCGACACCCAGAAGTTGATGAAGAAAACATTCTCTCTGACGATCTCTTTACTTGATTTTGTGTATTTGGTCCAACCATTACAAGTGAACTTTCGCCTCGCTTCACGTTTTTCATGTTCGCTCTGTTTTTCATGTCATTCAAAAGTAGGCGAATAAAGATGAATTTCAAATGTCTGTGAAAACACTATGATTAGACCTGGTTGCTGAACATGTGCGTGACTAGGAGGGTGTTGGAAGAACACCAAATAACGAAAGGCTACAACCCTCCTTACAAATACTTAGTGTTAGGCACTGTCTGTTGAAGAGAGAAGTTCCGATCGATCGATACGGCCCTCAACACCATTGGCAGAGGGGTGACTCAGCCGGTAGTGGCTCACTACTTGCCCTATTAGTGCACAAAGATGAAGAAATCAGATCGGCAATCGCAGAATGGCGAACTTCAGCCATCGAGTTAATGCATAATAGGCCGAAATTTCTTACAAAAATCCTTCAAACGGTTCGAAATAGCCTCGAAGACTTTGCATTTTCCTTTAAGAGGAGACTGAACATGCGTTCGCCCACTCGATTGATAGGCACGATTCTATATACATTGTCCATGGCGCACTCCAAAGTATCACAGGGACAGACTGGAGCAAATACTGAGTAGAACGGCATGAAATTTCATATAAACTTCTCCAAACAGTTCGAAATAGTCTTTAAGGCTTCAAATTTTCCAGTGAGCGAAGCTAGAAGCGGAGTGAACATGCTTTCTCTCACTCGATTGATAGGTTCGATCCTATGCATTATGCACGGCGCACTCTCGGAGTATTCCAGGCATGACGGAGCACTGACAACGCACGCCATGCTTGAGATACCCGAAAACACTGCACTTCACCTACACGTCCTGGAAAATAAGGTGCTCCTATCGCAAATGCCTGCTGCAGTTAAGCCTTGAGCACACTCCGCTGCCTTTGCTGCGCCAGCAATGATGAAGGATATCACCGCGCTGCTGCCGCATTTGCTGCGCAGCAAAGGCAGCGCTGCAGCCATGGATACACATTCTGCGGCAGCGAGGGTGGTTTTGCTGCCGCAGCAGGAAATGTCGACCGACATTTCTTGCTGCGGCAGCAGCCGAGAGCACGTGCGGTGGAGTGCAACGTCCGCACCTGTTCTGCGTACGTTGCACTTCATTCGTCGGCGTTAGCTCTCGAGCGGCTGTTTCGCCTCCGATATACTCCGGCGAAACTTTCGCTTTGAAGGTTGAGGTGAAGTTATGAGTTCGACTTAAACATAACTTAAACGTATAACGTAATAAAAAACACAATATTTCCATCTGAGAAAGCGAAAAATGCATCAGCTGATCAGTCTTTCCAATTTATCCTACGAGCATACAACGTACGGCGCCGCTAACCAGCGGGTGATGCCGTTTGCTGCGTGCGCCGTTTGCGTAAGCAGCATGCACCACATTTTGCTGCTCGAGCCGGGTTTGCTGCGGCAGCGGAATGTGTTCAAGGCTTTTGTAGGCCACCCACGGCGAAATCGCGGTGGTCTGGTAAAGTTTTATATATGTTTGTATAGATCTCGGCGAGACGAATCCAATGGTACCAACAGCTTCTCAAACAACTTAAAATTAAAGGAGTTATGAGCATGCGACTGTTTGCGACGGATTTTTCCGTCGCATACGTTGACGGAACATGCCTGATTCTTCTACAGTACCGTCAGTAAACGTTCGCCAAAACGCGGCCGGCGGCGGATTAATCCGCCGTTTCCGCCGCTTTGCCATAACTCTCTTCATAGTCGCTTATATTCATTGAAAGGCACATTGTTGGAATCAGAAGATCATGATCTACCTAATGGCGTAAAAATCTTAACAAGGTTTCAAAATTTTTGAGTTTGAGATGACCTAGATTAGTCGAGCCCGTAATTGTCCTGACCTGATCCGAATTCGCCCTTGAGTCTCGCCTAATTGTGCCCCTGGCAGGGATAGACTTGCCCAGTGGAATTTTAAAAATTTTAAGCGCTGTCGAAAATGTGTTTGATGCTACTTTTAGGTTTTGTCTCATCACAGCGATCTCTTCGAAATCAAATTCGTCTGGTTTGTTACCAAGTTCAGCGTTCCATACATCCTCAACTGCCGAATTTGTTCCATTTTCGTTAATTATTTACACTTTCATCACTTTTGCTCTAGGGCTGAGTTTTGCTGAAGTTTTCGACTTTGAGGTGTGGATTACAACTGTGGGTTTCAGGCTTTGTTTGATCAAAAGTAAGACGGTATTCAGCCGCCAAATTGGCAGTGCATCAGGGTTGCAGGGAGACGCGTCCTGCAAAGGCTACTTCGCGTGTGTAGATCTGTGTCCCCACGAGGCGGATCAGAATGAAAGCTGGATATGTGGTCAGATGCCATGCGGGGATGCTGTCCCACAAAAACGATAGAGCTGGCAGCTCACGTCTTGGAGTTTCCCTTCCTTGGAAAGGCAGTTTCCTTCAAGTCCAATATTGAGGTTTGACACTGACGTCTGCCCAACCCTCGCAAAAAAGCTCCTACCACTTAGCCACATATTTGCGATATCTTTCGAGATTTTTTTACTAGACTTTAATCGAATTTATTACTTGAGACAGGTCCGATACTGGACACTGTTGTCGTAATTGCAGTGACCTGACCTGCCCTGCAGGCATGTGTCCCTTGGACATGCAATCGCTGCTTCTCTCTTCTCACTACTTACACTAACCCAATGTCCCGAAATAATGTCCCCAATGTTCGTCGCTCTTGTCGCTGCTGTCCCGAAATATGGCCAGGCCCAGCCGTGGAGCTGGGCCTGGTCATATTTCGGGACAGCAGCGACAAGAGCGACGAAAGCGCCGAGTGTGCAGGTGCGGAAGTATGAACAGGCGACTAGAGCCACTAGAGCGACTGGAGCGACAGCGGCGGCGCTGAAGAACGCATTTCGGTGGCGCACGCTAGGTTTTAAACGATATGCATGTTTTTAGCACCTCTGATTAGAAGTGTCTGAGCAAATCCGGTTGCTGTAATTGATCTACACTTAGGGACCGTATAGCCACGCAGCTAGTAGCAGCACAAATTATCGTCCCTAACCAACTGTGTAGCAGGGGAAATCACAGTGAGGCTGAAAAATTTAGTGAACGAGGGTCAATGCTCTGTGAACAAAACACTTCTGGATCTACACCAGAGATTCCCTATACAGAACAAGAGATCAAGCATAGGTTTACTGATACAAAGTTGAGAGCGAAAAACTAGATTAGACGTAGCCAGGATCAAACGGAGAAGAGGCTCGTGAGGTTCAATACAACTCGAGAATTCCGCTTTCGTGCTTGTTAATGGTATTGTAGAGAAGGGATTAGGAGACCCATCACATACGGAGTGAAAAGGAGACGACGTACCACTAAGAATTCCTGGGCTTCCTATACAAAATATCCATGCATGTGCTTCGCGACACACGCAGTAACCTAACTCCTGACTGGATTTCTTAACCTAATCCCAAATTGCCTATTGTGCTGTTACTGTAAAGTCAAAAAATCCTACATTCGAATGGCATCCACTGAGTACTCAAATAACTGTGCGTTTTTCACAATTTTTGAATATTCGAATCATTTCGAGTGCTCACAAATTTCGAGTATTCGAATTCGAATACATTGCGATATTTGTATTTTCGTGCTTGAACATCGAAGTGGAATTTCAAATTTGAATGAAAATCATTCGAATGCCTATTCGAATAGGTCATTCAAGCACAACTATGTATAATGTCGAACCACAATTCACTTCCTTTCATCGCACCGCACAGCTTCCAGCACCATCACTGTTCTGCTATCCCTGTGGTCTGCATGAGCAACATGTCAAAGTCAAAATGGTCTTTCGCGATGTCCAGTGGAGATATTGACCACGTATTTATAATCAAAGCTACATCCCATAATATGCGTAGCATCTCAACTTTCTGCGCGTAATATCCTTCCGTTGTTGGAGGGGCATCAGAATGTCTGGCAGCCCTTCTGGCAGGTTTGTTTCTCTCGTGCCAGTGTTAATCGACTTTGTAGATTTCGCGTCAGGAAAACCTACTGAAGCAGAATGGCAAGCGAAAGAAAAGAAAGACGGAAACTGCTTATAAGTGGAATGACAAGTGGCTGCCCACATCTATTTTAATCTAACCAGTGCGTTAATTTTTAACATCTATTCATTTACCATTAATATCAACATTCCATTCGTATTATCAGAAAATGTGTAGAGCTCCATCGTTGCTTCATAATGATAGGAAACCATATCATTGATATTACGTTTTACAATCAATATGGATGCGTATCCTCATCACATCCTGCCGATGGAGCCCCTCAGCAAAATGTTGTGCATGACTCCCCATCTGAATAGAAAAAATATTAGGTTGAGCCAAGAGTTCCTGTCCTTCGACTTCTGATTTCAAATGGCCACTATGTTTACGTGTCACCATTATAACACCGCAAGAACGTTTGGCATATTACCTTTTCATGTTCTGCCAACAAACCCGTAAAGGAATTCCTTAGTTCTATGCAATTAAGCAGTTAACTTTACAAGCTGTGAGAATATATTTATATGCCCTCTTGTAATTGCATAGCAGGCACGTACTCACATTTCGCTAACTACGCAGGTCACAATTGCAACAGCTTAGCCAAGTAGAGCGAATTAAATTGAAGTATGGCCCACTAGCTGATGTGTAATTAAGCCAGTGTGATTATTGCTTATATGTTTCGATCACATCCTATTGCTGGTAAGTTTTATCGACGGTTGTCAGCCACCTTTGTCACTCTTAGGGGAAAAGTCAAAAACTTCGAATGTTGTAAAAACAGTTTTATTTTAAGCGAAATACTAATACGGAAAAGTTTTTTCTAACACAAAGAAATCAAAATGATAAATTCAGATTGAGACATGGCGTCAAAGGCGTGAAGGAAGAGTTAAATGAGGTGCAGGTCAAAGAATAAAAAGGAGGTTAAGTCTATTATTCTAGGGATTAGATTGGAGGTGGTACTGATAAGATTATACCATTGAAACTGTGAAGGATCTTTTCTCAAAATACATAATCTAGTGAGCGTTCCAGAGCAAGGTTGTGAACCTTGTGCTCAGTCTGCTTCATCGCTTTCCTTACAGGCTTCGGTTACGGCTAAGGACGTACTTCCATCCGTAGTAGAAGAAGCGACAACAGCAGCGATCAGCTCATTTTCTGTCCAGGTCAAAACTGGTTTGTCGGATCCTCGTCCTCTCATTCGTCGGTGACGCGGTCGATGCTTGTACATACGTGGCCGGCGCCTGAACCATCGCGGACGTTTGACCCATACCTTCTTCGGTATAAATGTGTACGGTGGCGGAGACGGTGGTCGGGGAGGTGACGGTGACCGCGATCGCGAACGTGGTGGCGTTCGTGATGCTGACCGCACTGGCGAGCGTGGCTTCGTTTTCGTTGCTGAAGACTCTGTAATGGCAGATAACATCCGCTTTACTTTCGCTCCGCAGGTCTCATCGTCAGCAACAATGACACTCTTTGATGAAGCCTTGCAGAATTTCATACAAACCTTTTTCTTTGGCAGTCGCCACTTCACGCTGGCTAGCTTTTCTTGCTGCTTGAAGAAAACGACCATTCTGTACTAGCACTACAAGCAGGAGTACTGCTGCAAGGAGGATAAGGATGCCAGCAATCAAAACAACTGCGAAGAGAAAGCTGCAAAAGTGGTGTGATTTTTCTCATAAAACAACTTAGATTGAAAAAAGTAGAAAATCAGTATACTAAAAAAGTAAAGTAAAAAGTAGATTAAAAGAAATAAAAAGTAGTATTAAATTAATGTGAAACTAAGCGCAAAAGTTGTTTTTTGTTGTATTGGTATATCCACATACATGTGACGGATTTTACTAATTCACGCTCCTCCGTCTCTTCTGCGAAAAGCGAGCATTCGGCAAGGGATATATAATACCTGGGGCCAGATTCAGCACCAACTTACCGCCCTCTAACGGTAAAAATACCGCTAAACGAATGAACGAATGAGTGCTGATGAATGTCATATCAGGTTTGGCGGTATATTCACCATTAGTGGGCGCCAAGCGGTCGGTCGATCTGGCCCCTACTTGTTAATTGAAGAAACAAATCGCAGCGCTCTAACATATATGTCGGCCGCATTCATTGGCTTCGGGCAGCGGTGTTCTTCGACCTCTGGGCGACTATTCTAACTATACTACATGAGGAAGTCAAATTGAAATTCACTGATGTTTTCACTGTTAATTCGGACGTCATCAAGGTCTCTTATGGCTGGAATTCACTTCATCTGATACGGTGTTGTTTGTGTTTTTGAGTGATTGATGGTGAGACTTCTTGTAGTAGTGTTTTTGTTCAGAAGAAGTTCGAATCCCAACTCATCGGCCGATATGTCCATCAAGAATTGGTCTGCCTATCGATCATATAAAGAATGACACTAACACGCCGTCTTACACTAAGACAATTTTGTGGTATCTTCTAGAAAGATGGATAAAGATGAATTAGCATCACTGGAAGCCACAAATAGCGAACTGTTGCCGGAAAATTCGCATTTAAAATAAATAAATAAATAAAATAAATAAATGAATAAATAAATTTAAAGGATAAAATTTCTTCACTTAAGGCTAGCCTTCTGAGCAATTCTCTGTTGTCATTTTTCTAGGCTTTCGTGTGTGATCATTATAAGATGTTCCGTGTGTCCCATGATCGTGTACATATCAAGAACATCTTGCAGTTTGTCGATGACGCTGGTCAGAAGATCTCACAAGCTACGTTTTACTCCTGTGAAAGGAAATGCTGCTTGCAGGCTTGAAACTTCCACCTTTGGTTGCTCTCCTTCAAACAGATGCTAGAAGACGTATAGGCGCCTTGAACAGATATTTGCCCTTAGAAAGCGCAACCTAGGAGTTGAAACCAATATGTTGAAGGATAAAAAACCGTCCGCTCTGTACAAACTTATCTGCTCAAGAATCTATCTCACCGTATCCGGCAAAGTTTGCCATTAAACGTGGGTTGCCACTGTAGCAGAGGAAGCGCGAGTTCTACGGATTGACACAACAGCAACTATGCACGTTTCTGAGCGAACAGATTCAGAAGCTCTCTAGTGTCATCGATGTCTGTTATGAGAGTGGAGTGGTGCATTATAGGAAAGGGGAGGGGTAAGGGATACCTCTAGCGAAGACCTAGAGAGCGAGCAGGAAGGAGGTATCTAGGGCTGGGGCCAGGACGGGGAACCGGCAAGACGTACCAGCAAAGAGGGTCAATAGGGAAAAGGACGTGGGTCAGGAGGTGGGAACTGGAAGGTGGAAGGCAATAAGGGGAATCAGTAGGGTTACTAATAATGAAAACAGTGCTGACAGTAAGGGAATCCAGAAAGAAGGAGAGAGCGAGGGAGGATATGCGTCCGAATTCGAAAGACGTGTCGTCCATGTCGCGCACCGAGCGTCTGGATTCAGAAGAGGTGTCGCCAAGGCCGCCAAACGAGCGTCTTGATTCAACAGAGGTGTCATCGACAGCGTCTGGTTTCGGAAGACGTGCTAAAGACGTCCTGTAACAAATGCTGTTGAGCATGAGAACGGTTACGAAGCAACTTGAGGGAGAGGGTACTGAGCAGCTCAAAGTAATAACGTTACTCGACAGTCCAGAGAATGCCTACGATAAACGCACGGTAGTGGGAAACGGCCTTATGCCGTAAAAGTACGCAGCAGCAAAACCCAGATGCAAGCAGATTTTAAGCTTTACAGCAACTGCTTTCTGTAGGTTAGTTATGTTGCAAGGTCTTGCAATGCGCGCAAGAGCAAATGCACCGTTATGCGTGTCGGCGTAGTGCTAAAGATAAGTCATGTATTGAAGCGCTTATTTCTGAGGGTCGCTTGCCTTCTCTGATAATGACAAGGCTGAAGTGCTATTAAAGCGAAGGTCTATTCTTCTTGTCTCAAACTCAGGTACTCCCAATTCATCAGTTCCGCGCTTTCTGATTATGGCCTACCCTTCTTAGTTTTTGGAAGGAGATATTGAGAAAATGTTGGTCCACTACCCAACCTCAGCCTCTGCTACCGCCGACGATATACCAGTAGAATCCATAAATCGCTCCATTAATTTCACATTCCCTTGCTAACAGTTTCAATTTCAGCTCCTTCATGAAATCTGAGGTACCTGATCGAAACACTCTTTTGTGTTGCCGAGACCCAATAAAGTTAATCTGATGATGGGAAATAAAAACCCCGATTTAGACTCTACTCACTGCGAAAGCAAGTCAACGACAAAGTAATGGTGCATAAGACTGATAATAAAAGAACGTGAAACATGACTACTTTTTCAAACTGCAGCCCTCAAACGCCAGAGGCAATCGACGTAATATCTCTTACGGAAAGAACCTCCCCTCCGTTAGACAGTCCTCCTGTGTAAACCGAGCGGGCGCTAAGTAGATACACCTAGAGCTTGAACAATCTGCTACCTATTCTTTTTCCTTTGCTTTTCTTCTTGTTTTTAGAAAATTATTTAACTAGATAGGAAAAACTCCGATTAGAGGCTGCCGTTCTCCGCGGTGCTTGAGTCTCTCTTTTCATTTTTTGTCGGCACACACGCCTTGTTTATTGGCTTTTTCAGTTGCTTTCTCTATCTTATTGGTGTTGTGCTGTTTCTAACCTTTCTACACATGAATAATAATGTAATAAATATCAAATATTCTTTGGGCAAAATTCATCCTGCCTATGATATTCCGTGCTGCCTCAAATGGAGCTCGTTTGCCGGATCAACCTGGATCATTTGTTATGTAGTGGGCATACAAGGCACAAAAATACGGTAGGATGCATCTACGACATGCCCACAACAAGCGTGTTGTTTGAGCTATTACAAAAAACAATGTGAAGAAAGAAACTCTTTACTTTTGATATTGACTTGCCTTCTGTCTGGATCCTGAAACAAAACATTGAACAACATACCGCTTATTTAAATTTGCTAAATAATTAAATCAAGAACCTCGACGTTAATTGGATTCTTTAGAAAAAATAAGTGACAGATCTATTTCCGGTCTCGCCATATTGCTTACATGCGTTTTCCAAACTTCGAGTAACAGGCACCCAATTTTGTTGAGAGCCTAGCATTGGTTTTGTGTAAAAGCGTATGCGCACCTAGCCTACACAACGGCTTTTAGTGGTCTGCCGATGAAAAAGTCAGCGTTCTATCCTTTCCGGACAATAAAGGACAGAGAATGAGGAGCGGCGTTATTCCACCACTTTTGGGATCCGCTCTTCGTGCAATTCAGAAACCCGAAAGCACTAGTATCGAACAATGGAAGTCAGATCACCTCAAGACAGTTTGCCGATTTCTGTAGGATCAATGGCCTAGAACATGGCCGATTCACTGCCGCTTCATCCTCAATCGAATGGACAAGTCGTACGCTTCGTTGACACGTTCAGGAGGATGATGCCGAAGTTGGAAACCCGGAAAAGGACGCGAACGCACTTCAGAAATTTTTGGCAGCGCATCGGAGAACGCAATGTCCATCATCATCGAACGGACGATCTCCAGCCGAAGACTTTCTGCAGCAGAAGATTCGATCATCCCTGTGTCTATGGCCACATCAACAGCTCGAAACACAGCTAGAAACTATCAAAAACTAAACGAAGAAAGCACATCACCTGTCGATTTGACAGTGTAAAGTAAAGGGAAGTGAGGGAGTTGTTCCTAGAAAAATTGCTACGTTTTCTTCTAGCATCGCCCAAAGTCGTTGGATGTGGCAACTATTCATCGGACATCGTTGTCAGACAATGTCGCAGAGGGGGTAAAGTGTTTAGTAGACACAAGGTTTGCTAACAGCTGTGTCCAAACTGTAGAGTTCCTTGATCAGTGGAGATCGAAATCGACATTCTAGTTTGAGTCTGATTGTCAGTTCGCTCGTATCAGCATTCGGAGTGGTACTGCACTGATGGTGAGGTTGGAAATAATCTGTGCTTATTTTAGTGAAGTCACTTTCGGTCTCATACCACTGGCCTTGTTTGCGCCGTCAGTGAAGCTCTATTAAATGCTGTATCTGAGTTCACCTGCATGAACTGATCGTTTGTATTTATATCACGTCTTGTTAGCATATTCAACACATTTTCAACATGCAATGAGCTCACATCAGAAGAATGAATGAAGAGTTAATTTCAAAGTATTTAGAACGAACTGTCAAATTTGCTCCATACCTGTCGCGGCCAGGGGATGCTGAAATAGCTTCAATTACTTTCACAAAACAATGGTCATACTGTTGGTAGTTAGCATGTTAATTAGTACTAGAAGTAGTACCCGCTCAATAGTCGTCAAGAAAAAACACTAGGGAAAGGTAACAGTATTCACTCTTCAGTCGTGTTTCGTAACGTAAGACGGGCTTTCAACGGATCTCCCCTCCCCAGTGGCGCTTTGGACTCTCTTGGTGGAGAGGTGTCGGGGAGAGAGTCATGAACCAGATGCGCCATGTGCCAGGTCGTGGCAGTAAGAGGTCGATGCATAGGATGGACTCCTTGCGCCTACTGTGTCAAGCCGCCTCGCACCATCGATGTAGGCGCGGTATATTCATACTCCTTTGCTCCACCTTCTATTTAATTTGCATGCCTTGTTGTTCACTTTCCTTACTGCGTCAGGTGTCCCGACCAAAGGCTTGCATTCGGCCGAATGTAATTTCATTGGAAAGCGATTTGAAGATGCCTAGAAAGTTTCGCTCCGTCAAGAAAATTACCTCTGTTTCTGCAGTGATTCGCTAAACGAGTATGGAGGGCTAGCAAAAATATCAGGGCCTAACCAGACTGCATAAATTGAGGACTACGCTAACGAACTATTTGTAGTTACAATGTCCTCACACATCGTAAGCATCCGTTGATTCGTTATCGTTATCCTCTTGTCGACATGGGGCCGGATTCATCAACGACTTACGTAACTTTAGCGGAGAATTGTAAGCGAAAAGCTCAGATAACGCAGCTTATCGTTCACCATTATCGCTTGATAAACCGCGTTATCTGAGCTTTTCGCTTACAATTCTCCGTTAAAGTTACGTAAGTTGTTGATGAGGCGCGTGTAGCGCAGTCGGAGGAGGCGCCGACGGTCGCGTGCACCCGATACCAGGTTCCTGGTTCGAATTTCCCGCCTAGGCCAACCGAGCCTTCCACCCCCACGGGGTCGGTGAATTGGTACCAGACGTGTCTGGGAAGGTTAAAGCGCTGACTTGTACATCGGTTGGCCACCGCAAGTCATTGTATGGCCAAATACGCATTCACATCGCCTCCACGACATCCCGTAGAAGTAGAGTGCGCTGGCGCATCCCAAGAAGGGATTGAGTATCGCCGTCCTTTATCCTTATCCTTATCCTAAGTCGTTGATGAATCCGGCCACTGTACGCTTCTTTTGCTGGCTTTTTGGAAGATGCCCTCATGGACAACATCGACGAGGATGACGATAGCTGCGTGCATCATCTGTACAACAGTGCTAAAAATTCCAAAACTGGAAGACCGCCAATAGACGTTGTTCTCCGTAAATTCTCTTGAAGACACGCCAGCGTGGAGCAACACGAGTGTCAAGCAGCTACCAATTAATGTCCGAGCTTGCAGAGCCATTCAGAGATGTAATAAAGAAGGATTTTAAGGAGGAAAGAACACCTGGCTTGCCTGAGGCTGCAGAGTTGGGTATGGGAACGTCGCCTATTCCAGATAGCAAATAGAAAAACCATCCACTTGCACTGCAACCTCTTCGATAGCCACGTCCACCTATTCCTTGTCATCTTTCGCAGGATGGATCCGTCATGCTCTCGTTCAAGTGAACAGTGTTCCAGCGAATGATTGATGATACTATCAGGCGTGGCAACATATCTCAGTGAAGGCTCTGTTTCTACCATTTTTGCACGATACCCGCATGGCGTTAAAAAGATAGCTAACCATTAGAGATGGACAAATTGGTCACCGTCGGTGGAAAATATTGGTTGGATTACATACAGTGCTTATGACCGCGTGTCCTTGGATCTAGTTAACAATTACGGCTTACGAGAGATCAGAACCCAAAATCTTCAGTTTTCGGTGTCCTTGGCTACAAACACGCATCCTTGGTTTTGATGCAGATCCAGAGATCCGAAAGAATCGTAATCTCAAGACCCAAACAACAGCTGCTTGCCAAGGCTGTATATTTGCGACCTGTGCAACTTGTCCATGCTTTCCTTGATCTTTGGTGATAAAATTGCTAAACGAAAACGGCAGCAATACGGGGCTGCGTTTGTAAAAGGGGATTCTAAGACAACGTGAGGTTTGTGGCTGCCACAAACCTCACGTTGTCTTAGAATTCTAAAGGAACACCTGGTCCAAACGCTTTTGTACTTATCCCAATGCTTTGTTTAACGCTTTTGGGAACTGAGGAGTGCCTGTCCCCAGGCGTGGTGCTTCTCGATACACACCCGAAGTGGAGGAAGAAGCATGTAGGAAGGGAGGTATACCTGTGTGGATAAGGAACAAAAATCTCTTGGACTGGTTGCAGGCTTGCGCGTGAAAATGAGATTGCTGATTGTCGAACTCTCGAAGCGCTGTATAGCTTCCCGAATACACTACTCATATATGCGTGCGGTCAAGAAGCCACACCGTGATTTGTTGGTTTTGACCTCCGGTTCGCCTACGTCGTCGTCGAGCAACGGTGATGGTGATTTCATCTGCCCATTACTAAAGATTAGATATCTCATATGCAGTTGTTTTCAATGAAAGAAAGCGTTTTGGATAGGTTTCTGTAGAAGGAAATTAAAATTCTCGGCGGATAGTCACTTCGACGTTTCCTACTATCATAAAGGAGAAATCGGGAAGCATAGGCCTGAATGAATTCATACTCCAGTGTTGCTGAAGCATCCCGAAGCATTGTTATTGAGCATAATGCCAAAGATGAGAGAACGCTTCATCGAGGGCTATTAAGGCTATTTGCCTATGGTTTTTGGACTACATATTAGTACCAGAAGTTCGCCAAGCATCACTTTCAGTGGGCCGCCTGTTCTCAGTTCATTTCAAAAAGTTGGCGTAATATATCAGCCCTACTGCCAGTTGGCAGTGCATAGCTCTGGCCATTCCAACCCGGTAGAGCAAAGAATAATTTACTCGGACAGTATGTGTTCCCTCCAGAGAGAAATACCGTTAAAGACGTACCCATGCCTTTCGAAGAATTCCTTCATCTGTGTTTCCTCTGGGCCTTTCACTACCTCTATAAGCTGACTGCATACGTACAATGGGAACGAGGAGTATTGCAAGGCATTGTGTTCAAACGAACCATTGCTCATGTCACTCAGCAATTTTTTGATCGCTTTGCACTCCAGAAAGCTTTCGATCGAAGTGGCAAACTCCTGAATAAAACAGTTTGTAAATATTCTACTATCACCACCCATACATAAAAGAGTTAGCGGTCGATGACGTTTGAGTGATCTAACCTGCGTGAGATACGCCTCATGATCTACGGCGCTGGCGAAATTTGCTCTTCAACGTGGGATGTTGCTGCAGCAGCGGAAGCACAGCCGTTTACTGCATGACACGACAGCTACTGCCCGCGTTTCTGAGCGTCAAGCAGGGTCATGCTTGAGGTTTGGGAATCGAACAGGGTAGGGTCGTACTGTTGCGTCGTCTGGAGGTGAGGGAAGGGGGTTGTACTCTCACAGTTTTGGCAGAGGATTCTCTCCAATTTCAGGTTTTTAGATGATGTTCGCATCTATTAATAAATTATTTTTCCAGTTGTGGCCACGACAAAGCGGACATATAAAAGCACTTGCGTTTCCGGGAGTTAAAAAAATAGGATTGAATATTAAAAAAATTTTAAGGCCAGTTATGTACAGTGAAATATAAAGATTTCCTGTCCGCAGATTTAGAGTCAATGATAGTTTCATTTTTTCAGATCTTCCCAGGGATCGATTCATCAACGACTTACGTAACTTTAGCAGAGAATTCACAAAGGAAAACTCATATAACGCGGCTTATCGCTTCTCATATCGCTTGATAAGCGCGCTATCAGGAATTTTGGCTGTAATTTTCTCTGTTATATTGTTGTAAGTCGTTGATGAATCCGGACGTCATGGACACGGTAGCCTTTGCCTGAAGAGGCGACATCTACTTCCAAAATTGTTCTGTATAAAATTTCAAGTGTTAATTACTGAGGACGATCTAAGTGTTTTACCTACAAGATTTTTGAAGCGCTCTTCGAATTGATGACGGAATGGCAACCGAAGGACAGACTTGCCTCGAAAAGAAATTTCTCTCCTTTGCAGGAAACAGCATCAAAAAATGAAATCGTGCCCTATAAAACTTGCCAACTTGCCCTATAAAAGCCCGTTTGATACACAAAGGTAAAGCTACGTCTTTCTGAAACGATCTTCTGTATGATCAGAGGTCTCGAAAAATATCGACCCGCTAATCAAATGGAAGATGTTATTATACTTTTAGAACCTGCATTTTCCTGAAGCCAAAAAAACTCCGAGTTACGGCAGTTACGGCAGTTTGCGTGCGGCTACTGCGTTCCCTGACATGATCGATCGCAATTGAAGGATGGATGGATCCTTGCGGAAAAATTTTCTGCCTTCTGAAGCAAAAGACGACAGGATTAGAATTATATCATATAAAATTTTAAGTCGTGCTTATTATATAGTAAAAAAAGACTAAGCTTCTCCGCTGCGATGATGATATGATTAGGATGGATCGTATGCAAAATTATCATTTTTCTCGAAAAGATTGATTTTTAGCCGAACCAGACACCCACACGGATAAAGGTCTGCCACAAAAACCTCCAAGCCCTAGTCACTTCACAGTGACAAAGTCATGATTTTCTGGATCGAACAGGTTGAATCGACATCTGGTCGATTTTGCACCAACGTCATTGAAACATAAAATTGAACGTTAACAAAAAGGTTCATAACTCGGAAGCTTTTTCAATTTTGAAAATTCCGCTAGCTTGTCAAAAACTAGAAGAAAAGCGCTTTTCCAAAGCTTAGAATATTTTTTTAAAAGAGGTATTCATACGCGGCGGACGGTTCAATTTTTGAGCGAAAAATTGAAGTGATTTCATAAACATGCTCATAACTCGGTTTCAAAATTCCACTAGCTTATCACAAACAAAAAAGCCGCTTTTTCGCTATGTAGGCAAACCTACAAAAAGGGGTTCTCCATGCGCGGCGAAAGCAGTCCAACTGCTGGTCCATTTCGCGAAAATAAGGATAAAAGGATAAAGGACGGCGTTACTCAATCCCTTCTGGGATGCGCCAGCGCATTCTACTTCTACGGGATGTCGTAGAGGCGACATGAACGCGTATTTGGCCATACAATGACTTGCGGTGGCCAGCCGATGAACAAGTCAGCGCTTTATCCTTCCCAGATGAGTCTGGTACCAATTCGCGGACCTCGGTGGGATGGAAAGCATAGTTGGCCTGGGCGGGAAATCCGAACCAGGAACCTGGTATCGGGTGCACTCGACAGTGGCGCCTCCTCCGACTGCGCTACACGCGCCTCTTCGCGAAAATACCTGCTGAAAATCATACCATCCCCCCGCGCATAAAGACGCCTTTTTTAGAAACCGGTCAGAAAGCGTATTTGCTCTATTTTTTGAAGAGCAAGAGGAAATTTTGATTTTCTAAAAATAAGTCGAGTTATGAGTTAGTTAAATTTGTGAATTTGTTTTAGCCGAAAATCGACTAGAAATCAAACCCCTTGACCCGCATGAAGACCCCTTTTCTGGAAGTCGGTTCTTATATTCTAGGAAAGTGCGTTTCCTCTAATTTTTGAAGGGCAAGCGAATATTTTGTATCACCTGTATCACCTGTCGTCCCGTTGATCATCGACTTGCTCGAGCGGGCGCCAGAAGCGTCTCCATTCGTCCCTGTCGCGTGCCAGAGTGGTCCAATGGATCGTCCTCACTCGAGGGACACGAAGAGTGTCATATCGGTCGTTCAGGGCTTTCACGAAGAAGTCCGACCAACGCGTTGGTGGGCGTCCCGGTGTTCTCTTGACATCCCGCGGAATCCAGTCGGTGACGGCTCTCGTCCAGCGGGTGTCTGTGAAGCGGTTTACGTGGCCGACCCACCTAATTTTCGACAACTTGGCCCACGCGACAGCGTCTCTGATCTTCGAACGTCGGCGAAGCTCGGAACTCCGGAGGCCTTCTCTCACTTGCGTGAGTCGTGTCACTTCGAGCATCGTTCTTTCGATCCCACAGTGCGCGACGCTGCTCGCGTATTCATCCTGCTTTCGTATAGCCCAGGTCTCTGAGGCGTATGTTAGGGCAGGAAGAACGGTAGAGTCGAATAGGTGGGCACGGATTCGGATGTTCTTCGTCTTCTTCGCGACTTCTTCGACGCTCTTGAAAGCTCCCCTAGCCGCTCGTTTCCTCCTGCTCAGCTGTGGCGCTAGGTCGTTGGCCATATTGACTTCGCGACCCAGATACACGTAACTGGAGCACTCGGAGATGTTAGTTCCGTTGAGCGAGAATGGGGCATCAGAAACTCGTCCGTTCCTCATGAACATCGTCTTCGTAAGATTCAGCTGCAGTCCAACATCCCCACATACACGATCGAAGTCGGCCAGCATTCGCTCCGCCTGGCTGATGCTCGGTGTTATGAGCACGATGTCGTCAGCGAAACGAAGATGGTGCAGCTGCTGGCCGTCGACCTTCACTCCCATGTCTTCCCATTCTAGTTCGCGCATGACGTTTTCGAGAGTGGCGCTGAAGAGCTTCGGTGATATGGTATCCCCTTGCCGAACCCCTCTCCTTACGTCGATGACGACGTTGTTGTAGAATGGAGAGATCTTGGTTGTGAATCCACTGAACAGCTCTCGAAGGACTCTGATGTACTGAGCAGGAACGCCCTGAGTGAGCAGGGCTTCGAGGACCGCTTCGGTCTCGACGGAGTCGAATGCCTTCTTCAGGTCGATGAACGTGAGGCACAGCGGCAGCCTGTACTCTCGATGAGCTTCGTAATGGTGTGTATGTGGTCAATCGTGCTGAATCCTCTCCGAAATCCTAATTATTCCCATGGCTGTCCTTCGTCCAGCGTTCTGTTAATCCTATTCAGGATCACTCGAGTAAACAGCTTTTAGACTGCAGACAGCAGGCAGATCGGGCGATAGTTGCCAACGTCTCCCTTCTTGTACATCAAGACGGCCCTGCTGGTCTCCCACTGAAATGGAACCTTGCACTCCGACAGGTAGCGTGTGAAGAGCCGCGCCAAGGTGTTGATGAGGGTTGGCGGGGATTCTTCAGGTGTTCAGGTCTGAACCTGTCGGGACCGGGTGCTCTACACTTCTTCACCGACGACGTGGCGTGTCGGACCTCGGAAGGGAGAGGGGACGACGTATCATTCCTGCGGAAGATGGCGTGGGAGCAGGTGGACGTGGCTATCGAAGAGATCGGAGTAGAAGTCGTGGATGACCTTCTCCATGGTCCTTCTGGAAGAGTGACGGTTACGGACGTCGGAGAGCGGTCATCTTGGTCTTGAAGTTGGCGAAGATCCGGTGGGCATTGTGAATGCTCAAACCTGCCTCTGCAACTTCAGCCAACACTTCCGCCCTTCCCTCCTTAAGATCCTCCTTTATCGCCGCTCTGCATAACTTTGAAAGCTCGGACGTCAGTTGGTAGTTGCCTGATGCTCCTGCTGCTCCACGCTGGCGTATCAGCTCCGAAGAGTTCCCGGAGACAGGCGTCTCTTGGTGGTCTTCAAGCTCTCTGCTCCCTTAGCACTATCGCGGAGATGGTGCACGAAGTGGTCGTATTCCTCGTCGATGTTGTCCATAACGGTGTCTTCGGTGGTCCGATCCCATGTAGAACTTGGGAACAACGGAAACGTCGGTCAGGCAATACTTGCGGTTGAAGATGATGTGGTCGATCTCGTTGTGGAACTGGCCACCGGGGGATTCCCAGGTCCATCGTAGGGAGGGAGGCTTCTGGAACTGCGAGTTTCCATGGATGGTGTTGGTGGACATGATAAACTCAGACTGCCTTTCACCTTGCTCGTTCCACGCCAAAGCGTGGGTTCCGATGTGAAGTTCTTCCGGCGACTTTCGCGGTCCGATCTTGGCGTTGAAGTGGCCGACGATCACCTTGTAGACGGTGTGATCTTCCTTATAGAACTTCTCCAGTTCCGCGTAGAAGGCTTCGACCTCTTCGTCGTCGTAGTCGGATGTTGAGGCATACGCGACGAATACCGTCAAAGCTGGCACGGAGCCACATCGCTTCAGTTGCAGACGTACGATTCGGGTTGTCAGAGACTCGTACGAATCGATGTTCATGGCCAAGTGCGTGTTGACGAGGACACCAACGCCGCCTACTCCCCTGCTGTCGCATGTTCCGAGGAACAGTTCTTCTCCGGAGTCGTAGGCGGCGTGTAGGGCGTGGTGTCTTCTCGTCTCGGTCAGTCCGATGACGTCGTACTTGATCTTCCTGGCTTGCATCATCAGGTCCTCGACGGATGCTTCCGATGCAAGCGTGCTGGTGTTGTAAGTACAGATCGTTATCCTAGTCCTTCTCAATTTGCGCAGCCTGGTTAGGCCCTGAGATTTTAGCAGCCTCTCCGTACTCGTCCTTCCCATCGCTGCAGAAATGGGGGCTCTTTCGGGGTCAGGGGAATGAGGCCCTTTAGTGCTTCCGTACAACACAGGTAGCTAGTCAGGCTATGTCGTGCGGGCGAAGAACTCCGGGCAGCCAGCCAAACTGCCCGAAGGGACGGGGCGAGACTTTTGAGGCGGCCTCGAATTGCCTTACGATGTACTCCCAGTCTACCGAGTGCAAGATTTTGGCCGAGCCGACACAGTTACAATCCGCACAGTCCCGGACACATCCGCGCACATTGTGCACGAACATGGCGCTCCCACGCACAAGGAACGCGTCGACCCGACACAGCAGGAGCAAGGAGTCCATCCCATGCATCCCACCTGCGTCTCTGGGTAGTACACGGTCGCATTTGTTTCGCGTTTAGTTCCCCTATCCACCACCCGGGGAGGCGCCACGTGGCCCTGCGACAAGCGACCCGAGATCCCTATTAACAAGAGAGCCCGAAGGCTCTCTATGAAGGGAGGTCCGTGAGAATATTTTGAATTTCGAAAAATTAGCTGAGTTATGAACATTTTTGTGCAATCACTCCCATAACGATGGTGAAGGATTCAGCTCACAACTTCACAAAATTGATCATAACTCAGCATGTTTTTCGAAAATCAGAAATCCCCATCAGAAAACAGAGCAAATATGCCTTCTAAACGTATACGAACCGATTTCCAAAAAGGCTTTCTCATGCACGGCCGGGGTGGTTCGATTTTCGGCACGCATTTTCGCGAAATGGACCAGAAATTGGATCCCTTGCGCTGCACATGAAGACCGCTTTTTGGAGATCGTTGCCTGAATAGCGAGAAAGCGCTTTCTTTCTATTTTTGAAAAACCAGAGCAACTTCCAAAGCTTCAAAAGCTTACCGAGCTATGAACCTTTTCGTGAACTTTCAATTTTATGCTCCGATGACGTTGGTGCAAAGTCGACCAGAGGTCGATTCAACCTGTTCGATCCAAAAAATCACTTTTTCATTGTAAATTGTCCAGGACTTTGAGGATTTTGTGGCAGAATTTTATCGGTATGGGTGATCTGGTTCGACTAAAAAATATTTTTTCATGAGAAACGATAATTTTGTATACGATCCATCCTAATTATGTCGTCATCGCAGCTCCATCATCGCTGCGGAGAAGCTTGTTTTTTTGCTGGACGATACACAAGGCTTGGATTTTTATAGGCTTCATTTTGATTTATATGATATATTTTTTCCTTAAAATGGCAGATCATTATTGCCATGGGAATTCCATCCTCCACGATTTGTTTGCCGCTGCATAATTGAATCGATAAGCGCTTCGAAAAAAATTATAGGGAAAGCACTTAAGTCGTCGTCAGAAAGTAACACTCGAAATTTTATATAATACAATTTTAGAACGCAGGTTCAATAACAGACGTCGCTCCTTCAGGTAGAAAATGTGTCGTGTCGAAGACGTCCTGAAGAAAAACTTGCACAAATTGAACGGTGATGACTGTAAGGCGGCTATCAGAAAATTTTTATTTTGAAGTGTCGAAAAATAGCATTCAAAACTTCAAAGAATTGATTGTGTTATCAAAGCATGTATTGTTCAGTGACCTCTTTTCAATGTTCTCTTCAGTATTGAAGCCGCAAAGCCGCACCTAAAAAAATAACCAAGGGTTCAAAATGCATAAAAACCTTGGGGAACTAAGATATATTCATAGGGATGTGACAGATGTTGCGCAATGGACGTCCGGTCGCCGTCGTCGTGCCGTGGAAGGACAAATTATTGTGGTCGCGTACTAAGGAAGACCAAGAGGAGAGAGGGAGAAGACCTGGAGAGCTACTACCATTCGCAGTCTCTTCCCTCTTAACACAGCGGCAAATGAGCGCTTCTGAGCTTCTGCATTCAGTGGACGTGCCCCCTACGTCCCGCAACAAAGGTCTGGATCCAGAGGATCGCAGTTGCCGTCGTTACTAGATGGGCGCCCGAATACAGAAGGCATGTCACGAGGTCGTATGAATTCAAGCGACATTGTTTAGCGAGCGTCTAATTTTGGAAGACCTGGCAACGGTGTCCTGTAACTAGTTCTGCTGAGCATGATAACGACTGAGAAGGCAACGTGAGGGGCAGAAATACTAAGCAACATAAAGCAGTAACGTTACTGGAAGGTCCGGAGTGAATCTAGATCTTAGCGGATTTTAAGTTTTACAAAAATTCCTTCCTGTGGGTTAGTGACACTGCAAGCTCGCGCGAAGCGCATAAGTACGAGACACGTCGTTAGGCGTGGCGGAGCACTTGTTACTACAAATTTAGTAAGACAGCAGCAGAACTTGAACGTGCTTCGTCATCGTCAGCTCTATACTCTTGCTTTTCCAAAAGTTATAAATAGAAGTTGAGAAGTGCTCCCTGTGCTCTTCAACTCTTTATTTATTTATTTATTGAAATATTTTTATAAGACGAGACTGAGATAAACCGGAATACAACAAACACCAAAACTAACAAGAAAAGTAGTTAGTAAATACCTACGCACAGAAAATTTGCTTTGCTGGAATGCGTTTGAAAGAATATGTATTTGGATTCCGGGAGGGACGTAGTGTTATTTCTAATTTGTAGGTGGGCAAACCTCGTCTAACTGTGAAAAATTTTGCTCTTACCGTAGTGTTAGGCTTGGAGAAGTACATTTTATATTGACCCCCTCTGGTTATTCAGGGATGCAGAGTATAAAACTTTGAAGAGTTGACTGCGGGCTGCTCCTTAAAAAATTTGCGAACTATACGCACATCAAACAATTTTCTAATGGATACTAGGCGCGGCAATCCAAAATATTATAATTGTTCCTGATAGCCGCACTTTTAATCCTGCCGTGGCAATAAGCAGAGGCATGTGTTTGAGTTCACCTCCATATACAGGTGATTTTCTTCATCCGAGAGTTTTAGCTGAACTAACCTCAAATGACTCGTACATTCCGTTGCATCCATGGGTATAACAGTTGCAGACAACGCGATAGCCTGCGTCCCGATTCATGAATACCTCATCTTAAAACATGAATGTGGAAACAAACATAACATTTTCACGTTGATTTGACACTTTTCGAATCAACTAGGACACTCTTCTAAGCTAACCTAAATCTTTGGAATCAAAGAGAACTCTTCCGAATCGAAGTTACTTCTAGGCAGTTGAACTACAGACTCAATAAGATGGTTTGGATAATTTAAGGGAAATTTGGTATAAATTTCTTCAACTTTTTTGCAGTTCACCTGCTCCAGTAAGTGTAGTGATTTTGTACAATTTTAATTTCTCGAGAAAAAGTATAAGATAGCATTTGTTTTAAAGCAAAACAAGGAAGTACGCATATAGCGTTTTCAATGATCAGATCGCGCTCGAAAAACTCGTTGCGGTTACTACTCGATTGATAGCGTAACTGTTGCTTACATGACGCATCTGAGTGCGTGATATGTTATTTTTTACAATTGTCTTTGTTGTATCGTTTACAAGTGTGAAACTCAATGCAAACCGAAATTTTGCTCCAGATGAATAAAAATCGCCACGTCTTGGACTAGGGCGCAATCTCTTTTTTACACAAAAAGTGGCAGCCTTCTGCTTCTCAAAACAAGCGTAATTAAACCATTATTTTTCCTTAAATTTTTTTAAAAATAAAATTTCAAACAATGTGTTCTCTTACGGTAAAGTGAATCCTGGCCTCAAAGAAAGATGTATTAAAATTTTCCTTGAGCAGCAGGCTGCCACGTAAGTACACTTTGTGTCTTCCGCAGATTTCTGATAGGATCCTTGACTACATACGGAATGAAGCTTCCCAAATAGACATAAATAAAGCAATTACGAGAGCATATGATGGCACCATTCGACAAGTCGAGAATGGGTTTCCAGTCCGTCTCACCTTGCATGTGCCCCACGTGTTCAAAATTAGACGATCGTTGCTCAGGTCCAGTTGTATCCCACTGTGCGTTGAAGGTGTACAACTACATGCACTTATACTGCCTATATACACTATAGTGCCTACACCGCAGTAGCAGGTAGCTACGGCAGTACCAGCAGGTTAACGAGGATAGGTCATCGCCATCTTTTAGCGTAGCTGTAGACGGTGGCACGTTGGTCTTGAAACTTCACTAAAGAGCCGAGGATTTAAAAAATGTAAGATATTGTCAGGTCTTTTATTGATGATGTGGTGCAGAAATTTTTGAAGACGTCGATCACGATGATTCGCCGTGATATGAGTGTATGCTCTCCTGACTATGGAGCTGTCATGGGTAAATCTGAAGGTCCAATATTGAGCTTTCACCTTTACGAGGGGAGGGTTTGAAGCGTGTGCGTGAACGGATGGAGCGAGTCACACAGGGATAATCCTCACCCCCCAATTAGTATAAAAGTTGTTTATTTTTTGCCAAGTCGTTAAACCCGAGGAGTAGAGGGACCTTGAAGTTACAATGGAATATCACGAGTTTGGGGGCCTTGTACGCCCGCGACGCCTCTGCCTGCAAACGGCTCGGAGCGCAGTGGAAGTGGGACTGTTTCATGCGAGAAAGGTCGGGGGTTTGGTTCTTGTGCGCTGCTGCATCTTTGCATTTTGACGACTGGTTGAGATTTGGGGATTCTGACGTCTATACCATTTTCAGACGTTTTATGCCTAATTTTCTATCTGAATGCTGTAGTATTCAACGATTATGTAGAAATGATCAATATCAGTGATACACAGGTACAACGTGCATGAAGCTCCACTGGGCACCTCACGGGTAGCGTAGAAAGGTTACAGCCTCCTCAGTTTCCATACCTGGACCAAAGGCCTCGGGAAAAACCATCCTGCTCGGATTTTCAAAGGAGACCACGTGGTGACGTCGGAGGGTTCAAATGAGAAACGAGGTATGCGGATCCCGCAAACTTAAACCCCATCGATACCCTCTTTCCCTCGTCTTTTCCTGTCACCTGGAAATCAGAGGTCTGCTGAAGGTTTTCTAGAACCCAACACCAACAATGTCCGCCGACGGTCGAGTGGTGATCCACCTACTCACGCAGAAGTGTGACCCACCTTTAGACAAGGAATCTTCGAGGGAAGAAATCAAGCTGGCCGAACTGACGGCCAGCATACTAAAGGACTTCTAAGCACATCAACTTGAAGTTGACGAAGACGTGGTTAGAAAACCGGTCAGTAATAAACAAGCCGCAAGAAAGGTACTCTCCACAGCGTACAGCTAGAAAATTCGCAGGAAAGTCTGAAAATGGTGTAGACGTCGGAATTCCCCAAATCTCAACCAGTCAGTAGAAATGCAAAAATGCAGCAGCGCGTTCAGACACACGCTTCAGACCCTTCCCTTGTGAGAGTCTCATAATTACCCTCCATTGGACGTCCCGACCTCGTGTCATCTTCTAAACTGCGGTCGCCTGACTTAAAGCGGCAGAACCATCTCTTTCAGTTTTTGTAGAGACCACCCTTTTGCTGTATCTGCTGCAAATATTTCGGCAGCCTTCTGCTTCGAACTAACCTCCATCGAACTCGGAGAACAAGTAGTGTCGAAGGTGACTGTGGTCACAAGCCATAGTTAGCCACAAATGTTGCCTTGTGCAAATCTCAGTCTTATATGGTAAATCAAGGACAGTCTAGGACATTCTCACAGTCCAACAGCGGTTCAGGAGCTGATGAGCCAAGCTTTGTCGAAGAAAGTGTACAGAACTTAAACAGGGTGAAAGAAAATAACGTCGACAAGATTTTTTCGTCATAATTATAAAAAACCAACAATTCGAGAAAACGTCGACTAAATTACAACAATACAAACAAGAGGATACGTCATGTTCAAGTGGTTTCGTAGTGGCCTCCCTTGGAGCGGATGCAGAGGGCCATACGTTTCACGAATTTTTTGACGACGAATTTTTCGATGTAGGTCGTACCTGAGAACAGATTCTGTTCACGGATGAGAAGCTGTGCACCGTGGAGCACTCGCACAATCGCCAAAATGGTAAGATGTGGACTACAGAGTCTCAAAGCACCTCTGCTATCGTTCAAAACCCGGGAAGGCATGCGGATTCAGAAGACGTGTCACAGAAGTAGCGCGAAGAACGTGCGGATTCCGAGGACGTGCTACAGACATCCTTTATAAAGAACATAGAGGGGTGGGGTTACTACTAGGAATCGGTCGAATGTGTTTGCCACCGGACAAGAAACAGAATCGATCAGCCGATCGCGGTGATTTAAAAGGCATGTTGCAGAAGTCGCCCAACGTGCGTAAGAATTCTAAAGAGTGAGGGGAACCACGAAAGGAAACCTGCAAAAGCGATAAGTAGAGGGGACCATTAGAGGAGGAGGTAATGAAGGGGAGCGGTATTTTTCTCAGTACCGTCCAACGTGCGCCGAGATTCTGAAGACATCCCAAATACATCGCTCCACGTGCGTCGGGGTGCTAAAGACGGGTCATAAACTTCTGACGTCACGACACGTGCGCCGCGACTCAGCAAATGTGTAACAAACGCTATGGAACATGTGCCCATATTAAGAAGATGTTACACGGACGTCGTTAAACGAGGTCCAGGCGTGCCACAATGAGATCAGAAAATGGAGAGTGAACAGGCGTCAGAGGAGCAGTTATGAAGATGCTGCCCTGCCGTATCCTGCTGTGTTTACTCTGTAAAACTAGTTCCTTCCGGAAATATAAGCCTTAAGAACAAAATAAGACTCTCGGCGTGCTCTATTATCTTGCCTTGGGGCGAAGCTACCAAACAATATTTCTTTTCGTGGTGCTCGTCTGCTGCAAAACGTCACCGATGAGTTGGAATTTACGTGAAAAGGCGTGTGGAAGACGTGTGTTGCACTAGTGCAGCATAACTGTCGCTATGGTGCTTGACGATGAAGCACCTCGAGTACGTTTGAGGGACAATTCGCCAGAGTGGACACGGTGTCGAAAGAGATTTAGTCGAATGACTGTGTATGACAAATGTCTACTCGTTTCTGAATATCCTCGCATTATCAGTGTTCCAGCGCACAAACATGTCTGCTGACTTTTGCGACATCGCTAGTCCTACTGTCTAAAATGTTTGCCGTAGGCCGTGAATCGTGCACTGCAATCATAGGTTGGCTTCTACTTTCTGCATAGTGCCCTCCATAATGTAAATTATAGTGTGCGTACTCTAGGATTGTTCTCTCATGGTGCCTCAAAGATTTTATCCAAAAATTCCTGGAATATTCAAATTACGTGTCACATTTCTGGGATAATTGGCAATGCTTTAAAAACAACGATGAAGTGGAGTCGCGTACCTTTCAATGTTCCAGTTCGCACATCTATTCCTTTCTTTGTGAAGCCGCAGTACACACCCTCCACACGTGACTGTGCAAAATTCATTTAAATCAACCAACGGAAGTTCTATGTTTACGCAAGGCAAAACAGCATAAGATTTTTGATAAGAGCTTATAATTATCGGTGGAATGAGTGAAGAAATTAAGTGAATCATCAGCGAAACAATTGGGAAGCATTCCTACGCAACAGAATTCGAACTGGTCTTTCACGCAACAGAAACGGATTAAGCACGGCAACACGATAGTACGATGACAAGTTCTGCTACTTACTCGAATTACACCCAGCTTTAGTCGTTTTCCAAACTTCGCTATGCCATGGTCGAAGAGAACTGGTACTTCCAAGGTGCAGCCTGTCACATCTTGTTCACTGGATTCCTCGTATCGCTTGAATAGAACTTGATTAATACGTCTCACAAGCAGCATCTTTTTACACTTGACACAACACTTCTGCTTATATTAGAAAGACAGTCTCGAAATTCAACTGTCAATGTTTTCCTTTCTGTGGCGTCGAAGAAGCTGTACCAGCAACCGACCAAACTTAGAGAATACGGTTTGTTTAACGAACGACGTGTTTCTTAAAATTAAGTTATGGCTTATCATTTCGTGCTTCCATTGTTCATAGTTAAAAATCGATAAACATCATCGTTCGGAGCTGTATCCAGTGATCCCTTGTACTTTCCAGATTAATTTGCTGTCTGTGAGAATGCTTAAAAATGATCACAGAAAGGAAAAGAAACAGTGCCAAAAATTGGGAAATGTGAGGAAGAATTAATCCAAAAGAAAGAAAGCGAGAAAGTGGGGAACTGAAACCCAACGGGAACAAAGTCGTTTCAAAGGGCTTTGGAAGCACCCCCTCTATTTTTGTATGGAAGTTATAAGCCTGCAATATTTGCCGAACTCCTAGTCAGACGACAAGCAGATGGGCATGACACTACTGCTGTACAAAGCAACCATGACGGACGAGTTTTGTATTTCAAAGACCTCTTCTTCAAAGACAAATTGATACGCCCCAGGGTACTCCAACAGAGAGGTAAGCGCGATTTATCTGTTGTCTACTAGCTACGGAACAGGTCAATCGAGCATTAGTGTGTTCGCTGCTCCTTGCGTTGCAGTGAAGTTTACGCTCCATGTTGTAATTGTACATATTATGAGGCAAAAATTCTTACAATGAAAAATTAAGTATGGGAAGAGACGCGTTGGCGTATTAGGGTGAGGTGATTTATATAATCTTGCGATTTTGCAACTTGACTTGGCCTTCCTGGTAGAGACGTGCTATCAATTTCGCAATAGATCACGCGAATGGTCAAAGGTCAGCTCATGTCAATTCAACTTATTAGCTCTCTATCAGCCACTTATCTCAAGAGATATGGAATCATTAAAACTCCACCTCCGTCACTGTCTCATTACGAGTTCCAGCTTGGACATACCTCAGTCAAGGCTCATCGTAACCTGGTTTTGGTCAGGATGCACCCTTTGCACGTAGCTGTGATAATTGGATGAATCGCTTCAAATCGGGAGATTTTTCGTTGCCCGAACAACCCAAGTTTGGACGCGAGTCGATGGTCAACAGCGACTCGCTACTGGCTGCCATCAAAGCATACCCGTTCCAATGCACTCGTGACTTGGCGACAACCATCTCCTCTAGCCAACCCACTGTCGTTCATAAATTACGAGAGCTTGGTTACGTCTGGGAAATACGCAAATGCATGTTGCATGATTTGTCGCCTGACAAGTACTCCACGCGAGCTGATGCATGCCTTTTTAGCCTATCCCGCTCTCGCCGTTTTGACTGGTTGGGCTCGCTCATTACAGGAGATCAGAATTGGCACTAATTGTGTCACACATAGCAAGGTGTGCTTCGATTCCAGCACAGGAGAAGCCGCCAGCAGTCCCCAAAGGTGATCTGCACCCAAGGAAGGAGGTGCTGAGTGTTTTCTGGAACATTCGTGGTGTTGTGTACTGGGAGCTTCTCCATTCTGGTGCCGTCATTAACAATCAGGTGTACTGCAACTAACTACAACAACTCAGCCACGCTGTTCAAATTAAACATCCACAACTCGACAAGATTTATTTCTTCCATGACAATGCAAAACCGCGTACTTCAATAAATGAATCGCCAAAAGCTCTAGCTATCAGTATGGGAAGTGGTTTCTTACCCACTCTATTCAACAGTGCTTGCCCTGATTTACTTCTATTTGCTACGATCGCTACCTCACCTTCTGGAATGGAAACAATACGAAGATCGAGCGGCACTTGAATCCGACCATCTTCACTTTTTTGAATCGAAACCCCCGGATTTCTAACGCCATGGCATCCATTTCCGACCGTAGCAATGGGCGATATTCATCAACAAAGATGGGCGATATTTCGATGAGTAAGATTAGTTTGATCAAAATAAATAAACATTTGAAAAATATCCAAAAATTACAAAACATTAATCGCCCTAATATTCTGAAGGAAACTCTTGCTACACGTCTAGGAAAACCATCGGTCACCTTGTCTGCTTTGCAACTTAACCTAAAGCGAGCTCGATTTGTTAGCAAAAGTTGCTTAGTCGTCACCTCTGGTGTTGCTGTGCTCACGAAGCAACTAACAGTAGCATCAGTAGACTTCGCGCAGAGATTGACCAACAGGTAACAGAAAAAGATGCGGTCTGAAATAAAAACCTCCATTGGTCCACTGCATAGGTTACGTAGCCATCATATTTGTAGTAAAGAGTAAAGTGACTCTTAGTGTATAAAACAATATACACGATCAATAACAAAAAATGGTTCATGTGCGTTGAAAATTGCGATGTTAAAATATTTCACGAGGCTGATTATATAGTTGATGCGATGACATTATTTTCTTCTATACCCTATTTTTGAGTGTCTTGTAGTTGCTTAATCCATTTGAGAGCAACTTCAAAACAGTTGCAATAAGATATCATACCTAGTTATCGAGCTTTGCCAAGCGACTACAAATTCAACGGTAGCTGCTTCCTAAAGGCTATATTTTAAGTTCTGTTCGGAGCTAAAGAGTCAATTTGTGCGATACTTGGGATGATTGGTACAGCTGGATGGTGAGGTGAGGGATGACTCTAATGAAGAATTTGTGGAAATAACTGAAAACGCGATGCCGCTACACTTGAAGCCATCACCAACAGAAACGTGATTCTCAGTACTACCATAGATGTTGGCTGTTGTAAGGGATATAGCAATCTGGATATCCTCGGCTACGTGCAAAAAAGAATGGCCAGGAAGACTTCGGAGATCCGTTTTCAGGCATACACGAAGGATTAATAGCGCTTCATCCCCACCAAGAGGTGCACTAAGAAGAGAAACAAATTGAATGAGCCCCTCTAAAATAACATTTTTCTTGAAGCCTTGATTTTCTTTATTTCTGGTTAGGTTAGTGTTTCCAATATTTGTGCTGCTTTACTTGGTTGCTTAAAATTTTTAAGGCGCTCACTATCGTTCAGTTGCGGGTTCTATATTACTATATTACCTTCACTTTTTGCACATTCCGGAAAAAGGGTGACTGTGGTCTTAGATTCTTTATAGGTTCTTTTAAATAAACTATATAATTTACTCAAAAAGGTGGCCATTTCCGTTCCTCCACGCGGTGCCACTGGAACCTGCGCGAGCTAAGCTAATCACGTACACTCGATTGCAGGCGACAGGGCCCTTTGGCAAGCCAGCCTACGAAGACCCATACCACACCACATGGTGTATGACAGTTCAAGTTTTTCGAGATAGTGCTACGGCGTCCGCGGGAGCTGACGCGCACTAGTAAGCGCGGCAAGTGTGAGAACTATGCGAAGGTCCCTGGTGCGAGGACGGTGGGGGGGGGGGGGCTAGTGAGTTAGTCCGAAAGTCCGCAGCGTAGGCAAGACCAGCGTAGAAACGTTGACTGTGGGTATGTTGACGGACCGCTCGTGCGAGTTGGTAGAAGCACTGGAACGAAGAAAGACTTCTGTGAGGTGCAGAAGACGAGATGGTCCTACTGCAAGTCAACATAGAACGAGGCTTCCAGGCCGTTTTATGTGAAAGTTCCATGATCATACTGACACCAGTGTGTCGGTATGATCGTCTCCGAACGTTTTCGTGACGCGATAGCAAGCGTAGAATGTTTCGATGACCGCTTGATGAAGACTGTTGTCACCACGATGATGTTATTTCTTTTCTGCATACGCTTTGCAGACGACTGGCTGCTCCAAGCAAACCAAGAACGAGTTCTGAAACTTGCTTGATGACAGAACAGCGGAAGTGCCGTCAAAAGATATGGTTGTTGTTGCATCTGACCTTAATGGTTACGTCGAAGCAACGAGGGACGGTCACAGCTGTCATTGTGGATTCGGCTATGAGAGGCGAAAAGCCGATGGTGAGCGCATACTCGAGTATGCAGACTTGCATGACCTCACCGTTGTGGACAAATTTCGAAAACGTGACTCTCGCCTCATCTCGTTTAACAGCGGGAACGCCAAATGTCCTTGTTAGGCGTTTTCAACAATACTATGCGACAGATGTTCGGTGTCGCCCCGATACCCGAGAAGCTGCGCGAAGCTCGTCTTCGATGGTACAGCAACCTTTTTCGCGCTAACGACGATACCCTGAACCTTGAGGTCCCTGGCAAGCGGCTCAGGGACCGTCCGAAACAACGCTGGCTAGATGCGTTGTAACTGAACTTGAAGATAGGTGGCGTGCATCCTGATCAAGTCAGGAGAATTTGCGACACCACACCAGAAGAGCGGACCCCGCTATCAAGCAGGACAGGCGCTAATGAAAATGATAGCATCAGTAAAATAAAATAAAAATAGGCCAAGACACGAACAATCAACGTTTGGACACAGGGAAGACAGTGCACTTTACATCCTAACAATTTGCAAACGTCCCGACCTAGCTCACAAATGTTATATATTCTCAGTTTTTATGTGTTATTTATTCTGATTTTCGTTAGTGCAGTTGTTCTCTAAGGAATGAATAAGTTCAATATGTTTCAATACTGATCACATTCAGTTATTATGAAATCGCTTAAGAGTGGCCATCACCAACTAGGATTACACCCACACCCATGCTCCACGTGTCGACCCACGGCCACTGTACTGCTATCCCTGTACGAATCGCCACGGTGAACCTGTCGACGCGCCTTTTTCTCGTCTTTCCGTCCGGCGTTTTTCGTCTAAACTTCCTCTTTATTTCAGGAGGAAGACTACAGTAGCCACAGTAAGGGTTCAGGTAGGCATGTTATGTTACAAGTATTCATCTCTATGTAGTGTTTCAACTTGAGTATGGAGTGGCCCCCCTCATTGGGATTGAACCTAAATTTCCCCCTCCCCCCGTCCGTTCATTGCGTCGGGAGAGCAACCAGATGTAGAACGGAAACAGGGTGGAACCCCCTCTCTAGATTGCATCCTACCCTGCATTGGGATAGATGCACCAAGATAATCAGTCAGTTGAAAACCCACGTTTCAACATGCGCTTCTATTCACGCTTGAAGACTTGACCGATGTGGAATCAAAGTTTTTAGAGAGACGGCAGCTGTCTCTAAACTGGCGGCTTCACAACAACTAGCTGGAACCTATCTTAGTGGAGATGAGAATGGAAATGAATAGACCGGCTCCCACCTATCAAAATCCATATCTTAAAAATATCTATCAAATCGGCTTTCCGCAAAACATGATGACTTAAAGGGAGTTATCAATGTGGCATCGGAAAAGATGGGTGAAAAAGAGTGATTTCTTGAGGATTCGACCAAACGTATGACACGAGCAGGTTGTCATGTCCAGCAAGCAGATCCTGTAAGATGGGACCAGTAAAGTCTAGTTTATGCTTGCGCCGTGACGATCGGCATAACAGTCGACTTTTCACATCAGCATATTCATACACCGCCACATCGAAACACTACATTGCTGAATGATCTTTCTGTTTTGGTTCACCGAGGGTGCAACTCTAGGTGGGGGTGGAGGGGGGGGGGGAGAGGGTAAAGTACCATTTCGTTTTTTCTTTACATATTTTTTGTGGGATTGTTCTTGAGAGTGCAACTACAGTACCGGATGCGTCTTTTGAATAGACGCCGCAAAAAAATGCGATTTTGCGGTTTTTGAGGCGTCTATTTGCAGCTAACTCGCCCATAATTCATTCGTTTCAAAAACTAAGGATATATTTGAGCTCAGAAGCTTGAGCTCTATCGTATGGTATATGCATTGTTCATACGGAGCCAAACGAAAATTTCCGGAATTAAAAACTTGCGCTTCATTGCGAAGGGCGATCGCGGACGAGTTGTCGGTCGCAAGCCGTTGAAAACCGTTGCGTGCTCACAGTTCCTCTAATTTGTGGTTTTTCTCGTTTCTTTGAGATCTACACGAACATGTATACAACTTCGCCAGATCACGGCGTTTTCGCAGTGGGTGGTCAAAAATGACTGGAGCAGACTTTTTGCAATTGGAAAACCTTGTAGTTATTCCAGCTTACTTGAATGTTCTCGGAGTATCGCAAGCGTGGCCTAAAGTGTTCTGTCATGCCAGGAATCCCCTGAATGTGCGCCGTGCACAATGCATATAGGATCGAAGCTATCAATCGAAGGGGGGAGGAGCTTGTAGAGTGGTCGTTTAGGGAGTTTTATGAGAAATTCTCAGCTGCCCTACTCAATAATTCCTGTACTCCGTCCCGGCAAAACTTTGGAGTCCGCTGTGCCCATGTGAAGGAGTGAACATCACTTTAGTGATGTCCAGCGGCACAAATGGTCACGCAGTGCGCGATACTTTGTTGTTTTGTATGGGCGGCATATCCATGGCTAGGAACATATGAGTAACCAGACCACCGCCATGGCTCAGACAACTGAATTCGCGCCCCAGTCCTCCGCGCGCCGGAGGTGGCCTTCTAGGACGTCGGTTGAATACACCTCCAGCGAGGGGCCATCTAATCTCGAAGTTAAACTATCAGGACGTCGTTGGAATCGGGCTATCGGAATCCCGCTCCGACCACAACAAACAACCTATTTATCTGCACTTGTAACTGTAGTACGATCGCATCTGAGCAGGATCTTCGGACACGGCTTTACAGAAGCCGCATCATCAAATACAACGTTATTGAACTGCTGGAAACGAAAGCAAAACGGAAACCATAAGAAGAGCCAACCACAACAAGCTTCTGATTATCGGAGCAAAGGTGGACAGAAAGAATATTGGCAGAGTTGGATTTCTCGTCAATTCGACAGTGCATCACCTAGTAGACTCTTATGAGATCATCAGTCCGCGAGTAGCTGTTCTTTGTCTGGAAACCCAGGATCAGGGAACCATCTACACCATAAATAGATATGCTCCAACATCTGCGGCCACAGAAGAAGAAAAGGAGGAATTTTACAAGCTATTCGAAAGGACTGTCAACGACGACAAGAGCTACTACGAAGTTATTGTTGGGGACTACAACGCTACCGTTGGTACGAATGATCACGACGAATGGAGGCTACGACCACATGGAACTTTCTCAAGGATCGAAAAAGGAGAACGACTGATAGACTTCCTATCCGCATGCCGTCTCTCCCATGGAAATTTTCAAGTAGCCTTCAAGCAGGCGATGGACCTTGGAAAGCCCAAATGGAGAAACACGTTCGGAGACCGGCCATGTTCTTACAAACAGACGCTGGAGCCTGTTCAACGTATCCGTGTTGCCTTCGTTTGAGACCTCGGATCACCGTCTTGTCCGTGCGAAACTAACTCTCAAAAAGATGTTCAAACGTGGCACTTATAAACCGGCACCGGTGAGAATCCCTACATTTAAGACGTAGGAGTTCGAATATGCGTTGGAATCTTCTTAAAGATCCATCAGAAGACTACGACCTTCTCTCCAAAAGACTGTTGAAATGTACTAGCAGCTCTTCTGAAGTCACAGCACTGTCTGCCTCAAGACTTAACGTACATGCGATTAAACTCTTGGAGCAAAGAAGAGCTGTCATATTGGATCCTAATGCCTGCCATCTGGAAAACGTCACCATCTCGAAGGCCTGCCGAACTGCAGTGAAGGAATCCATACAATCCTACAGAAGAATGAGGCTGTTAGAAGCCGTTGGAAAAGGTTCAACCATAAAGCCCTACAAACGAGATCTCTGCGACAAGAAGGCAACAATGTCAGCCCTTATAGATAAGTATGGAACAAGGCAAATGTCTCGAAGAGCGAAGGGAGCCATCGTTTAAGAATTCTACACATATCTATTTCATTCTTCCATCACTGTCCCAAAATGCTTGATGCCACAAGCTGAGGAAGCACCTCCCATCCTGAAATCAGAAGTGCCATGCCATCACAACGATGAAGCCAGGCACTGCTCCCGTGCCGGACGGCATTTCTGCTGATCACCTTCGTGCAGTTGGCAGTGCCTCTGCTAACTTTTTGCCAAGCACTTCAACCACTACCTTCGTCTTGATAGGATTCCGGACTTATGGAAGGAATAGAAATCAGTTCTAATCTTCAAAAAAGGTTAGCAGGAGGATATTAACAACTATCGACCCATAAGTCTTCTCTCGGTTGTGTACATGATCTTCACGAAGATATTGCTTAACCGCATGGAGCGTTGCTTGGATGAGTATCAGCCAGTGGAGCAAGCAAGGGTTTCGCAAGGATTTCTTCTGCATGGACTATATTCAGACCGTCTCACAGATCATCGAAGGGAGCCGCGAATACCACATCCCAAGTGTCCTTCTCTTCGTGGATTATAGGAAAGCATTCGACACTGTGGAAATCAACGCCATTCTGAACGCGTTTGTGCATGCTGGTATACCATCGCCCTACATCCGACTTCTCGACGAATGCTTCTCGAACACATCGACTACCATCCAGCTGTTCCATCGGAAGCTTAAAATTCCTATCGGGAAAGGAGTACGGCAGGGAGATACGATTTTTCTTAAGCTTTTCACAGCGGCACTCCGGAATGCCATGAAGGAGTTGAACTAGAACGATAAAGGCTACTTTGTGGACGGTGAACGGATTCGCCGACGATATTGTTCTCATTTCTACCAGCACGGTAGAAGTCGAGGAGATGTTGAGCGAGCTCAATGTGGCAGGTATGAAGATGGATTGGACATGAATATGTCTAAAACACAATTTATTTTCAGCCAGTGGTGTGACACGGGACTTGAAAGGTTAAATGGAGTCGCCCTACAACAGGTCGACTCCTACGTCTATCTGGGGAGAGAGCTGAACATGGATAATGACCTCGCTCCTGAAATCGCCCGCAGGAGACGCGCAGCATGGGCAGCCTTCAGTTCGATTCGCGAAGTCACCGATCAGGTCAAGGATCCCGGCCTAGGGGGCCTCGATATTCAACGCCTCTGTACTGCCTGCGATGTGTTACGCGACGGAAACCTCGCCCGACAACAAGACAATCGCCAGAGCACTGCAAACTACGCATCGTGCACTGGAGAGATTTCTTCTAAGGACAAGCTTCTCAGCAATGGCAAGAAGGCCTACGAAGTTCGGAGCTACGGGAGAAGTCGCAATTAGCAGACCGGCTGCAGTACATGAATAAGTCCAAATATCGCTGGGCCGGACAACTACTTCGACGAAAGGACGACAGATGTAGTCTCAGTGTCACAGAATGGCTCCCAAGAGACCATAAGAGACCACTGGAATGACCGTCAACACGACGGGCAGACTCATTCTCAAGATCTTTCAGGGAGCGGAGTCTGCCTCATTGGATGCAAACTGCCAGAGATCGAGCGGTTTGGAAGAGTTGTGGTACCCGCTGAGAAGATCTCCAGCCGACAAAAAAGGACCATCAAAGTATCAAGGAAAGTAATAGACGAATGAAAAATAGTAACACAAAACTCCGGACAACCTAATACATAGAATATAGTATAGTATGTCAAATCATAGCCGCCTGTTACGCTGGATGCAAAACGGCAGTTCCGCTGTTTTACCGCCTCCTACCATTAACAGTGGGAAGAGAGGATGTGAGAGGGCAACACCTTGTTGCTGACAAGGCTGTGGGGCTGTCCACCACAGCACTGCACAATTAGTTCGGTCGAGTAGCGAAGTGAGCAAACACGTGGAGGATTTCTCTCAGTTCTCGGACATCATACTCTTCTCGTATTCAGCCGCTCTTACAGAGTCGACCCTTACTAAGCTAAACGAAGCAAGGAAAAGGATAGGTTGCAAGTCGGCTGGAGGACGAAACATGAAGAGGGTTTACCACAAGGAGGAAGTAATTCAACGGAAGGGTCTCATCTCAACAAGATGTGGTTCTACGTGTACCAAGCACTTTCGGTGAACATGGAGAACGGTATGAAATACGAGTTGGACATTGGTCGCTTTCAGACCTCCCAAGGAGACTACAGAGCATATGATGGACTCCAATCTCCAAGCAAGCCTATACGACTCGACTGTTCCCCTTGCGCAGCGCAGACGAGGACCTACACTGCTACAACGTCTAAATGATGGAACGCGGCAAAGCAGAGCGGAGCGCGGACCCAATGTGAACGTTTCTGTTACGTCTAGGACTCAGATTGTATGCGCGTGATACCAGATTCTTGGTTCGGATTTTCCGCCTTAGCCAACCAAGTCTTCCTTCCCTCTGGGGTCGTAGAATCGGTACCGCACTTATCCAGAAAGGATAAGCCACTGACTTGGCCATCTTCTTGCCACCAAAAGTCTTTGCATAGGCCAAATACACATTCAAATCGCCTCCATGACATCACGTAAAAGTATGTTGCGTTGCGCACCACGAAAAAGACTAATCAACGCCGTCCTTTATCCCAGTTCTCTTGTGCGCTTTGAGATTCCCTATATCGTTTCGTGCACATCCTCTGCTCTGTGGGACCCAGATAAGCACAGTTGACCGTACCAATGTATGTAACTGGTGGGCAGTTAATCCCCTCTCTTAGCGGATGTGGCATGTAGGTGAAGTAGTTTAAACAGAATCTTATTCCTGGAGCATGTAGTCCCTGCTAAAGTAATTTGATCTAACGAATCTGACTCAATGGAGAGCCGAAAGCATTTCGATCCTCTATCAGGTCTTGAAAAAGACGAATTCTTTAAGAAGTCGACCGCAATAAATTTTTTCATTTCAAACCTGGTAGGAAAAGAAGATCGAAGAAACATACATACAACTTGCCCAAATTTTAGGAACATAGAGAATACAGAACTCTTCACTTAGGTCCTTCGCTGGCTTCACGGAATCGTAGATAGACGGATGGAGCCTCTCACACTTTCCTTCAGTTGGGAAAAAGCTCAAGGAACGTGGTACCGGATTTTTTGAACCTCTAGGACCTCTTTTTTGAGATGTCTCGACTAAATTTAAATTTTAAATTTAATGAAAGCAATCTTTATTCTGGAAAGAGCGACAAAAAAGGTAGTAATATTTGTAAATTCGGGAAGAAGAGCCATGAAAGAAATGAGGGCGAGATTTGCTTTAGCTGTCGAACGACAGCACACGTGTAAGTTCAGATTGAAGAAAAACTCCGCTTATGATGCTTAGTCTTAAATCAAAATTCTACGTTCCATGCTTTAAAAGTTGATTGAGAAGGAATTTTTCTAGCAATTCAAGTTCTAATTAATGGCAGATTAAGTGATGATTTCAGCGAAACATTAAAGAATTTGTTATAGCCGTGGTGAACTAAACTTGTTGTTGTAAACCGGCTTTCATATTGGATGAGGACATGTTTTCGGTGCACTACAAGAACCGGTGGCAGCAACTATTAAATCGTTTCAGTGCATTCTTTCGAATCTTGCTCTTCGGAACCTCCTCGTATTCGACTAGAGGTAGATGCTGCTGGCCGTGCTGTGGAGAACGAAGTGCGTCTCGTTCTTGAGAATGCACTAGCTGTGGTCGAGCTCATTCGAGAAACTCTCGTTGTGCTTGCAATCAGTGCCATTGGAGGTTTCTGCCGCAATCCGAATTCTCTAGTTGCATTCGAACCAACGCCTAGAAATTCCGTTTGTAGGCTGTTGCCGACATTAACGACGAATGTCTTTTTTTACCTGAAGGCGTTTGTTTCGAGTCACAGCAATGCCCAACCCTGCTGCTGCAAGGAGAACAACAGCCGCGATGATAGCAATTATAGTGAAAAGACTGTAAAACAATTATTAGAGTCATCACACTTGTAGCAGAGTTCACAATTCCACGACTTCAAGACTAGCTCTTTCGAAATACGTTGCTTCCGTTGCAGCTTGCCTAATTTTGTTGCAATAGTTATGGGCTGCCCTGTATGATTCCTCTTCGTATCTTCCGTACGTATGGGTTTCAAGATTTCGCGATGGTGTTTGGGTGAAGAGGGGGAAGAGAAACACCTGAGAAGAATGTGCGGTTGGGCTAAGCAAGCTCAACCGTCGACTCCGGCGCATAGCCCTTAGTACGTAAGAACTCGTGGCCGCGCTTCTCTGACGCTCACCATTCTAACTGCAATCGCAGAGAGGCGCGTCAATTTCGGAACGCGGCGCGGCGCTGCTGGAGGGCGACCAGGAAGAAGGGACCTGGAGGTAGGACCAAGACGGGGGAGCTAGCAAAGAGAGACCAGCAAGGGTGATCTCTTTTTGCTAGCTCCGCTCGAGTGGTCAATAGGGGGAACAAAGAAGCGGGTCAGGAGGTGGCTCCAAGAAGAGGAGAGTGAGGAGACAATAAGGGCGATCTAGCAGGCGTTACTAATAAGGAAGACCAGAAAGTGAATCCAAGGAACCCAGTTAGGGTGACGTGCAGATCCAGAAGATGTGTCACCGATGTCGCGCAATGGGCGTCCGGATAAGCCGTGTCGCCGATATTGAGCCATGAGCGTGGGAGGATCATGAAAGGGAGAAGGTAGTAATGGAAACCTGGTGATTGCACCGGGACGGAGAAACAGCAAGAAAGTCCAGTAAGATGGTCAATGAAAGAACAAGAAATCTACTACCATGTATCTACCTCTTCCATCTACTCTACCATTATATAACTGAGTTAGCTGTTGATGCCGTTTGAGTGGTCTTACCCGCGTGGGAAAAATTTTCCGTTCATTCTTGGTTACCACAACATTTCCTCCTCCCGCCCCCCCCCCCCCCCTCCCCCTACAACCCTGTTCGGGCGTGCACAGGCGGCACTACGGTATCGGGGGCCATCAGGGGCCGCGGCGTAGAATACAGCTCCGCTTCTTGGACTGTCCGAATGGAGCCCCAGCCTCAGGCTCTTCTGGGATTTTAACCGTCGATGTTGGTGACGCACTACGATGTATATCACTATCTTCACCACATCCGGGGTATTTTTCGTGGACCTCGCCTTTGCCTCCAGCGATCACCGGAACTGGTGTTCCAATTGCCGACAATTCTTCGCCGTCTATAGCTCCCATTACATAGGCTTTCAGCAGGAAGAAACCATTAACGCTCATCCAAACCCGGGACCTTTGCCTCTTCCGTGGTGCCACCTACAACACCTCCAGGCAGGTCTCAGCACCAGAGGAAGTTTTCCAAGCACAAGGAAACACGACGAACACTCAGAAGCACATCGAATCATTTCAGACCGTGAGCCATCGCATGGATACCCTGCCTGCTGTTGAGCAACCAACCGCGGATGCATCAGAATAGCCCTTTTCAACGGCTCATGATAATGGAGTTGTCTTTTTGGTACTATTATATCAGGCTGAAAGCTTTTAGCGTTGGGTGCCACCAACCAAAGCAGAGAGCCTATTTCCAGGTACGGAAGAAGGTTGAGGAACTTCACAACGAGAACCATTTCGACTACACAGCGCTCACGGATCTTCTTCACACGTATTTTAAAGGACCCCAGAAGCGGTACCTATCGCGGCAGAAGCCAGCTGCGACTGCGGAAACGACGACATCGTCCGCCGACCGACCCAAAATCCTGGTGGGATCTGCTATGTCACGATTGAATACCGAGAGCGGGAAAGAGTTGGTTCTTGCCAAGTTTGTTTCGCGTCTCTGAGGGTACACGCTTTTTCGTGAGAAGGTACAATCCGACCACACTGTAGGATGCTCTGGGAAAAGGCAGGTTAGTAGAACAAGATTCTTTAGGAGTTGCTGCAGAGATTATTCTCCATCCGACTGGCCGGGTCAACAGCTGCGCCATGTTCTTCCTGTTCTGCCATCGAAAACGCTGTTTTAAGAGTTCCACATCACCCCTTTTTCGTTTGCCACTAGCATAACGAATCGCATCCGTCCGCGATGTTTTCATGCACGTCGGAAGATTAGCCCACAGTCGCTGTCCAGACATTGGCTGTCACTAGCGTAGCACCCGCTCTCCATCTGACACTGGGTAAGCCACCAAACCTCTCCAGACGACTCCGGACTACTTTCATCACACGCTGATTAATCTCATCCATGGGCACAGCACGTCTAGTTACGCCGCACGCATCAATCCTGCCAGTGTGGTCGACTGCGTCTCGACACATACTGGCACCTATAGCGGCTGTTTGTTACTTCTTAAACGGTTTGGTACAAGAGATATTCCTGTGTAGTTTTTTTGGGAGCAGCCTAGTGAAGCCATGAAACTGTAATTTAGGATCTGATTCCACTGGAGCGCGCAGGTGAATTCTTCGGAGCGTTTTAAAATCTGAACGTCCAGCTTCTCTCTGAAGGCTATCAGCGGATCGCAAACACTTGCGACAGCTCATCTCAGAGCCCTAAGCCTTCGCTAGTCTATCCTCGGCGAAAGTCGGTGTCTGCCGTATTGTACTAATTAGCTCATCGTGGAACGCGGACGTTGATAATTTGTCATTCTAAAGACTTAGGATTCTTTATCTCAGCGCCGAAACGAAGGGAGTGACAATTGTAATACATGTGTTTGTCAGTACCGTGTAAACATGAAGCTGAACATCCACGGATACGACTTTGTTCAGAGCTTCCAGTCAAGGGCCCGTTGGGTCTGTTACGTAGAAACCACAAGCGCCTCGTTCATAGAGCAGGAATGCACATTACAGAAAGCACGCCTGCCCAAGCAACTTTTCTGGACATTCGCTTCATCTACTTCTTCCGCGTCTCGGAATTCGCCATTGTGACCCGCACACGGCTGATTATAGGAATTCTCCTCGCTTCCATCGACCGGGGACGTTCCATGCGTCCTTTTCTCATAATGTTTGAAAGCGCTCCAAATGTCATCAGCATATCGGTCAACGTAAGGAATTTCGGAACGAAGCCGTTCGATGCAGATGAAGTCGTCCGTGCTGTCTCTCGTGGAAACGCGTCGCGAGCGATGCGCTTCACAGAGCCTCCAGTATCAATCGCCGCTAAGGACCCTCTGCATGCAAGCCACAACGTTATTTCCAGCCTGCACAGAAGGAATTGTTGCAATTCAAGGTCCTTTGCGACTACCTATCGTGAAGACTACCGTAGCCGATTCCGTCGCTAGAAACCCAACATATGCCACAAATTTTGATGTTATTACATGTGGACTTAACGCATAATAGACTTTGCTATTCAGTCTAGTACACCTTCCATAAACTTGCAAGGGAAGGACAATACAGTGTCCGGCAAAATTACCCGTGCACTAAAAATTCAATGCCATTTTAAAATCAAACTTCACAGATCATATCTGACTATCATATTTATCTACTACAAACATGACAATTCAAAGCATGCTAACAGTTTCCAAAATGATCGTCTTCAGCTTCCAAACAGTCCTTGAGACGTTCGAGAAACGCTTCGTAGATGGCGCGCAGGTACGCTTCATCAATTTCGTTCCAGGATTTCAAAAGCGGGGAGTCCAAAGTTGGGTGTCTTTTAGAGCAAGCTTTTTCTCTAAGACGGCCCACACAGAATAATCCATCAGGTTAAAGACCGGAGAACTGGAGGGCCCTTCGTCGTGTGTCAAATCAGGCAGCTGCTAGGCGCACCAGTCCTGGAGCACCTTCACTTTGTGTGATGGAGCAGAATCTTGTCGAAAGCACCAGTAGGCTTCCCCGAAATGGGAATCGGCTTATGGCTTGAGAACTTCTTCCAGGATATCTTTGTAAACCACTGCGTTGATTTTTACGCCAGCGTCGACGAAAGCAAGTGGTTTTTCCTGAAGATCTGGCTCCTCTCCAAACCATAATGGATTAGGGCTTTTTCGCACTTTCCTGAACTTGTCCTTCAGCGGCAGCACCAGCAAGCGAGTTCCCAATAATCTTCTCATTTTGGGAGTTGAAGGCTGGATTCAACATGTAAATCTTTTCATCGCTAAGAACGATCTCTCGAGCGCGAGCTACAGTGTATCGTTGTGGCATCTTTCCAATGTCCTCTTCTTCATAGTGTCCGTCAGGAGTTGGCGTTTCTGCAGACGATAAGGGAACTTGTTATGCTTTTCCCTGACTATCCTCCTTATTGACCTTTCGCTTATTCCTACGTCTTTTGCCACCTGAGGCATATAATCTCCTGGCGTTTCTCCGGATTTTTTCTCTCACGAGTTTTACATTTTTCCGGTTCGTGGAACGCTCTCTTCCTTTTACATCCTCTTCGACCTTCAATTATTTGCGGCGTTTTACTGTATCCTGGACCGTTCTTCGGGGCACGGAAAGGATCTTCACAATACCTCCAGTTTGATTGCCTGCCTTATGAAGCTAGATAACAACACTTCGTAGGATGGAACGCCTAATCATTTTGTGCTGAAGTACGTATGAATTCCACAAAGCTCAGTCAACATATATTAGGCGACTGAAGCGGGAAATTTCATGAAAAAAAAAATTAAAAAAGCGGTAAAAAACTAAAATGTTTAGGTGCTTGGGTAATTTTGCCGCACCCTGTAGGTGACCATGACACATGATGTCATTCGAAAGTAAAAGCCTAGAAATAGCCGCTCTCAACGTATTTGTTTCAAAGCTTCCGCACAATTATGCTTGATTTTATGGGTGGGCAGAGGGCGAACCCCTAGTTCAAGACTGCGGCCAAGTTTGCAGCCTTGCTTTCGCATTCGAGGACACACTATTCGCCCTTCGAGTGCAACACATTGTTCTACTATACTCTACGAAAACCTCTACGAGGTAAAAGGACATCTAGATTTTTTGGAATGATACACTGTTTCAACACCCGCTCCGGTATGTATCAGCAGTTCTGGATGAATCTAAACTTATAATGACGTCAGAGGTCGACTTCCGCGTTTCTTTGCTCTGCCAGAGTGTTTCACTCTTTTGACGAGATAAAGTATACTTGCCTTCCACTGTCCTATAAAAGAAAATATTGACATGCAATACTAGATCAATTTTTCATGAATATTCATTTATTTTTATTTATAGTATTCTCGAAACATTAGTTGCATTTGCTATTCATGTTGTTCTCATAAAAATTTATTTGCACTAAATTTTTGGTATTTTTTCAATAAGTACATATCTAAGTACCTGATGAAAGTTTAACTAATATAAAAAATTGAAAACTTTAATCGTGGAATACATAAATACAAGTACTTTATTACAAAAATGTAGTTGTACATAAAGGCCAGAAAACCTTACCGGACGCGGCCATGGTAGGCTGAAAAGTTCTCGGTTATTTTCATAGAAGTATCTTAGATTTTTTAGCTGGACTCTTCACTATGTTCTGCATATTTGCTGCAGTATCTGCGGGTAAAGACGAGTAAACCCTACAGACTCCATGTGAATAATTGGCGTGCATTAAAGAACTAATCTCTCCATTTTTAACATGAGTCCCGCTAGTACGGGAACCCTGCCTATAGGAAGCCCAAGAACTCATTTATAGCCTTCGCATGAGCACCTGAATGTGTTACATGATTACCATTGTTTTACCAATGTGATTATTTATACCTTGTTTAGAAAAGCCTAGCTCTTGCGAGGTGCTCTGACAGCGTTTCTAACATATCTTCCAAAGAGTCATCACTGGCTATAAACGAGTTGACGTCAAAAGAATCTCTAACACACATACATCTTCTACCCAGTTTACGCCAAGTTTCTGGTGGAACACCATTTCACGAGACCTTCCAAAGTATGTTCCAAGGAAATGCTTTATACGGATGACATGGTGTTCGCTATACGGATGACATTGTGTTCGCAAGGATGATCTCAAGCAGATGGTTCAAGCTTTTTGCGAGCATTTTCCATCTCAGACTGAACACAAAAGACCGAGTACCTAACGACTGACGTTAAAATACCATACGATCAACGCATCGACCTTGCCCACACTTCGGTTGGTTTCAAAGTGTTTTACATGGAATCGGCAGTAACGTCCGATGACGACCCTCAAGTGAGCTCGCGCGTTAGGAAAGCGATGTCCAAATTGCGGCCGTTAAGTGTTCTCAAGTGTATTCTGCGACAGGATGGTGTTGGATTGCTCGAAGTCAAAAATCTGTACAGCCGTCGTCCCGCCAGTAGCAATGTATAGAGCCAATGTTGACCTCTGCACAAGGGAGTTGAAACGGGCCTCAGATGGTGCGGCGGTGTTCTGCGCGGAAGGAAGATAGTGCCGGTAAGATAGGCCTTAGTTCGAAAGTGTTTTGAAAACGGCCTAGAAGGTACCAGCAGCAACGCGGTCTGATAGCTTACACACGGACATGAAAGTATCTGGAGTACACCCTGGTCAGTGCTTATGCTTCCTATGCCTAAACACTGTCCACCTCTGTAATATGACCTATTTACAGTTCTTGTACTCTGCCTGCTTTGCCAAGTGCTCGAGGATATAAGTACTCATTATCCAAACGTATGTACTGCTAAAAATACGAGGGCGCAAGGCCGAAAATTGTAAAGCAAACGTGATGTTGGGCACGAATTTGAAGGCGTTCGTAGAAAATTAGTTGAAAATTTCTTAAATTAAAATTAGGAAAATTACTCAAACAGGATATCATTGATAGCACGTAGCGGTACTTATGGCTTTTTCACGTGCAAAAGGACATAGATTAACCACTAGCCCATGAAGAATAAAAACAGGTATACTTTAAGATAGCATAAATTTGCAGAAGCATATTTTCAAAACTTACTTATGTCTTCTAAAGAAATCCTTCATTTGATCTTCACTTGGGCCTCTCACAGCCCCTATAAAAATTATTTAAGTGAAAATATAAATGTGGTAAGAGCAGCAACGTACTGAAATTGAGAATAACCTCTTTTCATGTCGATAATTAATTGCAGTATCGTTTTGCACTCCAAGAGACTTTTGACCGTACCGACGTAGCTCTGAGAAGAATTAGTTGCAACCGCATTAGGCACAACACCTACATGTTGTTAGAAAGAAAACAGAAATCTTCGAACGCTGCATTTTCCTTCATACTGCAGAGCACCAACTGCAAAAATTTCTACGGCGCATGTATGGAATTTGGACATAAAATAGATAGTTTTTGATCTATTTGCACGACAACAAGTTATTCCTTGTCTCTTCTTTCTATGACTACATTTTTATTCTTCGCATTTGATTTTTCGATGAATCGTAAGAATGATTCAACGTGTAGATTGAAATTTAATTCTCTGCAAAATGAACGTTGTCAAATTAGAACGCTAGACGTGTTATTTGACGCGAAGGAACCTTCAAATATGAATCATATGTTTCCATTCAGTACTTCGTATCACTGGCTTACGGATTCCTCACAGGTTCAATTTTACAGGTCATCTGGTGAGCTTTGAAAGCACTTCCCTAACCATTGTTTAGCTTCCACATTATAGGTTTGGCATTTAGTGCCAGCCCTCCATGTATATCCTATCGTTTAGTAGTACGTTGAGATGAAAGAGCTGCTTTTCTTCAAAGGCAAGGTGAGTATGCAAAGTATCTTATTTAAAGAGGCAACACAGCACAACAGTTTCAATAACTCCTCGATGATTTTCAGATTCGCACTCGTTCTGGCATGTCTCTATTAATATAATAATTATTTAGGTGGCAGCAACTGTAGCTCCATCGTCGCACGATTACTGTGCCTGTTAGCCTTAACCACTTGGAGGAATTAGTTCTTTTACTAATAAAGCATACTACAATACAGGTGCGCAAAAATTACGCGCACAATGATATCACCATGGAACTTCAACACAAATGCGGATTCGAAACGAAACTTAACCCATAACTTCTTTATTCCATTAGTAATAAAAACATATCAAAGTCATTCGAAGTGGCCGTCTTTCTTATGAACACAACTTCTCAGTCGAGTAACGAGCGCATCACACACGGCACGGAGGTAGTCTTCGCTCATGTCCTTCCATACGTCAGTCAGGGAAGCTTTCAGAGATGCCAAACTTGTGTTTCGAGTAGTACGAACTTTGCTCTCAGTAACAGAGAGACAGAGAAATCGAGAGGATTAAAATCCGGTGAATTCGAAGGACAGTCTTCGTGCGGGGGCTCACCTTTGCACCCCTGCTGCGTTGTCCTCGCCTTGTGTGCAGGCGCATAATCCAGCTGGAAGCACCATCTGTCATTACCGAAGTGTGCATTGGCCCACGGCTTCAACACGTCCTCCAAAATCGTTTTCTGGCACTCGTCCTTGTTAATTTTGACGCCGGATTCGACAAAAACTAATGGAGACTTGCCGTTTGAAGTAATCGCACCCCAAACCTCAACTCAAACCGGATGTGCCATCCTACCGAGCAGTTTCCTGTCGCGGATAGCAGCTCCAACATTCTGTGAGAGAATGCGATAGTTTTGACGATTCATCGTGGGTTTCAAGGTGAGGACTTTCTTATCAGAAAAAACGGTCGCGCGGTGCGTGCCATTCGCGAACCGCTTCAGCAAGTTCTCGCATCTTCATGCGCTGCTGTATTGTTGCATTTTAACTGATTGGTTAAGATTTGAGGGATTTATTTTTTATTCTGACGTCTATATCATTTACAGAAGTTTCCTGCGCACTTTCTAGCTGCATACTATGGTATTCAACATGATGATGTATAAATGTTCAACACCAATGATATACAGTTATAAAGTGCTTGAAGCAGCACTGGGCACAACACAGGCAGCATATAAAAGCTACAGGTTCCTTACAGTTTGTTGCCCTACGTCGACCAATGACCTCGGGTAAAACCGTCTTACTTCTCAAAAGAGACAAGGACGTGACGTCACAGATGGTTGATATGTGAAGGGAAGTCTGTGGATTTCGCAATTTGACTTAAACGGCCATCGATACAATCTTTCACTCATCTTTGCCTATCACCTGGAAATCAGAGGTCCGCTGGTTTTCCAAAACCTAACACCAACAATTGCCGCCAATGCTCGAGTGGTGATCCACCTGCTCACGCTGAAGGGTGGCCCAACTTTAGACAAGAAACTTTCGAGGGAAGAAATTAAGCTGTCCGAACGGATGGCCAGCATGCTCAAGACTTTGAAGCACGTCAACTTGAAATTGACGAAGACGAACAGCTGGAAGTGGTGGAAAACAGGAAGAGGGTTGGGATCCGCAAGATGAACTGATGGACGTGGAAAGGCAAGTAAGCAGTGGACATATGATAACGTTTTCGGGTGGAACTCTTGTTTCGGAGGAATAGGTACGCCATCAATTCGATTTCGTCTATGGAGCCGATGTCATTGGTCCATGCATGGAAGCAAACTATGAGGAGCCTGCAGCTTTTATACGCTATCTGTAATGTGACCAGTGCTTCTGTTTCATGCACTTTGTGCCTGCGTATCACTGATGTTAAACACGTTTATACATCATTATGTTGATCAGCTTTCTCATTGCCTTTTGGTTAAAAAGCCGGTCAGTAATAAACAAAGCTACTCTCCACGACATGCATCTGGAAAAATTGCGCAGAAAACATCTAAAATGGTAAAGACGTCAGAATTCCTCAAATCTCAACCAATCAGTTGAAGTGCAAAAAAGCAGCAGCGCAGAAAAGTCGAACTCCCGACCTCCCCCTCATGGAGCAATGTCGCTATCTACTGCGCTCCGGGCTACTACCCGCCTGCGGCATCGCGGGCGTACAAGACCTCTGAACACGTAAGGTCCGATTTCATTGTAAATTCAGGGACCGCCCAGCTCCTTGGGTTTAACGACATATCAAAAAATAAACACTTCTTTATACCATTTGAGGGTGATGATTCTTCCTATATGACTCGCTCTCCCTGCTCAGACATACGCTTCGACCCTTCACTTTTCAGAGCTTAAGAAATTTCCTGCGAGACGTTTCGTAATCGTTTCATTGTCCTTTTTTGCTTCGCTGTGCATTGCCAACTCACTATCAGTGGGTAGTGGCTCGTTGGCGTTTTAATGCTCTTTTTTGTTTGCTCTGTAGGCGCAAAGTAACTCTGGGGAGGGCTTCCCTTGTAAGGCAGTCAAACACGACATCTTTTACGTAGCACTGTTCTACTCCAGTAGTGAGTTGAGCTAGGACAGTAATGATGTAATTGGGCATTCATATGTCTTCCTACCAGGGCATATAACCACTTAATTCAAGGTAACACACTACAAGCTGCTTTGCGCGCTGGTGACTTCTACTGGACAATGAAATAAACGCGTAGTTACTGATGTGTTCCGTTTTTAAGAGGTTGGGTACCCCTATTATATCGCTTATCCGGTTGTATCCGAATCGGATATCCGAAATCCGGCTCGGCCGAAAATGGCGCTTTCTGAATCATCCAAAGATCCGGGATTTTCGAAATTGCCCTCATCTGAATCATCCGAAGATCCGGGGTCTTCGAAATCGCCCTCATCTAAAATCGTCCGAAGATCCGGGGCTTGGAAAATGGCCTATCCGAATCATCCGATGATCCGGAAAATCGGAGTCGGACCCAGTGTCTACTATACACCATTCGTCGAGGAACATTGAGAACATTGGCGATGAAAACAACGCTGTGACCAGAAAGGTGCAGGGAGATGATGGCCGACCGTTTCGGATTTCGCTTTGCCATTACCGCTCTGTAAGCACTCATGGGCTCAAACTTGGAATGCATTTGCGTGTGGTATAAAAAGTTGAATCCAGTTCTGCTAGTTGTGGACTGCGTCCTACCCTGTGCGGGTAATTTTTGCACACCCTGCACACAGGTGATGGGAAAAAGTGTGCAATTCCAAGCAGAGAGGGTTAAATCGAGAAGGAGCAGATGCAACTTTTTTTTTAGCAGAACGGTTAATTGCAGAACTTTTCTCGGTTAGATGTTAAATTTATTAGGCTAGGCTTCTCTAAATTCTCCTAGATGGATGATATGTCAATTTCTCCTTTTGCTTGAAAGTTCTGGCAATTCGCTGGTGTGGCCCGTACGATTCTCCATGTTGGTGGAGCTTCGTGGATCCCTCACCCAACGTATTCGCCGGACATCTCTCCATGCGACTACCACTACTTCTTGAGCCTATAGGACTTCGTGGTCGGAAGGGAAACAAAGACCCAAACAGACCTCGGCTGTGGATCAGCAACAGGCCCAAGCAGTTCTGGAAGGATGGAATCAAGAAGGTGGCTGATCAATGGCAGCAAGGTCATTGACCTTAATGCCGAATACATTCCTCAGCACCGTTGAGCTGTAATTGAGTTATAAAGAGATAAAGAAATTTGCTGAATTTGTCTCATCATTTTTGGCTCACCCTAATATTTTCAAAAATTTTACCAGTTGTCGTGCTACATATTTCATTCCCGCTGAGACTGAACACTATCCTCCGTCATAAGCAAAGCAGAGAGCAGTCACCTCACCCACACAACCGGTATGGATTCTCATGAAACGATTATGGATTGCCTGTTGAATTACTTAACGGCTCACATTTTTTACAAGGTCCAACGAACTGCACATTGACCTTTCTGGCCTATACTTTACTTCGCGACGACCTCCACCAAATTCTTTTTATGCTGCAATATTATCAGATGCTCTGAGCTGTGCAACCAAGCTCACGTTCCTCACAATTATAAGGTAACCCCTTTATTCAATGAATGTCGCATAAAGTTCTTAAGAAAGTAGATCCCATCAGCAGCGTCCTGAGGACGCAGATTGCAGCCCTAATCTTCAAGTTTATTTTTATTTCTTTTGCTTCCTCTTAGCACTTCTTATGGTGATAAAGGAACTAAGAAGGGAGACCGTATCTGTGTTTATTTGCTTTACAAATTTGGAATACGTAGAACCGAGAGGTTTTCAGTTGAGAGCGTTTGTAAACTAACCTCGAACGATTCGTACATCCCATTACATCCGCTGCTGTCACAATTGCATAAAATGCGAAATCCTCCGCTCCGATTCATGAAGGCTTCGTCTTAAAACAACTTTGAAGAAACTGGATATATCTCAATACCCATACTAATAACTAGTATTTAGTATAAACAGAATAGCAAAAGGTGAAAGAAAAAGAAGGTGGAAACGTTGACATGGTTTTCTCTTTTTGAAACAGCATCGTTCAATTGCCGTCAATTCTCGTTAGTAAAACTGTTCCCTTGTGTTCAGTACGATACTCTGCTTGAACGCACCATTCATCCTGTATTTGCCAAGTCATCCCGACCTCTAATTAAAAAATCGTTCTCGGTAGTAGTAGCGAGTCTGCCACTTTTCTTATTTGATAACCTGTTTTAGGTTTTTTAGGGAAGCGCATCATCTCAAAAAACTAAAGTAAAAAGCAAAGTGGATACAGCAATACGCAGATGAGTTTCACAGTCTTGTGATCTCCTTAGCAACGTTCTTGATAAGGAGTTGTAACGGATTCATGTTTTGTGTAATTCTGTTGTTTCTTTGGCGTCATTGTTTTCGCGCTTCGCAATTTCTACGTTTTGCTCCGCGTGGACTGCATTTTCGTCAAGAAGTGTGTATTAGTCTCGCGCCCTACCGGAACCCAATGAAATGCGCGTTTCCGGTAGTTGTGGGTTGTGTTCTACCTCAGCCGCAGTTAGCGGCTCTTCAACAGAGCTCTCATAAAGACGACCGACCTTAGTGCTGGACATCGATAGGAAACTCGATCGGCTGTGAAAACAGTTCGGAACCGTATGGCCTAGCAGGATGAATCGACGTATCACTAACGATATACTAAATTCTTGCGTTGAATATGCCTTCTTTAATGATACTGTTTCGAACTATGCAATCCAATTTTACTCTCCATGAGACAACACTCATCGTTCGTTTGTTCAACTTTTCTACCACCTTCTTAGATCTTACCACGGACCCTCGGGTCTCCCTTACTCCCCATCTGCCCTAGGGTTTAAACCTATCACGGCCGCACACTTTGCCCTGAACCTTTGGTTAGTCTTATTTTTATATCTTTAATTATAGTCAAGGTTTCACGCTTAGAAATTTATTCGTCTGATACACATTGAGATTGCTTCTCGCATTTCGATGCTGTGTCACATTGTTCAATCAAGCGATGATAAAAACGTAATTAGCAGTACTGTAGAATATCACCTACCAATTTACATCAACAACTGCAAAGTGCTTGAAAAATCTAAGCAAAATGAAAGGGAGTGGTGTTTAGAGAGTATATTGTCATGCGGTGTGGTGGAGCTAAACAGGCTGGTGTGCGCACAACATGCTGTAAATGAATTTTATACAGGAGCACAACTTACGAGGGAGGTCACTGAACTCGGTTCGGAGATTCTGAACGAGACCTATATTGTCTTGTAGGGCATCGGACGAGGATCACGGAACTGTTTCGTTTTTGCTAATTGCTCCTGGGTGGTCCAAATATGGCAAAAAAAGGTTTCACTTCAGGGCGGGCTGATAAGGCATAAGTGACACCTGGAATGGTCCTGTCGTGCTCAGAACTTAACTTACAAAGGTTTGGGGCTCATTTTAAAGTTAGAATATAGTAATACGATAATTTCCTACGTTTCCTAGACGAAGCTGCAGTGCACATTCAAGTGATTCATTCTCATCCTGGAGGTATATGCGATTTGCTCTGAAGGGCTCCCTTTTTGGCTAATAAAGAGTACATTTTGGCTTCGGTAGGATACCTTCTTCACTTCCTAACCCCGCTTTCAACCTGTTGTCAGATGTAAAGAAGCTAGTTTTGTCTTGTAGGCTGACGTCGAGCATCCATTAAACTACCCTTGTCACGCTGAGGAAGCTCTAGTTAGATGCTACCCCCATATGACTGTTTCCGAATGTTCTCAATTAGTTTTGAAAGTGCTTCTCTCTGCCACCTCATTGACAAGTATTGAGTTGACACGTTCATCGCTCTTCCGATTTCTTTACAGACTGTTTTTTATTCTACGCAGCTTTCACTATCACTATTTCAGCTCACTGTTACCAAGTACAACATATTTTATCCACGTCATGGTATTTATCTAGCTGTGCATTTTTTCCTGACTATTTTCCTATACACTTACAATAGACGGGTTGGTGCATTGCAGCTATGACCACTTGCACTCACTCCCTCAACTCTGGAGACCGAAAAAGGTTTCTCGTCCCAAATTCATCTATAGGATTATCTGGGATGCAGATCACCAATCTGGCAACTATTTCCGTTGAAATGATGGATGACAGAAGGTTACGGTGGGTAAGCGTTAGTAACGGGGTGTACGCAGAATAATCGGCACTGCTGCTTTTCATGACTCCAGAGGTCGAGGAGAGGACGAAAGAAAAAATTTCGCCAAAAAACGCTCACGGAAGTTATTTGCTGACCACGAATATGATACCTGTTTTTAAAATTTCGCTATATTACGGCAGGTTACGGTAAATATGGGTGTGTAAAGCTATCTCCGTTAGCAGGATTGCTTTCTTCTCCAATGTGGTCAAGCTTATTTTCCAACCTTCAACTTCAACCCTTGATGGAAAGTAGTGCAAGAAAAGTGATAATTTAAAAAAAGAGTGACAGATTCGTGGTCAGCAGCTTAAATAAATCCCAAAGGCGAAATCGGTACCCTTATTCACCACTAGCCAATAATACGGTAACCGGAATCGAACCCTCGACCCGCTCCCGTAAATCCGCCGCACTATCCACTCGGCCATCCAGGCCATCTGACACCATTGATGCGAATGAATCACTTGAATGTGCACTGCAGCTTCGTCTAGGAAACGTAGAAAATTATCGTATTACTATATTCTAACTTTAATTTGAGCCCCAAACCTTTGTAAGTTAAGTTCTGAGCATGACAGGACCATTCCAGGTGTCACTTGTGCCTTATCAGCCCGCCCTGAAGTGAAACCTTTTTTTGCCATATTTGGACCACCCAGGAGCAATTAGCAAAAACGAAACACAGTTCCGTGATCCTCGTCCGATGTCCTACAAGACAATATAGGTCTCTTCAGAATCTCCGGACCGAGTTCATTGACCCCCTCGTTAGCGAACATGGCGAAACAAAGAAACTAGAAAAAAGTAGAACGGTTACTACACGTCCAAAATAGCAATGTGGAGTTCCCATAAGAAGAAAAATTCTGGGACGAAACGCATCGCGAAGGTTGCGTTGTCATATTCTGCAGATCATTTGTAATTGCCCTGAAAGTAGGAACAGCTCACCTTTAAATTTTCCTGTTTGCAACAGCACTCCTTGTTTAGTAAAACTGCACGACACTCCCTCCACTCGTTGCTGTAAAAACAGAAGTGGCAGTTAATAGTTAACATTATAGGACTAAATATTTTACAAGTTTTACAAGTTTAAGTAAAACTAAAAATACTGCTAACAACTTTGAATTTTAAGAAAAGTTAAGATTTAAATTTTGAGGCTGGAAAGTTCAAAACACCAGCCTTTATGCGACGCTCTACACGTAATGTGCTACGAGGTTATCCACGAGACGACGAACGTCTAAGGTTGGTGAAGTTAAACCCCCTCCCCCTTATTCGAACATAGGCGTCCGCGTATACCATCCACTCAGGACCTGGCTTCATTGCTGGTTACACTCATTTGTGGTGCATAAAGTCGACTTCTACAGAATTTTTTAACCTTGATAGGCCACCGCCTGTATACTTCCTCATCGAAAACAGTAGTCCAAATGCAGCTTTGTCAGCCGAAGAAAGTAGTTTGCAATAAAAGTGACAAGAAAGTAAAAAGTACTCAGTCAATCGCTTTGTAGTATGTCCCACTAATTCTACTCCTACGAGTAAAATGCTTATTTGGGCTAGAAGATGACTTGTCGTGATGCCGAAAAGCATGTTGATCTCCAGTTGTTCGAGACCTTGAACAAAGCTGGGATGTCCTTGTTGTAGATAAACGAACAAGTTTTTCAGCACAGATCGAACCTCGCTAACATAATCTCACCTAATGAATATTAAACGACAGAATGAAGCGGAAGGGCATTGTATTTTGACCTACTCGGCTGATGCGATCTAAACGTCTAACCATAGGTGAATTTGTGCTTGCGCGTGATAATTAACGAAATGGGTCAAGAATAATGACTAAAGATTAGAACTTTTCCACTTACGCGGGCAATTCCAAGTGTCATTCGTTTACGGAACCTCGCTGAGCCACGTTGAAAGCCGAGTGGCACTTCCAAATAGCAGCCTGTCGCCGTATCATCGGTAGGTTCATCGTATTTCTTAAGACAAGAAAGTCTTGTAACGGGAAACCCAAAATATTCTATTCCAAATCAAAAGAAAGCTTTATGATGTAAAGAGTGTTATAGATGTCAGTTATCTTTTTCTATATGCCAAAAACACTTGTCCTAATCTACTGAATTTCAAAAAGAAAATCTTGGATAGGTTTCCAAAGCTGAAACAGAATAGGTTAAAATAGGTTAAAAAATTCGCCTAAATCTCGTACAATAGCGGAAAAAGGCCTTACTGGGACTGTGCTGGCCACGAATCTAATTTCCGTCTTTAGAATTACGGCTGATTACAGAAGACTATGGTGGATATGAGTGAGTGAAGATGATAGTCAGACTAATCGACTTGGCCGAAACTTAGCATGGTTTATGGCTTGAAGCACTAAGCACGAACGTAAAGTACGAGCTGGCACTGCATATCAAGAACAAGGATCCAATGTCCTGCAAAGCATTAAACAACCTGCTTTAGGTACTCGCAGCTCATTCTTGTGTTCCTAAACTGACGTCCCATAACTATATAAAAAAAAGTACTTTAAATGAATCTGTAAACGATCTTTGACGGACAAAATAAGGCGGTATTGTCTACCTCAAAAAGGAAACACTACGGATTGATTCTCCAGCAACGAAATACCGGATGTTCGTAATCACACCTGCCCTATATGGGTATAGTAGTGCACGGATTCCAAAGCACCAGGACCGTCTACCGCGCATTCTATGGGTCGCCGATTTGAGGGGGTAGAAAACTCAGTGCTGGCCAGAAATTAGCTCAGTTGGGGTGAGTGTCAGGGAAGCGGTTGCATAAGACGCACATAGTTTTTGCCTGACGAGTTCGTTTTGCACTGTTATATAACAGGGCGGATCTTCGTAATTTCTAATCACCGCTTGCTCTACCCATTATGCCAACTGAGTTGTTTTCAGACCCTCACTGGATGGTTGGCGGCCTGATGCTGCCTGCGGAGTTCGCCGGCTGCACTCCCGTGCCTAGAAACTTCGCTCAAAACAATCAGAGTGGCCAGCTGTAGTTTTGCACTTCGATTTTTCCTCGACACTTCCGATTCGATAATGGGATTTCAGCGATGCTGATGGCATTCCTAGGTCAATAAGATGGCTCTAGCCATTCCCTTGTAAGACAGTGTATTAGGTGGATAGATTCGGTTCTAAGCTAACAAACAAGAGAGTGGAATGGAAACCAATTACATCTGCTGATGCCGTGCTCGCGAAGCAGCTGATCGAAGCTACGATTGACTTGGAATAGAAGATAGCCAGCAAAAGGTGTAGAAACAGAATGCAACCTAAAAATATCAAAATTATAAGTTGATTTGAGTCAACCTTATCCTTGTTTTATGGAGCTGAAAAATGTGAGTGATGCTCTCATATGTTTCCTATACAAGCAGGATATAGTGAATGGAATACATGGTCCGATGCATAGCATACTGCAGTCGTAAATCATAGATATTTGCCCATTCCTCGAACTTACTACGACTGCGTAAGCCCTAGTTTATACTTGCGCCGCTACGCGGCGCGGCACCACCATCGCCATAGATATCGATTTTTCACGCCGCTCCCCGTTCAATATCTATCTCGACCATCGCGAAAAAAAAACTATGGCTTCTAGCTAACGCTTGGGATGGCAGACATCATATCATCCCATCTTGTATAATGTTTATAATGTTTCTGTGCCTCGAGGTTGCTAGATTGAGCTATTTATTGGCCTGACGTTTCGTTTTGTGAAAATATTTCGCTACAGGTCTACCAACGTCGAGTGCTAGCGAGTCGCTACACTCAAGATGATGGAGCATAGTGCCTCTGAAGACGACGAGGCGTTCGAAACGTAAAGCAACAAATAGTTCCACCTAACAACCTCAAGAAACAGAAACATTATAAACATTGACAACAGCAATGCTGATGTTTCAAGGTGAGAGAACATGGAGTCTATCATGTAAACTCTTTTGCCGATGAAGAGTAACACAAATATATTTCAATGTAAACTCGTACAACAACGCTACACTTAAATAATCTATGAAAAATGTATGTTGGTTGGTTAACTGTTAATGTTCTAATTATAACCGTTCACCAAGATTGTTTTTCTTCTTCGAATTACGTTTCGACAAGTTTTCCTTATTCAAAGCAACTGGCAGAAACTACCTGACTTAATCAGACTGAAGATCTTATCCTTGGGGCTGAAGCTCATTCACCCACGTCTACGTCCAACTGCAGAATGTTTGGTGGTCCACATAGGCATGCACACCAAAAGATTGTTGTCCATTTAAAAGCTGTGGCGTAGGGTCGTCTCTTTATTTCGTTGAAATTAGTACTCTGTAGTTTGAAATGATGTTTGGGCTGGTAATGTCGTAGATGTTTCCGACTATTCAAGTTTCTGAAGAGGGCAGAACTCGCCAAAACTAAGCCGAATAAAAAATTGGACAACAATCTTGGTGGACGGATGTAACAAAAACACTAACAGTTAAATAACGCCATGCCAATGTTCATCAAAAGGCAGACTTGGGCATATGTTGGTCTCCTCTATGCAAGATTGCCACAGTGACCGCTTTTGTTGGTGACGGAAATAGGCGCAATGCGCGGAAGAGTATCAGTACTCAAACACAGGTACAAGGAGACGTGGCATTTCCCACGCGTAGGACGAGTTTTTACCCGTTTAGTTCGCGGGAGACGCATTTAACCTAAGCCCTTCTCGTTGCAACCTGCATTACACGCATGTACGCGTAAGGTTGTGTACAATGTAGGAAATTCCACGCCGCCATATTCGGCTGCTACGTTCTGCTGCACGGCTAACGGCGTGCCTCGCACTAGCGCGCTTCGCGCAACTTTGCAGCACACTGATCTATGGAAAGTAGTTTGCGTTAAACTTAAAATTCGCTAACATCTGGGATCTGCTTTATTGGCATCACGCCGTTCATCACTTCTTTACGTTCATCATACATTTTCTCCGAACCCTCCAGTAACGTCATTGGTTTGTGCTGCGCAGTACTTTTGCCTTCAGGTGGCCGCTCCGCAACCGTTCTCAAGCGCAACAGTTTGTGTTTCCGGATATGGTTGACACGCCTTCCGAATCCAGACGCTAGATTCCCCTCAGCGTTTCTTAATACTGGATATAACTACTGTCCGACTTTACTGGTCTGCTCCCCCTCCCCTCCCTTCCGTCCCCCACCTTCCCGGCCTCAACTCCTGGTCCACTTCCTCGTTTCCACTATTGACCCCTTTGCTGGTCTCTTCTTGCTGGTTTCTTCACACTGGTCCCTCTTCCAGGTTGTTCCTTCCTTCTTGGCAGCTCTCCTGGTCCACCCTAGAGGTCCCCCTTACTTCTTTTCTCCACCACCCCCTTAGTGGGCTTCCCATGCTCGCGGCAGATGTCGGTGACACGAATTCAAAATCAGGGCGATCAGAATCGCATGCAAGTGCCGCTGTCTCAGGCGGGAGAAGGCTGCGCTTCCTCGGCTGCAGCAGCACCCCACGTTGAACTCTGAGTGCGGCCGCTCGTCGTACGACGACATTGTCACCTCTTTTGACTCCAGACGCCTGTTGCGCGCGTATGGAACCCTCTTTTATATCCAGACGCTCAGAAACACGCGCAGATGCCGCTGCGTCAAGCAGGAGGAGGCTGCGCTTCTTCTACCGCAGCAAAATCCCATGTTGAACGGCACATTTTGTCCGCGAGGAGTTCAATGAGACGTATATGAGGTGTATCTTACGCAGGTTTCTAACTTTTTCTAAGAGGTAAGGGGGACCGCCAGGGTAGACCACGAGAGCTGCCAGAAAGGAAGAAACAAACAGGAAGAGGGACCTGTGTGAGGAAGCCAGCAAGAAGAGACCAGCAAAGGGGTCAATAGTGGAAACAAGGAAGTGGACCAGGAAATGAGGCCGGGAAGGTGGGGGACGGAAGGGAGGGGAGCAGTCCAGTAAAGGCGGATGAGCAATTATATCCAGTATTAAGAAACGAGTGAGGGAAATCTAGCGTCTGGATTTGGAAGGCGTGTCAACGATATCCGGAAACACACACTGTTAGAAACGGTTGCAGAGCAGCCACCTGAAGGCAAAAGCACTGCGCAGCACAAACCAACGGCGTTACTGGACGGTCCGGAGAAAATATATGGTGAACGTAAAGAAGTGATGAACGGCGTGATGCCAATAAAGTACGCAGCAGATCCTGATGTTAGCGAATTTATGTTTAACGAAAACTACTTTCCGTAGGTCAGTGATGCTGCAAAGTTGCGCGAAGTTCGCAAGTGCGAGGCACGCCGTTAGGCGTGTCGTAGCATTTGTTGTCAAAACGTCGATTTTTCTGAAATTGGTCGCGAGTAACACCATTCGATAGAGCTTTTCGAGGTGAACAGAATGATACCATTGCGAGCGGTGAAAATTCAAATATGGGCGAGTAAAGGCGGAAGAAACGTTCTTCAGGGCGCACTACAAATGTAAGATGGACAGTCTTAGTGCAGTTCCTTAGTAGAACGACAGGGAATTTTCGATAAAAGTCCCTAAACGCTCGCTCTTCAGGTTGTCGTGCCCACTCTATTGATTCCGTCGGACCCTTATGCATTTCTTCTAACCATAAGATTTATGTGTCAGAAAATAGAAGTTGAGCTGCTTGCTGAGCTCAAATATATGTTTACCAGACGGCCTGAAGGCCGCCAAACTTCTGGTTGAGTCATCGCCCAAACCCTGAGAATAGAACACCCCGAACGTCTTCTTCTCTTTAGACCTTCTCTCATTCATTACAGTAAAAAAACTGGTTTTGCTATATAAAATGGTATAGCGGAATAGGGCAAAACAGGTCCATCAACTTCACTGGACCCCCCCCCCCCCCTTAACTGGCCCCTTATCATTGCTTCCCCTTCATTGTCAGCCCTTTTTCGGTTCACCCTTCACTAGTCCCCCTTCTCCTTCATCGGACCCTACTACTGTTCCCACCTTCACTGGACCTCCCTTTACTGGTCCCCTCTTCACTGGTCCCTTATCCTTCACCGATCCCCATTACTGGTCCCACCCTCACTGGTCCCCTTTTATTAATCAACCCTTTTCCGGTCCCCATTCACTGGACCCTTTCCCCCCCCCCCCCCATTCACCGATCCCCATTACTGGTATCTTCCTCACCGCTCTCCCCTTCACCTGGTTTCCTCTTTCACTGGTCAACTTTCTATCGGTCCCCCTTCACTGGACCCCTCCCCTAACTCACCGGTCCCCCTTCACTGGATCCCCCCCCCCTCACCGGTCCCCATTTCTGATCCCACCTTCACTGGTCTGTCTTTTATTGGTTAACCCTTTACCGGTCCCCCCTTAACTGGTGACAACTACTCCTTCAGCACTTGTGTGCAAATAAACACACACTCACTCACACACAGTCAAACGACCGTTCTCGCTTATATATAGTAGGATAGGATAGGATAGGATAGGATTTTCACAAGTGCTTGATTTTTAAATGAGCTTGAACTACTGTTGCTCCCTTGCGAATTTACGTTCCGCTGCAGGTCACCTCACGATTCACATCAAAATTTACTAATGCGTGTTTCTTCATAAGGTCTGAGTAGGTTTGTGGATGCAATCTCATTAACCTTATGCACACATTTAAATACCACTTCAAATGGGAACACGTACAACATTACGTGAAACGTGAGGCGGCAACTAGACTCTCGAGGAAGATGAGGGGGTTAGAGGTGAATAGAGGGCGCTTGACGACGAGGTGTAGAAGGCGCACCTCGTTATAAAGTATACCCCTCCCCCTCTTTAGGGTTGCACCTGTTTGTGAACGAAACAGAGTAAGGCGCAATCGCACATTAGAGGGGTTGGTGAAATTAAATAATTCACCTATGATATGACTGAGCACATCATAGATAAATCATTCCAACCTAGCAATTCACGTTTATGATGTCAATTTAAAAGAAAAATAGAAAAAAATACTCACCTAGGGGTGAATTATTCAATTTCACCAACCCCTCTAATCTGCGATTGCACCCAGAGTAAAAGCGAGTGACAGAACGCATTACTCGTTACGGCAACGAGTCCGGCTTATTCCTTGCAAGACAGACCCTTATGCGGCTTTCACACTGCCGTTGCTGTTGCGCTACGGAGGCCGTAATGATGAAGCATACCGCAGAGTCGCAGAATAGCAGCAACTGCAATGGGGGGGGGGGGCTTTTACACTGCTGTTGCCACAACCCCTCGTCAGCAGCAACGCTATCGGTTGCGCAACGGTTGCACAGCCTCACCAACAAAGAATGATCGCCATCATTCCTCAGACACTGCGCGAGATCGCCTGTAGGTTAAAATGACGTATTTTGATGTCAAAAGTGACCAGTAGGAGGTATTTTGGAGTGGAGATTCAGTGAGCGCTCTACTACCGATCAGGCCACCACCGCTAGCGGGATACGCTACGCAAGCAATTGTAGGCCTGAAGAGGTCATTTTGCGTGATAGGTCTCAATCGCGCGGTAGGTGGACGAAGTGAATGCACACAATCCAGTTGGTTTCTGTAACCGTTTAGAATTAAAATGCTTATTCACTCTATTTAAGGAAAACATAAGAACCAAACAAGATTATAGAAATGATGACCAGGTTGGGAGGAAATGAAGTTCCCGAAGGGTAGCAAAACAATCATAATCATCATTTTCATTCGCGTCTGTTCCGCTTGGTGGCGGGGTCCGCTCTTCGTGTGCGCTGACGCCAATTCTCCCGATCAAATGTTTGACCAGAGTGCACATTAGCCATCTCTAATCGTAAGTCCAAATGCAACATATCTAGCGAACGTTGCTTCGGGCGGGTGCAATCCTAGTTGGTGGTGGCCACTCTCAAATCATTTCATAAGATATGAATGTGTTCAATACTGAAATATATTAAACTTACTAACTCCTTAGAAAACAACTGTACTAATGGAGTCAAAATGAATAGCACAGAAAACATGAAAATATATAACATTTGCGAGCTAGGTTGGAACGTTTGCAGATGACTAAGAGGTAAAGTACCTTGCCGTACCTGTGTCCAACGATTGATAGATGTTGTCTTGGCCTGTAGTTGTTTCATTTTACTGATGTTTTCCGTTTTAGTACTTGAAGATTACCAATTTTCAGTGCAGATCTAATAAGGAAGGCCTATCCTTGCTACATTTGTACCGAGAATGGTCCTTTTTAGGTTCCCCTCTCTCGATTAATACTTCGAAGAACTGAGTCTATCTGGGGCGAGATTCATCAACGACTTAGGGCAAAAATACGGAGAAAACACTGCTGAAATCCCTAATAGCGCGGCTTATCAACAAGCGATATGTTGAAATGTTTCACTGATAAGCCGCGCTATCAAGGATTTCGGCAGTATTTTTAGACTGCTGTAAGTTGTTGATGAATCTGGCCCCAGGTTAACGTAGTTTATTATTTCCACATGCTGTAGCTCATTTATTGTATTTCGTTATGTCGGGAAATCGTTTAAGAGCGGCCACCACCAACTAGGATTGCACCTTCGGGCGTTCCCTGGGCAGCTTCCCAAGGTTTAGGTCTATCTTCCAGACGGTGTCGTCGTTAGCGCGAAGGACGTGGCCATACCAGCGAAGACGAGATTCGCGCAGCTTCACGGCTATCGGGGCGACAGCGTACCTCTGTCGTATGGTCTCGTTGCGAACGCGGTCCAAACGCGTAACTCCAGCCGTCCACCGTAGCATTTTCGTTTCCATTACACTGAGGCGGTTCTCAATTTCCTTCTTCTCGCGCCAGCCCTCAGCCCCGTACGACGCTACTGGGCGGACGAGTGTCCTATAAACCTTCGATTTGAGGTATAATTTTGAGGGATAGCAAAGTATTCTGATGAAATGTTTAAAACTACAATATCCTATTAGGTGAAACCACCAAAGTTTCCGGTCATCGCCATGGTGGGTGCGGGTGCTTTATACCAAATAGTGGAATTTTGATTTCTTAAAAATCTGTCAGCTTGCTGCATCCTAATCTACTAAACAATTTTTCCGATTCATCCTGCCAATTTTTAAATAGCCTCTTATCACAGTAGAGGTAGAAGAATGTTGGATTGTTGCCTTTCAAAACCTAATTGGTGCAATTAAGAAAAATTCCGTTATAATCGAACCCTACATAAATAGGTGAGTGTATTTTATTTGTGGGAAGCATATGCTGTAACATAACATTATGTTCAGTTACACCAATCCAATTTAGAAAAAGAAGTTCGGACGCAGGCATACTTTTGTGAAATAATCATGATTGTGTGTAAAGGGCACGAACCGTTCTATATCAGACTTAGCAAATGTTCGAAAACTTGCTCTACGAAACGACTATGTAGCTTGTTTTACAGAAAGCCCTGTAAGTTTGTTTCTGATATTGCAGTGGTGTTAATACAAAGAGCATTGCAACAGGTTGAATTTTATTGTTTAGAATTCATGAAAGCTCAAAGTGCGAACTTTAATGGGGCATTAACGGTTCCAACTACTGTGCCTCAAGAAAGTTGGATTACACTTCTACCACCTTTATTTCCTCTTTTGAATGTATAACTTTTACACTATGGTTGTTGTCGCCACACTTTGAGTAATAAAATTCTATAAGTCATCTACGTGTTCTTGCAGCTTGATAGCAATATGTAAAGTACACACGGTCATCTGTAGTTCTTCGATCACTCACCTGGTAGACCAAAACCAGGCCAACTACCACTGCGTTGTTAGTTCACCCATTTTTCACCTTCAGATGAACTCCCCAATGTCGTCCTTGTTGCTGATGTTCGTCAACCAACGCGCGGAGTGAGGTGTGAGTCATTACGTACTCACACTTCACTTGACGACATTGGTGTGGAAATCGCCCTTCGTCCAAGTTCTTTTTCCTCAAAATTCGCAGTTTTTCATCTTTTTGGCCCACATCGATGTCCTTTCGCTTCACAGAAGCCCACTAGCCCACCACTACTCGTACTACTCGATCGAAGGGGTATTACGGTCTCAACTTCAGGAAACAGAATACGACGAATGGAGAAATTGTGTTTTGCGGGTGTTCGCTAGATGCAGTCGGAGACAGTGTCAACATCAGCGTTTTAGAGAGTGGTGAGACTAGTGAGACTCGGGGCCAGACTAGGGATAGACACGGTCTTCGAGCCGATTGCTCCAGAGAAAGGGCGTCCCCGTGCGCTCATTTGCTCCTAGTTCGGGTGTTTCTTCCACGAAAGATGAAGGATTGCAATAAAAATCTAAAAAACGCCTGTTTGATCGATAGATCGAGCTTTTCTACCATCATCGCGTACTTGTCAATCATTCAAGGACGACAGCAAGAGAGCCGCTTGCAAGCCGCGTCGCGCCTCATCGCTTTGCGGCTGCAACAAGCATCGAACTCCGCTCCTTTTTCGTTGCTCGTTGCAGGAATAGCAGCAACGGCAGTGTGAAAGCCGCTTTAGATTTGTGCTTACTATTCTTTTGTGCCTACTATTCCACTTCAAAGTTAAGCCGTTGAACCTACGTTTCAACATAAGTTTTACTGTTCGCTCGCCAGTTACCGCTACCGGTAAAGATGGTGGATTCCGCTCGTTTGGAGACACCTTTACTGGTGGAGCTTGAGGACGAAAATGAAACTGAATTCCATTCACTATCAAAATCCATATCATTGTCCTTCCTATCAAGATATTCTTCACAAAAATAAAATGTTCAGGGGCTGGATTCATCAACGGCTAACCCATGGGTATATGGGGCAAAGATACCCATTATGAAGCCTGCGTCTTTGACTCTTGCCTTATCTTTACCTGACTCTTATCTTGTCTCTATCCCTTATAGCCCGCATACCCACGGGTTTAACTGTTGATGAATCCGGCTCCGACAACAGGCGATTCTACACCATTTCTGCGGTTTTCTTGTGTAATACAGATTGTAAGCGAAGGTAGCTGAGTCTTCTATGACTTACACGCCTTTCCTGATCCGATCGATTCCATAGAGCCGAGGTGGATGCCGATTGAGGGGAGGCGACGAGGCGGGCGATGACAGCAGATGATCCGGGCGACGACCAGCACCCGGACGAGACGACGGCGAGAGACCTCATCCCGACCCCTCCTGATCCATCGGTCCGTCGATTCTTTGTTAGAGCTATTGCTGATAAATGTTATTCGTGATCCACTGTTTCCACTGGTACAGCGAGTGAAGAATCACGAACTCGGGAAAGCAGAGGTAAGACATTTTGAAGCTTTGAGTGTCTTGTAAGGTTTTCAAAGGCCTAAACAGATCTGGCCAACCGGACTTTGCCAAAAGCTGCCTGATCAGGCGATCGTCGCGGTCGTATACGTCATTCTTCTTTCTTTTTTGACGTATAGTACATTATACTAGAAATTCGATATCGGTTAGCTTGTAAAACTATTTACTAGAGCTTTATTTTGAGCGCGACTCTTTCTCCGCCGCTATGCCGTGAGCGATTTGCGTGGTGCCCAAGTGACACCTTTCGAAAACGACGGCACCACGGTTAGTTGACATTGAAGACGGCCGCTGGTTGGTCGCCGGCCAATCGGGGCTCTTAAACCGCTACTGCTCGAATAACATAGATGGGCAGCGTTAGAATTGGAATGCGTTATACACACATGTTCTCGCGAAAATTTCCAATATTCGAGTGGTTCGAATACCGAAAATTTTCGAGTATTCGAAATCGGATATATTCGAAAAACGCAATTTTTTGAACACTCTAATTCGATTACATTTGAAAAACGCGATTTTAGGAATATTCGAAATCGTATGTTCAAACTCGATTGAAAATTATTCGAATACCTATCTGAATGGGTTATTCCAGCATAAGTATAATGCCTAACGCATCCCAAGGTGAATTGGTCAGCACCTAGCATTGTCTCCTATTCTTTACTGTGCCAAGAATGAAGTTCGTTGAATCTAATGGCATTCTCTGTCGCAGCGCATCAATCAAGTACCGCACCTCAGCTATGACTACAATTAAAAAGGGAAACAGATTCAATCCAGATAAATACTGTTACCAATCAACAGTAGCAATTGTTGTCGAGTTGGGCAACCGATATGGTTTAGCAGATTTTACTCGGGTGACATTTTGCGGAAACTGGAACAGATTTGCCTTCGCCCGAGGGCGACCTACAACCTTTTGGCTGTTTTTGGAAGGTCAAATGTTTTTGGAAGGTAAATGTTTTTGGAAGGTCAATCAATCCTACTCATCCCTGTCTCCTCGTTTCCGATTGACTTTTGGAACTGCTGTACCATGAGATCCATTTCTCTTACCCTAGAGTTCTAGTACGTCTGAGCACGTACCGAACTGAAACTGGGATACGAAGATTGGTACGTAGAACAAGAAAGAACAACTGCTATGGCGCCACACGTTTCCCAGGCGATCACATAAAACCTGCTCAATGTAGTAACTTCACTACATTTCAAAAAAAGCTAAAGAAATGGTTATGAATGAATTATATATGAAAACGTTAGAGCTCCTGTGATCTGTTGGTGAAAACAAGTGCAACCGATACGTAAACGAAGAAGGAAAATATATACATTTTAAAACAGAAATAGCTTTTGTTGTTGCTCCGTTATCCGTTCTTCGCGTCATTTGGCCGTTTTCATTCATAAATATCAGTTATCCAGGCTTCAGGATTTTATAATCCACCCATCCTGGTGAGAGCGACCGTCTCGCTAGCAATTTTCCGCTCAAATGTTTTTTTTTGTATTTTCTTCGCCAATCTCGTTTTCACCTCTATGGAGTCTCGCGGCAGCACCTCTAGAACTCGTCTATACCGCTCCCGTCGCAGAGGGACCCACGCTGCCACTGTGGTGGAAGCCGCGGCGCGGTCGAGTTGTCGCGAAGCCACCGCACGCAAGGGTCCTCGAGGGCTCCTGGAGTTCACGGCGGCTCTCAACCGCATTGTCAGTGGCAGCGGGTGAGACCCGCCGGAGGGCGTGGCCGGATAGTAAGCTTGGAGGGAGGGGGTTTTCTTTTTTTCGGTCGTTGGAAGCATGGGTGGAGGTGTTTGTTTTGTGAGCTTGGGGGAAGGGATTTTCTCTTGTTTTCGGTCGTCGCATCTTTCCTTATGGTTCTTTCTGATTATTTGCTCTTTTACATTGCTGCCTCCTTTTATTCGTGTTTCTGTGTTTCTTTTCCTTTTATCCTCGATTTGTTTGTGTTTATTTGCTCTTTATGACTGCTACCTCCTTTATTCGTGTAGCCGTGTTTCCTTTAATTGCATCTTCGTTTTTGTTTGTGTTTTCGTCATTGTTATGATTGTTGCTCGGTTTTTGATCGTGGTTCGCGTTTCTTTTCATTCCGTCCTCGGTTTTGCATGTTTTTGTCCTTGTTATGATAGCTGCTTTGTTTTTGTTCGTATTTCCGTGTTTGTTTTCCATGCATCTTCGCTTCTATTTGCGTTCTCTTTGGGTTTTCTGTTTGGTCCTTGTTAGGATTGTTGCTTTGTTTTTGCTTGTATTTGAGTGTTTCTTTTCATTGCTTACTTGCCTTTGGTCGTCTTTACATGCTCATCTTCATAGACTTCTCGGTTTTCCACGTTTCCTGTTGTGAGCACCGTCAGCGGTGGGAACGTTTTCTAGCGCCTTCTCCGAAAATTAACCTTTTCCGTTGCGGATGATGACCCGGCGCTTCAAATCCGAGTTCGAGCTGATGTCAAGCAGGGAGAAGCATCATTTGATTGAATTGGTCCGGCACCAGAGAACTGTTCGGGACGATTCTCTGGCGGAGCATAAGGACCAGCTAAAGAAAAGTGCAACATGGGGCCTTATTAAGCAGGGCATAGAGAAGAAAATTTTAATGATAAATTGTTTATGTTGTTTGTTAAGTTTCAAATCATGACCTATTTACTTTCTTCCTAGAGATGAACTATTTTCAGAGACGCACCTGGCGACCACCTTCAAAAACATGCAGGACCACTAAATTAAGAAGAAGCGACAACTCATAGTGATGGCGGTGAAAACATAGGCGCGGCAGCGAGGGAAAGCGTCATTGAGAAGATGAGGACCTGGGAATTCTGGATGACTTGGAATTTCTGAGTTCCATTGCCGATCTTGAGTGAATGGGAATGCATATAGCTGCATGGACGTGCATGAAAACACTGGAAGGAAGCGTTTCACTCTTCAGCACCTGGTACAGCATTGTCGGTTTCAGCAACACAGAAGAGAAGTCCTACTATTTGGAGAGAGATCACCTTGAATTGGTGAGATGAACACCTAACAGTGTTCTCCATCACTTGTTGTAATTGCAGTTCTTCTAATTCAGGAAAACGTTCCCATTGCTCACTTATCGGCCCTGCCGAATGGCATCGTTTCGGATGCGGTCCATGCACGTGACTCCCGCCGTCCAGCGCAGCATCTTCATCTCCAAGCGCGTTTCAACTTCCTTGGTCGCAGGCCAGCACTCAGCACCATACATCGCTACCGGCCGGACGACCGTTCTTGAAGGTAAATGGAAAGCGGCTTAGAGGGCGCCCGAAGCAGCGCTGGTCTGATAAGTTACATATGGACTTGAAGGTTGCTGGTGTCCACCCTTATCTAGCGCTAAATCGGGAAAGGTGGCGTCATGACACCAGAATAGCGGACTACGCTACGAAGCGGGACAGGCACTGAATGAGAAAAAGAAGATTTGGCTCTCACTCCGCCATCTTCGAGGTCGCAGTCGAGACGATGCGTGGTGATATCGTGCAGTCGCAAACGACGCGTGGTGGTATCATGAAATTCGCAGCCCTTGGGAGCCGCAAAAAGGAGTCCGCGAAAAGGAAGGACAGAGACAAGTATGGATGCACTGGCAAGTAGTAGTAATTATGGTTGCCATATTTAAATAACAGCTGTTACAGCATTCGAAGAGCTGATGAATGTGATCAAGGTACACTCCGGCGCCGATACGGACCGATTCGAAATAACAGGTAGGTTATAGTGATTCACGCGGTTAGAGCCTGTATACTTTGTTAAACCTTATAACTTTCAGGTTTGCAGCTCGCCTTGAAGCTCAGGGAGCCGGGAAATCTCAACGAATGGGAGTGCGAAAAATTTGTCGTGCAGGCGGACACCTTGATTCTCGACATTTCGAGAGCCATTCTCCAGCAGAGGGAAACATGAAATGTATTCTAGAAGAGCAAGATACATTCTTCCTATTTCTCATGTATTTTTTCATGCATTTGTCATGCCTATTTCTCATGCATTGGATGTCATTGCCCAACTGCATACGAGATTTTATGAAGCATTTATGCCTTTTCCTCATGTATTGGATGTCATTTCCCAATTAAATATGAACTTATATGAAGCTAATAAATGTTGAAGGAGCACTTTCGTTTTCAAACACTGAAAATTGCAGAAGTCAATCAAATACTTGTGTTGGATATTAGTATATAAGGTTTACCGAGGATTTAGTTGGATCCAATGCTTCTTAACAGGACCTTAATTAGGATATTAATCTTCTGCCGATCCCGGGAGCACCTATGTGTATTCGCGTGTGGGAAACCATTGGGTCCTTTCTAAGCTTTCTTGGCGACCAGTTGCCCGATATTTATTGTATTGTTCTCTTGGAAACAGATGACCGGTCGCTTTTCAAGGCTGCTTAGCACCTCCATATTCTTCCGTGGAAACAGTGTTCCCCGATACGAGCTATTCTCTTAAAACACCTCGCAGCAACCCTCTTCGATAAACCCGCCCGTTGTTAATACTTGAGGAGTCGATGCCTTCCCAAAAATCGCGGCTTGGCCGCTCAGAGCTAATCTCCAGAAGCTTATTTTGGAACTGGCTAGTAATTGCTTGTCTCACTGTATTCCCAGATACAACAAGTGAGCCTTGTTGACGTGGTCTATCTGAATAATCCGGGTTTGAAAGAATGAGCGATCAGAGCCATCCGATTATCCACGTTGGCAAGTTTGCTGTTTCAAAAAACTCTAATTCTACTGTTCTGCGTGTCGGCCTCCTCGATGTGTGTTTGGCGTACAACTGGTGGCTTTACATAATCGACGGCACTCTGAGCCTCGATCAGTTTCAGCTTCAGAAAGACACCTCATTTATTAGCCTGGTTTGGCGCTCAAAGCAAAGGTTAGTTCCACAGCAAGTAAGAAGCTGTTGTTGAGCTATTTTCTATAGGAGTGCAAGACATATTTTTTTCGTATTTTTCAGTTACAGGCTGTTGAAATGTTCTACATGCTTTGAGTATTCAGTCGCTGTATCTCATGAAAATTTCCGAAGACGGACTTCAAAGTGGTCTCGCCCAATTACATCGATCCCACCCCTGTGAGTGCTTCTTCGTGGTTATTTCCTCATCGTCAGTTGTATAATGAGCTCGACTTTTCCAGAACTGCTATCCAAATAGGGGGCGTGGAGCGCAGTCGGAGGAGGCGCCGGCTGTCGGCTGCAGCCGAACCAGGTTCCTGGTCCGGATTTCCAGCCCAGTTCAACCAAGCCTTCCATCCCTCCGGGGTCGGTGTTTTGGTACTAGACTTGTCTGGGAAAGATAAAGCGCTGACTTTTTCATCGGCTGGTCACCGCAAGTCATTGTATGGCCAAATACGCATTTAACTCGCCTCCACGACATCTCGTAGAAGTTGAGCGCGTGGCGCATCCTAAAGGGGATTGAATAACACCGTCCTTTATCCTTTATGCTACCCAACTTATGAAATTCACTCGACGAACTGACGGAGCTCGCGGAGACAGCCGATGCCGTCAGCAGGTGTTCATGGCTGCCGCTCTTATGGAGCTTTACTGCGTAAAGTAGGCTGCTAATACATAAGTTATGTGAGAGATGTGGAACAAGATTGGTTTCATCACCTTTTTCATGTTAACTTATGTTAGTTTCTGCTGCTGACAGACATTCACCTATTTCCACACTAAAATTAAGAGGTTCGTTGTCGTTTACTATGAAAGTCTCGTCGAGTTGCTACTCGATGTCGCAACCACGATGCTGACCTTTTCTTTATTAATTTAACAGTTGTACATGACCCAAAGCGACCTTCAGCTAAGGTTTTTTTTACCCGTGCTTACCCTGGAGCGAGGTCAGAATATCCTCCATGATTTCACAAAACGTCTGTGGCGTGTAGGCTGAGTGTAGGCAAAAGGTGATCGAGAATACAGGAAAAATGTCAGATCGGCAGCAACCTGTGATGGACGATTATCACACAGTGCAAAGCGATAGGTGAAGCCCTCCCCTTGGTAGAGGCTTTTTGGGCCTGACCACTTAAGCACAGGTGTTGGCAAGGCACATTCAGGACAACGTCTACTGCTCTTACAAAGACTAAATGGTCGGCAGGAAGCTGATGGGAAAGAAGGCGGTTGCCGCACCATTTAAAAGCTGTAAGAGAGCCCACCTAGGCCGAAAAAAAAACATGAATCGCAATAGGTGAAGCCCTTCCCACAGGACGTGGATCCTAGGGATTCGACCTGGTTGTGACATAGGATGATACCGGTCAGGGGCGTAACCCTTATAGGGACGCAGTCTAGAACATCTCGGACATTCGGGTTCGACGAGCCGAACAGTCTCCGCCCAGCCACGCCCCCTTCAACAGAATAGCAACAGCGGTTGCCAACAGAAACAGGTGTTGCTATTCTGTTGAATAGAAACAATGTGTTGCTATTCTGTTGGAGGCTCGGAACACATGTTGCTATCTAGGCGCAGTGACTAGCGTGCTCCAATCGGACACGCTCGCGCCGAAAAGAAGAAATTGGAGTTTAGCAACACACGGCTGTTTCTACTAAGCGCTCGTTTAGTGTGCGCACGACGCGCGACGCGACCACGTGCAAAACATAGGGAATCAATACTTCGCCTCGCGAATTCGCGTCGCGGGCCGTTTAGTGATGATCGCGTCCGGCAGCGATCGGCATCGGGTTTATTGCGTTGTGTGTTGCTGCGTCCCTTCCCGTCCCTAGGCACGCTTCACATTGCATCCGCGGGGATTTTTTCGTTTCGTTTTTTAAACTTTTCATGTTTTGCGGGCGTCAGTCGTTTCTGTAGTTCGTTTATGTGGTTTCGAGGTCAAATAAGATTTTTCAGGTAGTAGTTGGCGACGGTGGCCAACAGGGCGACCGAGGACGACAAGGCAGCCTTGTGAGTTGGTTTGGTTTTTCATCTGGTTTTGCTTTCGTTTTGGTTAGTGTGTTTGTGCTTATTTCTCCCACCGGGTGGGGGGGGGGGTTGCGTAGTTACAGGGTAATAAGTTATCTGGCCTAGTAGAAGCCGGGCACGGTTTTTACTAGGCCATATTACTTAGCCCTAAGCGCTTACATGGTCCTCACGTTGATTAGAGTGTAAACGCATGAAGAATGGCTTGGACAACCCTCCCCAAGCTATTGTTTATGTGTTCAGCTAATAGGGTGATGTGCTGAGGACTACATGCAGGGGATGGGCGAGGCAGATGTTAAGAGGTTTCGATATGGCGCAATGCAAGTTGAGGGGGGGGGGGAGAGGGTTACTGAGCTATGACAACCAATTTTTCTAGCCTTTTTCGATGACCAATTTTTCTTTCCCGGTTTACTACTTGAAATCCTAGTCTAGGGGTGGGTGTCTGCTATTAAGAATGCTTTCCTGCTTTTGATGACGTCTCAAAATCCTCTGACATCTGCCTCGCTCATCACCTGCATGTAGATGTTACCATATCATCCTAATTTACTGAACACAGAGTAGGTTATTCGAATGGCCCTAAACGCTCGTATTACAGCCGCTGAGATTTTTTGGAAGTTTCTGAGCGAATTGTTATCCCCTCCATGTGCTGCGAACGTACTTTTTTTGCTGTAGAACTGCTTTCCAGATTAAACAGTATTTTTCAGGTAGTGCTTGGCGACGGAGGACAAGAGGACGACAAGGCAGCCTTCTTTTGAGTTGGTTTTTGCTTTTGGGTTTTATTTTTGTTCTGTTCTGTTCTTTTTGTTCTTTCTTTTTTATTTTTGTATTTTTTTCTTACTGTGTTTGGAGCTGTGCGTTAGCCGTCCCGATACGGTGGCTTTTGGGCGATTTTTCGCTGGTTGGTCTTACTAATACTATTTCTAAGCGTTTTGAGCCTTATATGGAGCTATTTCCAATCTTACTGAGCCTTAGATGGAGATTCTCCCAGATAGAAGCTGTCGATAACCATGTGGTGAAGGAGCAGATCTTAGAATCTACCAACGGGCCCTGATAGAACGAATAGTGACACAATTGCAGCCTTGACAGGCGCCATATCGGCTCTGGTTAGGCAGGTTAGGCTTCTTTCCTCCGAATATTAGGTCCATTTTGCCTTCATTGACTGCTTTTTGATGTTTCAAGGCGCCGTCAACAGATTTCTGTGGATTGAAGCGCTAAAACGGAACATAACACTAACATACAGTTGTCCGGAGTCTTGGAGGCAGAGCAAGCTGTGGGTTCTTTACGTTCTCGATTAATTTTCCTCTGAATACTCTTCCCTGTTGTTAGATGTCGTAGCATTATTGTTATTTCTATATGTATATGTAAAATGTGTGGTTTCAGGAAAAGCAGTTCAAGTTGTGAGCTAGTGTGGCACCTTCTGCTGGCCCCGGGCATCCGAGTCGTGATTAAGAAACTCTACGATCAGTTTCAGGTTGGTGCAGTAGTTGTCACATATTGCGTATTATTGCTGACCATTAGTACTGCGAGAGATGTCAGGATGTGCGTGTTGTATGGGTAACTTCGAATAACTTATCCAAGGCGGTGAATGTGCGCGATATTGAAAGGGATAAGGGAATCCTTGAAGTGCTCAACCTCGCCGTATCACAGAAAGGGTACATAGAGACGTTAGTGTTATGCAATTCATTAAAAAAGAAGTGAGATTTGAAATATAAGGTGTCTTTTTTAGCTCTCAATTTGTAGCGTACGGTTTCAGTGTCAATTTTCCCTTCGATCATCGCGCTCTTGGGTTCAGGTAATGCGCTACTTTTTCCAAGTGGTATTTTGCCGTGTATCCCCACCCCGGTCCCGTCGAGGACCTACTATTCCATCCTCTATTGGGAGGATAAGGCCGTTTAAGAGGAAGCGGTGGTGACTACTCCCGAGTTAGGATTATATAAAATTAATTTGACGGGACGAAATTCCGTCGTAAGTACAGAATTAGTCCCGTAATCCTAAAATAGTGCTAATGCTTGCGAGGCAGGCGAGATTAAAAGGACTAATGTTGTTAGTAAAACTGTATTTGTTGTGATTATGTAGCCGGATTCATCAACGAGCGGGTGACTCTTCCGGATATCGCGGATGAACGTTGAAAGGCTCACTAAACTCGAGTCTAGCCTGGCGCAACAAATGTGTGAAGAGACCAGCGTAGGCGGCGCAAATAGTGTCGGGGGGGGGGGAGGGACTCACCATGGCCATTAAGGCCCATGTTATACTTCGGCGACGCTGTTGTCGCCGACTTTTTTGCTGCCTTTTATGATAGCTATAGGTGTGTAAGATAGCTAGAAATGTGTCTTGGTATACATCATTCCTCTATATTTATTTTTAGACGCAAGGAGAATTTCTCGTTTACGAAGATGACCTTAGTTCAACTAAAGATGAAGGTAAGCCTGCAAGAGTATCACTGTCAAATTCCTTTTTAATTATTTTTCTAGCTGAGTTCCTGCTATTTAACCTTCCTCGCAGATGATGTCTGTTTAATGTTTTCTTAATTTAATTTTCTAATTTTCCTTAGGTAACTCATCTGCAGCCTTACGTTGTATGCAGTTTCCTGGAGATATGTCATCTTTTCCCTTATGTTACGAAAAAATGCAGTGGTTAAGAAGAGGGTGGAGGTTACACGAGTGGTACGCTTCTTACGGTGTTGATGGGTACGTCTCTTGTTGCTTGAGCTCTATGACGCTGAGAAAAGTGTGTGTTTCAGCTCAATTTGTTCTATACGTCGATATCTGTATGATGTTGAAAACTATTGTCCCCGCATGTCTTTTGTCGATGGGGAAGATACCAGTTCAGCAAACGATGATTACGCGGAAGTGGGTTTTCTTTATTTCTTCGTTTTTTTTCTCGTTATTTGGTTGTTGTTGTAAATGGATGCGGTACGGGAAGGCGCCGTTTTATTTGTAACCTGCCATGTCATATTCTTGCTCTTTTTATAAAAGGCCGGAAAAATGGAAATAAGCGAGTGTGTAGAGCCCACCTTTGTTTAAAATATCGGAGAAGTTTCGTCCTCTTTGATAACACAATCTTTCCTGTGAACTGGCACTTGCATAACTAAAGAACCGTTCTCCATTATAAGCCATGTGACTTGTGCGTTCATGACCTTCTGCAGGAGCCTCGGTTGTGTACCAGTTTAAAGGGGTTGTTAAGATATAAGACCCCTCCATAATGATTACTAGAAGTAGTGTCATTGTCATTTTGTCAATAAGCTGAGAACCCGTCGAACTGCTGATTTGTACTTTCCAAGCAAAGTGAAAGTAATGCTTCTAAGCCTATTTTCACTGACTTGCCCCATTTCGTGCTTTGCTTCCCTTTTTCATTTTCTTTTTCTTAAACGAAAACCCAATTTTGTTAAAATCTATTGGGGTTGAACTACAGACACTACTTTTGGATGATGCCGCACACGTTTATAGAAGTCAAACATTGATGCAGTGTTCCTGCTTTTCGCTGTGCATGGTTTTCTTTCGGTTAGCTCAAACTGTGCGGTCAGATTTCGATTGGGTGTGAAAAGATAAGCATAATTTGTTGAGAATTTAATATGTGATGACAAAGTGCTTTATCTAGCTTGCCGAGTGTTGCTTCTGCTTAGTTGCGTGCATGAGTTCTTTTTCTGTTAGTTCTTTTTGATTACGATGATCTGAGTGGAAGGTGTAGAATGGCCGCTGATATCTCCCTTTGAAAGTTGCGCTTTCGGTGATGTTCATCAAGTAGCTAGCTGTCTGTGGCTTCAATGCTGATACTCTAATCCAATCGCTTTTTTGTACAATGCTACCGTTCAACTCGGAATGGTACACTGTCGGGTCGGTGCCTGGTTAGGAATTTTAGTGCATTGAATTAATGCAACAAACCGAAGACGAAGACGTACACATGTTCCTCAATCTCAACTTGTTAGCATCTATTCCCTAGAATTTTTTGTGTTTTTTTTTTAATTCCCAGTGATATCCTTCCATATCCTCTCGCTCAGATGAATGTCGCCCTGTCACTTGATTCTCTTATTACGGGGTCTTTTGCAACTGTAGTTGATAAAAAAAAACTAATGTTGTTTACGTCATTTAAATCGCCCCAACAGACGGATGCTGCATAGGAACCCTTAATTGCGGTAGGGGCAGCGATTGCGCGCTGCCGCATTGATTTGTGCGGGAGACACATGTTCTAGTGTTCATGTAACCTGGGAGTTTTTCTCCTTCTTTCGTACCGATTAAGTTTTACATTTATTTTTATAGTTATAAATGCAATTAGGATCGATCTAATGTTGTGCATAAATATATTTTGAAGTAGCTAATGCTCGGGTTCTTTTTCATATAATGGACCTTCGAACACCGAAAGCCTGTTCATGTCAAAAAAAAGTGATGCGTAGGGAACGTTCTTTGAGTGTGTCGTATGGAAAGGAGAAAACTTTTACAATTGGGAATCTTAGCTACAGCAAATACTTTGAAGTCTGTGTTTAGTTCCTTCCATTTTAGTTTTATTTTTGTTGCAACTGTATCTGTTGTTTTGCAGATTCCAAACCGCTGGCGGAGCCCGGAACAATATTTCAAAAAGCACTACAACATTCAATTGAAGTGCGTCATACAGTTTATGAATAGAAATCCTTCTGATCTTAAATGTTGGGTGTGCGCTCTATTTATTAAATTCGTGTCCTACCATTTTCGTAGCGACATTTTTGGGGAACCTTTAGTTCTAAATTCGATAATTTCGTTAGATCAAATATCAGTGCGGTTGCGTGAGCAAAATGTTGAACAAAAATGAGTAAAAAGTGAAAATGAGTAAAAACTGTTAAATTTCTGAAATGGAGCAGCCATCCACACCTTACTTTCTTCTTCTTTTTGTTGTCATTTTTGATCATCTTCACTTTGTTATGATAGTTCTTCTTTTAAACTTGTATTTTGCCTTGCGTTCATTATCAACTTCGTCCTGTTATCTATTGTTATGTGCTTGTATCGCTTGTAGTTTTGTTGTTGTCTCAGTGATTTTGCTGTGTTTTTGTTGATCGGTTCTGATTGTGCTCTGCGCTCACTTCATATGTATAGAGGATCCTCATCACATTCTATGCTTTATTAAGCTCTATTCTCACTGTATGTGTATGCTCCGTTAATTATGCTATACTATTGTTATTGTCAGTTCACTTGGCACAATTTGTAAATAATTTGTTACATTATAAATTTTGTAATTATAAATATTTCCTATATTCTTCTTTATCCTGCTCATATATATATATATATATATATATATATATATATATATATATATATATATATATATATATATATATATATATATATATATACCGTCTAGCAACCGAGCAGCAACACAATAGCAACCGAACGGCATCACAATAGCAACCAAACGGCAACACAGTAGCAACCAAACGTCAACACAGTAGCAACCGAGCGGCAACACAATAGCAACAGGAGCCGCCCCTCAGTTGACCGCCTTCCCACCGATAGCAACAGCTGTTCCCCCCAATAGCAACTCGAGCCACCCGACCGCGTGGCTCGTGTTGCTACTCGGTTCGGCTCGTCGAGCCCGAATGTCCGAGATAAACCACGTTGGGAAGGAGACTGGGTTTAATTCACTCTGAAAGCCAGGAAATTTGAAAGTGAGGCATAAGCAGGCCACGCTCACGGAAAAGCCACGAGTTTAGAGAATCAAAGATAACTCGACCTGGACGAGTTGAGCGAGCATTCTGAACAAGTCTACAAGAATATTAGGCGACATCTGGAATCCCAAGAGAATTTAAGATATCAATCTTCTTTATAGCTTATTTGAACTGTGAAGATTTTTCGCAAGACAGAGAGAGAGAGACAGAAGTAATCCTTCTCGTCTGTAACGTAACGCGGTACACAATCTTTTTTTTTTTTTGCTCGCCTACAGAGGTGATGGCCTTGTCGTCAATAATTTCAAAAAGGCATTATAGTACTGCATGGAAGTTGCCGTGTAAACTTATGACTTGTCTCGTTTCCCACGATCTCACTTTCATGAGAACCAGAACTTGATGGCACTCTGACAGCAAATATCGTCTTGTGCAGTGAGATTTTCGGAACCGCTTGTATCTGATGCCGCGCGTGAAGTCCTTTGTTTCTCCGTCAAGCTCTTCCTCTCTACAAAGAACGAAGCCCTAATGCCAATGGAAGTGCATGAAATTTCCTTTGACGAACACGTCTGGTTCGCGGACAGCCTCGCACCCTTTGATGTCAGCGACCTCGCGTCTTCTACTGCAAACATGAGCAAAATTTACAACTCGTCCTGTTCGGCTGTGGTGTTACAAGCGGTCCTCGAGGATGATCGTCAGAACTACTGAGTAAGCGCTACAATCCCCAACTTGACAGGCTATCCTTTGCGTCTGGAGTTTGTGCCGAACGACATGAGCACTGCGGCTTGCTGGAATCGACGCCCTCCCGTTGGCTTGTGCATGAAGGGAGAATTCTCATTTGTCGGGGTATATCAGTGGATCGAGTAGAACGAGCGAGGCAGGAGCGTCAACTACGCGTGGTTCTCTAGGCATACTCCCGTCTAATCTCTTATCGCCCGATCATCCGAGCAGGCCGCATTGCCGACAATTTCGCATTTCTGGAGGTGTACGATAAGCTGTGCAAGCCCACATTAAGTGCCATCGCTGCGTACGTACGAGACTGTTTTCCGGGAAACGTCTTCTTACCATCGCGCAGGCCATCCTGTTTCAAACCATCCTGTTTCTCAATGCATTCCGCTATTTCGCCATTTCTTTTGCTACATACGAGTCAATGGCCTTTTCGATTCCACTGCTTCGACTCCGGCCTACATGTGTGAGATGCTCAAACAATTGGTCGACGTCTACAGGAACGGACTCGAAGAAGAAGAGTTAGAGGCGTAAAAGCGCTTCACCGCAAGTCGAATCGTGTTCGAAACCTATATGCGGAGTAAGGAGCAACTCCTAACGGTATAGGAAGGAAGACCTTGAGCTAGCGGGAAGTACGTTTTTGACCTGATCTACACGATCTTTAAGAGCCTGCTTCGCAAATTCAATCCTCAGGTCATCGTATTATTCGTCACGAATCGTGCAAATAAGGTGACCACACAATGTAGCAAGTGTTTGAAATATTTTTTCTAAATTGGGTTCAAGTTTTTCGCAAGAAATTTGACTAGATGTCTTAACCGTGACCATTTTTGTAAGATATACGCAACTGTTCGTGAGTAGTATCTATTTATTTGAGGTTTGAATAGTGTGTTGTGCTGATTTTTTTTATCAAATCTTTCGTTAGAAGTAAATGATTCTCGGATCACTGTGCAGGTAGCGTTGGTAGGATCCAACGAATCTAATGAATACTAGTAAACTATGGAAAATCGAGGAAGTGCGCCGCAGCGAACATTTTTTTAACCGCGGGCTAAAATTGGGCCGCGCGGTCCCACGCGGCAGAAAAACTGCGGGCCGAAATTGGGCCTCGCGGTCGTCAATGGGTTAACGACGTCTTTCTTGCTGAACGCGAAGGGAAAGGCGGAATATTTGGAGCTACCTTCGAGTTTGCTCTCGTGATATGCGACGTCGGAAGTACCAAAATTCGTCTTAGCTGCGGTGTTAAGCCGACATTCACTCGGACATTCGGGTTCGACGAGCCGAACAGTCTCCGCCCAGCCACGCCCCTTCAACAGTATAGCAACAGCGGTTGCCAACAGAAACAGGTGTTGCTATTCTGTTGAATAGAAACAATGTGTTGCTATTCTGTTGGAGGCTCGGAACACATGTTGCTATCCAGGCGCAGTGACTAGCGTGCTCCGATCGGATACGCTCGCGCCGCAAGGAAGAAGTTAGAGCTAGAGTTATGAATGTTGCAATCCAGGCGCAGCCATTTCTCGTTTTTTTTCCAACGACTGTATCGTTCATTTGTGTCTGCATTGTTGTGTACATGAAAGCCCCGAGAATCATTCTGACCTTCGCTTCGCCAGCGCTTGGCTCTGCCATCTTTTTCCAGGCCTATGTTGTTCAACTGCTTTTTCAGGGAATTCATTCCTTCGAATGGTACTCGATGCAGTGCAGTGGACTGTGATCTAGTGGTTTGCACGAAGGTTGCTCCACAAAGCAGTCGGAAAGGTGGGTTGTTTGGTTTCGTTTTACTATGTATATGTATTCACTATGTACATCTATGTATTCTGTCGGCGCTATACGGGAATTCATAAGATGTCCTTACTAGGGTAACACATCGTCAAAAAATACATGCGTTCGTGGCGGGACCCAGTTTGTGTAGCCGAAAAGCTGGCATATTGCCAGAGTTTCGCAATCGGTGTCTCGCGCGAGTTTCGCAATCGGTGTCTCGCGCTGCGTAGAAACGTCCTGTCCACCATGTTCTCCTTGCACTCCTTTCCATTCCGCCTGTGAAAGGTAACTATCTGTCGCCTTTTTACGATTGTCTTGCTTTCAAACCGGTGGTGCATCGTAATGTCGGAACTGTATGATAACCAGATTGGATTCTTTTTCTTGCCTGAAACGATGGTGTACCGAATGGTATTGGGCCTTAGGCCACAAAGGTTTCACGAGTGTTTGAATCAAGAATCAAATTCCTTATCCGGAGCCTGCTTATCATTTTCCTTTAATATCTTAGGATTCGCTTGGAAAAAACTCTAGATCAGAGTTCTATAAAGATTCTTAGGCTGCTAACATTGCTTCCCATAAGGTTCATTGGTTCTATCCTAGTCGGAGGAGTGCTTGCGGCACTAATATTAGTGCTGCTTATTGTCGGCAAAGCCGACCCTTTTTAACCCCTTCATTTCGCCCCCTTTGAGCCCTTCGCGTGGTCAAAGGCGCGACTACGGGCAATCGTGTGGGAAGCGCGTCGACGTTGCCGTCTCCTTCGAGGCGCCATTGGTGATCGCAAACGTGACCCATCGATAATCGTTCAGGTCGATGCAGTCCTGGCGGGAAGCGAGTATCAGTGGAGGGAGCGCGCCCCAACGGACATCAGTCGTCGACTTCCTCAAGGCGCCGTCTTCTCTTTTTCCTCTTCTTCTTCCGTTGGGGTCTCTGGGGTTCTCCTCTACCCCATAGTTGGGATTAACGCGAGGGAGCGCTGGGAGTAGCTGGGAACCCGATAGGGAAGCGCGACAGTCATCCACTCGTTCATCTAGAGGGAGCAAGTAGTAGAATGGGACGAACGTCGTTGGGAAGCGAGATTCAGTCACGGGTATTCGTCTATCACGGTCCACGGGCAAGAGTCTTTCGAGAAGCTGGGACATCACAATTTGTTGTGATCTTTATTACTAATGCCACCGATCTCATGTTTTACTGTTATGTTGTTACTCGTCATGTTGTCATGTTGTGTTAGATTTAATAAAGGTTTAATTACCCAAGTTTGAGTTTTTGGCTCATCGGTTGTGACCGTGATATTCCTAATCTCTTACCGCGTGGCGTCACAGTGTTCGTGATAGGGCGAGCAGTCTGGTATTCTAGTGTCTAGCCGTCGAGCCGAAACTTATGCCCTATGCTTAAGTATAAGGTGATGAGCCATAGAATTCCCATTTCAAAACAAGTCACTTTGCAGATGTGGGGACATGTACGCCAAGAAATGGACACAACGTCGTTAGCACCCTCAAGGCGCCATCCGTTCTCATGCTGGTCGTCGTCGATGCTGATGTGTTCCGCCTGTGGGCATCTTGCATGCTTTCTTCTTGCAGATGTCTGCGTCTCCACTATTTCGTAAGGCAGCCACCGGACTCTCGACCAAGCCCAAGGGGTTGGGGTGTGCGGGTCAGGGGAAGAGGGGATAGAACGCTCCACCCCCACTTATTTTTGGCCAGTGGCCACCACAAGTCAGTATGTCGGACAAGTAGTAGCATTCAATTTGCCTTCGTGTCATCCCGTACATAAAGAATGCGTGGTGCATCCCAAAATGATTATTTTCCGCCGTTTGTCCGCTTTGCTTTATCGCTCTGATGATCGGCCCTGGCCTGGGAAGAAAAGACGCTGGCAGCGATATCAATGATCGACTCCACATACTGGTTTATTTGCTCATAGAGACACTCGTCAAGTTTTATTACCCGCTATAATTTCTTATCTGTAGGTTGAGTGTGCGCGCTGTTAGGTTGGCTTAATAGATCCAGGGCTTGCGAACATACTTCTGCTTTGATCATGTCACTGAGTTGAACAAGGAAAGAAGCCATGCTTTGAATTCATTCCATCTATATTCAGGTAAAATTTCGAGCCAATAGGCGCCACAATGTATCACGAAGACAACGTGCTGGTTGTGGACAATTCATCGAAGGTACTTTTCGTTTTTACATTTCAAACCGGTTTATAATTTTTTTTCCTCGTCCAATGAAAAAGTGAACCATTTGTGTCGTCACTTCTTTCTTATTGGTCATTTTCAATTGAAGCTCTCATTCTGTTTCTTTCTGATGTTTTGTTCTTCCAGGCCAATGCGTCAGAAAGAAGTGTAGAAGTCGCTCGACCATTGCCATCCGCGTCGGCAGCCACGGCAGCAGAAAATAGAGGTGAGCCGCCTGAGGCTCGAAATTTCTTTTGTTGCATATTGTTCAGCTTCTTCTTCTTCCTTTTATCGTCTTAACTTCCGAAAATGTGTTCTAAATATAGAAATACTATTACTATTCTTTCTTTATCCATATGCTCAAATTTTAGCTTGGAGAACTACTACTAATACGGTTTGGATATGTCTTAGTCGGGGGGGGGGGCAACCGTAAGATGTTTGTTGCTTACGCCATCCCACGCTATACGACCATATCTCCGAAATTTAAAGGAAAGATCTTCTATCTTGGAACAGCAGCCGAAGCTCTTGTAGAAACGTAAGCAAGCACTATATGCCCCCTTCGATTATGATAGAATCCTTCGATTTATATGGTCAATTTTTACGTCGATACCTTGCTGCCTGACTCTTCTCTCAAAAATTCAATTTTGATTGCGTATTTTCCTTTCTTGTTAGTCTTTTTCATCCATTTTATTTTTTTGTTCTTTCGGATTGAACTACTCACTTTATTATTTGAAGTATTTGTGCTTTTTAAGAAGTCTGAAAGCATTTCAAATGTGCCTACAACGAGCAAGCAAGAACTGCACGTGACACAGAAGCCCAACGAAGTGAGTAGTGTCTTACAGCGTTGTTCAGCGAATTATTGTTATTTGATCACCATTCTTCGTGTCAGCGGACTTTCTTAATGTTCGAATTTTAAAAATTACCATTTAGGGCAGAGAGGTGGTGTTCCGTAAAGTGCGACCGACGATACTCCACTGCGGCAGCCAATAACCTTCAAAGTGCAGGAACGAGTCACGACAGTTCCGAAGCCGACTAACGCTTTCGCAGAGAAAAGCGGCGATTTTGGGATTCGAAAAGGCATCCAGGTGTCTTCTTTGATGTGATGTCGTGAGGTTTAGTATTTGGTTATCAATGTGTTTGGATGATTCGAGATGTTGTAAATGACTTGTGATAAAGGATAAAAAGATAAAGGACGGCGTTATCTACTTCTACGGGGTATCGTGGTGGCAATTTCAATGAGCATTTGGTCTATGCAATGACTTACGATAGTCGATGGATATGTAGATGTTCTATCACCATCGGCGGGAAAAAAGCAGTTGTTCAAACATTTCTAGGACATAATTGAATGCTCATATATATATATATATATATATATATATATATATATATATATATATATATATATATATATAGTCTAGCAACCGGGCGGCAACACAATAGCAACCGGATGGCGACACAGTAGCAACCAAACGTCAACACAGTAGCAACCGAGCGGCAACACAATTGCAACAGGAGCCGCCCCTCAGTTGACCGTCTTCTCCCCGATAGCAACAGCTGTTCCCCCCAATAGCAACTCGAGCCACCCGACCGCGTGGCTCGTGTTGCTACTCGGTTCGGCTCGTCGAGCCCGAATGTCCGAGCAAGGGCGAGCCATAGTCACATTCACGATTTACACCAGTTAGCGATGTTCACAGATTTCCAACGCCGCCTAATTTAGGGCACCTAGCATGGTAGACGTTTTCTTTGAAGAAAAAAAACTGTTCTGATGGCGCCACTTGTCACCACATTTAGGGCGCATCCCCTTTTGAACGAGCTCCACACTACTCAATCTTGTAGGAACTCCGAAGCATCCACTTGGAAGTTAGTATGGAGCACGAACACATGTTTTCCTTTGCCGGTGCCCAAATTGGATAGAACTGCTTCGGTACTCGGAGTTGTTCTTTATAAAAGTGACCACGCATATGATGCTTGTGGCGATTTCTTTTCCCAAAAGGCGCCCTACGAGGGCAGCACAGACTACAGGCACCGCCTCGTTGTAGTGTAGGTGAATTGCTCTAAGAAAGGCACCGCTGTCATCTATGGACAAGAAAGGAAAAGGCTTATTCGGGGAACGGATCATGTTCAGCAACATGCGTCGGTGCTCTGCCGTACATTCACTCCTCAATATCACGCATAGACGAATTATTTTGGTAGCTCGTTCTAAAGGGGATAAGATCTAAATGTGGTGACAAGTGGCGCTATCGGAACTGCCTTTGCAGTGAAGACGTGTATCATGTTAGGTGCTCCAGGGCTGCACTAGAGTGCTGTGAACATCGCGTACACGGCTCCAACTGGTATACACCGCCTCTATATGTAAGACATCCCCTTGAAAACCGGCTTAACATCGCAGCAAAGGCAGCTTTCGGTACACTCAACGCTTCACAGCATGTGTTGAGAGGGGAGTCGGCAGGGTAGTCCTGAAACATCCCGTTTTCCCACATCGCTTTCACACTTATTCTATTCAAAGGAAATTCTGTTAGGAATGCAACTGTTTTACGCGCCCCTTTTTTAAGATACATAGATGAGATATATTTGGTGGAACAGTAGAGGTCTGTTGTACTTTGAGGTACTGTATTCAAGCTGCCAAACAGTTACGCCAGGACTCTGCAAAAATCACCTTGGCCGCGTGGAGCACTGTGTTCACAAGGAGTAAACACTGCAACCTTAGCCTTACCCGCCTAATAACTCAAAGGTTGTTCCATCTGACTACCATCTTTTCCTATCGATGCAGCACTCCTTTGCTGAGAAAGAAATTTAACAACCGTGAAGAAGTGAAGACTGGATGTGCAGCTTTATCAAGTCGCAGCCAGCGGCGTTCTTAGAGATAGGCATCCATTCTTTGCGAGGACGTTGACAAAACATCGATCATCTGGTCTAGCACTTTTGAAGCAGCGCGACATCCTGCGGAACCACCTATCCGCTTGCCGAGGAGCCTTTCGCCACCTCCCATATGTTAGCGCGCGCTAAAGGTGTGATACTGTAACCCACCCTCGAGGGTACGTAGCTCTTTTGGTTCAAGGGCCGATCAAAAGCGAAACGTGTTTTTCTACTATATGAATAGTGGAAGTTCTCGCGGTACTATCTATTTCCCCCCTTCAGACCTACGCCTGAGACCCTTCCCTGTTTAGCCCATTTTGTCTTGACGTTACTTATTTTAGTCACGAAATGAATCCATGTGATTTTTTAAACAAATGACGGTGATTCCTTCCGATCTGTTTTCGCTTTCACTAGCTTCTGCATAAGTGACTTGTTAGAGTCACAATTCTTGCATTTCAATAATTCTTGTTCGTCAATTTATTTTATATTTTTCTATTTATTATTCGTCCCGTACTGACTTTGTAGGAAGGTGAGGAATGTAACATGAACAAGATGGGGCTGCAACTGGCTTCTAATAACATTTTCAAAAACTTTTTTATTTAAGGCACAACGAAACCAGATAGAGGTAATTACAATCACTGCCATGTGGGCAGCAAAGTGTATTTCTAAGAGAAACGAGAAAAATCGGTGGACACAGAAGCAAATGAGACTTAAGAATAAAAACTCTTGCAATGCAATTGGGTCTGAAAATTGCTCGCCATATGTTATTTATGAGGCTCTAATAGTGTGATAAGAGGCACTTTTATAAAATGCAGGTTATAGTGGTTAATTATTAAATGATTCCAGCGACAAATTGCAAAACTTCTTTCTATGAATGTGCACTGCAACCCTGGTTAATCATAGTCTTTCCTATCGGCTTCGCTCATAGTTGTGGACATTGTTTCACCTGTACTGGATGGAACGACGATGGCAACGATCAAGTCGTTTTCCGTGACAGAATCTTCTCCCTCGGAACCTCGCCCTTTCATACGCTTAGACGAGAGAGCCGTAGAGAGTGCTGTCGAACGTTTTGTCAACTTCATCGTTGAGCCTGTCGCTGCCGTGCTGGCTGTTGTCAGCTGTGTACTTGTTGTAGCTCTGGTTGTTTCTCTGCGCATCGCCGTCTCCATTGGCAGATCCTGCTTTCGTCGAAACATAGCCTGCAAACCTCATTCTTTGTAATTGCTAGCTCCTGCATTTGCGATACTGGTTTGTTACTTGTATACGCTTGCTTCGGAATAGCACTATGAGAAGCCCGGCTGCAATAAGAAGTAGAACAGCAGCGACAATAGCAATTATGGTGAAAAGGCTGAAAAAAGTGGCTTGTGGTTCACTATGGAGTATCATGCTGCCGGTACCTGACCAACTATAATGTGTGAAATTTTATTAATTGACCTTATATTTGCATTGCTATAATACACATATCACAAACGGTGAAGAGCTTGTAAACGGGCGGTAGAAGGTTCGGTAGACCGACTTGTTTGAATTTTAGCAGTTGTTCCAGTTTTCTGGGTTGCGTTCATTTTCAAAGCCAATACTACTCTCAATGATAGTCACTTCCCATTTTTAGATACAAACTTCCGTAGTTAGTTTTCTTTTTACTGATTTCAAAATTCTGATTGATCTGCAAACGGCAGCATAGGTGTTTTGCGTTTTTATATTTTTATTCCATTTTTATTAGAAAATTTCGAGGAGGATTCGAAATGTAGGTGCTCGTCGCGACGTACGGCCTATGCGCCTTTGTTTCTTACAGCAAGTTTGAATAACGTTCATCGTTTACAGTGAGAAGAGGCTGGAAGCAGAGTTCTGCGGCATGCTGCAGTGCAGCAGTGAGCCAGTCGGCTTTTGACGCGGCGAGGTGCCGTAAGAAGACTGCTCTGCGCAATACGCGCGCTTTGGCGAGAGGTACGAAGGACTGTACAACGTCTTGCGGTCATTTTCATCGTGCGGTTTTGTTTCTTTATCTTTGTTGGTGATTAAGCTGTTATTCGCATTCTTAGGTAGGGGGGGGGAGGTTAGGTCTTCGTTCAATCACTAGTGCAAGTCTAATGAGGGGGTCCACCCTTCTGATTTTTCTCCACAAAGTCCAGGAAATTCAGTTTGTCAGCCCTATACTACGTCGTTTTGTGTTGTAATAGTTTAATTTTTTAAACATGATCCACCATTTTGATGGAAAGCGCTAACCCATTTCTGTTTTAATTGTACATACATGCGCTGGCACAAATAGTGTGGAGGGTAGTTACCTTGTAGGGCAGCCCTATACAACGTTTCTTGTTGTATTGAATTAATTTTTGGCGCAAATTGGCTCGGAGGGAGTCGCTTTATACTCAGTGGATTTCCGCCTTAGTAGGAAGACACATGTAAGTCCAACTACGTCAGAAACGGCCTAGCTATGTTAATCAAAGAAGTAGAAAACAGCGATGCTGCATACAAAATTTAACTTGTTACTATAGAAAGCGTTGCATAGGGCTGCCCTGTAATTTATTCAAGCCTATTTGCGCCTAAAAAGAAGCAAAGATGATCAAAAATCAAAACAAGGGAACCTACAAAGGGAAATGTTTCACGACTCCGTTACATACATAGAACGAATTATTAAAAACAAATAAACAAGTAAAAGCGTCCTGAAAACTTCATCAAATCAAAGAAAATGCCTAGTCCAAGTCGTAATTCGCAGCCGGGGTGGTTCTAAGTGGACCACGCCCCTCAGTCGAGAGGTGCCGCAGTGCCTGGAACTCCGCTGAGTGCCGCCGATAAGGGAGGTTGCCCTCGCGGCAAGTTGCGGCATTCGGCATCGCGACAACTTTTACGCAGCTCGCCTCGGAGCACTTGGGAACGAAATGGACGGTGCTGTGGCAGAGAACTCTGTTTCCGTTCTTACGCAAATACCCATCATTTCCATCATAGAAAACTGGCGACATCTCTTCATCACCGAACTTTCAGCCTGGATCTGTAGCTTCACTTACCCTGACTCTTTTTATGATTCTAGCTATTGTCCTACTATATATGAAAGCGTAAAGCGGCTTTCACACTGCCGTTGCTGCTGCTGCAGCAACGAGCAACGAAAAAGGGGTGGAGTTGGATGCTTGCTGCAGCCGCAACGCGATGAGATAAGATAATGGGATAAGACCTGTGATATCCTCCGTTGACGAGCATCAGCAACAAGGAATGATGGCGACCATTCCACGTTGCTGAGGCCGCGCAACAGCTGTGCAACCAATGCCGGTGTTGCTAATGCAGGGTTGCGGCAACAGAGGTGTGAAAGCTACCCTCGTTGCTGCTGTTGCTCCTCTGCGTCTTTGCGGTATGCTTCACCATTACGGCATCGGTTGCGCAACAGCAACAACGGCAGTGTGAAAGTCGCTTAAGCGGTTGTGTCTGTCCTTCCGTCTGTCCTTCCGTCTGTCGATCTGGCCTTTCGGAAACGACGAGTAGTAGCCATCAGGCAAGGTGTCACCTACGTCGTGTTGAGAAGGGTCAGAAGACGTGTCGCCGATGTCACGCAAACGGCGTATGAGTTCCGAACATGTGTCATCGACGTCGTGAAAGGAAGCGTCTGAGTTCAGAAGAGGTATCACCGACATCGTTCAACAGGCGTCTGGGTTTAGAAGGCATGCCACCAATGCCGCGCAAAGCACGTCCGGCTTGAGAAGGCATGTCACCGACGTCGTTCATCAGGTACCTGGATTCAGAAGACGTGTCACCGATGTCGCTAAAGGCCTTCCAGTTCAGATGACGTGTTAGCAGTGAAGGTGGAACCAGTAATGGGGGACCGGTTGAGGATGGGGGTTCAGTAAGAGGGACCGTAAAGGGTTGACCAATAAAGGAGGGACCATTGAGGGTGGGACCAGCAATGAGGACGGGTAAGTCGAAAGGGGGGCCTCCAGTGAAGGGGGGACCGGTGATGGATGGAGGAGGGGTCCAGTGAAGGGGAGGGGGCCGGTAGAAGGTTGAGCAGTGAAGGGGGACCAGTGGGGGTGGGACGAGTAATGGGGATCGGTGAGATGAGGGAGGGGTCCAATGAAGGGGAGACTGATAGAAGATTGACCAGTGAAGAGAGAACCAGGTCAAGGAGGACCGGTAAGGAAGGGACCGGTAATGGGGACCCGTGAATTGGGGGGGGAGTCCAGTGAGGGGGGGGGGACCGGAAAAGGGTTGATGAATAAAAAGGGGACCAGTGAGGGTGGGACCAGTAATGGGGATCGGTGAAGGATAAGGGACCAGTGAAGAGGGGACCAGTAAAATTGGGAGAGGTAGTAGGGACCGACGAAGTGGGTGGGGACCAATGAGTGGTGAACCGGAAAAAGGTTGACAATAAAGGGGAACCAGTGAGGAGGAGCCAGTGATGGGGGGGGGGGGGAGCAGTGAGGGTGGGACGGGTGAAGGGCCTGTAAAGGGTTGACCAATAAAAGGGAGAGTAATGAAGGAGGGACCAGTAATGGGGTGCGGTGAAGGGGAGGTCCAGTGAAAGGGAACGAATAAATGGGGTACCAGTGAATTACTAGTCAAGAGGGGACCCAGTAAGGGAGCTAATAAAGGGAAGACCATTTAAGGGGGTTCAGTAAAGGATCCAGTAATAGAATGGTTAGAGGAGAGACCAGTAAAGGGGACTAGTTAAGGGGATCAGTGAAAGAGACCAATAAGGGGACCAGCATTTTCTCTCAGTGTCGTCCAAGAAGACGTCGGAAGACGTGCTACAGACGTCGTGCCACGTGTGTCGGGGTGCAAAAGACGTGTCGCAGACGTCGTGACATTTGCGTCCGGACTCAGCAAATGTGTCACAGACGTTATCCAATGTGCATCCGGATCCAAAACACGTGCCACTGATAAAACTTTGCACAGCATCCGTGGGGTTTTAGATGGCTTTTTAAAGGCTTCATGAAACAATCAGTGTGCGCGTACTTGATTCTCACTTCCGTTTCCTGCAGGCACATGGGTAAGGGGGTATTGGTGGAGTGGATGGGGAGAGGGGTAGGGAGAATGAGCGAAGGAATCGGAGTAATGTTATTTCCGTCGGACTGTGAAACGTATCGAGCGCTTAACCAATACTAATTGATTTCATTTGTGTTTCCGCAGAATAAGCACTTAGGATTAATACTCCCTCTATCTGTTCCTGGCCATGTATAGAACGAGTACTTCCGAGAATGAAGCGTGTACGCGTGATAGAGGGTGCGTAGGCAGTCTTTAAGATTCTGTCCTACCGTATCCCCATATTATTCTAAATAGCAAAACCAGTTTTTCACTCTTATTAATGAGAAAAGGCCTAAAGAGGACAAGAAGACGGTCGGGGTGTTCTCCGGATTTGGGGGCGAAGCCCCCAACCAGACGTTTGGCGGCCATCAGGCCGCTTTTTTGAGTCGCCTTGTAAAGCCAGTCACAGTTGCTGGTTTGTTAGTCTCTGCTATTTAATAATTACATTGGCACGAATAAATGAAATGAAATAAAAGGCTTTCAGAGTAAAGAGGCGTGTCAAACTATTATTTTAGTTGCTTTCTCAGAACTGGACTCCTCTTTTTACAAGAATAAATTGACTTGCCTTCCTTCGTCATCGCCTACCTAAAAGAAAAGCACAATCGGCACAACACCAAAAGAACACCGAATTAAATTATTACGTTTGAAATTTTTATTAGATGTTCTGGGTTCGCGATATTCCTTCTTTTAAGGAAATCAGTAACGCTAGAGCTTGAAACTTTTTGATTTACTTATACAAATTAATGAATTAGAAAAAAAGCATTTTGATTGCGGTAGTAACAATTCAAATCAGTTTCTTTAAGCCTCAAGTGGCTGGTATCGAGGTTGTCTTACAGCAGATTGCGGTAGTTTTATCAACCTTCAGAATTAGAGCTTAAAAAGCGTTCCCATGGTATTTCTTAGAAGGATCAATACCAGTCCGTTTGAAACAGGGAAAGTGGTGCATCCCAGAGTGGTAGACGGAGGGAGTGATAGCAAGCATTGTCTCTGCAGCTCAACCTTTGGTGAAACGAGGATGGGACACACCCCGACCAGGCACAAAAATATGTATGTGTTTCCGTTCGTTGTTTCTGTGCTTGCGACAGAACCAAAATGCATCGCGCGGTCTGACCAAAATCTTGTATACCGCAGGTTAGAAGATCGAAAGGCTCTAACGATAATAAGTCTTTATAAAAACGAACAGGGATATTCGAAATTTCGGTGACTATTCTTCTGAATGATTTTCAAAAAGATGTTATTGTCAACTTTCCGTTTTCTTGGGTCAGACCGCAAAAAGTACCCGATGGTACCGATCCTACCTGCCAAATGAGATCTTTCTAAATACGATAGGGTTATATTTAGTGAATGAATTATTAAGCAAATATTGAAAGGATTAAATTCAAAAAACATATCGAAGAAATTGAAAATCAAAGAACGTTACCGGTCGCGGCCACTGGAGGCTGAAATAATTTCCAGTTATTTTCACTTCACTGATAGTAACAGCTGTTTTGCTTTACTGTTGTAGCCGCTAAATTCTTAGCTAATGGTATTGTAGGAAATGTGATCAGAGGTTCGCGGAGGATGACAGACGACATCCGTTAAGCACTTGATGAATCTGGCCTCAGTTTGGTACTATTAAATTTTTGCAGAAATGAAAAAAATTAAGAATTCAAAACCTTGAAGGCGAGCTACAGCCTAGAAAGTGAGGTCACAACAAATAAACGAATATGCCATCTCCCTTCCTTTGGCCAGCATTGCCTCCTTTGTAAAACTTTTTGCTCATTTCTACTGTAGTTAGACTGCGTTTCCCAGATCTCACTAAGGACTAAATAACTTCGGCACTGTACTTTTCTTGTCGAAAAGCTCCAGTGGCAATATTAACATGAACTGCACTGGGACGGTACAAAATGATTTTGGTTGAATCCCACTTCCCAATTGATGGAGGGTTGTTCGTTAATCTCACGTCCAGACACACATGAAGTTGGAAGCCAAAAGCGGTGAAGGGGAGCAGCTAACTAGGCGGCGCTGTTATCACATTCAAGAATCCGACAGGGCTGTGCACAAATGCAGATTACGTCTTTCAATGAAATCACAAAACAGATAATTTGAAACGCACTTGTGTTTACTGAAGAAATCTCTCAGCTCACTCTCAGCTGGCCCTCTCACAGCACCTATAAATACATGCGTATAAGTGGAAACGGATTGATAGTATGGCGAGGAAACTAAAATAACCTCTCTTCATGTCGGCAACCAGCTTTGCCACTGCTCTGCACTCTACGAAACTTTTTAAAGAGTTGGCGTATTTCTGAAAAAAAGAGCTGCGATGATACTACTCAAGGTCACAACGCCCTGAACGTTCCCCTGTAATTATCCATCAGCATGCTGCTTTTGCGTATTGCCCTTGCGTGACGCAGCGGAAACGGTAACGCTGAAACTGTCCTTGGATTGGCTTCAACCGAGTAGGCGTGTGCACGAGGAAAAATGATCGACTCGGTGGGAAAATAGGGTGTTTAGCGAAGAACAGCACTAAAACTAACCTCAAATGATTCGTACATCCCATTGCACCCATGGCTGTAGCAACTGCATAAAATGCGAATACCACTTCGATTTGTAAATGCTTCGTCTTAAAACATTAATTCGGACTAAGTGTTTTCCAAGAAGAAAGAAATAAGATAAAAATTATAGAAATTTTATTAATATTAGTAATCATGTTGATAGGAAAGTCTTTACAGGGTTTTCTATAAAAGTCCAGAACCTTCGATTGATGTCCGTGGTTTACACTGTGCTAGAACATTTTAAAAACTTTCAAGCAAAAGGTTTATAAGCGCGCATGCTCTTTGTTGGTTTAGGGAGACACATTTGGGTAGACACCACTGCTGTCGCGTCTCGCAACCACGGCGCTCCCCTCCGTCCTTCTTCGAGCGCGCGGGCTCGCGGCGCGTCGGCGAGCCGCCCCTCGCGCGGCCTGCCTTCGCCTCCGCTGTCATTGATCCGCGGGCGAGGCGCGCACCGGAACGGGTATAAATCGCTTCCCGCGCCAACCGGCGGTTCCTTTCGACACCTGCACCGACCGCGAGCGGCCGCGCTCGTCTGTCAGCTTCCAGTTCAGCCGGAGCCAGCCGCGGGGCCTGGCCATCTCGTCGTCCCAGCTTACCCCGGCATCGACTGCCGATCGGATGGAGGGCAACCCTTCCAAGAAGGGTCGCCAGGGCTGAGGGCGCGGAGTGGTACCACTGTGAAGCGCCCGGCCCACTGTATGTCTATCCATCTCGTCTCACTCCACTCTGCCGGCTAGATTCTCAGTCTACTGTTGCGTCATCGATCCTCATATGGTTCTAGTGTGTCGGCATGTTGGTGTGCGATAAATTGGTACTAGCCCCTGGTACTGGTCCGGGCGGAGGGGCAGACTCTGGCCCTCCGCCTCCACGCCGCGAGGGCCGTGTCATCATGAACCAGGCAGGCAATTCATGTTGGGTAGTGTCTAACCTCGTTATGTATGTTGGTTGGAACCCAGGGGCTGGAATGATGCAATTCAGGCGGGAGTGAAGGGACGGACCAGGGGATTGCGTACGTCGGAAGTGGCACTATAGGGCATGGGACAATTCACCTCCTCGGGGGTAATAGGCTTTGGCAGCTTCGGGTGCCCCATGGGGCAGGTTGGTCTCCCACGTGTGTACGGCACAGTCGCTGCACTGGGGCCGCCGACTTGCAACAACTGTCATCATCACCGCCAACCGCTGGCTCGCTCTTTTCGCAAAAGGAGACGCTAACTTCAAAAGAACACCTCGGTCAGGACGCCCTAACAGTCGATCCCCCCCCCCCTGTTTTCGACACTGTCGAGGAGGATTCGGAGGCCACCACTCGTAGTTTTGTGACAAGCCATGGATGTACGCAATGGATAGTCGTGAGCCGCCTCCAAGCCCTCGGCTACCGAAAAGTGCTGATTCGATGAATCCCGCATGCCTTCTACGATAGCTGTTCACCAGCATATCTCTCAATCTCCGCGCTTATCGCAAGAAGTTTGTGGAAGAACTGGTCAACGGAGATGAGTGTTGGGTTCCCTACGACTCCACAGCACACCTTGCCGTTTCGCTACCTCGAGGAGCGGAGCTGCCTATGCAAGCAAACTCAAACATTCACCTCAAGAAGGTTTCTCTATGCTTATTCTGAAGCTTGAAAGGAGTGTTGTTCCACGAGCGACTCCCACACGGTCACGTCGACTACGTTACTCAGCTCCAAAAACTTGGGGAAGTTGTTCGATAAGCGGCCATATTTGAAGAATTAAGTCGGCCTGTCGGATGCATTGACGGTTTTTCGACGACTTCGCCGTAGTAAGAACTTCTAAACATCAATCGCACTTGCCATCTGGGGTTTCCGCAGAAAGAACACTTTAAGTCGAGTGGGCAAGTTGGAAAGGACCACGAAGGGAATTCTCGAGGTATTGATTACTGCTTATAAAGGACTGAGCACACCAACTACAAATATACACTAACTGTTTCGCTAATAGAGTGGCACCACGCTGTAAAAAATCCAAAATTTTTGAGCAGCACGAAATATTCAGAAAATCATCATTTCATCATAACCGTGCGAGAATATTAAAATGCTTTTAAATCCATCCTCCTAACAGAAACTTACAAGCACTCCCTTCAGAGACTTCTACTTAACAATCTCCATAATTTTTGCTCCCAGTTTTCCTCACCAGGTTCTTTGCTGTTTCCCTTCATTCGTTTGAAACAGATTGAGTCTCATTCAACTCGCACTTTATTACCATGAGACATCAGACGTGTCTCATTCAACTGCTTTCCTTCTTCCACGCTAGCCGGAAAACGCAGTCGCCAGTCGCTGGCGCCAATTTCGCCTCTAAGGCCTTTGTCATACCATCGCTTACCCCGAGCGACGCCTAATGATATGCTCCCATATCGATCGGGCGGCGCGATGGGATCGATATGCTTGCATATCATTAGGCGTCGCTCGGGGTGAGCGATGGTATGACATAGGCCTAACGCGCCCAGCAGCAAGACGCGGTCGGTGCCAAGCGCGTTTGACGTCACTAGCCATCCCTGTCGAAAGCAGTCGGACCGCGACAACTCGTCCAATCTCAGGGGAGGTTAGCACGGCGTTGGAGTTGCGATCGACATTTCGAAAGCGAACTTCATGTTCCTGCTCAGCGACCGCAACTACCTCTAGGGCTAAAGTTGCGGACCGCTGTCGATCGTCATCAAACGTTGAGTACCGTCATTACATGGTGCTCCCACTCCAGTTGTGACGGAAAGAAACACACACCCACACGCACACAACACACAAAACTCTTCTACATATAGTAGAATAAAGCGGTCATCGCCTTGGGGTAAGGACGGGCATCACGTGCCAAGAGTTGGGTTTCAGGGGACGCGCACCAGACATCGTCCAACGTGCATTTAAAAGACGTGCCGAAGACGTCCTCCAACGTATGTCGGTACTCAACAAATGTGTCACAGACGTTGTGCAGCATGCGTCCGGATTCAGAAGACGTGATGTGCCGTATATCAGATTTTGCGCGGCATGCGTGAGGTTTTCAGTTGACCTCTAAATGCTTCGTGCAACAAGCACACGAGTGCTTGGCTCTCACTACGTTTCTCTGCCGGTGATGTTTTTGCCATGAGAGAACGGGTACTTTGGAGAATCGCGTACATACGATAAAGGGTCTGCAGGCTTTATAGGAGCAGTTTTAAAGTTTCCCTGCGGCGTAGTATCCTGCTTTATGCGGAATCGCATGACCTCACCATAGTGAACACCGTCTTCTGAAAACGCGACTCCCACCTCATCTCATAGTATAGTGGGGCTACCAAAATTCTAAAGCATTTGTCCTTGTGAAAGATCGCGACCGAGGTCTTGTCACAGACGCGAAGATCGTGCCGTATGAGACAATCGTCCCACAGCATCGATCGCTGACCTGCACCCTAAAGATCGCCCCTCCAAAGCAGAAGCAGGTCGAGCGAAGCGGTGCACCGAGAATAAAGTGGTGGCGAATGAGAGAGAGGGAAGCAACTGTGATTTCTCGCGTGCGATTACCGACGGTCACAAATGTCGACGAAGCTTGGAAGATCGCGACCGACGCGATTTGTGAAGCTGCACAGTCGCAACTCGGCATTAGGACGCCTGGGCGACGGAAGGTCGAGAAGCAGGCATGGCTGTGGACAGATGACGTGAAGGGAAAGGTTCGAGAGAAGAACTTACTCTATCACGTGTTTATCGGCGAAAAGACAGCCGATACGGGAGGAAGTACCAAGAAGCGAGAAAAGCTGCAAAGAAGGCCATGGCTGTCGCAAAAGCCACTCATTATGGAGATGTCAACGAGAGGCTCGATTCACGCGATGGCGAGCGGTATCTGTGCCGATTCGCTAAGAATCGCCATCGGCAGACCGAGGATATTGAGAAGTTTTTCGGCATCAATGATGAGAACGGCTATCTTATCATGGACCGCAAAAAGGCGTTGAAGCGATGGCGCGATTACTTTGAGATCTCCACAGCAGAATTTCTTCATCCAGCGATCCCTTCAACGGCTCCAACCCACGGCCCCATTCAGAATATCACCGTGGAGGAGACAGAAGCGGCTCTGAAGAAGATGAGGCCAGGCAAAGCGACTGGGCCTGACGACGTGGCGGCTGACCTGTGGAAGTCAAAGTTTTGGTACCCGGCTGAGTGGTTGGCGTAGTTCTTTAATCAGGTTGTAGCAGAGAAGAAAGTACCTGACTGTTGAAGCCAAGTACAAGGATTTCGATTTGGAAGAAGAAGGGCAGACTGCTCCAATTACCGTCCGATTCGCTTGCTTTCGCACAGCATGATGATCTTTGGGCGAATTGTCGACGGAGGAATTCGTGACATCGTCCAGCATTCCAGCAATCAGTGCGGCTTCTTGGCTGGCTGTGGCACTGTTGATTCCACTCACGCTGCCCGCCTCCTAATAGAGAAGCGCCGCGAGAAACAGAAGCCAGTGCATATCGCCTTCCTCGACTTGGAGAAGGCCTTTGACCGCGTACCGCGTGAAGTGTATCGTACGCCTTGCGATGACATGGACTTCCTGAAGAGCTCATAGAGTGGGTGCGAATCCTCTACTCTTGCACAAAGAGTAGAGTTCAAGCTGCAGCCGGACCCTCGATGGAGTTCCACATCTCTGTCGGGGTTCCACAGGGTTCTGTGCTTTCCAACTCCTTTTTGTTGTCGTGATGCGCGCTGTTACACGAGATCTCCAGACGTAATGCTCGCTTGCGAACATAAAGGTGAACTCGAGCGAGAGGTGCAAGTGTGATCGGTTGGAGCGGTTTGGACTCAGATTGAACGTGAAGAAGACCGAGTCTCTAACAACGGACTTTAGTGAGTCCTGCTCCATCAAGGTTAACGGTACCGCGCTCCCACGCACTTCGGTTTTTAAGTACTTGGGATCAGAGTAGCATCTGCCAATCTGATGATTGAAGAGAACTCACGCGTGAGTGCAGCAGTCCAAGTGGCGTTCGTTGACTGAAGTTCTTTGCGATAGAACATACCAGAGCGTTTGAAGTCAAAAATATATAGAACCGTCGTCCGGCCGGTAGCGATGTACGGTGCTGAGTGTTGGCCTGCGACTCAGGAGGTGGAAAGGCGCTGCGCTGGACGGCTGAAGTCAAACGCATGGACCGCATCCGAAACGAAACTATTCGGCAGAAGTTTGGTGTCGCGCCGATAGCGGAGAAGATGCGCGAATCTCGCTTACGATGGTACCACCCACGTTCTGGGTGAAAAGGAAGGGAGCGTCAGCAAGATAGGCCTTAACTTCGAGGTAACTGGAAAGCGGCCTAGAGGGCTTCCGAAGCAGCGCTGGTCTGACACGTTACATATGGACTTGAAGGTTGCTGATGTCCACCCTGATCTAGCGCTGGATCGGGAGACGGCGTCATGACACCACAATAGCGGACCCCGCTACGATGCGGGATAGACGCTGAAGAAGATGAAGTAGCAGATTATAAAAATATCACAAACTAGGTTCTCAGCTTAGAAAGCCAGGATGTGCTGTGCTACTCATTTTGAAACTGCGTACTATGTTTAGCTGTCGTTTGTTAACACAGTTGTTCGACATGAAGCCAGTCACCTTTCAATTTTCCCATTTCTATTTCTCTTCTCCCTCTTCTAAACTTGCACGATGCCTCTCCCGCTTTTTCCTGTAAACAAAGTCATCAAACTGTTTTCGCTACAGCAGCACCACATCTTGAAATCGCTGACTAACACTTAATGACGAGGTACATAGGGGTAAGCGATACGGGATGAAGTTAGGGCAACAAATGGCCTCGAGGGGATGGTGGCAAAACAAAAACTAATAATTTCTTTGTATCGCAGTATGACAACTAGCGGAACTGCACGAATGTATTCTGAAGTTTCTTTGCTTACGCGGAGTACACCAAGCTTCAGTCGTTTGACAAAGTTCGCTGCACCATGACCGTACTTTATTGGTGATTCAAGAGAGCAGCCTGATACTCCTTCTTCATTCGATTCACTATACACCTAAAAGAGATTGAAATTTGGGCGTAGTGCAGGTTTCGGAGTGCGCAATATCGACTTGTCCATGTACGGCTCGAGAGAGCGCATTTAATGTGGGCCGAAGGTAAAAACGTCAGCCGTAAAGCTTTAAACCAAAAAAGTTTCTCCAACGGCATGTACAGGGGCCCACAGGTGAGCTAACAGAAGCTCAGTCGTCCGATCGAACAAGGGTCCTGATACGCAGTTCCTGGCAGCTGATAGACCACGACCGCACTCTCTCCGCGCGAGAGAGCCCCCCTTGCATCTCGTATACAGACAGCATTTGCCACGTATCCACGGCTCAGATCGCGAAACGATCGTTTTTGGGCCACTGCGCACTATCTGCGCCCTATATCTTTTTGAAGTTGTTTCACGTTTTTTATAAATGATGTATTTAAACCGAACGGGAAGAAGAGCAGAGGGAGGGGCATGGACGTGTTGCTCGTGTCAGCACTATGGTACTTGGAGGAAGGATCACCACCACAAAACACATCAACAGTGCAGACCTTTCAATTTTGTCAAGTTCGGAGACTCTCTTCCGGGGAAAGGGTAAGCGTCCTTATACTCCTTATATGCCTATCCTACCATCTATAGCATATATTTTTGGGTACTATTGTACTTAGTGTACCTACCTAATGTTGTTCAAAAAAGGTCTACTACGGGTAACTTGCCATGGGAAGAACGAATACCACAGTCGTTTTTTGCGGAAATGCCTTATAAGTCCGCTGTCTTAAATTCGAATTGCCCAAGGCCTTGCGAAATAGCGCGATGGTAAGAGACGCAGAGACTCCACCTCCTGCCAGTACGCACTTGCGCACCGTCTCCTGGCGCGGGAGGAGGTCACCATAGGCCTATGTTACCCCTAAGGGTCGTTTAGTGTGCACGCGACGCGCAACGCGACGCATGTGTAGTGGCTAAATTGATCGAGCGGCGCGATGGTCAATTCGGTCGCTACACATGGCATCGCGTCGCGCGTCGCGCGCACACTAAACGACCATTTAGGCCTAGTTTATACTTCCGCCGCTGCGCGGAGCGGCACGACGGTCGAGATAGATATCGACCGAGCGGCGCGGAAAATCGATATCTATGGCGATCGTGGTGCCGCACCGCGTGGCGGCACAAGTGTAAACTAGGGCTTAGGGGTATACTTACACGACGCTGCTGTCGGCTACGTCGGCGGCAGTGTTGAGCTGCTGCTATGCAATGCGTATCAGCCCGCGCAACATTGTTGCCGACAACAGCGTCGCCGAAGACTAACATAAGCCATAGATAGCAGCGGAGGTTATCTAGGGCATAAACCTTGAAATCTCGATAAGGTTTGAAAGCCCTGTTCTGTGCTCTCCTCCGCATGATCGACTTATGCCCTGGCTAACCTCTGCTGCAGGCTAGAGGCGACGAAACAGTGTGCATCGATATCTTACCAGCGCGCGCTATTTCGCAAGGACTTGGGCGATTCGAACTTAATATAACGGGCTTATGAAACATTTCCGCAAAAAACGATTATGAGGTTCATTGTTCCCATGGCAGATCACACCTAGTAGACTTATTTAGAACAAGGTTAATTGGATACACTAAGTTCAATAGTATTTTTGGGTACACTAAGTTCAATACTAGTTCAACGCTACTGGCAACGTTTTCCACATTTTTTACAAAAATTATGGAAAACGTTGCCAATAGCGTTGAACACGAATTGGTTGCAAAATGCTGGAATTCGTATCAAATCAGTTGTCTTGTAAGAAGCTTGATTTTTACAAAATTTATACACGAATGTATTCGCTACAACACACGCACGACCACCAGTAAGCGGACTCAAATTTGCATTATCCGAGTCGCACATTATTATATTTTTATTGTTTAGTCCTTATTTGACATGTAGTGTCTTCCCAGACCCACGCCTCGACATCGAAATGTTTTCTTGAGCGAGAGTAAAACTGCCGTTCACCAGGAGTTTTGCGGCTTCTTTCGGCCGTACGTATGTAGAAGAATATAGGGTTAAATGCTATGCAGAGCAGAAAAGTGGGCAACCCATAGCATTTAACCCTATATTCTTCTACATACGTACGGCCGAAAGAAAGACTGGGGCAAAGGGCGACCCATCTCAGCATAGGCCTATGTTATACTTCGGCGACGCGTCGCCGACGTCGCCGAGAGCTCCGCAGGGGTGTTATGCTTCCCTCTCCGACGTCATCCAAGGGTGGCAGAAAATGAGCTCCGATGGAGAATTTTGATTGTTGGTTGGTTCTTCGTTCCCGGCACTGCCCTCACCGGACCTCTATTTACGAAATAGATAAGTGCAAAAACGCCCGTCTTGCGGACACCAATAGTGTCATTTTTACTCTCAACGTTCTTTTACGGTTAGCCGGTTAGTCTCACAACCATTGCCTAATGCTGTGCGAAAATCCGTTCAGCTTGGAACACTGAGTGTTTAGGGAGGGAATGGGCGCCTAATCCTTACGTTCCCTTGGCTATATCACCTTTCTCCGCTTTTCTGTCCTTCTCATCCGTTTTATTCCCATTTTCTAGGCCATATCGCTTTCTTGCAGAGCAAGTAACACAAAATGAACTGTGAAGAAAACTGAAAACGTGAAGAGAACGGTGAAGAATTGCGAAAAACTGATACGGAGCAGCCAAAAAGGGAAAGACGGCCTTGAAACAGAAAAAAACACGAAACGGCGGTAGAGAAACTGATTCAAATAAGTGGTGTTTGATATGAAATGATACTATGAACCTCTACGAAGAGCTCTTTCGAAATACAATTTACATCAATCAAGAGTTACATTTCCCTGTAAATTTCGAAAATTCCGTTTTTCGATAAATGCTCAACACTGCCCTGTACTTCGGGCGTTTTCGACTTCAAAATTAACCGGGGAGCTCGAGCCCAATTGCTTGAGCAAGACCAACTGCGCATTTGTATCTCTGTAATGAAAGCACTTTTCTCACCAGAAGCTTGTGAACTTTAGTCCGGACCGCATAAAGGTGTTCCTTGTCTAGTGCTGCAGAATTCAACTGTGCACTCTATGTTGGGTAATGAAAGTAGTTTTGGAGTAGCCTTTGCAGCTAGTGGTGTTTACAGTACAGCACAGTGGAATTATTAGTGTTTCCTTTCCAGAAACAGCACCACCTCCGACTTCTAAAGGATGAAAATTTTGGTGCACTGGAGGGCAATAATTTTGAATTTCACGCGTGCAATGCTAAGAAGGGACGATTGGGAATAGACGTGTGGGAACGATCGCCTTGCCGACAATTTCCAAGAAGTCTCCCATCGTTTAAATATTGCGGCCGATATGCACAGTATGACCTTGGCTGTCCTCATTGCCCTAATTCGTCCAAATGTTGCAGAACAACGTTTTTTGTTGTAGCGGCATTTTTAAACCCTCTTATAAAGGAGGCTGAGATAAGGCTGAAACTAGCCCAGAAAACCTTATCAGCTCATCTGAAGAGTTATCGTTCTTTCATGGGAACGGTGCTAATATCCACTCAGCGCTGAAATGGAATTATTGTTTGATTTTTTTTCGTAGGGGTGGTGAAAGCATTGGACGTTTTGTGCACATTTTGACTTTTTTACATGAATAATTATGGTAAGAAAATCATTGAAACTTTACATCTGGTGATTTTGTGCTTAGGAAGCATTTGACCGAAGCGCCAGCACACTTGGAACAAATAATAACCAAAAATATATAACAGAACACGGCAAATCCTGAAATGTGTTAACCGTCAGCTTCGAGAAACGTGAATATCTCCATTTTTGTATCTAATCGATTCCACAAGTGGTGGGGGATATAAGGCAAGTGTGGTAACGGCTCCTAAAATGGCGCGTTCAGTTTGCTTTCGCTCCCACTGTCTTCATTAGTTTGTCGGATCGCTAGTCCCCATTTCATGGGACAACATCTGGTGGTAATCCACTAATTTAATAGAAGGGTTTGCGAAGTAGACCTGTCGCTTTGGCGCACTGTACGGTGCGGAAACGGCCAGAACCGTCTGTAATCGCGCATCACTGGAATCGCACACGGATTTCTTGCCTTGGTTGGCTGCCACGATTAGGTTCGGAGCCAAAACGCGCTCCACCACCCCGTCTTTAAAAAAAGCCTTTAAAAGTCATCTGAAAATCTCACGGATGCTGTGCAAAGTCTTATCTGTGGCACGTCTTCTGCATCCGGATGCACATTGGATAACGTCTGCGACACATTTGCTCAGTCTGGACGCATATGTCGACGACACGCCTTTTGCACCCCGACACACGTGGCACGAGGTCTGTAGCACGTCTTCTGACGCCACGTTGGACGACACCCCCTTCCTTCACCGGTCCCCCTTCACTGGATCCCTCCCCCCTTTCACCGGTCCCCATTACTGTCTCTTTCTCACCGGTACTCCTTCACGTCCCTCTTCACTGGTCAACCTTCTACCGGTCCCCCCTTACTGGACCACCATCCTTCATCGGTCCCCCATTACTAATCACACCTTCACTGGTAACACATCGGCTCCTTTTTATCTGACGTCGTCCCAGTGTAGAGGAGGGACAACCGCTGGAGGGGCAGAGGTCTTCCTCAACGCATCAGCTCCTCTTTACTCCCTGTGCTGCCGACGTCCTCGGGATAACTGCAGGACAAGCGCTGCACAAGAGGGAGTCTCCGCCAGGATGCTGCGCCGACGACCCCAAGTGTCCTGTGCTCGTCCCCCTGTTTTCGGACATCGTCCGGTGTTGATAGGGTTCACACGTGCTCGTGCTTGGGTCGGTCGGCAGAACTCGAGTAGAGTATTCCTCGGCCAAACTCTGCTACAGGGTAGAGGCGGTGAAATGATGAATCGAAGGGGACGCAGACTCTGCGATTCTTATCAACGTGCGCTATTTCGCCAGGTCTTAGGTCATTCGAACTTACCATTAGTATAACTGGATTAGTGAAACATGGAGCAGATCTCCTATAAACTCCCTCTTCCCCCCCCCCACCCTCCCACTTTCCCTATGTTTGAGAAGATTGCTAAAGGCTCGAGCACACTTCGCTGCCTTTGCTGCAGCAGCAATGATAAAGGTATCAGAGGCAGCAGCTCGATGAAATCCTTTATTATTGCTGCCGCAGCAAAGGCAGCGAAGTGTGCTCGAGCCTTAAAGAGACAGAAAACAGTGAGAAAACAACGCTTCAGGTCATAGCAGGAACCCTAGGTTCCATCAAACAGTCCATATGTCTAAACCCGTACCGCGCCGAATTTGTTATAAGTTCGCTCGTCCAGGTATCGTGCCGCCGACACAGGTGACGTGGTTGAAATTTGGTAGATCTTGTGTAACATATCTTCTTTGCTAACCAATAATCTTATTCGCTTCTGTCGGAATATGATCAAATGATCAAAATCACTACACCGAACATTTCATAAGAACTTTAGAAGGCACATTATAAGAACTTACGTTTGGACACTTGTCCACCAATCATAGTCAAAGTGAAAGATAAACTCAAGGGAGTGGCCAACCGTTAGTCGGCCGCTCTGGCACTAATTGAGTGGCTTCAATGATAGATCGGATGAAGGATGGGAATGAACCATACCATGCAGTCAACTAATAAGATCTATGTCTTTGCCCCTTTCATCAGTTGTTTTTGCACACAAACAATTTGATAGTGCTAATTCTCATTTATCAGATGAACAGCGAAGATGTGAACCTCACAGGTCTAAAATAGAGCTCGGCACTTGCGGCAACTTGGTAGCATTATCACTCTATCCATCACTTAACCACGTGGACGCAGAGCTTGGGCTTGGCGGCACGCCGCCCATTTGTTCTTTTACCTGCGAATCGGTGGCAATGCGGCAACGATGGCACTGCAATCACCGACGTTTCAAAAAAGATTCGAAGCATTCATAATTTACGAGCAGCTACCGCGGATGTTTTCTTTCCATCCTATAACTAGGCTTCAGCAGAAACGGTGACATGGAAAGAGACGCGCCTTTAAGAAACACGTGCAATAGTCCTTAGCATGATTTTGATTATTTTCTTTTGCTTCTTGTATCACATTTTAATTTCCCATCTCCAGGGAGCTCTTTGTGTCTTAGGGATCGTTTAGTGTGAGCGCGACGCGTGACGCTATGCATGTGTAGTGGCCAAATTGATCGAGCGACGCGATTGATCAATTCGGCCACTACACATGACATCGCGTCGCGCGTCACGCGCACCCTAAACGACCCCTTACGCTTTGTGACCTCGATGGCTTTGAAACTTGCGGAAGGTCCCATTTGTAAAAAGTGTGCCGATTTGCTGCCTGCAGCTTGACGTTTTGCCCGAATGTGTGCAGAGGCGATAAGAGTAAGAGAAGCATGATGTGTCCCATTAAAGCGATCTTTGCAAATTTGAAAAAAAAGCACAGCATCACTACCTAAAGTGAAAAAAATTCGTAAGGTTCCTCTGAGAAAATGATTATACCTTTTATGCACGAAGGCTGTCGCAGGTCCAAATCGCAAACAACTTTGGTTGCGTACACATACGGAGAACTTCCGGTTTGCCTAATGGCAAGTCTTGCAGTCCTCCGTGTGCAATTTCCCTTTATTTATTGCACCATCAAATCATCTACTCTTCTACGCAGCTTTTTTACTCTGTTGAAGTATTTTTTGCAGGTAATGTTTACATCTCCGTCGACTGGCTCCGTCGAAAAAAAAGGCTCCGTCGACTTAGATGTAAACATCTAAGTCGACGGAGCCTTTTCTTCCTATAGCATAAGACAGGAACTTCCTTTAGAAGAATGAAGAAGCCCGTACCATTGTGATGTCAAAGCTAAGGCGGTTCTACGGTTCGCTTTTCTATTGCTATGAGTCCTGCCACTTACAGAACGCATCGAAGTCAATGGAGCATAGACGAGATTCTTACAATTCTTATTTTTAGAGTTTTACGTGCATACTATGTTGGGATCATGTTTTTTTTTCAAAAATCATGTTTTGATCATGTTATATTTTTCAAAAAATTGGTCAAAAGCATTGAAAGTAATGACAAATTTATTCAGGACATTTTGTGTCGAAAAAGAAATGTTGTTTTAACAGCGTTGCCTCTTGGGGACGAAAACGCTGTAAACACACAAAGGTAGTCGAATTCAATGGGCAAGTGAGAGGTATAATGAAGAAAACATTGGTCCATAGATCAGGCACTAACCCAACATCAAACGTTAACGGTGCTTATGTTTAAAACAACGGAATCTCATTTAATATCATTCAAGCATTGGTAATTAATTAATGTTTATAGTCTGAGATTTCAATAAATTGTAGCAGATGTGGTCGAAAATTTTAAGGACTTTAGATTAGGCCGTATTATTTCACAAGGCCAGATTACAGCTATGGAGAATTCGTTTGTGGCAATAATAGCTGCATCTGTCAATTCACTAACATGCTGAAATTATCCGAATCTTTTGCTGGAACCCTTGGCCTCCTATCTTCTCGTACTAGTAGGGGCTGTTGAATCCGTTGCAACGCTTGTCGTTTGTTTTGTTGTTCCCGTAGGTTTTGTTGTTCCTCCCGCTGATGATGTGCCCGACGATGTGACGCTTGTCACTCTAGATGGCAACGCAACCGACTTCGGCTTAAACCACAGCGTCTGCTTACTCCTAAGATCATCTTCTGCCTGCTTCAAACGCTGATCCCACGTTCGTGCAAGCCATGCCTAAATTAGTTTTTCTTCATCTTCAACAGTTAAAACAGAAGCGTATTAATCGTATAACCTTATGTCGCCTTTTTTGGATAGTTCTTATAACCGGAATCGTCAGTGTGATGAGAAAGACGACCGAAAAGGCCACAATAATCGCAATTGTTGTGTAGTCTCTGAAATAGTAGTGACTAACACACTGCCTTCGTTGACTTCCTAATGCCATAGGAGCATCTCCACATAGCACCTTTAGTTACTCGAAATAAACCAGGGTGTAGCTTTACTTCCAAGTAGCTGTGTTAAAATTTTATGGATACCTTAACATGCAAGCTGGAGGGTCGGAGGCAAAGATTGTTATGCAATTATTGTACTTCGAAGCAAAATGAAAATCAGTCAAAGGAACAGGAAGGGAGGTAGTTGAGGATCTATGCATATTCGCTCACGGAAACATTTGTTTTTGGTGATCACAGTTTTAGATTAGCGTTCAAAAACTCAAAACGCGTAAGACTCAAAACCCTAATTTAGTTCATCACTTAGCTAACAGGCTGGCACAATGCTACACAATTAGAAAGGTAGTATGGTTCAAGAGATTGAAAGGAGTGTTTCGCTTTGGCCGAACTACGGAAGCCTACTGCCACAGCCCTTATTTATTTTTCATTAAAGTCAGAAACGGTGGTGTGCCGTTTACTCTCCAACTGACGTAATAGAAAGTGTTTCTGCAACTTTCAGAGACAGTGTGAATGCCGAAGTTTGTGCGTGTACTGAAATTTGGAAGAGAGAATTTGTCCATTGCTACCTCCCTCCTCTCTACTCAACTAATATGAAAATAATAAACAAGCGCAGCAGGTAAGGTTAGCTTACAGTTAGAAACCGTAATATTTTACAGAATAAATACTGTTGCAGGTGGTCGAACGACGGCTACACACTGCTGAGGGCTAAAGTTCACGTCCACCTTGTAAAAATTATCTTTGTAGAAAACAGACGAGTGAGTTAAAGGTTTGCCAAGTAATTGCCGAACATTCTTGAAGTGTTAATATCGTCATCATCATTTTCGTTAGCGTCTGTCTCGCTTGGTGGCGGGGTCCGCTCTTCTGGTGTGGTGACGCCAGTTCTCCTGATCAAATGCTTGATCAGGGTGCACACCAGCCATCTTTAAGTCCAAGTGCAACATCTAGCCAACGTTGCTTCGGTCGTCCCCTGGGCCGCTTTCCAGGGACCTCAAGGTTCAGGCCAATCTGACGGACGGTGTCGTCGTTAGCGCGAAGGACATGTCCGTACCATCGAAGACGAGCTTCGCGCAGCTTCTCGGCTATCGGGGCGACACCGAACCTCTGTCGTATGGCGTCGTTGCGAACGCGGTCCAAACGCGTAACACCAGCCATCCACCGTAGCATTTTCGTGTCCATTACCCTGAGGCGGCTTTCAATTTCTTTCGTCACGGGCCAGCACTCAGCACCGTACGTCGCCACTGGCGACTGTTCTATAAGCCTTCGATTTGAGGTGCCTAGGTATTGTCCTATCGCAAAGCACCCCAGTCAGTGAGCGCCATTTGGACCAGGCTGCACTCACGCGCGCGTTCACCTACAACTTTAGGCTGCCATCGGACGAGACTGTTGATCCGAGATACTTGAAAGATGTAACTCGTGAGAGCTCAGTACCATTGATCTTAATAGATCCGTCCTCATTCACATCCGTCGTCAAGTATTCCGTCTTTTTGATGTTTAGCTTGAGTCCGAACGATCGCACCACGCCTGTGCCTGTCGCTCGAGTTCGGTTTTGTCTTCACATGCAAGCATGACGTCGTCAGCATACAGCAGAGTCCAAGGTGCCGCCATTCGGAGATCTCGTGTGATTGCATCCATCACGACCACGAAGAGCAGTGGGGATAGCGCAGATCCCTGATGCACCCCTACAGAGATGGGAAACTCCATCGAGGTGCCCGCTGGCGCTCGCACTCGTCTCCTTGGGCAAGAGTATAGAATGCGCACCCACTCAATAAGCTCTTCAGGGATACCATGTTGTCGCAACGCGTACCATATAACATCTCGCGGAACGCGGTCGAAGGCCTTCTCCAAGTCCAGGAAGGCAAAATGCACCGGTTTATGTTTCTCGCGGTGCTTCTCTAGCAGAAGACGAACGGCGTGAATGGCATCAACGGTGCCACAGCCAGATACGAAACCACACTGATTATTGGTAAGCTGGACGACATCCCGAATACGTCTATTGACAATTCGCTCAAAGACTTTCATGGTGTGCGAAAGTAGGCGAATCGGACGGTAGCTAGCGCAGTCCGCAGGGCTGCCTTTCTTCTTCCAAATCGGGATAGTCGTGCTTTGCTGCCAACTCTCAGGCACTTTCTTCTCAGCAACAACCTGATTGAAAAACTCTGTCAGCCAGTCAGCAGGGCACCAGCCCTTCGACTTCCACAGGTCGGCCGGCAGGTCATCTGAACCAGTGGCTTTGCCTGACTTCATCTTCCTCAGAGCTGCTTCGGTTTCGCTCACTGTGATCTTCTGAACGGGCCGTATACAGGAGATGCAAAAGAAATAGCAGGATGGTCAAACTCAACATTCGAGATTTCTTCGAAGTAGTCGTGCCATCGCTTCACAGCCCTCTTACGATCCATCAGAAGATGTCCGTTGTCGTCGTTAATGCCGAAGAACTTCTCGATGCCTTCGGCTTGGCGACAGCGAGCTTTGGCGAGTCGGTAAATATAACGCTCACCATCGCGCGTTTCCAATTTTTTGCTGACATCAGCGTAGTATGCGGCTTTAGCAGCGGCCACTGCCTTCTTTGCCGCTTTCTTTGCTTCTCGATAGTTCCGCCAATTATGGACCGTTTTATCACCGATAAACACGTGATAGAGCCGTTTCTTTTCTCGGACTTTCTCTCTGACATCATCAGTCCACAGCCATGCCTGCTTGTCGACCCAGCGTCGTCCAGGCTTCATTGTGCCGAGTTCGAGGCGTGGAGCCCGGGCTATTGCATCGGTAGCAGCCTTCCAGGTTTCGTCGACAATTGTCACCGTCGGCAACCGAATGCGAGAAATAACTGCCGCTTCTTCTCTTTCAGTCGCCACCATTTGATTCTAGCCGACCCGCATCGCTCGGCATGTTTACACCTCGAAGGTGTGATCTTCAGCGAGCAGATCAGTGGACGGTGTTGCATGGCAACCGTCTCATTCGGCACGGTCTTCGCGTCTGTGACAAGGACATAGTCAATCTGCGTTTTAGCGTTCCGGCTATAAAACGAGATGAGGTGAGAGTCACGCTTTCGAAATTTGGTATTCACGATGGTGAGGTCATGTGAGTCTGCATACTCAAGTATACGCTCACCATCGGCGTTGCGCGACCCATATCCAAAACCATGACAGCTGTAACCGTCTTTCGTTGCTCCGGCGTGACCATTAAGGTCACCTGCCACAACAATCATATCTTCTGACGGCACTTCCGCTGCCTTATCATCAAGCAGGGACCAGAATTCGTCCTTGGTTTGCTCGGAACAGCCTGTCTGCGGAGCATACGCAGAAAAGAAATGGCATCGTCGCTCTTCTACGGCGTCAACAATCTTCATCAAGCTTTCGTCGAAACCTTCTACGCTTGCAATCGCGTCACGGAAACGTTCGGAGACGATCACACCGCTACGTCCTATGTCCCTTGACTTGCGGCAGGACCACCTCGTCTCCTGCACCGCACAGAAATCTATCTTTCTTCGCTCCAGTGCTTCTACCAACTCGCACGAGCGGCCCGTCATCGTACCCACATTCAACGTTGCTACGCGGGTCTTGCCTGTGTTACGGAACTTTCGGACTAGCTCAGTTGCCCCCCGATGCCGTCCTCGCATCAGGGATCCTCGCATACTTTTCACACTCGCCGGGCTTTGCGAGTGCGCCTCGGCTCCCGCAGACGCCGTACCATTATCTCGAAAGCTCTTAAACGTCATCAACCATATGATGTGACACAGGATGTTCGTAGGCCGGCCTGCCACTAGGGCCTGTCGCCTGCATTCGAATGTCCGTGTTTGACTCGGCTCGCAGAAGCAAGCAGTTTCCAGTGGCACCACGTGGAGAAACGGACATCGCCACCAGTGTTAATATCGTGCATATGAAATTAAAAATTGATTGAAAAAATTGAAAAACTTAATATCGTGCATATGAAATTAATCAAAGGGAAAAGTTACTGTGCAAGAATCCGTCAACCCGATCGATCTTCACCTATTGTTTTTTTTAGTTCTCCTATGTTATCTAACCAGCTAGCTCAGTTCTTAGCTAAGTGAAAAAAATGCTTTAAGAGCTGAGAAACAGAGGATGAAACGTTGAGAGCTGTGTTAGTAATAGTTGGTTGTCCGATGAGAAAAAAAAGAAAAACGCTCCCGTGTGGACATATGAGCATTTTAAACTTCATTGTATTAGCTACCACCGCGTGCTACGTTTGATAATAGAAACTACTCTCAAATGCTTTCCAAAAGCGTATTGATGAGAGTAGAATCTAACTAGGTATGTGTGTTTACAATGTTAGCTAAATACATGCTTCAAAGTTAAGGTGCTTTTAAAATTCCTCACGCGTCTTCTGGATGCCATATTGTTTTAATGTCCCCACCTTTCATCTTGTTCCGTTTCTTTCGTCTGAAAGAACATCGATTTTTGTGAAGCAGTGATGGTCAGGCACAAGCCGATGAAGCTGCCAGTGTGCAAAGTTAGTCTGCTACCTAACACGGTAGCTTTCAAAAACAATAGTTATTTATTACACAGTTTTCATCGACACCGATTTGCAGACTTGGATTGATATCGTTCATGACAAACAAAGCATAGAAAATCCGCTGTTCGCGGGGTCACTCTGATATTCCTGGCAAGTTTGACATGTTAGAGGTGGACGCGTGTACGGGAGGAGGAAGGGCTTCTGTATCGGCTGGTGGTAGGCACTTCGGCTGCGCGCCAAGGCCGTACCTGCGGCCTCAACCCTTTTCTCGCCGTATCCGCTCACCTTTTGACACTCGTTGCGCGTGCGACGGAAGAACGGCCCGACGGAGGATGTCGTCGGCGACCTCACATCAGTGGCCCGACGGACGAGCGGAGCACACAGATCGACCAGATTTGCCGCGACTGCAGTCATTAACGTATTCAGAGGGTTTACAAAGCCACTGTGAATATCTGTGTTGCTTTGAAACAAACATGGCTCTGCATCAGATTTTGAAGTCCATCTAATGAGCTCTACCAGAAGCTTATCAATACTATCGTTGATGCGATATTCTTCAAATTAAAAAAGTTATCCTTCGCAAACCTGCTAGGAAGCTGTGAAAATATATTTCCAAGATAAAATTTCTGACAGAATTCAACCGCGTGGTTGAAATACCTTCCAGAAGAGGTCTTTTCATGAAAAAGCATTATTGTGTGTATCACACCGTTGTAGACATGTGCTTAAACTAACACTCTACGCAGAACTCAATTACGAAGTTTATATTTACAAATATTGACTGTAGAATGGAAAACTGGTGCTACCTCACTATATGGCCCATTTAAAGAGGTAATTATGGCGGTAAGCAAGGACCAATTAATGAACATGACTTCGACCCAATGAATTCACTGCCTCCAGGGTTTGGTGGCAGCGAGCAAGGAGCGATTAATAATTATGACCTCGAGTCATAGAGGCAATAATTCCGGGGGCTGATTCATCAAGGACTTACGATTAGAGAGATTTAGGGGAAATTGCAGCCGGAATTTCTGATAACGCCAACATTTCACCATACTGTTGATAAGCCGAGTTAATTCGCGTTTTTTCAGGAGTTTCGGCTGTAATTCCTCTATTAAATCTCTGTAAGACGTTGATGAATCCGGCCCCTGGTGATCGCGCTCTTACGGGAGGGCAGTAATTCCATACAGCCTAACAATACTCCTACCTCGCAGCAAAATAAATAAGAAAATTCTGCACAAGGATGCCAAAGAAAGTAACCGGGCGGTCAATCTGAAGTATCCTATATCTTTAAATGATAAATAACCTTGGCTTTGATAACTAGGCCGTGTTGTAATAATAAAAATTATAATATTTGTGAATATCAACTTCGTAGTTGAATTTGGGCAGGATGTTGGTTGGAGACATGTCTCCAACGGTGTGATATGCATAATATGCATAATTATGTTTTTTCTTTAAAAAATGAACTTTTCTTGAAGGTATTTCGACCATGCGGTTGAATTCTGTGTGAAATTTTAGTTTCACTTTTCCTTGATACCTTACAAATACCAATATGCGATGTTTGTTGCCTATACTGCAGCATAAAACCGTCTGCTGTTGAAAATTGTTAAAATATTAACATCATTTCCCAGCATAACCGTACATTGCTTTTAACAGGTTTTAATGCGCATTTGTCGGGTTGCACCCAATCCGCACCCCTCGACGGCGATGCCCTGGCACTGATAGCGACGCCCTGCTACGAGAGTCACGTCTACGTCGTCCCGGCCGTGAGGTCGCCTGCCGCCAGCTGCCTGGAAGGGAGCCGTCTGCCTTCTCACTCCACCCCTTCTCTACAATTCATATACTGTATGTATTCTTATAATAAAGATACATACAGAGCCTACACTATACCGAGGAACATCTATCCCGTAGGATTCATCGGATAGGAGGAGTAATTAACCTTTTAATCTGATACATTAATCCCGTCAGTAACACAATGTTTTCAATCTTGTCACCCACCAACATCTACAATAGCGACTGGAATGACTGTTTAGTGGGTTTTGCCTCAGAAGCACAACTTAATATGTCGACTTCAAACCTACCAATAGTGGAAAATACGGGTCTATCGTAGACGGGAAGGGGTAACTCTTGGCAGCTTACTGTATGACATATTTTCTTATTAGGGAAGGGTTTCGACCTCCCGTGGAACTTCAAGTTGAGACCAGAATCATTAGAAAGAGCTCGGAGTGTGATTACAAGTATGGGTGTCAAAATTGCTACATGAAATTCCTGAGCGATTTACGGCCAGGCTGTGGTGAGAATGAGAGTTGTGGGTCATTGGGGCTCGTAACGAGGAGCAGGAATGGCGCAAAAGTAGTGTTACTGCTAGTTAGGTGCGTGATCGTAGGTTCGGCTCCGATTGCTGCCGGTTTTTTGCAAATCGCAATTTATCTTCGAAATGAGCTTTTACTCTGAATTATGACACGTGCCTGATTAAGCAGCTTGGAAAACTACCATACACCTTTGCAAAAATGCTAGAGGGCAAGAAACTGCTATGCTGACGTTATATTCACTATTTTGCACAAATAGGGTCCAAGTCATATACTGAAAAACTAGACGTGTTTTTAACAACCTTTACATTCGTGGAACAAAACAAAGATGTATGAAGCGAACATGTTGCTCACACACTGAACATCTTATACATGCTGAATCTCGACAACCGCAACAAAACAGTCAACTGTAGCAAGAATAAACAATTATTCACCACGAGTGACAAACACACCTGGGTGATCATCAATGTAACAGACGTGTATGGTAGTTTTCCCGGCCTCTTAATAAGACACCGGTCATAATTCAGAATAAAAAGTCATTTCGAAGATAAATTATAATTTGCAAAAAAATCAGCACCAGTGGGAACCGAACCAACGACGTCGTGCCAGACGAGCAGGAGGATTACCCCTGCGCCAACGCCGCATGTGGACGGCACTTCTTACGGAGCCCAGCTGCGTCGCACTGCCAGCCTTGTTTAGTTAGTTATACCGTCTTTCGCTTGATTATTTCACTTGGACTGTGCGCCTTAATTGCAATTCGACCACGCCACGCGGACTGTATTCACAAGTGGTTCCTAACAGACGTTTACTACCTCAAATTTGGGTAATTTAACCAAAATATTGGTAGATCAATCAAGTGCAGTGCATTTCGAAGATAAATTATAATTTGCAAAAAAATCAGCACCAGTGGGAACCGAACCAACGACGTCGTGCCTGACGAGCAGGAGGATTACCCCTGCGCCAACGCCGCATGTGGACGGCACTTCTTACGGAGCCCAGCTGCGTCGCACTGCCAGCCTTGTTTAGTTAGTTATACCGTCTTTCGCTTGATTATTTCACTTGGTACACATCATACACATACACATACACATATACATCATAATTGAAATATTGAGGCTAATAAGGAGAGTGAACTTGTGAGAACTGGAAACTTGAATAAAATTATAAAAAGAGATAAGTGGGCTTCTGAGGCCCAGGCTTGCAATTGAGGAGCTGGTCACGCCTCCTGCGCCGCTGCTTATATGTCAGTTAGAAAATGAGTGGTATCTGCCGGCGCCGACGAAGAGATCAGCTCTTTTGATAACTATGAGAAATTTCCATTGATCTATTGGACAAATTTTTATACAATAAATCCTGGTACATCAACACTGAAAATCGCTGTAGCGACGGTCTCCACTCAGTGATGTGAGGGGCCTTCGCTTTAGAGAGACTATAGTTCTTCTTTCTTCCCCTTCATATCTCTCCTCTCTCTCTCTTCATATTGCGCATGGGCATGGTGCTTGGTGGTAGGCTCGCTCAGTAGCTTCATCCTTGAAGAACGTTTTCTTCAATTGTTCGCAATACCAGCATTTACTTGGTTGATCCACCGCAGAACTTGAGACATTTCACACATCTGCCAGCCTCCTCGACCACTCTCTGTTGAAGGCTTCCGCTCACTGTTGTCGGGCATGAATCGGAATAGTGTCTACTTGCATAGAAGACGCATATGATTTTGGGACTGATCGTGAGATCCACTGGAGCAAATCCAATATGTGGAAACGGGACGCAGTCTCTATCTCATCCACCTCCTTCTGAAGAGTGCTAATCTCTCTGTCCCTTCTGCCCTGCCATGGAACGACTACAATCGATTTGACTTTTTTTGGAAGCGGCTCTGAGTTGCTTTCCTTCACTTTGCTCCTTGTCAGATCCTTGTCAGCCGCCTGCATACTCTCAGGAGGCTTGGGTTTCTCTTCGATTGGATTTTCCTCACGCGAACCGTTTCTGGATAACTCAAAACTTAGTTAACTTGTAATTAACTCAACACACAGCCTGTGATGAAGCCACCCGATTTCAGCAGACCATAACTTTTAATTTTTTATTTATTTTGGGATTTTATTAATTGTTATTTTGGAATTTTATTTTGCAATTTTGACACCTATATTCGTTCAGCATTCCGAGCTCTTTCTAATGGTCTTGGCCTCATCTTGAAGTTCCATAAGGGGTCGAAACGCTTTCCTAGTTAGTTCGCATGAGCTCCTTGGTAATTTGGTAGTAGGTAAAGCCTGCGACCGATTCTAAGATAAACTCAAGGTATGAAATGGAGAAGAAAAACACCGCAGGTTCCTCCGGCTAGAACAGATTCGAAAATCCTTGCCGGAAGTCGACAATATCGAATTGGTGTTTGCCGATGATTATTTGTGGTGAAACCTATCCGTCTCCCATAATTACATTCTCATCTCGGACACCTCTTACTAAAACTCGAGAAGATTCCTCAAAAACGCCCGCGTGCGATTCTCATCGGAACTTGCTGTTTTCCCACAAGGCTAAGCCCTAGTTTATACTTGTGTCGCTTCGCGGCGCGGCACAAGCACAAGCGCGAAAAGTCGATATCTATGACGATCGTAGTGCAACACAGCCCATCCGGTAGCCTTGTCACCTCAGAGAACTGTTACTGCTGCGCACCTAACACCAGTCTTAGGATATAGGAAAAAATAAGAAAGGGTTTCAGAAATAATCATAAACTATTAACAGCATATTCAAGGGTCAGATAGATAGACATGCAACACATATAAAAACGCGATCACATATACAAATCAATTATACAACCACACTTCCCTTTCGTTATAACGCCTCCGGATAAGACTCGACTCTCGATATAACGTAGATTTTCTCTGGCCCCGGCCAGCTTACCTTGACGCCAATACAAATCAACTCCGCTTAAGACGCGTCGGTTACCATGCTACTCTAGTTATAGCGCAGACTTGGAAGGAACTTTGCGTTCAAAATGACTCCCGTTATAACGCGATCAGGACTCAGTTCCGGTCCCGCACGGAAATTGAAGGAGAGTAAGATGCTGGCCGCGTCTGCGATCAGGTCTACTCTTATATTTTCTTGTTTGTAGTCGCGACCAGCACCTGTGCGACAATGAATTAGATGCATGGAGACGTTTTCCGCGCATGCGCGGTTCATAAAAGTGTTCATTGTCAGCAATATGTCGAGCACAGTGAAAGACTCACGGTTGTCGTTAGAAGCCTTCGTACTGAGAGATTTTCCTATCGAGAACGAGAGAGGATGTAGAACCAAACTCATATTGTTCAGAACATTTTCTACACATTTGTTTTAAGCCTCAATCAGCTGGTACAGATGATGCGTACTGTTTCAGGATGCTTTTTTTGCGATCAGAACTCTCGCACCGTGCGGACTTAGGCGTCTAATCTCTGCTTTGGACACGATAACAGCAACAACGCTGTTTGTTCACACGCGACATCCCTATATCTTGGGAGATTGTTGACAAGCCATCTACGACGAGGATATCGCGGATGTGACGCGCGATTTAACAGTATTGATAGTGTAGCGAGCTAACAACATGGCCGGAAGGCAGGGAGTAGAGGTTCGTATCCCGCCTGGCGTGATGGCTTTGAGCGCAACAAAAGATCTTGCAACACTGTGTTACACAGTTGTGATGCAGATTACGTCTAACTACCCCTGCTACTCGGTTATTCCACACCCGCATTTGACATATTAGGTTGGTGGAAAAGTCTTGCACCAAAAATTTTGAAAATTTTTCAAGATGTAACAGGAACTTCCAAGGACTGTTTGGTACAGATAGTTCTATCACAAACATTCTAGAGTTTTTCGCTTACCTGGCAATTTGCTTCTGAGGGCATATAAATACTACGATTGCAGTGAAGACTGGCTGACTCCGTGACTCGGACAAGGCTTCGCGACTGACTATCTCTCAGCCTCTCCTTGTTCGTTTTCGTAATAAGGACTTTCTCAAAAATGTCGTCACGGAAGATGAATCCTGCGTCTTCCTCGTTAACCGTACTCGGAAGGCCAAGTGGCTCCCTCAAGGAGAACTACAGCTTCAAGGCGGACATCTGCCAGAGGAAGGTGAAGCAATGCTGCTGATGAGATTATCGAAGAACGCTCTGTCGTGAGATTTCTGGCGACAGCACCGCAGTAACATCTACGCTGCACACAACTGCAGAAGCTGAGCGAGGACATGTTGCGCAAACGGCGGGGTGGAGGGATGTTTACCTTCTTCACGACAATGCTCGCCCACCACATTGCAAGCTCGTCTCGCCAGAAGCTGCAGGAGCTTAGGTGGGAAGTGATGCCCCATCCACCGCATTCGACAGATTTTGCGCCATCTGAATACCATCTTCTCCTAGCTTTCAAGCAACACCCTAGAGGAAGGTGCTTCAACGACCGAACCGAACTGGAACCCGAGGTGGCGCACTTCTTCGAGTCACAACCGACTTCTGGAAGGAGAGTATTCGTGATCTCCTCATCAGATTGCAGAAGGTGTTATTTCATAACACCTTCAGAATGAGCTTTTCCTTTATACTCTCCTCATGATCACATATTTTATTGAAGCCATATTAGGCCATCGTATGTGTTTTAGATAGATCTATGCGTAAAACACTACAAAAAAGGTCAGCTCCAGTTAGGACACGACTCCCCTTATAACGCAGATTTTTCCTGTCCTTTCGAACGCGATATAACGAGAGGGAACTGTACATGAGAGTACAAATCAATACAATTTTTTCAAGAATTCCTTAAACTCACCTGCCCTAAGATGTCTCATGATAATAGAACGCATGAACTTTAAAGCAACTACTCTCTTAGTGTTCCGTGGTAGCGAATGTGCTAGCACCCACCATCACAGTAGGTGGACTTCTAGCGATATCCCAGCTTTCGTAATACAATTTCTACTATGCGCCTTACGCTCAGCCTCGGAGAAAGCGAAGCTTTTCGGACATTTACAAGTTCTAGAAATGCGCAGAGAGCAATTCTCTGGTGTAACTGCAGGCCATATTCTTTTCCTTAAAGCTGTTCTTTGAGGTTGTCCCTAGAAATTTTGACTAAGAGGACATTTTCAAGCAGCTAGCATCGGGAAATACCTCCCTCGTTTTAAAGCACTGAGCCGTATGAGATAAAATGAAGGCATAGTGGCAAAAAATCACCTAAAAATTTCGTTGGCAACAGAATACAAGAAAAATTTATCGGGTTTGCCAAGGTTTCAATGTGAGAGAACTTGAAGCATGAACCTTTTAGTGAATTACCCACAAGCGGTAATTAAAATTTCCAGGATCTTTTAGAGAAATGTGAAGCTTCTAGTTTTTTTCTTCTTGTTCTTTCTTTCCCTCCTTCTATCATGACTAGACTACCGCGCTACTAAGAACTTACAATTGCTTCTGTACTTGTAGTTGTATTCGTGGCAGTAGTTGTGGGTGTAGTGGTAGTTTCAGTTGTGGTCGGCCAATTAGGTAATGGTGGTGGAGCTACGCTGAAATAATATATATATCTTCTTTATTAAGCAGGCGACAAATATTTGTTCTAATTTTACAACGCTTCTATTTAAATTGCTCTTGAAAATTGATGTGACAATGAAAAGTGCAAGCACCTTTCTTGACCCTGTGAATGTGGCTTCAAAGACCGCTTTGTAGGGAAGCTGAACCCAAGATCCGATTTCTACAAATCCCTCGGTGCGAAAAAATGCTGCACACAGTCGGATACCCTCACAGTACTGCATTGAGAGGCAGAAGTGGTTGCTTCTCCATAATGTAGGCTTCGACGCCAAAATATTGTCACTTGATAGTAATGGAGTCCGGTTCTAGAAATTTGAAGTGTTTCCAAAACCAATCGGGAATCCTTTACCCTACTTCAGCCAAAGGTGTTTATAATAGCTAATACGTTAATACATTTTCTCAAATTTTGTAGCTTTAAGGAAAACACGGTGCTCATTTGAAGCAAATGCTGTGCAATGTAATAATCAAAGTTTAGTGGTTTTATAAGAAGATTCGAAATTTTAGTAGTAAATTCAGTTCCCTTTTCAGCAATGCACAACATTTCACACTATTCTTTTTTGAAATGCTCTGAATTTTCTTAATAAATTCGATGGGATTGGTGTAAGAGTAACACGTAAGTCTCGATCAGGGATGGGAGGAAATTTCGAAAATTCTCCCAGAAAACAGAAAACAGAAAATCGCATTCGTCAGAAATCAGAAAAGCCAAAAACGCCAGAAAATCAGAAAATAGAAAACAGAAAATTTCGAAATTATCAGACGACCTAATTATTTTACCCAAAGATCCATATTTCCAGTAGCAAATGCTTTTGTATGACTAGAAATGTAGTCGTAGACCAGCGTTTTAATTTGCAAACGTTTATAAAAATTTCTATTCCACTCCACTGTACTGCAATCAGCAAGTTGTAAATCTGGACTGATAGATCATAGGATTCTTGACCCTTGAAGTATACAACACTACTCATCAGCTCTGTTTCACCGCTAAGGCCTATATTAGATAACACTCCCACTAGTAAGAAACTGGTCTTTTAGAGTACCGAACACGATGAAGGCTCAGTGATCACTGCTTGCATGTTTAAACACAATGCTTGAGTTTGTAGACACACTCTCGCAACATACTCTAAAGCTGTGCAGAGATTCGTTGGTATTACTGGCTCCGCCAGAATCTGTATTCCTAATTCGTTTCGATCTTCGGGAATCCCTATCCTTGTAAGGGGCCTAATTTCCGCGTAGCTGAAAATTTTCAGGTCAATTTAAGTAACCTTTACAGCACCTAGTTACTACTTAGTTGATTAAAGATGTGTATTTCACAGAACAACATGAGATTGTGACTGAAGGGGCTGTCAGCATAACAGGTCTTGGGTGAAGGTGCTTTCTTAAATGCGTAGACACCATATAATGAAGACCGAGCATATCCTACTATATATAAAAGAGTAAGCGGTTGTCCGTCCGTCTGTCCGTCCGTCCGTCTGTCCGTCCGTCTGCCTATCCGTCTGGCCTTTCCTATCCTAGACGTCGAGTAACAGGCGTCCGGGTTCAGACCATGTGTCACCCATGTCAGGTCGAGAGGGTCAGAAGGCGTGTCACCGATGTCGCGCAAAGGGCTTTCGCACTCACCATCAGAAGACATGTCACCGACGTCGTTCTACAGGCGTCCGAATTCAGAAAAGGTGTCACCGACGTCGTTCAACAGACGTCCGGGTTCATAAGAGGTGCCACCGACGTCGTGCAACAGGCGAACGGGTTCGGAAGAGCTGTCGCCGACGTCGCGCAAAGGGGGAAGGGGTGGGGGGCAGGTACAGAAGACATGTCAGCGATGTCCTTCAAAAGACGTCCGGCTTTAGAAGACGAGTCAACGATGTCGATTAAACGATGTCCGGGTTCAGAAGGCATGTCACCGATGTCACGCCGTGAGCGTGGGAGGACAAGTTTGGGGGGGGGGAATATCTTGAAAAGTGAAATTCTTGTAATTCGTGAAAGTGACCTGGAAGGGGGAGGGGGGCTGGAGGTGACACGGAGACGGGGAACCAGTAATACGGGATCTCTAAAATGGGATCAGTAGACGGGACCAAGAGAATGGGGAAACCAATAATGGTGTTCAGTAGACGGTTACCAATAAGGGAACAAGAAAGGAGAAGTTAATTAAGGATGGTTACCAATAAGGGCAATCAAAAAAAAAAGGTCCAGCAGCTGAAGCGAGCAAGAGGGGACCAATAAAGGATGACCTGTTCGAGAGAACCAGTAAGGTGGGGTGGGGAGGGGGGTGGCGTCCGGATTCAAAAGATGTGTCAGTGTTGTGGGGCAACGGGCTTCCGCGTTCAGAAGACGTGTCTCCGATGTCGGTCAAAGGCCGCTTGGAATTGCAAGGCTCGGGGTTTGGGGGCGAAGCCCCCAACCAGACGTTTGGCGGCCGGCAGGCCGTTGAACGTCTGGTACCCTCATATTATTATTATTATTTCTCTTCATATCAACATATCATGTTACATCTCAGTAGAGTGGACCAGTACAACCGCCTTGTTGTACAGAGGAGTGCACGACATTAGCAACAATCGCCCGATCTGGCTGATGCTCGTAGTCTACAAGCTGTTCACTCGAGTTATCTTGAATAGGGACAGCCATGCGATCAGGCAGGATTTTGGAGAGGATTTAGCACGATCGACCACACACTCACCATTAGGAAGCTCATCGAAGTGGCGTGAGAGTACAAGATGCCGCTGTGCCTTACATTCATCGACCTGAAGAAGGCATTCGACTCTCTCGAAACTGAAGCGGTCATCGAAGCCCAGCTCACTCAGGGCGTTCCTACTCTGTACGTCAGAGTCCTTCGAGATCTGTACAGTGGATTCTCGACAAAGATTTCGCCATTCTACAAGACGTCGTTGTCAACGTGAACAAAGAGGTTTGATGAGAGGGCACTATATCCCCGGTTCTCCTCGGCGCCATCCTCGAAAACGTCATTAGCGAACTAGAATGGGAAGACACGGGAGTGAAAGACGACGGACGGCAGCTACACCATCTAACACCGAACCCTAGCCAGGCGGAGCGAATGCTGGCCGACTTCGATCGTGTATGTGGGAACGTTAGACTGCACCTTAATCCTACGAAGACGATGTCCATAAGGAACGGACGAGTTTCTGATGCCTCATTCTCGCTCAACGGAACGAACATCTTCGAATGCTCCAGATACATGTATCTGGGTCGCGAAGTCAACATGACCAACTAACTAGCGCCGGAGCTGGGGACGAGGAAACGAGCGGCTTGAAGAGCTCTCAAGTGTGTCGAAAGAGTCGTAGAGAAGACAAAGAAAGTTGGGCTCCGTACCTTTTCGACTTCACTGTTCTTCCTGCCCTAACATACGCATCAGAGACTGGGGCTCTACAAAAGCAGGATGAACGAGCGATCAGTGTCGCGCAGCGTGGAATTGAGAGGACAATGCTCGGAGTGACACGACTCACGCAAGTGAGAGAAGGCCTTGAAACGTAGAGCTTCGCCGATGTTCGAATATTAGAGACGCTGTCGCATAGGCCAAGTCGTCGAAAATTAGGTGGGCCACGTAATGCGCTTCGCAGACACCGACTGGATTCAGCGCGATGTCAAGAGAACACCAGTATGCCCAACAACGCGTTGGTCGGACTTCTTCGTCAAAGTGCTGAACAAACAATGTGACGCTCTTCGTGTCCCTCGAGCGAAAAGGATCCATTGGAGCACCTGGCACGCGGCATGGACGTATGGAGACGCTGCTAGTGCCTGCTTGAACAACTCGATGATCAATGGGACGACAGATGATATACGTAATAAATAAGAAATTTCGTGTATCACAGCTATATCACTACAGCAGTGAGAGCACAGCAAAGGTAACTAAAACTTTTCTGTCTCTTACTAATTTGTGACACCAAAAGCTGAGCAATCCTGGGAGTTAGAAAAGCAGCTTCGAAAAAGGCTCTGCAGAAAGCGATATTGGGGATGACCGGCCAACAACGTGCAATTTTTAAAATGGAGGTGGAGTATAACCCTACCCACATTAACTCTAGGACACGTGGTTACTTCATACATAATTAAATGCCCTCAGAATACTAGTTCTGTAGATTTAATATAAAAATTTTAGTAATCGTAGATGGTCCAAACTACTGTAAATATCGAAAAGAGTATGAAGCCAAATTATGAAAGTCGAAAAATATGATATACTCCTATACTCCTTGCCTGCAGCACTTACACAATCAATCAAGCAAACAAAGCGGCATGGTTCGTGAGTATATGGCGCAATTACTACATGAGCACATCCAAAAAACGCCACATGCTTGCAATTTAGGATACTCTAGAAACACTATTTTGGAATAAGCTCACTATTCTATGATACTTTTTGGATTCCTTTCATTGGATTTCTGTAATAAAATTTTTATCGCAACTCTATTTTCTGTTTTCTGGCCAATTTTGGGGCCATTTACCCAAGAAACAGAAAACAGAAAAAATTTGCCCAAAATGGCCAGAAAATCGGAAAAGAGATCACAGAAATTAACTACTTGTAACGAAAAGGCCTAAGAAGATGGTCCAAACATATTCATTCGTTTGGTGTTTTCCTCTCCACCTTATCTACCATATCATTTCTTAATCTCTTAAGAGCTGCTCCAAAAGGGCCTTAGCTCTCGGTGGCAGAGCGTTTGTGATTGTGTCGTGCCGCGGGCTCGACTTCAGCGGCATCGCTGAACTGTGGCTTGATCATAATACCCGCTTTGTGGCAGAATTGGTGGGATTTACCACACGCTCATGCTCCTACCTGCCTGCCATTTGGATCCTCCTGCGTTGGGCCTGAGGCAGCTACGGGAGCACATGAGTCATAGTGCGATCTCAGTTAGGTTCCGGTGTGCACTTCAACCCTGCGCCGCGCCTCCACCCTTCACGTCTTTGCTCCTCATATTTATACCATTAATATAGTAAAGAAACCAATATCCGTCGCCGGCTTCGCTGGTAACCAACGCTGGGAAAGGAAGCATCCATAGCGTTGAAGTCGTACATGTTGAAACGAACGCCTACTACAGATCGATTGATGCCTTTCTGAATATCAGTCACATCCCAGTACAGCACTCAGAAAAATGTCCGCAGCACTCTGCTTCGTCTAAGGTTGTGTTCACAACCTATCGCAGCTCGTCAAGCATAATCGAATTTCTGAAGCTTCTGTCCAGTCGTCGTGCTTTCAGCCACGAGGTGTGGTGAATTTCGGAACGGGTGACTTAAGACAAAATAGTATGCTCTCCTGCATATAGTAGTATGAAAACTGGTCAAAGTACTGCCGAAAATTGAGGACCAAGGAGCAAAACTTGATTAAAACCGTAGTCGAACCGAGCGTATGTAGGTCCGACAAACTTTCTTCGCTGACCTCTTCTGGTCTACCCCTTAAAATTTGAGGACCTGAGCAGGTAGAAGCAGCCTAATAATCCAGCGCGCGAAGTATGTATGCTCTTGAGATCAAGGTGAACAATTTTCAAATCAAAAAAAGCGTCTTCCAGGCCATGACATTGACCAATCAACAATATCGGTTGATAATGATTGCTTGATGGGAGCTTCAACATGGTGACTGATTACGTGGTCGACCTTCCGTCCGTCATCGTAATCATGGAACACCCACCCCGATCGATCGATCGGTCGATCGACGAAGATATCGATTTTTGATGACGTCATCGTGCTTCTGCCGCGGCCTTGTCCTCGATGTGAAATTATCAAAAAATTGATAATTCCAAAATTGGTCGAGATTGATACCGTTCGATAGAGCTTTTTGAGCTGAACGGAATGGTGCCATCGCAAGCGTCAAAAACTCAAATGTGGGCGAGTAAGGGCGGAAGAAATCTCACCGCTGCCGTCCGCCGCTCTAAATGACAGATGGGACTAGTTTAGGCAGCTGGGGAGCTGTGAGCACGCCATTGTAAAGTGCTTTCAGTGTTCTGCTAACACACGTATTTGCGTGCCGTTAGCTCGCCTCGTCTTACCACAGTGGTCGACTGAAATCGGAAAAAATTGCGTCGCACAAGCCTGACCTCCATTTTTGCACCACCGTAACTCTGTCCGTTCTTAGGCTACATAGCTGGGCTTTGGCGAACTGCTTGAACTTTCTACCTTCTGCAAAAAACTGCAGTCGAAAGGATTCACACATGACAGAGGTATCGCGCTCCAAACACGACCGCGCGTGCAACTTGCGAGCAGTCGCGCCCATTCGATTGATTGGTTCGATTCTATATGCATTGTTCACTGTGAACTCCAAATGCAGGCTGGACAACCATAAAGCATGTCCTGGGTAGGGCGGCTGGGAATTCCTGATAAAACTCCCCAAACGCTCACTCTACAAGCTTTCTTGCCCACTCGATTGATAGGTTCGTTTCTATATGCATTGTTCACGGCGCACTCCAGATGCAAGCTGGACGGTCCTAGAGCCATTCCTGAGTAGGAAGGCTAGGAATTTCCTTTAAAACTCTCCATACGCTCACTCTACGAGCTGTCGCTCGCTCTATAGGTGTCGCGCCTACCCGATTGATTCTGTCGGGCCTATATGCATTGTTCGCAGCACGCCATGGCGGCAGTTAGCTGCAAACAGTAGGCCATGCTTGTCCAAGCGCATGGGCAGGCTCCTTCCATCAGCCTAACTTCCAGAAGTTGAGGACGCCGCGCCCTAAACGATTCGCATCCCGCGCGACGCGTGGCGAGTGAAAAACGGCGCTCTCCGGCGCCCTTTCGCGCCGCTTGTGCTTGTTGGACGCAGCGGCATGTCCATTGCTGTAGTCCACTGCTGAAAAGTGGAGGACCTAGGCAGCTAGAAATAGCTTAGTAAGCCAGTGCGTGAAGTAAGTCTGATGACGTTTCCCCATAATTGTTAACTGCATGATCGAAGCTAACTCTGCTGTGAAGCCTTTCCGTCGTCCATCGTAATCACGCAACTTCCACCCCGATCGGTTGAGTCTGAGGGAAAACCGATAGCAGCTCTCAAAAGATCGATATTATCGATAAGTATGGATTTCCTGGTCAAGACTCGCTCGGCTGTGGAGCGCTTCCATCGGCCAACACAATCATGCAACTACCACCCTGATAAGTTAGCTCTGAGAGCAAACCTCGATAATATCTATCCATATTGACTGCCTGATCGAAGCATCTCCTCTGCTGTGAAGCCTTCCCATCAGCCATCTTAGTCGCCAAACGCACGTTTGACGACGTGTGGATGACGTCTGAGGCACGTCCTCTGAATCCCGACAGTCATTAAATGACAGCTGCGACTTGCTTCTGCATTCCGAAGCACGTTTGATGACAGCTGGGCGAGTCTTCTGAATCCTGGCACCCGTTGAGCGATGTCTACGGCACATCCTCTGAGCACCAAAGTAAAAGTCAATAATTCAGTAGTTTTATAAAATGTTCTGTCAGAACCCACAAAAACGAACAAAAAGGATCAGCCGTAAGGTGCGGAAACGTAAAGATCAAATGCAAAATGAAGGGGAAATGAAGTGCAAAGGTGGAAAAACCCGTACGGAGCACAAATGTACATCCAACAGATACGTCTTTCGAAACCTCATTGATTGTTCTTTGACTTTCATCCCTCTGGTAGTTGGTCGGTAAACACCCTAGATGTGATCAATATCAACACGTCTACAGTTGATGGCAGTAAACACCCGCTGTGGCCGCGGGCCTCGGACAGGGCTGCGGGCTGCAGACAGCGCGGTGAGCTTCAGAATGATAGTAATGATAATGATAACGATGATAATGATGACTCCGTAAACACAGTAGATGCTATGAACCGAGCTCCAGTCATCTCCCGTCAACACTTCATGTGTCGTCAGCAAGGCAGACCCGCTGTCGCCGCGGGCCTCGGACAGTGCAGCGAAGCTTCAGACATGACTCACGCCTCTCCCGACTATATATAGTAAAGATAACGATGGACAATAAAGATATGATGGCTTCAACCACTCTTCTCGAACCTTTGCCACATATGCTATGGTACATAGGTACATAGGTAAGGTACAGGACACCGAATATATGGTACATATTTGCTACTGCTACATCTTCCCGGTGTCCATACCAGGGGCGACCCCCTTACCCACTCATCCTCGTACTGCGAATACGCGCCCTCGGTCTTGGTGTTACTGCGGCAAGAAATCGGCTCGTTTGGAAGGATACATGAGTTGTTCAACAGATGGTTGGAATGAAGATGGGAATCAGTTTACATCAACAGTATCAGAAGAGCTTAAAATCCTAACGTCTCTAGTAGAAGTAAAGGTGGTCGCGAAAGCGCTACAAAGTTATTCTGCGCCAAACTGTTCTTAAAATGCTGTTGCCTTGTCCACACCATACCATGGATGACTACTGACTTGTCATTGCCACGTGGATACCGGGATGTTGCATACGATCCAGCAGCTGGTGGTGTAAGGTGCAGAATTCCATACAGAAAGCGATGGATGTGGGTTTCGGTCCCGTCTGGCGCACAAGTTTTTATAAGGTCAAAGTTTAATATAAAAAAAAAACTAAATAAAACTGATTAAAAATGTAGTTTTTCGCAACAAAGCAGCATGTGACAGTAACCTCTCTACCGCTAAAATATTCCTGAAGAATTTTTTATTAAAGAGAATCGGTAATAAAATCCATAAGCATGATGACGTTGTGTTAGCATAAAGCTCCAAAACTCCCAAATGAACACAAGTCTTACTTCATTCGGTCGAAGAAATTCTTCAGTTGAAATATACTTGGGCCTTTAATGGCTCCTGTAAGGTTTGAGTAAACAACCGGTAAAACAATCGTTTCATAAAGAGTAGAACCCGCCTTCCTTCATTAGATCCACTAATCTTTTGAGTACGTTGCACTCCAGAAAGCTTTTGACTAAACTTGCCTGGTCCTAAAGTGATTGATAATCAACATGCTCGTTGCTGAGGGCGGTAGAATCGACTCGGATAGCAACACGCAAAAGGATGTATAACTCTCTCGTGCAGACAAACAAAAAAAGCCAACCTCCACCGCAGACTCGAAGCTAACCTGTACTGTGATATAGTGACCGTTGCATCCATGCGAGCGGCAGTAACATTTAACGGCAAACCTCTGTGACGGGTTCTCAAATGCCTCACCTGAATATGAAAATTATAACAATTTTTGTGATTATCGTATCTAAAAGATTTCGCATAATCTAGCAGCTTCAAATTTCACACAAAATTCTCAAAGTTACCTTACAACGCTGCAAAGTACTAAGCTTAGAGCGCTTTTTGCCAGTTCATCTAGAATCGTTTGTACTGCTTTGGCAATGCTTTTTGACAGCTCTAATTACGCAAAGAAAATTTGGTCAACGTAAGTATCCCTTGCAATAAATTTGAAGTCAAAGCATAAAACGCATTTCCTCTGCATACGACGTCACCATGATACAACCATGTTCTTTAACTGTATTGCTGTTTTTAGGCAAATATCAATTTTTTAAACGCTGACGTTCGACTCACTTTTCAGAGTTCCAATTTTTATTTCTCTCCCATCCTTTGTGAAAGCACATCTATCTTCCGGTTCAGCCTGCAAGTCTCCATAATTGACTCGCTAGTAAGTCTACTGGATTGCAGCTAGTGGTTACCTTCAATGATAGAGTGTTTGGTATAAATTTGGAATAGAATTAATTTATTATTGTTAACGTTACGATGTATTCTGACTTTAGTAGTGCTTAACAAGTTATGCATGGAGTTCCTCAAGAGCCTTAGTCCAGGGCGACAGAAAGGTGGGCCTTCGTGGCTTTTGAATGAATGCGATTTTTAATTTGTTATTCTTCAATTTAAACACAACAAAAAATAAACAGTCAGAAATTAATGTGCCCGAATATGAATTTTCACCGTACGATGAGCTAAAAGTTGTCGCTACGGTCGCGTGAAGCAGACACTCAACATAATATCCAACAAGAATGTGTCCAAGTAACATTAATCTGCTCACATGTTCTCCAAGCTCCAAGGGCCCAGGAAATCTTGCACTGCCGTGAGCAAATGTGAATGGCAAAGAATAGTAACAGCTTCCAGCTCCCTGTTCATTAGACTCGTCGAATTGCTAAATTTAATCTCCTTCAAAACATGCAGCTATTGAGTGAGCCGAGGCTCCACAAAATTTGCTCACTGCTTTACTAATTTTTAAATTTTCGTAGGTTTTTTCGACTTCTCTACCAGGAATTTGACTATGAAAAATCACTGAACAAAAAAGGAAGACATTACTATTATATACCCGTTTTGGAATTTGAAGCCATGACACCAAACTTCTATTACTAGTACTCATACAAATTCTAATTGGATTATTCTAACGATGGAGCCTTAAAATTACATATATTACACTACGATTCAACAAGGCCCCGTTTTTCAAAATTCGTATAGTGGACATGCTCTTGAAGTAATGCGTCCTTATGACAGATTGTGGGTGCACACCTTGTTCCTCATGGTAAATTGATACGGCTGTGCTAGATTCAAAAGTTCTGTTCGTACGAAGTATCCATGCAGCAGTATTTGGAGCCATTATGCCCCTTGATTGACTATGAGCTTATAAAACTGCTGACAGTTAAGGCTGGTGGGTGCGACAGAATTATCAGGATTAGAGAAATCATATATCAGGATTACAAAAATCAATTTTAGGTGTCAAATTGCCATGAAGCATCTCTTAGTCTGATCTGCCTTCTCGTCTGCGTGCATAGTGGTTAGTAGAAAATCGGCCTTCCGTTCACGATGAGGAAATCAATCAGCCGCGGTACTTCATCCTCGATGAGCATTTGATGCATGACATTTGAACGGTATGTGCTACCACGCCATATTAAAGCATGCTTCGTTGCACTGTGGTCGTAGTGTAAGGAATCGTGTCCCACGCTTCCTAGTGGTAGGATAGCTTACCGTAACCCCACCTCAGTGGCACATTACTCTCTCACGCTAGATTACTGTAGCACCAGCTAAGCCTCATTTATCTCACGCTTCTATCTCCTATTACTCATGCATTCCATCCATACTACCGTAACCGATGCTTGTATTTACAGGAGGAGATCCGTGGACGAGGCAATCGAATGGATGTCTGACCGGCGGACGGCTGCACGCCGTCGCTACGAGCCCGAACCCACAACCCGACTTCCGCCGTCTGTCGACTTCGTCTCCCGTCACCTCTCCACACGCCCCACTGTGCCATCGACGAGCTGATCCTATATTGCTTCTTTCCTGTATTTATGCAGATAAACATGTATTCTCTATCGGCTGTCGGCGGAAGTACTTAGAGGCGAAAGGCCTCCTACGACTGTAGAACGGACGCGAAAGTATGTCGAAGCTTTCTAGCTGACTTTCCTTCCGAAGTTATGTATAAGTCATTGTGACTATTCAAAAACCTTCTCACCGTCTAGTACAATACTTTGGCTTTAATAGATCTGGACCTCCATACTTTCTTATGGATAGTCTTTCTTATACAACCATCAAAGTACAATATGTTGATCATTTTTTCCAGCTATTCACATAACCATCTACGAAATGTGGAACCGTTGGAGACCCTTCTTCAAATACCTGTGCAAACCTCAACCTCAGAACCATCTTTTAAAATTTTACTTATATGCTAACTTAATAAACAACATGTTTAAAGAGTTATAGCCTGCTTAAAAGAACAAGGCAGGTTATTGTGCTATTAACACGTTGCCGACGAGAGCGATTTTCGCATCTCTGGCCCGTGGGACGAAGCGCGCCGCACATGTCACGACATACCGTGACTCAAACTTCGTCTAAGGATAAATTTGGGATTTTGGGATGCCATACGAATGTTCGCCTCAACAGTTTCGGTCGGGTACCCCTCCCATAATTCTATAGCTTTATTTTTATTTATTTTTTATTTTCTATTTTTTAAAGGAAAAAATAGTAATTTAAATTTTGCCTTGAAGCACAGCAAACAGCAAACATTTATGATGCCAAACACCGTTTCCCTCCCATAATTCTATAATTATTCTATGTCATTTATTATTTTACCAGTGTCCGTGGCCGGCTCCGCCGGCGACTGACGCTGGATGTGGGGGCCACGCCAGGCTTGCCGACTTCGCCGGCTTCGGGTACGGGTGAGCAATGTTAAGAACGGAGCCCAAACCTAGCTATGGGTGATTCCTCACCCAGCGCCGGGCGCCGGCTTCGCCGGCAACCAACGCTGGGTAAGGAAGCATCCTTAGCGTCGAACTCGATCGCGTAGGAACGTACGCCTGCTATAGATTGATGCCTTGCTTTGTATCACTCACATCCTTGTATAGCACTCAAGAAAATGCCCGCAGCACTTCTGCTACCTCTGAGGTTGTGCTCGCAACCTATTGCAGCTCGCCAATCCTATTCGAACGTCTGACCGTCCATGCTTTATGCCAGGAGGTGTGACGAATATCGGAATAGGAGATTTAGGACAAAAATACTATCATCGACATATTCCATCACAGATCATAGGACCTGAGCCGCGCCACGTCGCAGACCTCTTCCGCAACGCTTCACGTGTTGTCTGAACCCGGCAGAAGCGGCTCGTCATCGCCGTGGTGACGTCTTGCGAAATCTCATCAAGTGGGTGTTCTTTGGTGACCACCCGACATTGGAAGTGTCGTGGTATTTAGTCAACACCGGCGGTCGTGGCTGCCTGATACGCTGCCCATGTGTGGTGTTAAGGGTTGACGGCGGCGATACGACGAACGGCTGGGTCTAGCGACAACGGTCGGCAGATGCTACGGCTGTCTCCCGTCAGTGATTCAAGCCGCTCTGCTTTATATAATAGGATGTTAATTATTTTTTTTATTTTTCATTTATTTTTATTTCTCGTATTTTTATTTATTTATTTATTATTTTAAGAAAAAATAGTTAATTAAAAATTGTCTTAAAGCACAGCAAACAAGCAACCATATAACGCAAAAAAGGTCAGGTCGCGCAACTCACTCAAAAATTTCGCCGCTACTTTTATTCGATTCATATTGTAAATGCCACTTATATTAACCATCAATGTGAGAATATTGTGCTCTTTACAGTGCTTCTTGTTGTATCGTTAACAGGAATTCTGCTGTCAATCGAATCAAAATCGCGAGCTCTTGGAAGAGGGCATTGTATAATCTCGTTTTCTGACATTAAAAGTATGGCCGCTTTCCTGTTTTTTAACATAAGTTCTAATCCATTATTTTTCCTCAAAAAATAAAGTTTTCATAAAATTTCGAACAGTGATCCTACTGGGTAGCTGAATTGAAAGTAGGTGGTCCTGACACGACTGTCGACTAAGAAGGAGATCGACCGTAATCGTCCAAAAGGGTATCGGCATCGTGTTCAGCATCCTGAATAACCTCGCCGGACGAAGTTTGGTTGGACGGGATATCATTCTTGTTCAAATAATATGCTTTCGCGCACCACTGAGCGACATTGTCGTCAACGCGTCAACAAGAATACTCCCTTCTTTCGGACTCAAGGCCAGTTATGTGCAATTATAACTTTAAAGATTACGTCGCATAAGGCAAGCATCACATACAAACAAATGTAACGAGACATACCCACAACGAGACAAGCAAACTAATTCATTAAGCAATTGTTTGCGAGAAAACGTCTTATGTGAAAGTTTTGCCGAAACGAATGAAACTAATTACGCGCGCTTCGCGTGACTAACGAAACATGCCTAAACGACGTAAAATCCCCATAAATTCAACTGTTATGATCTTGACACCTTTGGAACATCGCCTTTTCTCAAGCACTCATTAGCACCCATTTAACTGGGTCACGCTGTATACTAACCATAACGGATAGTAATGAAGACAGAATAGTGTGCTGTTCAACGCCTTTCCTTCTGCATTCTGCAGCAAACGCATCTATGCCTTTCATGATTTCGGCACATTTTGACCGATATGAATGCTATCTATTTCAAATAACTCGACGCTGTTGTATAATTATGGTGAAATAATATAAAGGAGGTGGTAAAAGAATATTTTGTGCTTCAAACTTGCTAAGTTAAAAAGAAACGAGGAAGAAAAGTTGTGCTTCAAATTGGTTTATTTCCTAAAAGAATAAGAAGGCGAGATTCGAATATCGTGTTTTATTATTTTTTCTTGTGGCTGCCTTTATTTTGGTTACAGGGCAAAGGACAACCATGACTCATGCTTTCGCCGATTCGTCGCGCCGTCGGCGCTCTCCGTACTAGAGATTCTCCTCGCACAGCCCCTACGTCTCTTCTTGCTTGAGCTAGAGTACAGTCAGCGGAGCACGTCGGTGCTAGAGCACCCTACTGGGACCGAGGTTGGGTGAGTCGACCAGTGCACTTCATTAGCACTCATTTCTCAAAGGAAGAGCGTCTGCTGGAGGAGTTGGCATATCAGCAACATCGATGAGATTAGATTTCGACCTTTTCTGGCACAGGTTGGGTGGAAAAGATCGCGTAGAGACAATGACATTTAGTCAACAACAAGAATGGCCATTACGTGGGAGCGATGCGTTTTCCGTTTATGGGGCTTGGGAGGTGCCATGTTCTGGGTTGAACACAACAGTGTTTCTGGCCACATGTGAAGTTCTGCGCAACTAGAAGCTTTGCTGTTTTGCTTGCTCTACGTGCATGATTGGAATTTTTGCCGTTATTCCACGACAGATGGCTTCAAGAAGCTTCACGCTTCAAGGATCAACTAACACAAGGTGCGTCTTCGGTGTCAGTTTTTGACTTGAGGGTGAGGAACTGTTTTCCCTTGCGAAACGGTGAGTGTTCGTGCCTCTCCCGCTCCTTGTCAAGTGAATTCCTTTTATCACTCGAAGGAGCAAGGACTCCAACGCAACCCGCTGTGGCAGGCTATACATAAGACTAGAGAAAATGAGAGGTTATAAAGACACTGAAGTGTGTCTCCCTAATAAACCTACAGTACTGATCTGCACATAAGCACTAATGCTTTGCTGGAGCGAGACGGACAATAAAGAAGGTCTGAGGATGGACCGCTTCAACGCCCTCATTTCTTGGAATCATCATATTTATTCCCGTAGAAAGTAGCGGTTTCGGTGCATCTCGATTCTGACTTGCAGGAAGTCCTCTTTTGGAATACGGCCTTCTTGAAATTCAGTATCCATCTACAGCAAGTTTCCGCAACAATCGGCGAACCCTGGAGACGCAGACGACGAGCGTGTTCTCTCATTCGGGCGCTGAGTCAGCTCGCTCGCTCGTAGCGCAGCAGGAGTGTCTATTTCTCTGCGCTCTCGCCACCCCGCTGCTTTGGTTGACCATTGCCCGTAGACGCTTTATTTTAGACAGCAACGTTGATCAGTTACAAGTGATATACATATGTAGAACCAATAAAGTATAGAGTTATAAATAGTGTTCGGAGAAGAAATTAAGATGTGGGATGTCCGCGTTTTTTTTCGGTCAACTAGGAACTTTTTGGTTGAAACAGCCTTCAAATAGACAGCCGTCGTGCGGTAAGCTTTTTTACTGATCTTCTCCTCGTCCTCCTCCAATGGCCATCTTTTCTTCGGGGACTTATCGAAGTCACCAAAGACATTAGATATGGGGATGATTGGCTAATTCTAACGAAACATCTGTTTTTTTCTAGTGGTAGTGAGGTTTCATAATGTGTTCCCGACAAGCACGAAATTTGAAGAAATACTACGATTGTTTCCTGATCTTGAAGCTTCTACATCTGTCAGTGTGGCAACTCATGATTTAGCAAACGAGCAATCAAAATTGTAGATCATTTTGAAGGCGTAATTGTACGAAAGAGCTTATGCCTCTCGTTACTTAAGGAACTCCAACATCGAATCCCAACCACATTTACACCATCAACCAGATGGATATTGTAAAGCGTCGCACGAGTTTGTGGTGTAATGTGTACGTACCCCTCACCTAGATGCATGCTTTTTTGCTGTTCCATTCAAGCCATAGTGCTTTGCTCTAGCCAGAAAGTTGAAATATTTATGGAAATTTGAGAAGCGTTTATTTTTTTTTAGACTCGTTGTGTTCTAAATAGGTTGGTGACCAAATAAATTATGTTGCGCAGAAACGTCAGTTGGCATTTGAAGAGAAATGTGTGTTTGCTGTGCTCCTGACAATAGTGGATAAGTCAATCAATTTCGTGAGCCTTCTATACGCTCATATTGTCAGTGCCTACCGTGCTATTGTTTAGTCTGCAAGAATTATCATACAGTGCATTGACTGTCCAGAATGTCTGCGAAAAACAGCTACTTTACTCTCAAAACATCATCCGTTGTTATTTTGGAGCACTTAATAATGACCTCTTCGTACTACAAAAAAGTGAAACATAGTATTATAATGTCAATTACCGCTTGACTGCTTGCGCCTTTAAAGCATCTGACTTGACCACAAACTGAATCAAACCGAATAGCGATACATAGAAAGCAGCAAAAAATGCAACCTAAAACTAAAGGCTATATTCTCCATGTTCGACTGTTATGAAACCTGGGCATGTCTGAATTGTTTAAATAATTCTGTGCCACGCAGGTTTGATAAGATGAAACGTTTACTTCGGCCTGACGTTTCGACAATTTCGTCGTTTTCAAAGGCCTGAAAGAAGTTCGAAGCCTATGATCAGACACTCACTTCGGCAAAGACTTAGGCCTCCAACTCAGCCAGTTTCAACGAATTCCTAACAGCGCCAAGGTGAATCCTACTGAAGCAAACCGAACCCACCGTTGTTCCACCAGTACTGAGTGAAAGCTCAGTTAATGGACTACCATAGAGCAAATGAGACCTACCAAGTACAAATCTGCAGTGATGTTAAGCTATAAGAAGTACTTGGTCTTGGTCTCATATTCATGTTCCGATTTCCAGCGGCACGCCTGCATCCGCGCTGAGCGGTCGATCTTCCGAAATCTCTCACTGAAACTCCTTGTCTCGCTTTCACAGCCGTTTTCTACCGTTATTTTATCTCTCCCGGTTCTATACCTTTCTACTTCAATATTTCATTTCTCCTTGTTACTCCACACGTCCTCTGATTTCGTTTTCCTCCGCCTTTCACTTTTTCTCACGCCACGTTCGCTCACATTGATTTGCTCACTTTGATTTGTTGATCCGTCCTATCGAGATACCTAGGTCAACCCGCAGGACTCGTAAAGGGTTCCAGCCCTCTGATTCAGCTAGCCTTCCAGTCGAAAACAATGTCGGGGATATTGACTGCTCCTCCATGGATTTTTTTGAAATCTTGAATTGTATTGTGTCCAAAAATACTGATCCAGCCATCAGCAGGATGCTGGAGGCTCTGCAAACCAAAATCCCTCAGCTGCTGGCGGAAGCGGCTAATAGCGACAAGAAGAATCGTAGTTTAGTCTTTGCTGGTCTACCTGAGTCACCGCCTGATTGGAAGCCTTCCGAGAAACAAAAGGAGTTGGAATCAAAGGTAGGTGATCTTCTTGATGCCTTAAAAACAGAATGCCGTCCTGTTGAGGCATGCAGAATGGGTTTGTATGACGGTACACGACCTAGACTTGTTAAACTTTTGCTCCCTACTAGGCGTCACTGGACTACAGCGCTCTCAAACGCTCGGCTTTTAAAATCATCCGGGTTTTCTGGCGTTGCTGCGTCAGGAAGCGAAGAGGCGCAACAGTGAGGCAAATAGAAAGTCTTGGGTCGTGTACCGGGGCGCACTTGCTAATGTTGACGATCTTGCTCAACGTTCTTCGGGAAACTCTTCACAGATCAGGAGTTCCCACCAGACCTAGCTTGTGTTCCTTTTAATGCTCGTAGCATCGTAAACAAAATCAATCACCTCCACCATATCCTTTCAACTATAATCCTGACTTTGTTTTTATCACAGAAACGTGGCTCACATCAAATATCGGCCACCTTGAAATCTCGAGTGGGTTTCCCTATGGTGTACTGAGGTCGGATCGTGACGATAGAAGAGGCGGGGGTGTTTGTTGCTTGTACAAAGAAACTTTTTCTGTGAAAAATACTTATTTCATGAGCATTACAGTTGCAGATGTTTTGTGTTTTGATGTTCCCCAACCTCTGTCGTTGACTTCAGTCAGATTTATATTAGTCTACAGACCCCCCAATTCGTCAAATGAGAGCATAGATTGCTGAGTAAGGAGACTACTCTCCTTACTCAGCAATCTATGCTCGTGTACTTCTCGACTTGTGGTGCTTTAATTTGAACATGAATTGGGAACATCACATACAAAGCAACCTAGCAATAGAGTCTCATCAAATTTTCTGAACTTTTTTGAGCAGTGTGGGTTGAATCAAATTTTTAATAAACTATCGCGAGGGGAATCGCTTGATACCATTTTCACATGCAGTCCTGGCTGGCAGATTAGTTATTTGCCTCCACTTCACACCTCAGATCACTTGATAATTTGTTTCAATATGAAAGATTTCAGCCGCCGGTCTCACTTGCCTTGCCACTGCCCAACTTCTACAGAGTGGATTATTTCTCTCTTAATAGATATTTCACTTCAGTTGATTGGTGGACAGCATTCCATAATTACTCAAACATTGACGAGGTGTACAAAAGATTTTGCTCAGTCGTTTATGCAGGTCTGAGTCAATTTGTTCCATTTACTATTCCCCGGAAAAAGAATATCCTTAGATATCCTGGCACATTCTAAACCTTTTTGAGCAGAAACTCAGACTGTCGTTGGACCTTACTTCTTCACTATACAAAAAAGTATGCTCAGATATAGATTTTCACATCAGAAAGTTCGCTGCTAATTTTGAATGTTGATTGGCCAAGAAGTCCACTACAAAGGCATTATTTAGTTTTTTACGCAAAAAAAACTAGGAAATCATTCCAACTTCCATCCTTAGAGGATAGCAGTGGTAATATCTTTGTAGATGACTCCCAAAAAGCTGACGCACTAGAAAGATATTTTGCTAGTGTGTTTTCCACCGGTACGCTCTCTCCGAATGACGTTCCTTCCTGTGCTGTTGACTCTACGTGCACCTTATTTATTGATCCTAAAACGATTTTAAAACAACTTGTCTCATTAAAACCGTCTACTTCGGCTACTTTTGACGGCATACCCTAAATAGTGTACAGAAAATGTGCTCTATCTCTACACAGACCTTTAGCAGTGATATTCAATATTTCTTTGTTGCTCCAGTCTGTACCGTACATGTGGAAGGCAGCACTAGTAACACCAATCCCGAAAACGTCTGATGCTCGGTTTCTGTCCTGCTACAGACCAATCAGCATAACTCCCACGCCTGTGAAAGTCATCGAAATGTTCTACGAGACAAAATGGCTCACTGGCTTTCCTTTCATAGACTGTTGCCAATTGAACAACATGGCTTTAGCGAAGGCGCTTCCACCACAACCCAACTGCTTGATTGCACGTTTGACTGGCTTGTTGCCCTTAACAATAACATCTCAGTAGACATAGTGTACTTTGACCTCTCTAAAGCATTTGGTAAGGTCAACCATTCCAAGCTGATTCAAAAACTTAGTCAGATTGGAATGGATGATATCATCGTGAGATGGATTGCGTCCTACCTTGCTGACAGGAACATGTGGGTAAAAGTGGGTGACGCTTTTTCTCAACGTTATTCCTGTCCGAGTGGTGTCCCTCAAGGTGGTGTTCTATCGCCGCTTTTGTTTCTCATCTACTGCTTGGATCTACCTTCCAAACTCAAAACACATACGTCCATTAAAGTGTAACTTTATGCAGACGATATTAAGCTATACGGTATGTACAACAGCGAGAACAGGCTAGAAGTCTCCTCCGCCTTAGCTGATTTTATTCGTCGAATGGTGGAGTGGTCTGCATACTGGGACTTACCGGTAAACCTTACTAAAACTTTTGTAGTACACCTCGGCAACTGTCCCATTGTGCAGTACCAATACTACGATATTTGTTTTGAAAATAGAAACGAAATCAAGGACCTTGGTGTAATAATCAACACATCTCTTGACTTTTCCCCGCAAATAAACCAAACGGTCAAGAAGGCTTATAGGTCCCCCTTTTTCATCTTCAGGAACGTAAGATGTAAGGATCCTGGAGTTCTATTAAGGCTCTATAAAGCCTAGGTGCTTCCTCACTTGGAATATTACTGCCAAGTTTGGAGTCCTTTCAGGAAATGTTTACAATCAAAAATCGAAAATGTTCAAAGGACATTCACAAGACTTTTGTTCCACTATGAGGTACGCTGATTACCTAAACCCATTGCCTGACTACTTTTCTAGACTGCAAATTTTTGGACTTAAAAGTTTACTATACAGAGGAATTTTTCATGATTTAGTGCTAAGCTTTCGGATCTTGCATTTTTAGGTGAAACTTAAGGCAAGCAAGTACTGGATTTTCAGACCTTCTTCAGGACGCTCAGGTGAGTTTTCTCTTCATTATGTCCAGCCAAAAAGGAACCAATTTTTCAAAATTCATAACTTTTTTCCTTGCGAGTTGCTACGTGGCTGCAAAAGCTACCTTCCGATCTTCTCAATTCTCTCAATGTTCACACTTTTCGAAGTAAGCTGAAAAGCTTGATATTTTATCGATCTTAAATATTCAGAGTTAGCCCACTCTAGCCTGCCAGCTCCAATTGGAATGCTTCGTATTAGCTAATTGCGTAGTGCTGCTCAAAACGTCGACGGATTCTCTCCATACCTATGTACTGCTGATTTCCGTAGGCTCTTGCACATGACACTAGTTGGGAGTACATGAATTTTTCTCCTATTTTTGTTCGGTTTAGCTGTTTTTCGTAGACTCTTCCACATGACACATTTTACGAGTACATGAAGGTTCTCCTATTCTTGTATGGTTTTAGCTTCTTCTCCAGCTTTTTTTCCACTAAGGCGTGGAGTACTAGTGCTTTTCATCGAAATGCCTCATATTCCCTACATGCAGTAACATATTGAGAGCATATTGTCATTTAGAATATTTAAACCATACCACTCCGGATAACTCGGATACTACAGGCATTACTGCGGCACCCCTAGCTTAAAGACAGCCTTTCTTCATTTCAAGAACTATACCCAAATACAACCCAAATGTCTTTGTCTCAATATTCTTATCTAATTTATTCTTTTTGCACTTATCTCCGCTGAGTGTCTCCTTAGTAGGCCATCGCCTGGGGTGCGTAGTTAGTTTAAAGAGGTTCTTGAGAGACAGAACCCGCCCCGGAATGGCTATGCCAGTTGCGTGCCTACTAAGTCGTAGCACACATGGAGGAGCAATCTTATCATCGCATGTCATAAATATCGGCACACAGCTGTTCCCCAATTAAGATTTTTTACTTTCTTACTACCCACTATACCGCTCGTTTTCTTTCATCGTGCAATAATTGTTTTCTGCTTTCTGGGTAGTCTTTTAAGTTATCTAAGTGGAGCCGCAGTAGAGACCTGTTTTTCCTTATGCAATTTTAGTGGAACTGTTAATCAGAGAAGTAAATCTTTTTTGATCTTACGTTAGGTTTATGAGGTATTTTCGGATCAGCCCAATTCACAAAAGCATAAACATTTCAGTTCATTACTTAGTTATGTCTCGGTTTGTTGTTAATCACTTATTGATCGTTCCCGTTTCTTTTTCCTTTCTTGATATCACGACGATGTTTTTTCCCTATGGATTTTTACAGTTTTTGAATTGTGGCACACCTATGAGTGTATGAGGTAAATAAATAAAAATAAATAATTATCCCACACAACGGAATGAACGGCAAAAAGTCACTGGTGATCGAAATGCACTCGTTTCGGTTGTTCATCGTTGGGTTCCGTTCTTGAATCCAAAAAGCCTCTAGAGTCTTTCTGGCCCAATCTCACTTTCACATACCAACACAGTGCACTTTATACTAAAATCGTCTCCACCGTTGGTTTTCTCTCGATGTTTACCGAGTGGAGTTAGTAAGCTTCGCTTCTGCTTACAGTGTTTAGTGTTCGCATCGGGGAACATCTAGCTGGTAAGCAGAAGCCAAGCTTACTAACCCCACTCGGTAAACATCGAGAGTAAGCCTACGGTGGAGACGATTTTAGTATAAAGTGCACTGTGTTGGTATGTGAAGTGAGATTGGGCCAGAAAGACTCTAGAGGCTTTTTGGATTCAAGAACGGAACCCAACGATAAACAACCGAAACGAGTGCATTTCGATCACCAGTGAATTTTGCCGTTCATTCCGTTGTGTGGGATATGAGTCCAGGACCAGGTACTTCTATAGCTTAACATCACTGCAGATTTGTACTTGGTAGGTCTCATTTGCTCTATGGTAGTCCAGTAACTAAGCTTTCACTCAGTGCTGGTGGAAACGGTGGGTTCGGTTTGCTTCAGTAGGATTCACCTTGGCGCTCTTAGGAATTCGTTGAAACTGCTGAGTTGGAAGCCTAAGCCTTTGCCGAGATGAGTGCCTGATCTTAGGCTTCGAACTTCTTTCAGGCCTTTGAAAACGACGAAATTGTCGAAACGTCAGGCCGAAGTAAACGTTCTATCTTGTCAAACCTGCGTGGCGCAGAAGTATAGAAACTAAAGGCTATAATTTAACTTCTTACTTTCTAGTTGTTCTGCGATGATTGTGCATATTCGTAAGCGGCAGAGATGTGTACTACACCTGCGTAAGCATTCGCAGTTCAATTTTTGCTTGGTTTCTTTGGTTTTTAAAATGTACGAGGCTCATACATAGCAGCAGATAACGCGTGCTGTAGCCGAGTAAAAATCCTACATGTGAAGGATAGTGGAATGCGGTAGCTGTAATCGGCCTTCATTAATTCTTCCTTGGAAAGAGTTTGAAAGTGAGCCGTTACTGCTGTTTTAAAGGACGCGATTTGGAAACCGCTATCAAAAAGCAACGGAAAAGGCGTACTTTTTGCTTTTTCCACTCAAATACCAAAATATTGGCCGGTACTTTATCTCTGTCTGTATTTCTACCATTATATAATTGAATTTGTCAATGACGTTTGAATGATCTTACCCGTGTGGGAAGCTCCTCACCGAATCCCGCTCGGGCAAAATATTCCATTCAACGTGAAAGAAGACGTCTAGCCAACGCTTCTTATGAGAGTAGGAGGACCAGTAAAGGGTCGCAATTTGGGGTACCTCAGGAGAGAGCAACCAGGAAGAAGGAACCTAGTGATGGGCTTAGGAAAAAACATAGGAAATAAGAAGAGAAACATAAGGAGGACATGGCCAGTGGCCACATAGGGGGAACAAGGATGTGGGCCAGGAGGTGGCACAAGGAAGCGGATTGGCAATAAGGAAGAGGGACCAGTATGGGATTACTAGTACGGGGACCAGTGAAGGGAACCGTAAAAGGATCCTGTATGAGTGGACCGGTAAGGGCGACTAGGAGTATGTCGTAGACGTCGTGGAACGAGCTTCTGAGCTCCAATGAGATGTCAACGACACTTCAAGTAACGAGTGCTGCTGAGCATGAGAACGGATGCGGAGCAGCTTGAAGGACAGAATTACTGTCAGCACAAACCAACGAAGTTGCTAGACACTCCGGAAAGAATGTCTGTGATGAGCGCTTAGAAACGGTGAACGGCTCCATGCTGTGAAAGTACTCAGCAAAACCTAGACATTACTGAATCTTATGTTTTACAAAATCAAAAATCGTTATGCTAGTGTAACTTCAAAGTCGCGCTAAGGATGCAAGTGCGAGATGCGATGTAGGCGTGTCGCAACATTTGTCTCATACATTCCTAGAACTTTCACTCTGGCAGCAGCGGACGTGGACATCTTACGCTTAAATTGCAGATGTGTTTAGCACTTTCATAGTTCAAGCTTTTGGGAAACATCTCTGGATATTGTCTGGTCTGCCGTTCCTCGTCCACATTCCATTCTTAAGCAACAACGGTGATTCCTGTCGAACTATTCCTTATAGGAGTTGACATCAGAAGAGTATTTCGTTTTCCTGATGGTTGTTCACCCCGGCACTAGATTCGCACTGAAACAGTGAACACTGCTTAAAAGAAAGGTGAGGGAAATTCATCGCCGTAAGAGAGCCTCCTTCCCCTCCGCCACCGCTACCTCTCCAATTGCCATCAGTGTGCTGCGAACCGTGTATGGCTTTGCCGAAGTGTGTGCCAGAATACAGTCTCGATTTTGTTTAGTTTATCGACACTCGCAAGTGTGTAGTTTGTAGGCTTCCAAGTGAAAACGCAAATTAGGAACCCACGTCTCAGCATAGACTCCGCCAGCTGTTCTTGAGCTGTTAAGACATCAATCATTTGACGAAGAAGGTTCGTACAAAGAAGCACTCCAATAACTCACCGACCGTTCTCCGCGGTTTGCTGATAACGTTTCAAAGTGAAAATGAGACACACCGATCGTTTGAAAATGGTCGTCTTTTTGATGTGGGTTTCCGAACAATAAAAGGTAAACACAAACATCATAAGTAGATATCCAGTCACGATCAGGACGATACTCATTTAACTTCATGCTTTTATACCAGATGGCTGCCAACCCAGAGTATAGAACACATTAAGCGTGTTGTTTTCTTCTTTAGGCCCATGCTATGCCATCGCTCACCCCGAGCAAAGCCTAATAATAGGCTCCCATATCGTCTCATCGCTTCACACCATCGGTATGGGAGCTTATCATTAAGGTTCGCTCGAGGTGAGCGATGGTATGACATAGGCCTTAGGCCTTCCTGCCTTACTTACTTTACTGTGATACTTTGATGGTCCTCTTGTCGACTGGAGATCTTCTCAGCGGAGACCACATCTCTTCCAGACCGCTCGATCTCTGGCTGCTTGCATCCAGTGAGGCAGACTCCGCTCTCTGAAAGATCTTGAGAATGAGTCTGCCCATCGCGTTGTCGGTCGTCCCAGTGGTCTCTTATGGTCTCTCGGGAGCCATTCTGCGACAAGGAAACTCCATCTATCGTCCTTTCGTCGAAGCAGGTGTCCGGCCCAGCGATATCTGAACTTCCTCATGTACTGCAGCGAGTCTGCTAATTGTGACTTCTCCCGTAGATCCGAGCTTCGTAGGCCTTCTTGCAATTGCTGACGAAGGCTTGTCCTCAGAAGACATCTCTCCAGTGCACGATGCGTAGTTTGCATTGCTCTGGCGATTGTCTTGTTGTCGGGCGAGGTTTCCGTCGCGTAACACATTGCAGACAGCACAGAGGCGTTGAATATCGAGGCCCTGAGGCCGGCATCCTTGACCTGATCGGTGACGTCGCGAATCCAACTGAAGGCTGCCCATGCTGCGCGTCTCCTGCGGGCGATTTCAGGACCGAGGTCGTTATCCATGCTCAGCTCTCTCCCCAGATAGACGTAGGAGTTGACCTGTTGTAGGGCGACTCCAGTTAACCTTACGAGTCCCGTTTCACACCACTGGTTGACCATAAATTGTGTTTTGGACATATGTCCAATCCAATCCAATCTTCATACCTGCCACATTGAGCTCGTTCAGCATTTCCTCGACTTCTGCCGTGCTGGCAGATATGAGAACAATATCGTCGGCGAAGCGAATTTTGCTGATCCGTTTACCGTCGACAAAGTAGCCTTTATCGTCCCAGTTCAATCCCTTCATGGCATCCTGGAGTGCCGCTGTAAATAGCTTAGTAGAAATCGTGTCTCCCTGCCGTACTCTTTTCCCCATAGGAATCTTAAACTTTCGATCGAACAACTGGATGGTTGTCGATGTGTTCGAGAAGCATTTGTCGAGAAGTCAGATTTAGGGCGACGGTATACCAGCATGCACAGTGAGTTCAGAATGGCGTTGATTTCCACAGAGTCGAACGCTTTCCGATAATCCACGAAGACAAGGACAAGTGGGATGTGGTATTCGCGGCTCCTTTCGACGAGTTGTGAGACAGTCTGAATAAGGTCCATGCAGGAGAAATCCTTGCGAAGCCCTGCTTGCTCCACTGGTTGATACTCATCCAAGCAACGCTCCATTCGGTTAAGCAGTATCTTGGTGAAGATCTTGTACACAACCGAGAAAAGTCTATTGGGTCTTCCTGCCTTGCTTACAGTAAAATACTGGTTTCACTATATACCATAGAATACCAGACGTTCAACGGCCTGCCGGCCGCCAAACGTCTGGTTGGGGCTTCACCCCAAACCCGGAGAATAGAACATCCCGAACGTCTTTAGGCCTTCTCTCATTCATTAAAAAAACTGGTTTTGCTATATAGAATGGTATCACGGAATAGGGCAAAACAGGTCCATCACCTTCACTGGACCCCCTTTAATCTGGTCTCTTATCACTGGTTCCCCTTTATTGTCATCCCTTTTCCCGTTCACCCTTCACTGGTCCCCCTCCTCCTTCGTCGGTCCCTACTACTGCTCCCACCTTCACTGGACCTCCCTTTACTGGTCCCCTCTTCGCTGGTCATCCTATCCTTCACCGATCCCCATTTCTGGTCCCCTCCTCACTGGTCCCCCTTTTATTCATCAACCCTTTTCCGCTCCCCTTCACTGGACCCCTTCTCCCCATTCACCGGTCCTCATAACTAGTACCTTCCTCACCTGTCCCCCCTTCACCTGGTTCCCTTTTTTACTGGTCAACCTTCTATCGGTCCTTCTTCACTGGACCCCTCCCCCACCTTAGGCCTATGGTATAGTCCCGCAGAAGTACCCGCGGGACGTCCGCGGACGGAAGGTGCACCGCGGAAGGCGGTCGCCGACCACTATGGTCGGCGGCCGACACTGAACGATAATCACACTGGAGCGCGCTTATTATTCCGTGAATTAGGAACGTTCCAAGTTCACGGAATCGGTAGCTTTGAAGGGGTGATAGTCGTTAGTCCCTAATCGGATGCGCACTGACGATGCCGACAGTGCCTGTGGTGCCAATTAGCGTCGACTCGCACCGTGCCACCCGCCGCTTCGCGACGATCTCCAAGACAGCCCTTGCCGCCGTGCGATGGTGACCTAGCCGAGCACGGGAGCCTGCAGATCGACCACGACCCCACTGAGGCGAACTTCACAGATCGACCAGATTTACAGTCACAGCGGATAACCCATTTAGAGGGTTTACAAAGGCAGCGTAAAGAGTTGCACTGGTGCGAGTCCTATACACTTTCATGTCAGAATTTCGAGCTCTATCTGAAGGGCTGTACAAGAACGCTTAAAAATTCTTCTGTAGAGGTATTTTGACGCAGGCTTCGAGCCAAAGGCTTCACGAACAATTAGACACAAATTTCGTAGACTTTATAATGAAAATGTTATAGTCTACCTGAAGGTCTTTACAAGAATGCTTAAAAATTTCCCTGCAGAGACATTTTGGCGAAAGCCTCCAGATAAAGACTGCACGAACAATCTATTTAGTACAGAGCCTTCCTAGGAGAATCCTGTTCTAGTTTTTTCGTAGTATTTCTCAGGTTTTTTCTAGGATCCTCGACATCTTTATGAACCTTTGTGATACCCAACACGACATTTCTCGAAACTAAGGCTGAATAGGTAAGAGTAAAAATTCATGATAATTGAATTTTATCACACAACATATCAAATTGTCAAATTGTTCTTCCAGTGACATGCCAGTAGAATGAAGTTGCATACTTCATGAATGAAGAAAAACTTTTGAGGAGGAGCCCCGTTATTTTATGCATCAGTAATCATTTCGCCTTCAAGTCTATGCCCTGGATAAAAAATTTTTGCATTGTTCGTGCAGTCTTTATCTGGAGGCCTTCGCTAAAATGTCTCTACAGGGAAATGTTTAAGCGTTCTTGTACAGCCCATGAGATAGAGCTCGAAATTCTGACATGGAAGTGTGCAGGATTCGCGCCAGTACGACCCTTTACGCTGCCTTTGTAAACCCTCTAAATGGGTTACCCGCTGTGACTGTAAATCAGGTCGATCTGTGAAGTTCAGTCTCGGTGGGTCGCGGTCGATCTGCAGGCTCCCGTGCTCGGCTAGCTCACCATCGCACGGCGGCGAGAGCTGCCTTGGAGATTGTCGCGAAGCGGCGGGTGGCACGGTGCAAGTCGACGCTAATTGGCACCGCAGGCACTGTCGGCATCGTCAGTGCGCATCCGATTCGGGACTAACGACTGCCTCCCGCTTTGGAGTTGGAGCACGTTTTGTTTTTGATAACATTTTTGATAACACCAACCGACAGCCTCCCGCGGTGCAATGCACTGCGGGAGGTTGTCGGTCGGCGGGGTCGTCATGCGGACGGGAAGTATACCAGCCCGTCCACTGACCGCTGCCGACGATCCGCGGAAAATGGGTGTTGCGGACTGCGGCTATTGGGCGCGCGTTGGGTCCCGACTAGATATTCCCTTTCCGCGGACACTTCCGTGGGACTATACCATAGGCCTTACCGGTCCCCATTACTGGTCAACATTCACCGGTCCCCCCTTCACTGGACCCCTCCCCTTCCTTCACCGGTCCAGCCTTCACTGGACCACTCCCCCCCCCCCCTTCACCGCTCCCATTACTGGTCCCTTCCCCACCGGTCCCATCTTCAGAGGACCGCTCGCCCCTCCTTCACCGGTCCCCTTCACTGTACCCCTCTCCCCTCCACCGGTTCTCCCTTCACTGGATCCCCCTTACCGGTCCCCATTGCTGGTCTCACCCTCACTGGTTGCTCCTTTATTGGTCAACCCTTCACCGGTCCCCATTACTGGTCCCACCTTCACCTGAAACACGCCGTCTGAATCCGGAACCCTCGCGCGACATCGGTGACACGTCGCCTGAATCTGTAAGGCATTTCGCAACATCGGTGACACCTCTTCTCAACCTGAACGTCCTTTGAGCGACATTGGTGACATGTCATCTGTAAATGGACACCTGTCGACAACTACAACAGTTGACAACTGGTGACAACTACAACGCCCCACCCCCTTCCCCATACTTCCTCCCAACACACTTCTTCAGCACTTCTGTGCAAACAAACACACACCCACACACACGCACTCACTCACCCACATACAAACGCCCGTTCTCGCTTATATAGTAGGATCATAGCGGGATAGTAGGGCAGAATCTTCAAAAATGCTCCTATGGGGCATGCCCATCCTCTATCGCACGTACACGAATTGTTCTTCGAAGAACACGTGCTGTACTACGTCGTGAGGAACAGGTTGTGTCTAAATCCAAAGTGCTTAATCTGCTGAAACATAAATGAAACCATCAAGATTGGTAGACCGCTCGACACTGTTAACTGTACGATAGCAATAATGTTCCTCTGATTCTTATAGTCATTCTCTTTACCCCCCCCCCCCCCGACCAGTAAGGGCGAACTACACGTTGGGCGATACTGATAAGATCCCTGGTTTGCCCTTACTGGTCCACCTTAACTATGTAGTCTCCTTGCTGCCCCACTTACTGGACTCTTACTGGAACCCTTAGTGAACTCCCTTTACTGGTCTCCCCTTTACTGCCCCGCCTCCCCCCTACGGGTTCCCCCTTACTGGTCCCGCCTCCACTGGCCCCTCCCCTTTTTACTCTACCCCCTCACTGCTTCCCTTTGCTGGAGCCCTAGCCCCCAACTAGTCCCCCATTACTGCTCCCACCTTACTGGTCCTCCCGTTACTGGTCCCCTCTTTACAGCTCCCGCCCCCCCCCCTCTTAATGGTCCCCCTTCACTGGTCACTCCTTTACGAGTGGCAGTCGTTCGGTACACCGTGCCGCCCAGTTCCCGCCCTGCCCGCGCCGCCCTATCTGGACGTCGCCCAAAAACCTAATAGCTGAAAGGAGACGACTGGGAAGCGCATCTCTGAAATCATTTTCCAGTCGGTTCGGTTATGGAGGCAGTTGAAGAAAGGACAATGTCGCTCTTTTCTCTAGATTCTTTCAATTTTCACCACAATTCTTTCGACTAAACTAGAGACTAGGGGTGATTAAGGTCAGGAGCTCTACATTGAAAGCTTATCCGTAATTGTGCGCAAAACCGGCTCACCGTCTTCTCTTTCCAAGGATCAGACAATTTTCCTTGTGTTGAAGAACATTCTTTGGATGGTCGCGTTGCTGTCATGACATATCTCGCTTAGATGTTGCTGTACTTGTCGGAAAATGCGGGCGACGACCTAGTACCGAACAATTCGTGGGACCTGAAGAAAGGCTTGGCGCTGCAGCTGAAAACTCTTCTCCTCCAAAAAAAGGTAACAAGATTCTGATTCTTGTTTCAAGAACGAAACCAGTTCAGGATAGAGCTGCAGGGCCAAGGGAAGTGATTAGAAATGCGATATCTCCATGTGAGGACAGGGACCCGGACATCTCTCCTCGGCGCGCCCCTCGCCCCGCCCCTTTCTGAGGGAGGTGTATCCAACGACTCTACGCCCTCCTTTACTGATCCCCTCTTCAGTGGTCCCCTTTACAGGTCCACATTTCACTACACCTCGCTCCCCCTTCCCTTGTCCCTATTAGGGCTCCCACCTTCACTAGTCCTCCCTCTACTGGTCCCCTGGTACTGATTATCCGTTCACTGTTGCACCCACCCTATACTGGTCCCCCTTCTGGTCCCCTCTTCCCCCTTTACCGATCTTCCTTTTACTAGTTTCCCTTTATTGATCCCCTCTTCACTGGTCCCCCCCTTTACCGTCCTCCCTTAACTGGACACCCCATCCTTATTGGTCCCTCTTCACTGGTCACCCTTTACCGTTTCTCTCTTCACTGGTTCCCCTTTCACCGGACCCTCCTCCTCCCTTCACTTGTCTCCGATTAGCGCTTCCACATTCACTAGTCCTTCCTTTTTTGGTTTCCCTTTGCTGGTCCCCTTTTCACTGGTCACTCATCGATGACATCTCTTCCGAACTCAGACACCTATTGCGCGACATCGCTAACACCTCTTCTGAACTCAGACACCTATACACATCTAACTGCGGGTGCTCCCCTACTCTGTTTCAAACAGAACAGCAACGAGAAGCAATAACACTTATGGTTAGCAATGCGAGATTGTCGAAATGCCACTCGCATTTATAGCCAGAAGTCGAATAAATGTCAGCTACTATTACGTAGAAGAAAGCGCATATCAATAAATAAAGATAGTGCTGAAAAGCAGAGAAGGACACCAGCAAAAATGTAGTGCGTATTTTTGAACATTTTGACTCCATTTAATGTTTATTGAGCGATTCCAGCTTAAGATTGCAAAGTTTGTTTCAATCGTCTCAACGCAGTCTTGACTAGTCTGCCTCATCGCTTTTGCTATCAGATCGTGCAGAGACTTGGCCCTCAGCCGTGCTAGTAGTCGCAGCGACAGCACCGATCAGATCGTCAGCTGTCCGTCCATGTTCCTTGGAACCTCCTCCTCTCATGCGACTGGACTGCGCTGCGGAACGTGCTGTCGACTGTGCTGTCGAGCGGCTCGTCGATTGCATTGCGGACCGTGGCGGCATTGCAGTGCTCATTCTAGTCCTTCCTCTGGTCGTGACTCCCCTTATCGCCGTCACCACTGGTTGGTTTCTTTCGAACTGCAAGCAAAGCTCTTTGTGGGCTGCCGCAATATGCAGGCGTTCTTTTTGTCCTACCTTAGCACGTCTGATTCGGATCGCTACAATAGAGAGACCAGCTATAGCGAGGAATAGAACGCCAGCAACAATAGCAATCACGGTGAAAAGGCTGGAACATTTGACAGACTTGCTCGTGGTCTTTCGCTGAAGGATAAGCGTCGCTAATACTACAAAAGGCTATTTTTTGCTAGCGAAATGTCTTTCCATTAAAATGCCTGCAAAGAGTGAGGAAGCATGCAATGGGATGTCCAGTGACTACAACGCCGAGATTTTTCCGTCCCCTACGCACGTGCAGTTCACATCTGGCTATTTTCATAAAGACAGATAGTGCAATACTTGAAGAAAACTTTTGATTTTCTGTTTCCAGGACCTCTTAGATAAATAGAACAACAGGTCTCCTTAGCAATTTCAAAACACTACACGCTTGATGGAGGCGTGTAGCGCGGTCGGAGGAGGTGTCGGCTGTCACGTGCGCCCAATACCAGGCTCCCGCCCTGGCCATCCGAACCTTCCATTCCTCCGGAGTCTGAATTGGTACCAGAATTATCGGAGAAGGATGAAGCGCTGACATGTTCATCGGTTGGCCCAGCGCAAACTATTGTATGGCCAAATAAGATTTCAAATTGCTTCCACGATATCCCGTAGAAGTAGAAAGCGTGGCGCACCCAAAAAAGTTTGAGTAACGCCGCACCCTTTACCTTTACACGCTTGAAACCAAAACTTCTAGTCCTTCCTTTCCCTGATTTTTCAAGAGATCAAAACGCACTGCCAAGGCTCGATAGTGTTACCATCGTGTTTCTCTCTCGTCTCTCGATAATCCCCTACAGGAGTACTGGGCAGAAGACCTTGGAGTGCGCCAACCACGATTTGTTAAGAAAACTAGTCCGGTGCAGATCCGTGATGCTATCTCATAAAACTGTGATTAACAACAAGAACGGAAAAACAAACAAGGTGTAGGCTATTGTCCGAGAGAAAAATCTAGCGAAAAATCAGAAAACGAAAGAAATGCTGTTCCACAGGATGAGCTTGATGGACTCGGAATGCTAAACAAACGAATATTTGCATGTGCAGCAGACAAGCCCAAGCGCGGCGCAAAGAAAAGAAGAGGATTCTCTTCTCAAGCTTTTCGAGCCACCGCTCATCAGCTTGCCAGATCGATTCAGCGACAGATGTAAAAGATGAGGAAAGCGACCACCTCTTGTGTCGAGCTGGAATCACGTGATCATACAGATCAGTCCGGGTTGCCACGGTCTGACATGCATGATCAACGACGACACAGTGCTCCTCTTCACATACCTGAAGAGGAAGACGGTGCAGGAACACGAGAACCTTGGGACCCAGACCAACAGTTTCTTGTGGAATTTCAAGGCCTCCTGGCTTCCGCGTAGAAGCAGTCACACACCATCTTTGTTTCTCAATCCGCAAGAAAGACGCTTCTCTCAACTGATTGCCAACTAAAGAAGAGTGTGATCTCCCGAGAGATGTTCATGCTCCCAAAGACTCTTTCTCCTTACTACTGGAACCGTAACTCGAGCAAAACCTCGAGAGCAATTTCCTGTAGTCGGAGGGGTCACAACTCTTACATCTCCTTAGTCGAACTGAAGATAAAAGGGTGGCTGATGTCCATAACATATTCCAGGTGGTATCACAGTCAACCGTTCAGCATGACGAAACACAATCGGTTTTCTGGGGCATGGCACGACGAACTCTGTGTGCCCTGCTAGATACTGAAAACGTCAATGTGACGGTGGAGTAGATGTGCATCTCAGCCCGAACTTGTCCTGACCATTGCCGTTGCACTCTTTTGTGGAACAACTTTGACCAATGCGAGAAGGGACACGTGTTGCGCATCTGTGCATCTCCAGGACTTCAGCAGATTGAGTACGGCGAATCGGAATATGGAGTGTATGTTGGAGGTTTGCGAGCTCCAGATTCTCAAGTCGTCGTGTCATGCCCCAGAAAACCGATTGTGTTTCGTCATGCTGAACGGTTGACTGTCATACTACCTGGAATATGTTATGGACATCAGCCACCCTTTTATCTTCAGTTCGACTCAGGAGATGTAAGAGTTGTGACCCCTCCGACTACAAGAAATTGCTCTCGAGGTTTAGCTCGAGTTACGATTCCAGTAGTAAGGAGAAAGAGTCTTCGGGAGCATGAACATCTCTCGGGAGATCACACTCTTCTTTATGTTGGCGATCAGTTGAGAGAAGCGTCTTTCTTGCGGATTGAGAAAGAAAGATGGCGTGTGACAGTTTCTACGCGGATGCCAGGAGGCCTTGAAACTCCACAAGAAATTGTTGGTCAGGTTCCCAAGGTTCTCGTGTTCCTGCACCGTCTTCCTCTTCAAGTATGTGAAGAGGAGCACTGTGTCGTCGTTGATCATGCATATCAGACCGTGGCAACCCGGACTGATCTGAATGATCACGTGATTCCAGCTCGACACAAGAGGTGATCGCTTTTCTCATCTTTTACATCTGTCGCTGAGTCGATCTGGCAAGCTGTCGAGCGGTAGCTCGAAAAGCTTGAGAAGAGAATCCTCTTCTTTTCTTTGCGCCGCGCTTGGGCTTGTCTGCTATACATGCAAATATTCGTTTGTTTAGCATTCCGAGTCCATCAAGCTCATCCTGTGGAACAAACAAGGTGTGTTTTGCTGCATTGCCTTTGATGTAGGCAACATCGGAAACTATACGACATACTACTGATAAGGTTATCAATTACAACTGCTCCTGGCGCAAGAATTCCTTCAGGGACTCGAAGACTGCGGTGGGGTTTGACGCCGACCCTAGCCTCTAAAATGTCCTGTCAAGTCCATTGGATTCTGGAGAATACGGGAGCCATTCCGAAGGCGTGATGATGTCAGGGAGATTGGCCTTGCTCAACGCCTGCGTACGCTTCGCCCTATGAGCGGGAGCAGATTCCTGATGGAACGTCCTTGGGCATCACCAAAGGGCTGCTGGGCCCATTGAAGAACTTCAGACTCGAGAATGTCTCACTGGTACACATTTTTATTGACTTCCACTCTTTCATCCACGAAAACCAGGAGCTGTTGCTCCTGGCGCAAATTTCGCCCCAAACCATGGCCGATTGAGGGTTCTGGCGTTGCTCGACCATAGCAGAGCTGCTTGGAGCCTCTGTAGGCCAACTCCTCTCATGTTAGCGATTGTGCCCCTGCTCCACGGTGAACAGCTTCTCATCCGTGAACAGAATCCGTTCCCAACCACGAACTGTGGTTCATCGTCGAAGAGTTTGCGAAACGTTTGGCCCTCTGCATTCGCTCCAAGAAAGGCCACTTCGTAACCACTTGAGAACACGATGCACCTTACAATTAATGTTTGTACTGTTGAAATCAAGTAATCGTTTTCTCTAATTGTTGATTGTGTTACAATTACGATAAAAAATCTTGTGCACGTTATTTTGGTCACCCCGCGCTGCTGGTCGTTTTGTAGTTTCGCTGCAATAAACCCTAGAAAAGTGGTGAAGTTGCATATACATTACATTAACCCTCTCGCTACACTGTAGATGAGCGTTTGCTTTTACTGTTTTGAGAAGCATAAACTGATCTGACTTGCCTTCCGTCGTCGACATCCTAAAAAGAAAACATGTAATGACATTCCACTGCGTGTGAGCAGATATTTTGTACTTCCAACTAAATAACTGGCAACCATAAAGAACTGTTGATCTTTTTGTTCGAACAGGCCTTTTAAGGATATCCCTTTCATTGATTCCTTTTTGTACAAAAATATTTCAGCAAAAAGGCTTAAAGTTTTGATTGCGTTAATAATTCTTCAAAACCATTTTAACCGCGTCTTATTGTGCATTATAAACTCATTACCTTGTTCTATCAAAATGCCACATTTCAATCACCAACATGCAGGCTTCAATTCATCTGTTTTTTAGGTCATCATATAAGATAGCACGCAGTACCGATCAAGCTTTTAATCAATGCTTCTGATCAAGCTTTCCACGTCCAAAAGAACTAACGAAAATATACTGAAGGTGTAGTACGCTCACCTACTAAAAACTCTGAAAGGCCAACAAAGTAGAACTGTAAGGGATAACACTGATATCGTAGCAATTTTGGCTCAATGGCAATTCTCTGCTTTATGAACCATTACCTAAAATGCGGGCGGGAACAAACACCGAACGCTGCTTTCCAATATTCCCATCAATGTAGTTACATGGATTCGAGCACTGTTGAATGTTTTGTTATCCCTACCTCTGTAATCTAACCAGGGAGGAGTCTCAGGCACTCTCTGAACGTTGAAAATGAATACCGCTATGAGATGCTCAAAGTAGTTTTTAGTAGTTTTTTTTTTGAGTCCTTGAAGCCAAGGAGCTAGGGCTCCTCGAATTTTGCTGTGAGATTCCACTGTCAGCGCGTACACACGTGCTAAACTATCGCAATCGAACAAAACTTTAAAATTGGATATCATATTCGTGATCCGCATCCTGTATAGCCCTTCTAGGCGAAGTCTGAGTGAACATTTTCTCGACCTCTTCTCACCTCTGCTGCAGTGAAAGAGCAACAGTGCCGCTTCAGATTTGCCCATGGTAGTAACATAGGCGAGTCATCGTCATCGACTTTTTATCAGAAATTTCTTTAGTCCTATCTTTAACAAAAAATCTATCCATATTTATATTAGATATAAATAATTCATGTGCCACCTCATCGCGGTGAAGGGATGAACATCACTTAGTGATGGCTAACGGCAAAAATGGTCACGCAGTCCACGATGCTTTTCGTGTATCTCTCATGTATTCCTGGCCAGGAACATGCGAGTAACCAGACCACCGCCATGGCTCAAACAACTGAACCCGCGCCCCTGTCCTCCGCGCGCCAGAGGTGGACTTCTACGACGTCAGTTGCATCCACCTCCGGCGAGGGGCATCTAATCTCGGAGTTAAACTATCAGGACGTCTTTGGAATCGGACTACCGGAAACCCCCTTCCACCACGGAACGGAAACTGCCTATTCGTCTGCACAGACGAGGGAAAGGAGAATTCTACAAGCTATTCGAAAGGACTGCCAACGACGAGAAGAGTTACTACAAGTTTGTTGTTGGAGACTTTAACGCTACTATCGGTACGAATGATCACGACGAATGGAGGCTAGGACCACATGGAACTTCCTCAAGGAACGAAAACGGGAGCGCCTGATAGACTTCCTATCCGCGAGCCGTCTCTACCATGGAATTCTATGTTTAAGAAGCCTTCAAACAGACGATGGACCTGGGAAAGCCCAAATGGAGAAACACGTTCGGAGATCGACCATGTTCTTACAAACAGACGCTGGAGTCTGTTCGACGTCTCCGTGCTGCCTTCATTTGACACCGGCTCGGATCACCGTTTTGTCCGTGCGAAGCTGACTCTCAAAAAGAGGATGTTCAAGCGTGACACCCATAAACCGGCACCGGTGAGGATCCCCACATTCAAGTCTGAGGAGTTGGAATATACGATAAAGTCGTATGATTGGAATCTTCTTGTAGATCTATCGGAAGACTACGACCTTCTCTCCAAAGGACTTTTGAAATGTGCTAGCAGCTCTTGCGAAGCCACATCACCGCCTGGTTCAAGGCTCAACGCACATGCCATTAAACTCTTGGAGCAAAGAAGAGCTAATGTTAATAAGAAATAAGAATTCAACCATCAACCCATCCAATTCAAAGAAAAAAGAGAACAACCTAATTTCATACTTATCAGTTGAGCTCAACAACTACAGTCTGGTGTCAGCTTATGACTCCCCACCGAAGAAACACATGGGGTACGTACCAGCTTTTAAACAAGTCACGCTCAGGCACGGTCGACCTGGCGTTGTTATTGTCACATAACCCTGTGTTCGTAGTGTCGTAAGCCATCCGCTAAACTGCAGATCTAAATACTTCCCTGATATCTCCACACTGAGTTTATCTTAACTAGACGCAGCTCTCAATAATCAGGGCTTCACATATTGTTATCAAGTTAAAGGTAATTTCTATATCTTCTATTACATCCTACCCTACCGCTTTGTCCACTTCTTTATCCTCCTCCTTCTTCATGCATTTTTCTTTTTCATTGATCTATTTTTGTTTTATGACAAGCCACTTAATGTTAGTTTTCATTCATCTCTGTCTTTTTACATCACTTATGTATTGGTTAATTTAATAAATAAATAAATAAACGAACAATTTATGTATTGCCTAATTTAATAAATAAATAAATAAACGAACAACCAACTGTGCATTGTTCTCGAACTTGAAATAAAATAATCCTCTAATAATCAAAATATAAATTCAAAGTTAAGAGATGTTACCTGCCGCGGCCATGGAAGACTGAAAAAAATCCAATTACTTTGCTTAAGTTGTTTTCTAAATCTTTCGAACTTGCATGGATTTTTGACGCTAGGCTATTCTCGATTGATAAGTTCAGTCAATTCTAAATATACCCTTTCTATGTAACTTGAATTTTGAAAAGGGTAGCTTTCGTGAGCAGTCACCCTCAATACAAAAGGATGTTCGAAAATTGTGACGCTGGTTCATTGATGATGTGATCCCCACGTAGGCTCTGGTGGTAAGCCGCCAAGTCTCCGTTGTCGACTACATCTTCCACTTGTAAACCTGCTATTTCTACTCTTCCTCTACCCGTGAAAGCGAAGCTCTCTGTTCGCAAATGCAGAAAACGACACGAAGAGACCTCATTCGTTCAATTAAGCGTCTCCAGGGATACAACAGTAGAGGCTACAACAGTAGAGGCTTGATACAGAGAGTAGCAAATAGACCTCAGAAGTTCAGTAGGTTGCATCTCAAGGATGCGCATTAAGCAAGAATTACCAATTTTTTATTCCCATTTTTACACGAATTTGTTTATAACTTAGCTGCACCTGAGTTGTTCCTGTTAAGGCATTGTATACGGACAATTATGCTTTTACAATCAGCTTTGCTCCCTTTGTCTAAATGAGCACTAACACCGTGTTCTTCAACACAAAGCCCTACACTCATTAGCCTCTGAGCTGCTAAAAAGCTCAGTCAGGAAACCTCTCCTCACTGGGAACAAATCTTCGGCGAAAGCCACTTAGCCCTTGAAAGCAATCCATGTCCGGAATGCTCGTTCACCATGAATTTCGAGGTCCGTTAGAGGCGGAAAGCATTTCGTATGCTTTACATGTAAAAGTCCACTGCTTTCATTCGCATATACATGACACGGAAAGAAGAAATCTGCACCCTTAGGAGGTGAAGTCTGTGGCTTGATCTTACTCCACGAGTGCAGGCATCGAAACTTCATAGAATCCAAGGTTCGCAGTTCTCTTCCATTCGCCACATTTGCGTCACCATTCCTACCCGAACACTACTCTCTGTTTATTTATTCTCTGCTGAGGACAACACCTAAGAAAGCCTTGACTGCGTCAAATCAGACACATTCGTTGCTTGAGTGGAGTACAGCGGATATTCCAGGCAATGGTCTCTGCAGAGAATGGCAGTTGTATAACTTAATGGTGAAAAACTTCACCACAACTGCCTATGTGTTCAAATGGCATGCTATTGTTCACGTGCCGATTGCATGCGATTATGCAACGGTGAGTTTCATGCGCATTAACGACCTCGCTAATCATGTTTATTCACAGGTACATTTGCTATGATTTTTAGTTTGTTAGCTTGGATTTGGGTGGCTGATAAGTTACATAGCAAAAAAAGTAAAATTAAAGAGAAAGGGCGGTGATGATCAATTTTTTTCTGTGGGACGTTTCGTTTCTGATTCTTAAGCGTCGACGAAACTCAGAACTCCGGAGGGCTTCTCTCTTGAGTGAATCGTGTCACTCCGAGCATGGTCCTCTTGATTCCTCATGCGATAGGGTGTGATGTGCCGCGCTCAGGGCCCATCTGTTCGGCTCCACTGTTCTTCCTGCCCTAACATACGGCTCAGAGGTCATACGAGAACGAAGGTATGAACACGCGATCAGGATTGCGCAGCGAGAAATCGAGTTCCGTTCTGTTCGTGTTTCGTCGATGTTTAAGAATTAGTAACGCTGCTGCGGGCGTTGGGCGCGTGTGGCGCAGCTGGAGGAGGTGCCAGCTGTCGCATGCCCACGATAGCAGGTTGCTGGTCCTGGTTTCTCGCCTAGGCCAACCATGCTTTCCATCCCACTGAGGTCCGCGAATTGGTACCAGACTCATCTGGGAAGGATAAAGCGCTGATTTGTTCATCGGCTGGTCACCGCAAGTCATTGTACGGCCATATACGCATTCAAGTCGCCTCCATGATATCCCGTAGGAGTAGAATGCGTGGCGCATCCCAAAAGGGATTGAGTAACGCCGCCTATTATCCTTATCCAACGCTGCTGCATGGTCCAAGTCGTCGAAAATTAAGTCGCATGATGTGTTTCGCAGACATCTGCGCGACGAGAGCCGTCGTCAACTAAATTCCCACGGGGTGCGAAGCAGGACGCCCACCAACGCGTTGCTTTTTCGTGAAAGCCCTGAGCGAACAGCACTGACGCTCTCCGTGTCCCTCGATCGAGGAGGATTCATCGGAGCGCTCTGGCACGCGACATGGACGAATGGAGAGTTTCTGGCTCACGCTCGGCCCCAGCAGCAGCATCAGCGGGGTCTTAGGTGATAAAGGACATTTGACACACACAATGGGTTGTGACTCCCATCGACAGTATCAGTGTCAGACATCACAGTGTTGTATCTATCATCCCGTATAAACACAATGGCAATTTAACGACCCCTGAATATGAAACGCTCGGTTGGTTCGGGCGGAATCCGAGACAACTCCTTTGACTCCTCTAATTTTGCCCTTGCCTAAATGAATAAACGTCACAATTCAAACTTAATAACAGAAGATCGAGCTAAAAAAGATGAGGAAGGCAGCGTCAAATAAATCCTATTTGGGAATCCATACGTATTTCTACCTCGTAAGCGGTCTCCATGTGTGTTTAGCCCATAACATCTATGATTTGCGGTGGCCAGCTGATGAAAAAAATCAGTGTTACATCCTTTGCAGACCTGGATTCATCAAAGAATTACAGCCATTTAACAGAGAAATACAGTCGAAACCTCTGATAGTGCGGCTTATCAAGTGATGTGGTGAAACATTTAGCCGCACTATCAGGGATTTCGGCTGTATTTTCTCTGTTAAATTTCTGTAAGTCATTGATGAATCCAGCCCCAGTACGGTACTAATTAAACGACCCCGGAGGAATGGAAGGCTTGGTTGGCTAGAGTGGGAAATCTGAGCCAGGAACCCTGTACGGTATTCAAGCCACAGGTGGCACTTCCTCCAATTGCGCTACACACGCCTTTCATGTTCGTTAGTGACTATAATTTTGCTGGGCCTGAAATATTCTATTCTGCAGGCTTGAAGTTTCCTTTTTTCAATGGCTAACTCGCTTCACTCATTAGCCTTTGTCCAGGCTAACTTTGTACTGCTTAGAAAGCGTAGCTTAGAAATGCAGAAATCGAGCACTGTGAAAGTAAGTGGTGATGGGAACAGCGAACTGCATATGGCGGTTGGTCCTTTGGCGTACATTTTCAACCAATTAGAAGCACTATTATATAACTCCTCTCTTAAAGACACTAAGGGATTTGTATATCGCAATGTTCCTCCCGTTTCTCTCACCTCACTTGGAAAAGCTTCACCCTTCGGAGTGAATGCAGAGACCTCTCTAGCACTGTTTCATAAGCACACGTTCTAGCCGTATAGCATATTCAAGAACAAATAATCACAACGGCAGAATTCCTTTAAAGAAACAGAATTGTAGCAGGAATTAACTTACCTATGTTTTTTAAAGAAGCTCCTCATATCACCTTCAGTTGGTCCTCTCACACTCCCTATAAATCAAGTACTATCAGATACTAATACTTTGCTTATTAATGGGAAAGGAATCAACATCAAAGTAGTGTGAATAAAAGGACCTTTCTTCATGTCGGCCACCAATTTGCTGACCACGTTGCACTCCAGAAAGCTTTTGATTGTGCCGGCGTATTTCTTGAAAGAGGTAACGTAGGCAAGCCATCAACGTACAGCTTCAAGTCGCGTAGGTAGGCTATACTTCTCAGTGACACATTCCTATTCGTATCATGAGTATAGATCATTTATTTGGCTTCATTTGACTACTTCATAAAGGTCAAGAAAGCTGCCTTGTTTGTAGTAATTGCAAAAACTCCGGCAATAATTTAAAAAATATATTTTCTCGAATTAAAAATAACAAGCTCCCTATTGTATAATTAGTACAGTCGGCTCAAAAAATATTGTTTTCCTCAACAACAAAAAAACAATCAAGGAAAGTCACTTTGGGTAGCCTTAGTTGGAGCACGCACTACGCAAATAGAGGCTATTATCTACCACAGCTGGCTACGGTGCCTTAAGAGTCATTTCTTACAGAGACTCTCCGCCACGTGTTCATACTATTCTGGAGCCAGATAGGCACTGGCTTCTCCATGTAAAGTCGCTGGGCGCTGACTAACGAGATTATAGACGAGTGTGAAGTGACCATGATGTTTTTCAAAGGGATTGTAGAAGTGAGATAGAAAGCACCGTAATGGTCTCCAAGCTTACTGTGGTCTCTGGCAAGGTCAAAAATGGTGAAAACCGAAGCAATTTGGTACGAGTTCATAATACCAGGCTGTCCAATAATTCCTGTCCGAAGATTTTCAAAATTCTATAATTTTCCTTAGAAGTGTTATAATATCAGGCAAGTGTAAAGACCTTCTAGAAGGTTCTCCAGAGTTCCACGCTAGGGGTATATAAGGCGCAGTCGCCGCGTCTAGCTACCAGTACAAGCTAAAATGGACCAAGGTCGAATTCGTACGTTCGTGTACTAGGAGTGGCTGCTGGGGAACGACAGGGGCACCGCGGTCGCCATCATCTGCAGAGCGTGCAAGGAGGATGCAGTGTCCCAACGCACAGTCAGGCGCTGGTTCAATCGTTTCGAGAGCGGCGACACGAGCCTCGAGGACAGGGAACACCCACTGAAGATCATGCTCTGCTATTGGTGGGACGCCAAGGGCATGCTGTACTTCGAGCTGCTCCCGCAAGGCAGGACGGTCACCGCCCCCATCTACACCGATCAGCTCGAGAAACTAGCCGCCTCCATCCGAGAAAAGCGTCCCGACGGGCCTCGGTCCACCTGCTGCACGACAACGCGCGCCCTCACGTGGCGAAGGAGACCCAGCAGAAGTTGGCGACGCTCGGCTGGCAGACGGTTGCCCATCCGCCGTATTCCCCGGACCCCGCCCCCTCCGACTACCACTTGTTCCGCCCGCTGAAGCACCATTTGGCCTGAAGAAAATTCACCAACTACGACAACCTCAAATCCGATATCGCGGACTTCTTTGAACCGCAGCCTCGGAGTTCTGGGCGAACGGCGTCGGCGACCTGTCCAATCGATGGGCCACTGTTGTGGACAACTGTGGCGATTATATTGTTGATTAGACCTGTTTTTCAATAAAGTTGAAAAAAATTAAAAATGGTGAAATTTTCGAACAAGAATTATTGGACAGCCTGGTACAAAATTAGCACCTGGATGGGGACAGAGAACTCAAGACACTTTCAAAGCCATCAGAAATATTTTCAGAATATCGATGATTCCCTTATTGGATTAAATCACTAGGGCAAAATAATGTGAAGTGCAATTGTTTCCAGACTGTTTTACGCTTGAATGCCCGCCTGAGACGGGGGCGGTAGTCGGTACACCGTGTTGCCCGCCGCCCACTTCCCGCCCTGCCCGCGCCGCCCTATTTGGACAAGTTTGCGGCGCGCGAAACCGAGCAGAAGTTTGCAGGTTCGTCCAAAAACTTAACATCTGATAGGAGACAATTGGGGACCGCGTCTCATTGAAAATTCCGAAGTCATTTTTCAGTCAGTTCCGTTGCGGAGACAGCTGAGGGAAGGAGATGGATTCTTTAAATTTTCGCCACAGCTAGGACCAGCTTCTATGTAGAGACCCCAACCCCTGACCGAAATCACCCATAGTTCCTATGGGTGATTTCGGTCAGGGGTTGGTGCTCTACATAGAAGGCGAAGCTGAAATTATGCGCAAAACCGGCCCACCGTCCTTTCATTTTAAAAACTCAAACATTTCTCATTGCATTGAAGAACTTTCTAGTGGATGGTCGCGTTGTTGTCATGACATATCTCGTTAAGATGTTGTTGAATTTGTCGGAAAATGCGGACGACGCCTTAGTACTGAGCAATGTGGCGGGACCTGAAGGAAGCCTTGGCGCTGCAGCTGAAAACTCTTTTCCTCCAAATGTGGTGAACAAGATACTGACTCTTGTCTCAAGACTGAAATAAGTTCAGGATAGAGCTGCAGGGCCGAGGAAAGCGAATAGAAATGCGATGCCTCCATGTGATGGCAGGGACCCGGACATCTTGCCCTCGGCGCGTCCCTCCCCCACCTTTTTCTGAGGGCGGTGTATCCAACGACTCTCCGCCATCTGAGACACAGGGTGTCTTAGAAATAGGGGCCACCGTTTAATTTTCATAGATAGGTTTTTTTTGAGTTAGACAATTCTACAACATCAACTGCTGCACATGGTACCACTCTCTTATTTTTCCACCTAGAGTTTTCCTTCTAGAATTTTATTCAATTTTCAGAAATGGATACTATGTAACGAATTCTTCCCAAAGCAGAAGTATGGGTGCAGCAATTGACCTCTTGAGCCTTTCACAATACGTTGAAAACAGTGCTGGAAATCGAGTACCATATGCCAGCCGCAGCAAAAATGGACTCCATCATGACAATTCTCGAACTCATTAACTCCTCTCTCATACTTGAACCTTCGACCTTTCTCCCTCATGTAATTCTGCAACATTGTCCAGTCGGTCACTCAACCACTGCCGACGGGCTGACGAATAACTTTAGTTATGCTCTCGACATTTTTTTCGAATATTCGAGTGGTTTCAAATGCATAAAATATTCAATATTTTATTATTATTTATTTAATAATTTATTTAATATTTTCGAATATTTTAATTTGAGTATATTCGAAATCTACAGCTTTTTTGAATATTTGAATACATCGAAGAACGCGATTTTTTGTACACTCGAATTCGAATATTCAAAATTCGAATGAAAATCATTCGAATACCCATTCGAGTAGGCAATTCGAGCACAACTATAAGATTGGCTCACTTCGATGTACACTCCTTCGACCTCTACAAGAAGACTTAACAATTCTTCGGATTGCTACGATCCGGCTATAGCTGTAGCGTCACATCTTTCCAGTTATTTTGTCAGGATAAGAAAGTAGTTAAAAGCGAACTGTGTTCGGAAACCTGCACCGTATCGTTAGAGCCTTTGCCATTTTTAACCTGAGAATGTCCCAAAAAATGTGGAAACCATTGCTGCGGTCCCAGACAATGCCTCCTAATCCGGATATTTAGGTCACTTTGAGAAATTCGACGGTCACTCGGGTGACCTCCATGGCTTTTTAGGGATTAGCAGTCTATAAAACGATCGATGCGCACTCAAAATGAGCGGATTCCCAGGAATTTTTCGCCTTCTCTTCTTCTATGCGGCGGAAGGAAGATTGCAGGGAGAGAGGTTAGGAAGCAACGTGAAGCCAGCTAACGGCGTTTAGTATGTGGCAAAAATGATGATACCATCGTATTGTTTACGTAATTCCAAGTTTTACACCCTGTTCTCTCATACTTCACGCCGCGATTGCAATTCTTTGCAAGAACGTTATCCCTAGTAAAAAGGCTGATGGTAAACCGACCTCGAATGATTCGTACATCCCATTACATCCGTGGCTATAGCAGCTGCACAAAATTCGAATGCCTTTTTTGGGGTTCATGAAGGCTTCGTCTTAAAAAATAAACACGCAATTATATGCATATGTATTAATCAAGGAAGTAACTACGCAGGTGAAACAACCATGCACACATTTCGATTTGCTAGGACGAATCATTAGAAACTATATGATTAAAGCGTTAGGTGGCGATGTCCGTTCCTCCACGCGGTGCCACAGGAAATTCGCCTCTGCGAGCTAAGCCAAACACTGACATTCGAATGCAGGGACGGGCCCTGGTGACAGGACGACCTACCAACAACCCAATGTCGTATCGTATGGGTGTATGTCAGTTCATGTTTATCGAGATTGTGCTACGGCATCTGCGGGAGCCGACGCGCAATCGCAAAGCCCGGCGAGTGTGAGAAGTATGAGAGGTTCCCTCGTACGGGACGCATCGGGGGGGGGGGGGGGGGCAACGTTAACGAGCCGTGCGAGTTGGTTGAAGCACAGTATCGTAGAAGGATTGATTTCTGTGCGGAGCAGGAGACGAGGTGGTCCTGTTGCAAGTCAAGGAACATAGGAAGAGATTTTAAGGCCCTTCTATGTGGAAGCCCAAGGACCACCAGCGGTGTTGGTAAAATCGTGTCCGAGCGTTTGCAAGAATCGATTGTAAGTGTCGAGCGCTTTGACGATCGATCGATCAAGATCGTTGTCGCCGCTAAGGAGCGACTCTATCACTTCTCCTCTGCGTATGCTCCGCAGACTGGTTGCTCTTATCAAGCCAAGGATGAGTTTTGGAGCTGCTTGAGGAAAGGACAGCAAAGCTAGACGGTACGGTACGTCAAGAGACGCCACCATTGTCGCTGGCGCCCTTAATGGGCACATCCTTAATGGGCACATAGGTGCGACGAAGGACGGGTACAGTTGTCATGATGGATTCGGCTACGGGCCGCGCAACGTAGATGATGCGCGTATCTTTGAGTATGCGAATTCGCATAACCTCACCAATGAATCTCGTAAACGCGACTCCCACCTCATTTCGTTCTATAGCGGGAATAGCAAGACGTAGATAGATCTCGTACATGTAAAAGATCGCAACCGAAGTCTCGTCACAGACGCGAAGTCGTGCCGTATGTCATACCACCGCTCACCCCGAGCAAAGCCTAGTGATAAGCTCCATATCGATCGCGCGAAGCGACGAGTCGATATCGAGGTCTAACCTTAGGTCTATGTAATACCATCGCTCACCCCGAGCGAAGCCTAATGATAGGCTCCCAAATCGACCATATCGACTCCACGCTTTGCGCGATCGGGAGCTTATCATTAGGCTTCGCTCGGGGTGAGCGGTGGTATGACACAGGCCTTAGGCTTCGCTCGGGGTGAGCGATGGTATGACCTAGGCCTATGAAACGATCGCCCCACAACATCGTCCGCTGATCTGCACTTTAAAGATCGCGCCACCGAGGCAGAAGCAGCTCGACCGATGCGGTGCTGCAAGAAGGTAGTGGTGGCGAATGAAAGGGAAGGTAGCAGTTGTGTTTTTTCGCGTACGGTTACCGAAAACCACATCTGTCAATGAAACTTGGAGAAAGGCTACCAACGCGATACTTCAAGCTGCGAGTCAGAACTTCGCATTCCGAAGCCTGAACGACGAAAGGTCGACAAGCAGACATGGCTGTGGACGGCAGCCGATTACCGGCAAAAGTACCACGAAGCGAAAAAACCTGCTCAGACGGCTTTGGTCTTTGCAAAAGCCACCCATTACAATGATGCCTACGAAAAGTTTGAATCGCGCGATGGTGAACGGTATTTGTACCGACTTGCAAAAAGCCGCGAGCACCAATCGAAGGATATATAGAAGTTTTTTGGCATCAATGATGAAAACGGTTATCTTCGTATGGACCGCAAGGAAGCGTTGAAGCGATGATGCAATTATTTTAAGGGAATTTTGACTAAAGAGTTTCCTCATCCGGCTGTCCCTTCTGCGGCTCCTATCCAAGGTCCTGTCCACAAGATCACCATGGAGGAAACTGATGCGGCTCTGAGGAAGAGGAGACCCGGCAAGGCGACTGGTCCAGATGACTTGCCAGCTGGTGTATGGAAGAGAAGTTCTGGTACTCTACTAAGTGGTTGGCCAAGTTTTTTGGCTAGATTGTAGCGGGGAAGAAGGTGTCTGATGGTTGGCAGAGAAGTACGACGATCCCGATTGGTAGGAAGAAGGACAGCCCTGCAGACTGCTCAAATTGCCGTCCGATTCGCTTGCTTTTGCAAAACATCTTCGAAAGATCTACGAATCCTCGATAGACGAGTCCGCGAAATCCTCTAGCTTTCCGACAATAAGTTGGCTTCGAGGCTGGATGTGGCACCATCGATGCCATACATGCCGCCCTCCTTCTGGTGGAGAAGCATTGCGAGAAACACATGCCCGTACATCTTGCTTTTCTCGACTTGGAGAAAGCCTTCGATCGTGTGAGGTTATATGATACGCCTTGCGACGACACAGCGTACCTGAGGAACTAATAGAGTAGGTGCGCATGCTCTACTTTTGCCCAAAGAGTAGAGTGCAAGCTGCAGCTGGAACCTCAATGGAGTTTCCCATCTCTGTTGGGGTGCACCAGGGTTCTGCGCTTTCCCTACTCCTCTCTGTTGTCGTAATGGATGCCATTACGCGAGATTTTCAGAAGCCCGCCCGTTGGACGTTTCTATATGCTAATGACATAATGAGATAAAGGTGAACTCGAGCGGCAGGTGCAAGCGTGGTGCCACCGCTTAGAGATGTTCGAACTCAGACTGAACGTCAAGAAGTCCGAGAAGCTAACGACTGACCTAAACGAGTCCGGATTAGTTCGGATTAGGATTAATGGCATAAAGTTCGCACGCACTTCGGTGTTTAAATACTTCGGATCAGCAATAGCGTCTGATGGCAGTCTGAGCTCGGTCCAAGTGGCGCTCGTTAACTGAAGTACTCTGCGGCAAGAAGATGCCAGAGCGCTTAAAGTCGAAAATCTATAGAACCGTCGTCCAGCCGGTAGCGATGTATGGAGCTGAGTGTTGGCCTGCGCCGCAAGGAAACGGAAAGTCGTCTCAGCGTAATGCAGATGAAGATGCTGCGCTGGATGGCAGGAATTACGCGCCTGGACCGCATCCGAAATGATGCTATACGGCAGAAGTTCGGTGTTGCGCCGATAGCGGACGAGATGCGCGGAGCACGTCTGCGATGGTACGGTCACGTTCTGTTTGGAAACAATCACGGCGTCCGTAAGTGGTCGTTTAGACTGCGCGCGACGCGTGGCGTGATGCATGTGTAGTAGCCAAATTGATCGAGCAACGCGATTGATTAATTCGGCCACTGCGCATGGCATCGCGTCGCGCATCGCGCGTATACTAAACAAGGCCTAAGATAGGCCTCAACTTCGAAGTGTGTAGAAAGCGGTCTAGAGTGCGGCCGAAGCAGCGCTGGGCTGACACGTTACACATGGGCTTTAAAGTAGATGGTGTCCTCCACCCTGATCTAGCAGGGGAAAGATGGCGACATGCACCAAAAAACCCCTTCATGAAGGGGACAAACTGTGAAGAAGAAGAAGAAGATATGATTAAAGCGCTAGGCCAAAGAGCGTACGTTTTTGAATAAATACTGGTTTTAGATGTACCATTATCGGTTTCTTTATTTTTAGTTTCTTACTCGAACAGCTCAAAGTGTTTATTTATTCCAAAAGCTACTGAGAACAATTATGCATAAGGTGAGAACCATTTAAGTATCCAACATCGTTCCTTTACTTTTTGAAAAAGAGGTTGAACCAAGGGTTTTCACCGTTTCCTTCCTCGATTGTTCCCGCTTTTCTTAACTTGCACAATCGATTATTTGAGAGATTTTGGTTCGGTAACGTAGAGAAACGTAAAAATGTCATGCAAAATATATAAGAAGTCTCCCGAGATTAAAGACTTTACTACACCGTTAGTGAGAACCGAAAAGCCTTTCTGTGTGTGTGTGTCGTAGAGCTCTCTAAGTTGGGTCTCAAGAACGGTGAGCGAAATTGATTCGATACTCAGATATCACGTTATAAAGAACTTTTTTAAATTAGCACTAAACGGTAGACATATTGCTTTCTGAACAAGAGAAAAAGATTTTTAAAAAGCCAGGAAGGCTTTCTCACAATAGACGACCAAGGATCCAAAGCCCAAATATTTTTTCCGCTTTTTATACTTCTAGTACCTGATGGCTTGAGGTTGGTATATTTTTAATACCGCAGAGTTTGAGGCGCCAAACAAATGTATCAAGATGAGCCGTAACCTTGGACATACACCGAGAGAGGAAGCTCACATCGGCTGTGCTCCACGATGTGATGAAACGGCAATATGTTAACGGTTGCCTCTCGCAACCTTTTACTTTTTGTTATATGTTTATATTCTGGTGGACGACGAACAAAAAATCGAAAAGTTTGATTAAGTGTTTTGCTAAAGTTGGTTAAGTTAGCGTTAACGTAGTTCAACTTTTAAAAAGGTCTTGCTTGCTTCCTTGTTGCGAAAAAACGGTGCAATCCCTATCGGGGGGGGGGGGGGGGGCAGTCCATTATGAATTGTTAACGACAGCTACGCATCTGTACATACAACATGCAATGCAACATATCAATCCCTTAACTTACCTGGCACCTTCCCTTGGAAATCCCTGAAGGTGAATTCTCGCCATACCGTACCGTTATTGGGTCCCGACGACTCGCACACGTTACTCGATACGCTCGCGGGCTCTGCGTAACGCCTCACGGCTCAGTCTGCACTCGGTTGGCTTCGGAGGCGGATGCGTTTCTTTTTCTCTGCATCTTCTTTGTATTTTTGGGAGGGGGAATGAACTTGAAGAGAGCCCACTGACTGCCTTATGTGTAAAAGGCAGCCAGTACAGTCAGCAGATTCTCGTTGAATCTCAGATGTGTGTGGGGGGGGGAAGGAAGGTGGTGGGTTTGATCAATGCGAATGTGAACAATCATTCCAAGGGAGTCTACTGAATGGCTTATGTATATAAGGCGTTCAGTAGATTCTCGATGAATCTCGATTCTGTATGTGTGGGAGGGGGGGGGGAGAGGATGGAGGATGGAGGGTATGATCAATGTGACAATGCGACTGTCTTAATCCACGCTCAATAACCCGGCAAACTGGACGGGTTGGTCAGATCGTACGCATGAAATTCGAGTGCTTTCGAAAAAGTTGTCGAAAACCTGGGGTTACACATAAAATAGGCTACCTGAAGGACACCTTATTCGAATGTCTAACCGGCTTCAGAAAATCCATTTTTGGCATCAGTGATGTTCGTGGACGAGCTCGGCAAACTAGAAGAAAGAGCTCACCATTGTGGGGTCGGCAAGAGCGCTTTGACACAATGGGACTAATGGTTCAGGGATATCATCGTTGAATCCTACCTCGACAATGCCACCCAAAAAAATAGGCGGACCGAGTAAAATCGTCCAGATTGACGAGACATACATCGTGAAAAGGAAACACAACAGAAGGAGCGTTCGAGACCGTTGCCTAATAGGAGGTATAGATACTACTTCAAAGGAAGTCTTCATAGATATTACACCTACCCGTGATAGTGCTACATTGGATGGAATTATAACCAAGCAGTACTTCCCAACACGGTCATCTATGTCGACTCCTAGACTCCAGGAAAGGTTATTCGAACTTGAAAAACCTTGGTTGTATTATACTGTGAACCATGACGAAAATTTTGTGGATCTGTCCACTGGTGTCCACACCCAGTTAATCAAAAATACGTGGTGAAAAGTGGGCTGAAGAGACCTCTATGGGATGACAACTTCTTCGATACACTGGTGAAGTGGCAGCAAGTTTCGACCCAAAAGTCTATTTTCTTTGGCAAGAAATAGAAAAACGCTATCCACTAATTGGTTAAGGTAATAAGGTTGCTTTAAGTTTTTGCGGTTTTGTAGTACTTTAATTGTTTCAAATTACTGTGTTTCCCTTACTTCCTCTCGCGATTACAAAAGCAATTTAGAAAGCTGATTATGGTATTGGAAGGGTACCATTTCATAAGGTAAGCATATTTACACATATCTATATGATTTTGTGCATGTTGCATTTCCTTAAAAATTGAAATGGACTGCCCCTCTCCGATAAGGATTTCACCAAAAAACTAGTGGTAAGATTTACATCTTGGTAACATTTTGCCGTTTAGTCCTGACGGTGATATCTGAGGTTACCCTTTTATCGAATTTTCGGAGTCGCTCAAGGTTAGGCTCAGTGCACTGTGTTGGAGATTATGTTCAGATGTTAATCGCGTGCCGTTCATAGCGCAGCGATCATCGCGTCGCTTCTCCATTTGAAAGTCTGAACATAATCTCCAACATCTTATCATAATCCGCTCCATATCGTATCAACACTTCGCGTCACCCCGTCGCGAGGTGTTTATACCTGTTCTGCAGCGAGCACCATATAGCAAGGAGTTATCAGCATCGCCACGCGATGAAAATATAGCCCCATTTCAAGCAGCGATGAAGTCATCGTGTGGCGATGCAATTCTTTCTGTCATCACCTATACCTTACATCCTATGTCTATCCGAGCATGAACTTGGTCTACGTCATCTATGCAGTCATTTTTTAATTTCAGGAATCTTCTGAGGAGATCAAGGGAACACAGAAGACCGGCAACAACTGTTATTTCTGGTAAATTTTTTCAAGGTTTTCTACTATCTCGGTTAAGAAATTGTCTAATTTGTATTAAAATTATTTGACGCAGATAGAGTCCGGGAATGGGGTCACAATCAAAGATGGGCGGAATTTCTGTTTTCTGATTTTCTGGCTATTTTGGGCGATTTTTTCTGTTTTCTGTTTTGTGGCAGAATGGACAAAAAATGGGTCGAAAAATTTGGGTGTGGTCCGAGATTGATCATTCTCGTTTACACTCACATAAACGCAGTTCCCATGATCTCCCCCGCTGGCAGAGAGGATATCGCTAGACTAGACAACGTAATGACCTGCGGGGTCTGGCAGATCTAACTTACTCATTTTAAGATATCTTGCAAGTGCAGTGGGCTCTAGCCCGCTTATACCGCCTCTGTTTTTTTGCATTTACATTTTCGGCTCATATTACGATGATGATCTATTGCTATTGTTAGTACCTCTTATACTGACTACAGACCACATGCTTGCAATTTAAAATACTCTAGAAACATTGGAATCAAACTCATAATTCTATAATACCTTTTTTCATTCCTTTTATTAGATTTTCATGATATAATTTTGTTCGCAACTATATGTTCTATTTTTTGACCCATTTTTCGTCCTTTTTTTCCAGAAAAGAGAAAAAATTGCCCCAAAATGGTCAGAAAGTCAGAAAACAGAAATTCCACCCATCTCTGATTGTGACACCCCCACCCAGACCCCATCTGCGTCGAAAAATCTTAGTACCAATTAGATACTTTCTATACCGAGATAGTAGAAAACCTTGAAAAAACTTACCAGAAATAACAGTTATTGCCGGTTTTCTGTGTTTCCTCGATCTCCTTAATAGATTCCTAAAATTAAAAAATTACGTTTTGGAAGAGTAGACCGGGTTCACGCTCAGATACATGTATCATGCTGGATATAGGTGGAGAGAGAGAATTGCATACCACGCGATGACTTTATCGGTAACTGAAATTAGGCGATATCTTCATCGCCTGCGATAAGTTGTTCGCTGCAGAACAGCTATGAACACCTCGCGACGGGGCCACGCGACGTCGCTCGATCGCTATGTAAGATTATCATTACGTCGCGTCGCGCCGCGATGATGCTCTGAACGACCCTTAACGTGATTTAATACCTGAATAGTTATGCGAAGGAACTGGCTTAATAACTCAGCGATAGCGGTAGTGATAAGCCACACGTGCATAACCGGTTAGCATACGCCGCTGCTAAACTACAAACAAAAAAAACTAATCGCAAGGAACAGGGGTCGGATTCAACATCGACTTACATAACTTTAACAGAGAATTCACAGCTGAAAACTAAGACAACGCGGCTTATCGCGCAGGGATTTTGGCTGTAATTTTCTCTGTTAAATTGCTGTAGATCGTTGATGAATTCGGCCCCAGGAAATTCGGCCCCAAGTTAGATATTGCTGTGATTTCGAGCACTGTTCTGATGCAGCATCCATCAATCTATTCAGGCAGGGCTATCTTGGAGTTGATTTTTTTGCACCGGTGACGAGTACGATTCTCCTTTGCCGCTGTTTTTGCTTCCTATCTTCAAATGATCATAACCTTGTTTATTGTCAACGCAGCGGCCGCGGAGGCCGGGCGGGCTTAGGATGGTTAAAAGAGCGGGGGGAGCATCGGATCTAAGCTAGTCGGGATCGGGGGAGGAGGCATCGCTAGAAATGCGAACGGTTGGAATCGTTCGTCTAGGAAATTGCAGAGAACGGTTCTCTTTTCGGCCAGTTCTTTTTATTGTATTTGTAAGCTAGGCTGCTTTCAGTTTTGTGGAGTGCCCCCATTAGGATAGACCCGGGGCACCGTCTCTCCCCACCCAATTCCCCCTAAGAGGCCCCTTCTCACTGACTCCCCTTGCTGGCCTTCCTTATTTGTCCTTCCTTTCGGTTCCACTTCCTGATCCCTTTCTTTGTTTCCCTTACTGATTTCGCTTATTGGTCCAGTTTTCCTGATCCACCCTCGGGACTCTCCTTACGCACCTCCCCCACCTTACTGGTCCTCCCATGCTCATAGCACGACATTGGCGAAATTCTTCTGAATCCTTTTTCGTTTCTCTTATTGAACTCCTTCTCCCCTTAGCGGTGCCTTCTTACTGAGTTTCCGTCCTCCCCCCCCCCCTCATGATTGTAGATAACACCACGCCGGCGACACGTCTTCTGAATCAAGGCGGCCTTTAGCTTTACTACTGGATTTCATGTTGTATTATGACGCAGGAGATCATCTGTGTCAAAAGTGAGTTTTTGATTGTGATCTAGAGACCTTCAAGAAAAGCAGTTCTTCCCAAAAATGTCGCCAGCCATTTTGTAATGTTGTGCATAATCCGCTCTTTATAATGAGTAGCTACTTCTTTTGAGAAAAGGCATTCTACGGCATTCTACGGAGACCTTGGCGTCCTAATTTATCAAGGCGTCAGACCGTAGAGCTTTGATCAAGTGAATTTCTTTCTTTCCCCTATGTAGACAGACATATCTATACGATACGTTTTGGCTCTTGAAACCATATACTAAATTATGAGAGCTTTGCTTTCGGCATCGCATCCTTCTTGTACGATCGTCTACTCTGAGCAAGTGCCTCAATCATTTCTAGTTCAAACCTCTAGCTCAAAGCGTCTCGTGTTTCCCTGTCTCGTAAAAGGTTTTCATTTTTATACAACGCTTTTCTAAAATACCACTCAAATTTCTATTTCATCCCAGCCTCTCATTTCAGATATTCAAGCCATTAAGCTCCATGATACAGAAATATGGGGTTTTCTACCGTCATGAATACTGACCTAAACTCCTCATCTTTTTGCTTTTTTCTCAAATATTTTAGACGTTTTTAAAACTACATGTTTTTTCTTCAGAAATGAATGTATCATGTAACGCCGTGAAGAACTGCGCTCAAACAATGAGGGAAAGCTCAAGGCACTAAAAAAGCAGATGCATTCGGTACTATTTAATATATACAATACATAATAGGGGCGACATACATTTATTCTAACAAGACCTGGAGAACTGGCTAATTTTGAAACGATTATGGAATTGCATGCCGTGCATGACTTTGCGTGACCATCTGAATTACGGGTTTAAACCGCTTGCCTTTCAATTTTCCCATTTGTGTCTGATTTCCTTGTTTAGTAAACTTGCACGATGCTTCTCCCGGTGCCTCCTGTAAACATAAGCATAACAAAAATGAGGTTAGTATGGACTTCTAGAGCGATCCGACGATTCAAAATTCACTCACGCGGAGCATCCCGAGCTTTAACAGTTTGAGAAATTTTGGTATGCCATGATCGAATTTGATTGGCGACTCCAAGGAGCAGCCCGTCACTCCTTCTTCACTGCCTTCCTTGTATTCCTCGAATAGGTCAAGTTTACAAGTTTTTTCCATTGATAGTGCTATTAAATACGTATCGAAGCGATTATACATTTTGCAGTGAACCTTCCGCAAGAGAGGTTTCAAGTCACCTCTGTATACTGAACTGTGTTATGCAGCGTGAAGACTATTTTTCGTAGAAACCTTCACTCATCCTTGCATTATTTTAACTAATCCTACTCTAATTTCTAAAAAGGTTAACACCTATCTAACTATCTTGTGGTTCGTAGAACATTTTTGTGGTGCTCATGTAGAACAACGGACCAGACCTGTTTCGAGAACTTTGGCGGTGGCGATGCTCGATGATGTGTAATTTGGCGATTGCATAGGAAGAACAGAAGGAAATGCTTTGGAAAAAACACTTTTCACTACTACGCGGCAGGTCGCAAAACTGCCGCGTAGTAATGAAAAGACGACGTGACACGGCATTCATCCTCGCCTCACTCCATCGCCAACGCGATTTCTTTATCATTATCATTATCAGTTTCCACTCTAGATCATTATCAGTTTCCATTTTAGATTCCCGCCACGATTAGCTACAGCCCAAACAGAATTCGACGCAAAGGGCTGCAGCGACAATAATGCATTGAATCATTACTGCCGCTGCCGCTTTAGCGGCACAGCGCCTGCCGCGGCTCCAGGACGTAACTCCAACGCGACGTCGCTGCGCTGAAACGCGGACGTGCGCTTGGTGACGCGTGGTTAGCCACGGATCATCAAATTTTGCCAGTGTTTAAGCTCCTCGACTACTTTTTTTTACCACAGGGCCCCAAATGAAATAGAGGAGGAACTCTTTTGGTGGAGGCACTTGGAAGACAAAGGTAGCAGTAAAATGCAAAAATGCTTGTAGATTGGAGAAATACGGAGGTCCTTAGTAGTTGCTAAAGGGATCTTTGCCAATGGCATTACACGTAAACTATGGCAAGTGATTTGGTGACCGTCAAGTGTAGCGTAAACTCAGAATTAAGGAAAAAGCTATGGATTAGTGCGCTCATCCCCCTCCCCAATAGAAACCTACAATTACTTGCTTCCGAAACTTCTAGTTAGTAATCTCGTCTCAGTTCTTGTTTCGAATTTCCCTCACCAGATCCTTGACCAATTCCTCTCACTCATTTAAAACAGTTTGAGTCCGATTCCGCTCGCACTTTGTTAATAACCACTCCCACTTCCCTACCAAGAGATATCAAACTTGTCTCATCCTCATCTCGCCAGCGCACACTTTCGCACTCTAGCGCGAGTCACTAACTGTCCTTGTCGGAAGCAGTCGGACCGCAACAACTCGTCCAATTTCGTCGCGCACCGTGCGCGACGCCAGGGGGTTCGCGCGACATTGGAGCTATGTCTGCCCCGGCCTGCCGCCAAGCGACACATCAGCGGCAAGTTGGACGCGTCAATTTTTGGGCGATCTCTGCGGCTTTGCCCTATGGAGATAGGACTGCCGCGTTGCCGCAACTGTGTGCGGAGGCCTTCACTTTCCTTTCCTTCTACTAGTAGTGATCAAATCTGTTCTATGTGTGGTCTACCCTTTTACACGAGCTATTTTCTCTATTACAATCTATCTATCGACTGTTCAAAGATGCGTTCTGTCATTTTGCTGGCAAAGTCCGTAAAAATCGCTCGATTTGTAGCAGTATTGGAAGTATAGCCTACTCAAAGCCGAACCAAAATACCACGCAAAGAGAGAAAGCATTACATCTGGCTTTTCGGTGCTGACGAAGCAGTTGACCGAAGCAGAAGTGCATATAGGACAAAGAATAACCAAAAACGCATACAAAAGCACGGCACAGCCTAAATTTTAATAATATTAATATTGCATCATCAGCAAGGTGTCCTTTTTGATTGGCGTTTGTGAAGTAAAAGGACTAAAGTGAAGCTCAGTGGCTGTGTTACGGCGTTAAGGGTCTCGGGCTAGATTGAGGAAGGGATAACGTGAATAGAGCAGCGTTCGCAATTCCGCAAATGAGTACAAAGCGGTTCGGGGGGGGGGGGGGGTCAGTATGTAGGCGGCCCTTCAGGACGTTCGGTGTTGCGCACGCAGTACTGTGACAGTACTTGATGTTCTTCCCAGTGGTGAGCTGAGCTAGACCATTCCGATGTAATAGGGCATTCATGTGTCCTCTCACCAAGGCGGATAACCCCTTAATACAAAAAGACCAACCCCCCCCCCTAGAGTCGCCTTACGCCCGAAAAGGATCGCTCTGGAAAATTATGATTGTGCCTTATGCGGGATAGGGGCGCACGAATAGGTGGAGGAGAGGATCCCTCCGTCGTTTATTTGTGTTTTTTTTAATCTATAGCTCATGGAAGGGCAGTATGCTGCGGTTTGGTTCATCCCAGCTCTAAGTTCGTTGGAATCTGAAATTCCCTTGGAATAGTAAGAAACAGGAATAATAAAAGTCGTCACAACAGTGCATCCCCAGCTTCTGATGCGTACTGCGCCCATATCTGTATTTACATTATGACTTACGGTTTAGTGCCCGTTCATAATTCATCACCGATACACGCAGATGTTCTTCAGAATATTGCAGCCTATAACACTCAGCCTCTTCTGCAACAGCTCAGCAGCTCTGTTCGATTGAGCTGAATATAGAATGATTCCCACCGACCCATTTTCAAAATCAATGCTTTCGTTTTCCTCTCAATTCTCATTCGAACCGAGATGAAATGATAGTATTTGAGTCAGATATCAGAGTAACAACTCCCCAAACAAATTTATTTGAGGCTACGAAAAGGTAGGGCAGTGTATTCCAAATTTTGAAATTACCGGGTGCTTCGCGGCGCTGAAAAAATAAAGGTGTCCAGTAGTGGTTGCGATACTATTATGTACCTTCAGTGAAATGACGCGGAAGTCTCAGTTGGGTGGGGGAAGGGACGCTAACGTATGTTCCGACAACTGCACCTGCATTAAGATTTTTTTAAATTATGAATTTCCTTCACCTGCCAAAAATGAAGAGAAATGGGAGTACATGAGTGACCGAAAAAAGGAAATAAGAGTCCATTAAGATTGGCTATTAGAGTGAAAGACGCAGAAAGAAATAATAACTCTTGATAGCGTTTTTATATAGCGTTTTTATTTTCTTCCTTATGTATTTATTCATTTATTCAGTCTACAATGGAAATCAATCAACAAATAGCAGTTGTTAGTGACTACAGTGGTTTATCTAGGACAGGTAAGTAGGTAAGCCCTCCCTTTCCCCAGAACTGGGAAGATCGGGAGACGAAGAAATCGGCGACCGCACGACTTCAGTCTTCTAACTTTGTGAAACTTTTCTTAGCCACGGAAGCCTTTTGAGAGTGTAAAAAGTCGTAATTTGAGATATGTTAGAAGTATATGGTGAATGGAGTACTGTCTCCCAGCCTGTGGAGCTGATCGTGAGTGGGATAAACGACAGCGGCGACTGCGTGCCCTTGCGGGAGCAGCTCATATTATTATACTGCGGGAGCGGCTGGTTCGGATTTCCAACCAAACCTTCCATACTTTCCGGGTCGGTGAGCTAAAACTAGACTTGTTCGGCAAGGATAAAGCGCTAACTTTGTTAGTCGTTATCAGTTGTCATTGTTTTGGTTGTTATTGCCTTCTCTTACGCCGGGGTCTTTCAACCAGGAGCGGAGTCCAGGGGTGTGGCCTGAACCAGACAGGGAAATAGATTTATTTAGATGATCTGGTACCAGCAGGGGTCGCTACATCCGCCTCTGCTGTGCCTCGCTTCTCCGAACCGGCCGCTAGCAACCTTGCCACAGGTTACGATTGCGCTCGGCGCGCCCGGAACCCGTCTCGCTTTTTATAGGGTTAACAGAAACAATACAAAGAACAATACAAACAACCTGTACAAACACAATTACACACAAAGATCACTTCTGCGTGGACTCTTGCCTCGCCCATTCTTCACACTTTTAGCTACGGCTTTATGGCGTTGGGTTTTATGCTATTGAAGAACTATGAGGTTTTGACATTTATAATAACATTTTAACTAAACAATACAATAAAACTGATTATTTCTCTTTTAATGTAATTAGATTTCTCCACAACACTTCGTATATTACCCACTCTCTAAAAGTAGGAATAATTTATACTGAAACTCTCCGTGTTTCGCGAAATTGTACTAAAAAAAGAAGACTTCATTAGTAGACTTGCTAATCTAATTACCTCACTCTTTCACCTACATTATGATAAAATAATAATTCTTCACTCAATTGTAAAATGTATACTTAATAATAAAAGTATTGCTTATAAATATGGATTTACATATTCATTCAAAGATACTTATAGTTTCATAGGTCAACTTATAGATCAGCTATCAAAGTGACTGCAATATCCTTTCAGTAAGCTCTCTTACCTCTAAGCCTCATATATATGTATATTTATGTATTTACGTATATTTGTTAACTACATATCATCTTCTTAAGTCATAGCGACTATTTCAATATATAGATATCACAACAGGGAACCTACAGCCAATATTAGGTTACTCCCGCCTTCTTCGTCTATTGACCTTCTCTATGGTAAGGGTACGCCCCGTATGACCCAATTTCGTAGGTATATAAACTCTATAAATTCATGTCCAGCATTGCACTCACTCCCTGCCCTACTGATGATCCTCCGGGAGTGAGTCTCTTTCTCTTTCTTCTTAATAATTATATCCTGTATAGGGCTTAGAGGTGAAACAGGATATAACTACTGCCTCCTATTTAAAGGCTTCTTGCACCTGTAGTAACTTGTAGTAACTTTCCTTCCACTCATTTATTGCATCTCTGGATATATATATTTATATATATTTACATATATAGAAATAGATATAGATATACATCCAGAGGGAAACCCGGGATGTATATAGACTCCAGTCCGAGATACATTTACAAATTTAACTCTCTGTTGCTATTCTTACTTTTACTCGGTTAATGCATATGTCTTAGCCTGCAGGCCATACGGCCATACCAGACCAGTGGTCAATTGCTACCCGCACGGATAGCTCCCTTCACAATACTTTTATAACAGAATTCTACCAGTCACATACTAACGCAAAAATAACTTTATTAGACTAACACAACCACAACTTCTTTATTTAATAAACTCATGCCATTCACAGTTTTTTAAAAAGTAGTTTTTCAATCAGAAATCTTCTTAGTTTTAAATGGCTTCGCAGTGTCCTCTTCCATTTGTCTCTTCCTACTTCTAGGCGCATCCTAAAATTGAGTATCTTAGAATTATTATTATATATTTAATTAATAATAAATCTATTTACCTCATGGTTTTCTTCCTCCGCAAGGCCAGGTAAATTTATTGGTCCAATTGCTAGCGCCTTCCCCTTTAAAACATTTTATTCCTTTTAACATTCAATTATAGCATACTAGTAGTTACCTCCTTAAGCACTCTTTCGTCCATTAAGTATTCCATGGACATTCCCTTCCAATCGGACATGTCTAAGTCCAGTCGCTTTGCCAAAATCACAGGATCATAAACCTTAAAATGTAGTTTACAAATTTAATCAGATTCTGTTAAATTCAAAAGCTTTACTCACACCAAGTTTTCCTATGATCAGCTGTTCTTTTTTTCAGTCTCATTACGATGGGCTTTTTGCCCTCTTTCTTGTACATCTCCTTTATTTTGTTGCGCACGAACAAACTGTAATCAATTTTCTTAACACTTTTAAAATTTTATTAAATAAACCTTTACTAAGTAATAATAATAACAATTATAACATATCATGTATAACACATTATAACACATTATATTAATATGTAAATAACGATATAATCATTTTAATAGTTTAACAATATTAAATGCAATATACCAAAGATTTTCCTTCTCCTTGTTTCTTAAACCCTTTTCTTGAAGTAGCCGCATCTCGGTCCCGTTGGCTTTATTGTAGTCGGATAAGTTTTTTGCACCCTCTACACGGAACCAGTTCCAGAACTGGTACGTCATTTTCACCTAAAATTGAACATATCGCTAATTAATTTACAATAGCAAATATGTTAAATTATACTTACACGAATTGCGAATGTTTTGTCGTTCTGACCGCATGATAACGGCCACGTTAAGGGCGAGTCGGAAACCGCATCGTTGTACCTAATGGATTTCTTTAATAAAATCATCACATCTTAATATTAAAATATGTCTTACCTTATCCATTTCAAAAAATCCTTTATTAGTTTGTCGTACTCCTTCCTTGCTTCGTTCGGTATGTTAATTATACGCGCATATTCACGTAATATGCGACTTTGAAAGGCTTCGTCATATTTTCCCGTCTCTCAGCGTCATGATTGTAGTATAAACCTATAATAGATATAAATTAACCCTTATTATACTTATATGTCTCTCTAACACTTACCTTTTAAATTTAGTGCCTCTCCGCCGCCACCGTTATTCCTCTGGCTCGTTTTTAATGCCTTTACGATTTCTGTAAAAACAAATTCAACCTAACTATTACTTGCCTAAAGATTCAATCTCACTCCATACATCATTATAATAGCCCCTTATACTACAATACATATTAAAATATATTTTAATATATATTAAATATAGTACATAACCTAATACAAATAAACATTATTCAATGAATTTATAAATAAAAAGAATAATATATATAAACACATTAAAAAATAATTTATTAAATAATTGAACACAATAGATATTCATAAATTGCTTCCTACACATTAAAATTATATAAACATAAAGTAAACTAATTACTACTATATAAAGTTATAACAATAAAAATATAATATTAAGAAAAAAATTGATAGCAATACGTTTAAAATAAGTACTAACATTATTAACACATTACTACATTGACACCTTTCAATTCATATATTACCATGTATTAACTAAATAATTAATATGGTGGCGATGTCCGTTCCTCCACGTGATGCCACTGGAAACTACTCGCTCTTCGAGTTAAGTCGAACACGGACACTCGATTGCAGGCGACAGGCCCTAGTGACAGGCCGGCCTACGAAGACCAATGTCACATCACATGGTGTATGAATAGTCATGTTTTTCGAGATTGTGCTACGGCGTCCGCGGGAGCCGACGCGCACTCACAGAGCCCGGCGAGTGTGGAAAGTATGCGAGGGTCCCTGATGCGAGGACGGCATCGGAGGGCAACTGAGCTAGTCCGGAAGTCCCGTAACGTAGGCAGGACCCGCGTAGCAACGCTGAATGTGGGTACGTTGACGGGCCGCTCGTGCTAGTTGGCAGAAGCACTGGAGCGAAGACGAATCGACTTATGTGCGGTACAGGAGACGAGGTGGTCCTGTTGTAAGTCGAGGGACATAGACCGAGGCTTTAAGGCCATTCTGTGCGGCAGTCCCAGGACCACCAGCGGAGTTGGTGTAATCGTCTCCGAGCGTTTCCGAGACGCGATTATAAGCGTGGAACGTTTTAATGACCGCTTCATGAAGGTCGTAGTCGCTGCTGAACAGCGGATTTATAATTTCTTCTCTGCATACGCTCCGCAGGCAGGCTGCTCTGAGAGAGCCAAGGATGAGTTTTGGACCCTGTTTGATGAAAAGGCAGCAGAGGTACCGTCAGAAAACGCTGTCTTTATCGCAGGTGACCTCAACGGCTACGTTGGGATTGCGAAAGATGGTTACAGCTGTCATGGCGGTTTCGGTTATGGAGCACGTAACGCTGATGATGAGCGAATTCTTGAGTATGCGGACTCGCATAACCTCATCATCACGAACACCGTATTTCGAAAGCGTGACTCCCATCTGGTGTCGTTCTATAGCGGGAGCACCAAGACACAGATCGACTTCATCCTTGTGAAGCATCGCGATCGAAAGCTGGTTACAGATGCGAAGGTGGTGCCGTACGAGACTGTCGCCACACAGCACCGTCCGCTGATATGCACTCTTTAGTTCGCCCCTCCGAGGCTGAGGCATGTCGAGCGATGCGGTCCACCGAGAATCATGTGGTGGCGGTTGAAGGAAAACGCTGCAGCTTTTGTTTCTCGTATTCGGTTACCGACGGTGACAACCGTCGACGAAACATGGAAAGGTGCAACCGATATGATTTTACAAGTTGCATACTCTGAATTAGGCATGAACAAGCCTGAACGCCGCAAGATCGAGAAGCTGGCGTGGCTGTGGACTAACGACGTAAGAGAAAAAGTCCGAGAGAAGAAAAAATTATATCACGCGTTCCTGCGCGACAATACTGCAGACAAATGGCGTATGTACCAGGAGGCGAAGAAAGCGGCAAAGAAGGCCGTAGCCGTTGCAAAAGCCGTCCATTATGATGATCTCAGCGATAAACTCGAGACGCGCGATGGTGAACGACATCTTTATCGACTTGCCAAGGCACGCCGTCGTCAGGCCGAGGACATCGAGAAATTCTTGGGCATCAACGATGAGAATGGCCATCTATTGATCGAACCGCAAGAGGGATATGAAACGATGGCATGACTACTTCGAGAGAATTTCGACAGAAGAGTTTGCCCATCCGCTCATCCCTTGCGTCCCTCCTGCGCACGGTCCCGTGCAGAAAATCACTGTGTAGGAGACGGAAGCGGCTTTGAAGAAGATGAAGCCAGGCAAAGCAACGGGCCCTGATGGTATAGCCGCCGACCTATGGAAGTTGAGGTGCTGGAGTCCTGCTGAGTGGCTAACGAAGTTTTTCAACCAGGTTGTTACGGAAAAGAAGGTACCTGGTAGTTGGCAGGAAAGCACGACGATCTCGATATTGAAGAAGAAGGGCAGTCCTGCGGACTGCACGAATTACCGTCCAATTCGCTTGCTCTCGCACATCATGAAAATCTTCGAGCGAATTGTAGATGGACATACTCGCGATATCGTCCAACTTTCCACCAATCGATGTGGCTTCGTAGCGGGCAGTGGCACCATCGATGCCATACATGCTGCTCGTCTTCTGGTAGAGAAACATCGCGCAAAGCAGAAACTGCTGCACCTAGCTTTTCTTGACTTAGAGAAAGCGTTTGATCGTGTACCGCGTGAGGTTATATGGTACGCCTTACGACAACGCGGTATTCCCGAAGAGCTTATTGAGTGGGTGCGCATACTTTACTCTGGCCCAAAGAGTAGTGTGCGAGCGCCAGCCGGCACATCGGCGGAGTTTCCTATCTCCGTTGGTGTTCACCAGGGCTCTGCGCTTTCCCCGCTCCTATTCATTGTCGTAATGGATGCCATTTTGAGAGACCTTCAGAAGCCTGCCCCATGGACGCTGCTGTATGCAGATGACGTAATGCTTGCAAGCGAAGAGAAGAGCGAACTCGAGCGACAAGCGCAAGCTTGGTACGACCGCTTGGCGATGTCCGGGCTCAAGCTAAACGTCAAAAAATCTGAGTACTTGACGACAGACGTAAACGAAGCCGGGTCCATTAAGATCAATGGCACTGCGCTGGTACGAACGACAATCTTCAAGTACCTTGGATCTGCAATTGCATCTGATGGTAGTCTGACGTTCGAGGTGAACTCGCGCGTGAGCGCAGCGTGGTCCAAATGGTGCTCGATGACAGGCGTTTTATGCAACAGGAAGATACCGGAACGCCTTAAATCGAAGATCTATAGAACCATCGTCCGAGCAGTAGCGATGTATGGAGCTGAGTGCTGGCCTGCAACCAAGGAGGTTGAGACTCGCCTCAGCGTAATGGAAACAAAAATGCTGCGATGGTCAGCTGGTCTTACACGTCATGACCGTATTCGCAACGATGAAATACGCCAGAGGTTTGGTGTCGCTCCAATTGCTGACAAGTTACGTGAAGCTCGCCTTCGGTGGTATCGTTCTTCGAGCTAGTGGTGACACTGTTAGAAAGATTGGCCTTAACATAGATGTGCCCGGAAAACGGCCTAAAGGGCGGCCGAAGCAGCGATGGCTTGATACGTTACATGTGGACCTAAAGGTTGCTGGTATCCATCCCGATCAAGCATTTGATCGCGTAAAGTGGCGTCACCACACCAGAATAGCGGACCCCGCCTCGAAGCGGGACAAACGCTGAAGAAGAAGAAGAAGAAGAAGAAGAAGAAGAAGAAGAAGAAGAACTAAATAATTAATATATAAATAAAATACTATACTAATATTGTGATAATTAAGTTATTAAATACTAACATAAAAAGTGATTAAATACTGACAGATATATGTTTAAGATAAGTACTAACACTTACTAACACATTAACTACATCTTACAATTAATATATTAATTTTGATAAGTATATGTACATATGTTTGTATATGTGTATATATGTGTATACATATATGTAGTATGTAGTATTAATTACGTATTAATTTAGGTATTAATATTATTACGTATTAATTAAATGAATTGACAGCCTAATTCTAGTACTTAATGACACCTCAGTGCCCATTTTACACAATTTTACATGAATAAATAATTCACATTATTCTCTTAATATTACATATGTATATCTAAATATACTAATGTGTACACATTAACATACATTGATACCTTAAATTTTATAATGTATATATGGGCTAGTTAATTAGTATGTTTAGTGTTTTTAAACGTGTACATAGTTTACATTAATATATAATTTTAATGACAATCTATTAACATTTATAAAACTAATAATATGGTAATATATGGTAACTTTCACATTCGTTTACTCATATACACTTCTAATTATAATATACAAAAATTAAATATTTGAATATTATTAATTAATAAATATAATATACACAACACACAAAATTAATTAACACTTTAGTAATTAAAAATGCAATATATAATCAATATATATATAATGAACTACTTTATTGAGTTCTCATTAAACACTACTCCTTATAGTACAGGTACTTATTATAACATGCAAATTCGACAGCTTTAAATACTAATTATAAACGACAAAGTGTACCTACCGTCCTCGTTGCGGAACTCCTCCGTTCCTCCCATTGGTATATCTGAAATGAATGAATTATACGCATAATTAAAAACAATTACGATACAGCGAAACTACACTACAAATGTTATAGCGATACAAACGTGATTCCAAAACAAACACACAGAAAAACAAAAACAGCAGTGATGCACTGATGTACTGCACGGTTCCAAAAACAATTCTTCTAAGATGTTCAGGCACATTACGGTAACATCCGTCCTTCAAATGTCACTAGAGCGTGCTTTCCTCCTTTACTCTGCTACTATATGAAACTTTACGCCTTTCTATCTCCAAATAAGTATAAAATAAGGATTACTTAAACGATTATACATCCAGAGTCAATTATGCCATACACACGCATAATTATAATAACTAAAGTTGATTTATGGACAAGTAATAGCAATATTCAGTAAAGCAACTTATACACTAGCTTCGTATGACAATATTGTACATCCCTGTTGTTTTACAAAGAATAAAAACAAATATGTAAAAATAAATAAATGAGTAAATAAATAATATTATAAAATAATAATAAAATAATTTTATTAAAAATTAAATTAAATAAAATAGCATAGGTGTATATGTATATATAATATATATGTATGTATGCGTATATATGTTTGTGTGTATATGTATATGTGTATTTGTGTATATATATGTTTATATATGTATGTATATATGTGTATATATATGTGTATATGTATGTGTATACGTCTACACTATATAACTACTCTAATTACTTAACAAAACTAAATAATTTGTTACACGTCAAAATTGTTTACACTATCACTTGCAGTAATAATCTAATCTTGTACAATTACTATATTAACTATATTTATTAACTATAATATTATAAAAAATGTTCCATGTCCGACTGTCGCTGAATCTTGGCATAATTTTAAACAGGAATCGTAGAATTAACTTGACCTCGAGACCAAGATTGATATAATATTTATCCGGCTAACGTTTCGGCGCAACCGCCTTCGTCAGAGCCTGGAAAAACAAGGGAACTTAGAGAGGTTGTTCGTCCAAGGACCACCTTCAAGTCGCAGAGGTCTAAGAAGATAGAGATGGAACGAGACATAGCAGAAGTGGCACAGTCCCAACTAACCTTAAGATTGCAGCCGAGAGGCTGTCACGTCACCCTCGGATGGAGGCAGATTGGATGTCTGAGACTCTCCCCTTCCAGTCATCTCTTCAGCGACCATCCCTCTGTCACTATCTGGCGTTAGACCGCAAAGCTCAGCAAAAGGGGCGAGCTCCTGAGTTACCATCACGCGCTCCTCTCTCCTTTTCATTGCGGGGTTCCTTGAGGCAATCCACAGCGCTTCAAGAGTCTTGCGTACTGTGATGTCGGCCTCGCGCGCTAGTACTGTCACCGCTACACCAAAGATTGCGCCAGCATGACTTCGCAGCCTGTGTTCTCCTAGCGGTGTCGAATGCTTGCATTTGTTAAGATCATCCATATGCTCCTTCATCCTCACCCAAAGTGGCCTGCCTGTCTCACCGATGTATTCCTCTTTACACTGAGAGCAGGTTATGAGGTACACCACCCCCGAGACCATGCAATCTCCTCCTTTACCGAACGGACACACCACACATGAAGGAGTAGTACAAGTGCAATCATACAGGCGGTTCCGCACGAGCTGCGCCTTAAGATTACTAGGTGGTATCTCAGTTAGCCTAACCAGGTCGTCCAATCCAGCTCTACGAATACAGCTCCGTACTTGAGCGCTTAAAGCATCCGAAATAAATGGGACTGAGAAAGCAATATTCGTGCGCTCCTGGTTTCTGCCCATTCGTTCTCTTGCAGGCCGGCGACGTTGCACACGCAGTCTTTCACTAGCCGACCAACATATCCATTGGACAATGCAATTCGAGAAGCCATTTCTCTTGACGAACACCTGAAGTCTTCATTAGAAGACACCATGGTCGCTGTGTGGAACATTTTCCTGATAATGGCCCTTTTTGTACTGCTCGGATGTGCAGAACGGAAATGCACCAAGATGTTCTTGTTACTAGGCTTTCTATACCACTTGGTGTGGAAAGTGTACGAGAGAAATTCACTTGCACGTTGAGGAACGGCAGCCAGTTGTTTGTCGGTTTCTCTCTTGTGAGCTTAATATGCTCCGCTTGATGATTGAGCAGGTCGAAGCAGGAATCCACTTCGCTTTGCGTTGCACAAACTATGAAACAATCATCTATATACCGACAATAAAGTAGAGGCCTGCTTTCCAACACGGGTCTGTCTATTCTTGATGCTATGCTATATCCAGCACAGGTGCCAAACGTTGACCCATTGCGAGCCCTATTATCTGCCTGTAGTACTCGTTGGACCATTTGAAGATGTTGCACTGAAGACACTCATCCACGAGTGCCATTATTTGAGCTATACTGAGCCCATACAGTGAAATCTGGTTCTGGTACTCCCCAAGCATTTCGTAAGCGGCTTCCATTGCATTCTCTCTAGAGACATTTGTGTACAACGATGTAACGTCAAATGACTCCATCACACAGCTGCCTTCCACGTATGTCTCTCGGAGTTTTGCTAGAAATGCGCAAGTATTAGGGAGGTGTGCCGGTACAAACCTGAGCAACTGTACAAGAACCATATTTAGCAGCCGAGAAATACGGTCTGCTGGGCCACCCATGCTACTTATAATTGGTCTAACCTTGAACTGCGAAGGATCATCAAGACCGTCACCTAAAGGTAGCTTATGTGTTTTAATAAGCACATACAGCACTGGATAGGTGGGATGGTCACACTTCAGTCGCGCTGTCAGGGTTCTTGGGAGGTTTGCTGATCGTGATATCTCAATCCACTTCCGATTTAGCCGGCGGAACTGTCTAGCAAACTCCTCATAGGTAGACCGATTATAGACGCTAGTGTCCTGCAAATGGATTCTGGTGATGTTCTTATCCAATTGTTGCGGCAGAACTACAAATTCTCCTCCCTTATCACTGACGCTCACTTTTATTATTCCAGATTCCCTTAAGTTCTTGATTTCGTTTAGGCCTCGTCGTTGTTCTGCTGATAAATTAGGTCTTGGCCGTTTAGTGATGTTTCGCTGTAGAACGGTAAGTAGGGAGGCAGCTAAAATTCGAAACTTGTTATCCATGGCCCAGTTTGGCTGCTGCACACTAACAAATGAGCTGGGGAATGGTACAGGTGGTACTGACACGTTGATTGCCAAAACCGGCTGATGACCTCATTCATCAATTTTCGCCCTACAGCGCAATTGGTCCCGTACCTTCTGCAAGCTCCCAACAATTTTCCGTACTACAACATGAGAAAGGCCCTGACTTGGAGCAAAACTCGGACCCATTTCCAATGCTGAAAGCGCCTCATTCGACAGGGACACGTCACCGAGCACGGTGACTCGCTGGGGGGTCTCCGCACCCTCACCCCCTCCATGACTGGGAGAGGAAACGGACGCTATTTGGTTATATGAGCTGTCCTCTCTGCTACTGTTCATACCACCCACTAGCTCCTGAAACTTTTGCTGCAACTTTACTTTAATTCTAGAACGAACAAGATCACAAATTCCTCTTGATTCACCCACTATTCTCCTCCAAAGGAGAGTTGGCAGAAACCGTTCACAACACATCTCTTTCGAAGTACACTTGTTTAATAAACTATACACGTGATCTTGCTTGCTCCTTATCGCTATCTTCAGGATGTGCAGTTCGATCTCATATGGATGGTCTTAACAAATGCAAGCATTCGACACCGCTAGGAGAACACAGGCTGCGAAGTCATGCTGGCGCAATCTTTGGTGTAGCGGTGACAGTACTAGCGCGCGAGGCCGACATCACAGTACGCAAGACTCTTGAAGCGCTGTGGATTGCCTCAAGGAACCCCGCAATGAATAGGAGAGAGGAGCGCGTGATGGTTACTCAGGAGCTCGCCCCTTTTGCTGATCTTTGCGGTCTAACGCCAGATAGTGACAGAGGGATGGTCGCTGAAGAGATGACTGGAAGGGGAGAGTCTCACACATCCAATCTGCCTCCATCCGAGGGTGACGTGACAGCCTCTCGGCTGCAATCTTAAGGTTAGTTGGGACTGTGCCACTTCTGCTATGTCTCGTTCCATCTCTATCTTCTTAGACCTCTGCGACTTGAAGGTGGTCCTTGGACGAACAACCTCTCTAAGTTCCCTTGTTTTTCCAGGCTCTGACGAAGGCGGTTGCGCCGAGACGTTAGCCGGATAAATATTATATCAATCTTGGTTTCGAGGTCAAGGCAATTCTACGATTCCTGTTTAAAATTATAAAAAATGCCATCTACCTAAAGTACCTATTCTAAAATTTGAAATAAATTAATAAGATAAAGGTTAAAGATATAAATTCAAAATAAATAAATAAATAGTATAAATAAATAAATAAATAAATAATACAAATAAATAAATAAATAAAGCTATATGTTGTACTTTCCTTAACCCCCGGTGGGTTTCTTTCTCTCTTCTTTTTTCACCTCTCTGCACATGCACATTGCACATAGCTTTACCGATAGGGTTATACAAGTAGTTACTGGCAAGGGAGGGTAGGTGCTACGCCTCCGGTAAAGCTATTTACTTCGGAAGAGCCAACCCCGGGAGGCAGCCCCTCCAAAACCTCTTGGTAACCTTCCCACTCGTTAGGGACTTGGCCGTCCTTAACGTTTGATCTAGGCCAAAAAACAACAAAATTGTAGCTCAGTCAACGTCCCTATTTTCAGGTCCAAAATTTTACAAAAAGGAAGGTTAATGGAAAGTGCAACCTTATAAACTTTGTTACTTTAAAAATGTCCATAAAATGTAGACGTAAATGTAGCATTTATAGCGTAATTAATTGTGATACATTTTTAAAAAGTTATACCACCGATTTCATAATTCCAACTTACAAAATTGCTCAAGCTAACTGTATGACTCCTAATCTTGTTTACTGCCTCACATGTGATGATTGTGGTAAACAGAATGTTGGTATCACCACAAGAGGAAATTAAAAATAAGAATTCATGAACACATAAATAATATTCGTAAAGGTATAGAAAACAAAATTTTCTACAAACGTTTTTTTACAATTTTCTACAAAAATTCCATATCAGTATATTTGTCGCGACCGCGATCGCTCCTCGGTCCGTGTCCGGCCCGGGCGCGCTGTTTCCCACGGTAGCTTGCCGATGAGGCACCCTCGATCGGTATGGGCGCATGGGAAAATTGGTGGCGTAGCACCATCGATCGGCGCGCGCATCCATAGATTCTTACATTCCGTGTTAGCTTCCTCCTCATAGTAGTATGGTAGTTAGATCGGTTTACCGCAGTAGTTTAGTAATCCTATATGTCCATCCCGTAGTTTAGCTAACCTTCGCCGGCCAGTAGGAAACCGCTTATTCTTCAGCCAGTCCGTCCTTCGTGGCTCTCTTCTCTCAACTCATTACGGTCGGCGTAGTCCACATTCTGTAAGTAGGTAAGCGGCCTCGTCTCTGGGCATGTTGCCAAGAGGCCTTCCAGCTAGACGTAGGAATGTGTGACTTGCCCCTTCTCTTTGTCAATACGTGTGAAGGCGTCCTCCCGTCAGCCACTCCCTGTTTTTGCATCTGGGGTTGTGGCGTTGGGCAGTGATCGCCTCACTACCTTCGCGTGCACCTCTCAGGACGCTCCCGCCTCCTCATCTAAAAGGGCAATAGGCCCAGCAGTAGGAGGCAGCCGACAGCGCTAGCCGCCCATGGGGAAGAAGTCCAGCCGGTCACTCTTCGTGGGCCGGAAGTGTCGCGACCGCGATCGCTCCTCGGTCCGTGTCCGGCCCGGGCGCGCTGTTTCCCACGGTAGCTTGCCGATGAGGCACCCTCGATCGGTATGGGCGCATGGGAAAATTGGTGACGTAGCACCATCGATCGGCGCGCGCCGCCTCCTCTCGTCCGGCGCGCGGCCATTCGACGTCCCGTGCTCCCGCGACGAGGTCTGCCGACCTCTCGCTCTGCGCCCTTCTTCCGGATGGCTACCGCGGGGCCTCGTCCCTGCCTTCGTCGACCGACAATACGGACGGGAGCACCAGGAGAGGGCCGCGGGGTCTAGTGGGCATCATGCTCACCCCCGCGGCCTCAGGAGTCACTATCACGCCGGCCACGGAGGACGTCTCTCTCTTCCTGCCATTGAATTGTTCGATACCTATTGGATGCGAAGCGTAATGAATCTCATGCCGTATACTGTGTGCGTGTGGAGGAGCCGGGTGAGTCCCTTCGTTTCAAGGGCATTGTCATATGTATATGCATTGTGTGTATATATCCTTGTCACCTTGTGGGATCCCCTGGGTTCGGGTTGTCCCCTGAGACGGAGCGGGAGCTGAGGAGCCGGGTGGCTCGGGTTCAAGGGATGAGGCCAGCCGGCGAAGCTGGAGTTCCATCAATACGTCTAGGCAATACGTGCGACTGTGGCAGTACGTGGGAGTCCTGTGGGGTTAGGTAAGATCTGGGAACCCTCCGGTGCCTTTAGAGCGATACGGAGCCGCAAAGGTAACATGAGGAACGCCTCAGCCTGCGGGGCCACTGATCGCAACATGGTGCACGCGGCCGTTGGTAAGCGATCCCGTTGGTCAGTGGTAGTTACCCTGACCGTAAAAACGGCGCTACCACGCCCCTGTGCGAGGGGTTCCTCCCCGCACTCCCCTGGGTATTAGGTATCGTGATGGTTGGGGCTTTTGTGCGGGTTGGGGCCAAAGCGCGCTAGGTTTGCGCGCTCCCACTGGCCCTGGTGCAGAAGTCCGGCTGGACTGTGGCAACCAGCCATCTGACGCGCCGGGGGTCCCTTTGGGTAGCGTGGCGCCTAGGAAACCAGCGATGGGGAACATTCGGATGACAGACGGGGCTAGAGCGGCCCGAAAGGGCAAAAGGACAGTGAGGTCTAGACCGCAAGACCTCACTGTCCTTTTGCCCTTTTGTCCGGTTTTTCTCTTTTTTTCTTCGTCAGTCCCCCTCTTCTGGTAATCACCCCCTTCGTTGCTTTCTAGTTCCTCTTATTTTAGGGTTTCCTCTCTTCCCCTGCGTAGTTATCTTAGTAGTTCTCTGTCTTTTCTCTTAACCGTAGCTTCCCCTATTTCCTTCCCACTCTTCCTCCGTGGCCTCGAGTGACTCCAATACGTTCCATCTTTGTCTCTCCTTCGGCGCCAGTCGCTCGGTCACTCATCGGCGTATTGTGTATGACTGGGCCCTTGAAGGATCAATACGTCCGGTAGAGTCCGACGACTACTCCCGCGTCAACATCGAAGTCGGCGCGAAAATCGAAGTCCATCCGAGGAGCCTTCACAAACCACGATTTTGAATCGTGGAGCGGGAACGGCTCGGAAAGGGCAGCATCGGGGCGCGGGACCGTTCCGTGCCAGGCACGACCCAATCAATACGGGCTGACGTGTCCAGGCCCATCGAGAAGCGATCCAACCCTACGGGGAAGGAACCGACTCGAGGGACTTGCACAGGCCAGCCAGGGACTGCTGGGACACCCCCAAGCGGAGAGATCCCCACTCGAAGTTTCCTGCTTCGTCCGGCTAGCGGAGTCAGTAGCGGCGTGGCTACTGCTGACCTGTCCCCGGACCGCTTGTTAAGGTGCGGCAGTCCACACATTATTCGAACGCACGGCGAAACCCCCTTCACGGAATCCTGGAGTCGTCAAAGTAGCCGCAAGGGTTTATACCGGCGTGCATACGACAAAATGCTCCGACATCCCAACATCCATCTACCGTGAAGAGTCCCAACTATATCGTCTTAAAGTTCGGAAGTCATTACGTATACCACCCAATGCGCATTCAAAACGATAACGAGACGCAACATCCGTTTCGCTCGTGTGGCGGTACGTGCAATCGAAAACAAGGTTCTCGACTTTACGCACATAGCAAACCGTCAAATCGACGAGCTGAGTCTAGTCAATACGGTGTGTCTCATGACATCACTACGGAAGCGGTAGAGTTATCACATCACCGGCGATGGAGCCATACAACGACGGAGTCACGGACCACAGCAAGGCAGCCCCAGGCGAAGACACCCACGTAAAAATGCAGGGCGACGACGCGCAGGTAGACGACAACGGTACCGTAGGTCCTATTTTTCAAACGTCCACCCTAACTTCGTTTTTTCCTGCACATATCGGTAACCCAGTAACGTTTGTAGTACAGTAGTATAGTTAGTATAATACATATACATCATTTTAGTCCGTAGTTTACGTAGTTTCACCTATTGGCCTTAGTTTTCTCTCATAGTCGTAGTCATACCCTTTGTAGAGCCATATATAGTTCGGCGTTTCGCCCCGTACTGTCGTTCCAGTTGCGTCACCCAGGACATCGGCGAAGCAAGAACCCGATTCGCGAGACCAGCGAATCCCGACCGATCATGCCCTCAACGGACTCCATTGGACTCGATCGACAATACCAACAATCCGATCGAGGATAGGAAGGCCAACCATCAGGTCAACGGTGAGTCCTTAAACATATGTTTCTCGGGTGATCGATACGACATTCCGCAGTCAACATCGTCCGTGAAAAGACCACTGCGGAAGCGCCTGGAATCTTTCGGTGGCTTCAGGCTAACCGATTGCTGGCGATATGCAATACGGCCGAAATGGCATACGCTATCCTGCGGTCGTGTGTAACCGACTTGCAGCCATTACGATTTGCGTGACATACTCCGATCAATACGTTACTCTGCTCCGCAGGCTCCAGAAGCGTCATTAGAAACATCATAGAGGTTGAGCCGGGAGCCACACAACGAGAATTGACAGCCAGTGCCTCTTTGGACAGAAGTCGGCCCTTGGCAGTATCGTTCAAGTCGTTACGCAGGCACGTGAAGTGGTCGGAACTGGTCAAGGGTAACACCGGCGGCGCAGTTCCTAGATAGCTTCACGAGTAGGCTCTCTCACGAGAAGCCGAAGCCCACGCCGTCGACCTGGATAGTAACATCGAGCCATGGGCAGCGAGAACGTCCTTCGGGGACGTGGGATGAGTCGTTAAGTTTCCCTTTTCAAGTGTCCACTCGTTTCTTCACCTCTTCCCTTGTGCATCTCTCCTGTAGTCTTCGCATTCCACCTGTTTAACCTCTCCTTGCTATTAGTTTCAACAGTCTCCTTTAATTCCATGTAGTTGTACATCTCTGTCTCTATCAAGCTCCTTTCATGTTCATTTTAGGCGCTCTAGTTCAATAGCATCCCCTCCTCTTTCCTCTATTTAGTTCGTAGTACAGTCGCTCCTATTTCACCCCTTGTAGTTTCATAGCCGGGTAGTCTTCAACAGTCTTCTTTCCTCTCTTCCATCCATTTCGTAGTCGTATGTCTCCTTGTCCTCCACAGTCCCGTAGAGCGTAGTTTCTCTCATACATTCTAGCCAATACAACTCTTCCCATCGTAGTCTTCATCTAATTCCCGTCCTCTCTCTATCCTCACTTTCTTATCTAGCTCCTACTCGTCTCATCTCCTATCCACATGTATCCACCGCCTCGACTCTCCCCACTCCGGCCAACCATAAAAGGTTCAGAGGCGTCACTGAGTGACCGTGCCAACCGTTTCAACACCTCCGGTCACAAAGGCTCACATTCGGTCAGTCGCGCCCATCTAGCGACACAGGCTCATACCTCCACCCGCATTGACGCTCAGCCAGCTCTCCAATCACTCTCACACGCCACTGTCACTTGACACCACTAAGGTGTGACCCAATACGTATCTATCGTCAAGCTACAATACGCTCCGCGTAGCTCAGTCTACGTTCGCTTGCGCTTCACACGAAGCAAATTTTTCTTTCTTAAGCTCTTTTCGCTCAGTACGTTGTCCCGCTGCACGCAAGTCATCAGAAAGGCTGTTGTCACCCCGACCCTAGGGGTCCTGCAACGAAACAACCTCGGCAAGTGCACCCCAGCAAGCACATTGCGAAATAGCGGCATTTCAACATTCATTCCTTGCTCACTCTTTTCTCCTCTTTCCTCATTCTTCACTCTCTTTATTCTCTTGCCTACACTCTTCTGACTTGTCTTTCCGTTCTCTGTCCTCTTGTTTTCCGTCTATTAATTATATCCCTTTCTTCTTTTCCTTTCTGTCGTTATCGCTCACAACCAACTCTTCGTAGTGCCTCCTTTCCTGTTCTTCTCACAGCTTATCTCTCCTCACTTGCGGTACATTATTTCGCTTCATGCGTTCTTCGCTAACCTCACAGTTAGTTCCATCCCCATAGTAAGCTCATTTATCCCATTTCATGCTTTCGTCTCCCTCATCTACATCGTCACTCTCTCTTCTTGCCGTCTCGTCATTCCTTACTGTCACCCTAGCCTCCTCTATTTCCTCGCATACACACTTCTTCTATTATCAGATCTTCTTCGTTGATCATTCATCTTCTCATTCATCCCTCCTAAGTATCGCCGCTCCTTCAGCATCATCGCTTGCACCGCTCATTTCGTGCTACGCAGCCAATACGGCTCATAAAGCCTGCTCACGCCCAAGCGTCAGGTCCCACTAAGAAGTCCTCTGGGCGCCAGCCATAGTGCGCGCATTGCGAAATAGTAGTCGTACATTTCTTCGCCACTTCTCCCTTTCCTTCTCACATCTTCAGCTTATCTTTGCCTACCGCTCCTCTTCTATTATCCCTCATCTCCCTCTCAGCACCTCCTGTAGTGTTACATCTCATCATCCTCTTCTATTCTCCTTAATCGTCTCAACAGCTTCTCAACCCCACATCACTCTTTTGCTCCTAGTTTAATTTCAACATCATCGTAGTGCACTATCTTAGTTTCACATCAGTTAACCCATCTCTTCCAGAAACCACTTTCACAGCGCGTTTATTCCAACATGGCTGGACGTTCAACCGAAGGATCCTCACGTGGTCAGGAGTTCGATCATGGCAACCGACGCGGACGAGGTGACAGTCGACGTAGCAGTAGAAGCCGCAGCGGGGAGGACGAGAATTCACAGGTAGGTTTGATCCTACGGTCGATGGCGGACTTTCCGCGAGATTATCCTCAGTTGTTGTTTCGGATGTATCTGTCACTACGGTCACCACAACGACGACGCAGAGCGTCGCCGTAACATCCACATCCACTACGATGTCCTCGGTTCCTGCCACAGCTCCTACAGCCAGTCGAGCACCTCCATCTTCATTTCACCACAGATCAAGGCTCCTGGGCAGAGCACATGCAGTCCGAGGCTGCAACCAATACGACGGTCAATACGAAGGCAAGCGAAGCCCCCACACTGCGGAGCCAACCCCTCCCTAAGGGTCATGCACAATCCACCCCCGGGGTCAAAAGTCTTCCCACAGTTCCAGGGAGGCCTTCCTTGGAAGGCTCATCAAAAGTGACCCAGCACAACTCCGCAGGTCCCCAAGCTCCGCAGCTCCCCACTGATCCGAGGCCCTGTCCTGCAGCCCCAGCGCAGGAATCCGCTCGCCAGCCGACATCCGCACTCCCGCAGGGAAGGTCATTGCGGACTGATCAGAAGGTTGAGCAGACGAATCCGCAGGAGCAGCTGGAAAGGGAACAGGATCAAGTTCGCTATCGCATTTTACTGGACGCCATTCGCGGCCAGTTCCAGGGTACCGGGTCCCCCAACACCCCCCTTCAACCCAATGTTTCGGTAGGGGTAGCCCTTTCAGTCTCCCAAACCCCTTCGCTTGCCCCACAGTCACAGCCTACAGACACGGGAACGGTCGAGGAGCTCACAGCTTCCCAGTTCCGTACCGTGTACGACTACATAGTGTCAAACAATATTTTGCGCGACCTCGTCAAGTACCTCAAAGTCCCTCATAGGGAGACAACCCTAGTGAGGACGGAGGATCATGAGGCGGCCGCACAAATTATTCACTCATTACGGCTCACTCTCAATGCTGCCAAGGAAGCCACGCATTCTTTTCATAATCTGGCTGTTCTTCTCGGCCGTGGCAGCCCACTACATTACTCCTATAATGTTCTGATGGGCTGGATCCACGAACTGACGAATCAAATTACATCCATTAACGTCCAGCGAGACCAGCTCACAGAACTGGTATTACCGCGTCTTTTAACTCCATCGACGCATCAAGACTACTTCCGCAATACGCTTCAACTTTTAAACATTACAGAGGAGCTATTTAGAGAATCCCTTCAATACGCGTCCGCGGTCACGGCTCACGCCACGCGCATGATTAGGGTCCTTGAAGCTTACCAAATGCTTCAGGTCCTTCATCATAGGATGACTCCTCACGACGAGGAGGATGCAGAGTACACCCGCCTCATGCAGGCGAATATGCCGGAGACGCTGGACCCTAGCTCCTACATAGAGACACTACGTTGGTGGCGCGAGAATTACTCGGACGCATAATAAGCGCGGCTACCTCAGGACACACGAGGTAGACCCCATACTTCAGGAGCAACAGGGCCAGCAGTCTACCATGACCGCACACACTACGCAACCTCCACTGTCAATATGTCAGACCGCGACCCAGGCGCCAGCTCATACGGGGCCAGCAACATCCTTTTCAGGGTCCCCAGCTCCATTCGGCTCGGCAGAATCTGCAACGTCTGCTCAGCTGCCAGTTGTCATCCCGCAGTTCGTACGACCGCAGCAGACGCCCACGACTCGGACCGATGGACATTCGGAAGCACGACAAGAACATCGCCGACAGCGAGGTACAAGACCTACGTCGCCGGATCAGCGGAGTCAAGAAGTCTGCCCTGCAAAGAAATCCCACAAGGAAGAACACCCAGGCAGCGGCGACAAGACTCCATCATGAGGACTCAGCATAGACGGCCTGCTCCGCCAACGCAAGAAGACCGCCCAGGACCAAGCCGGAGAGGATCACCAACACCGACGCCAGCACCGGAAGACGTGTGGCCGACCCCCAATACGTACCAATGGGAGGAATCACCGGCAGCCCACATATATCCACCGCTGCCGCAGCCACCTAAGGGCGTTGCATGTGTGTTCTGCAACCACTTCGATCACTTCTCTGGAGATTCCCCGAAGCATACCAGCCTCACGGATCGAGTCGAAATCCTCAAGGACCACATGCTATGCTGCAATTGCCTCCGTCAACATCGATGGGAATGCGTCCGCCGGGATCCCTGCAGCCGGTGCAACAGAGAAGGCCATCATAGAGCTGTCTACATCGACAACCCCACGGTCGTGATCGACCTTCGTGGGACGAAAGACCACATCTACGAGCAGATGGCGGACTACACCTACAAGCCTTATCCGCGGGACGTAACACCACCGCAGAAGCACCCGCTGCCCAGGAAGCTAGCAGATCGAGCTCGTCAGGAGACCGAACGAACGAGAAGATCACACAGGCTACCGACTCCAACTCAACACCAGGAGCCATCTACTTCCGGCTACGCGCGTCGGCCGGCGTCTAGGGCATCGATAGAACGCCGTCAACAAGAGCGTCCGACATCCGTCCGCCGTGACTCACGTCCACGATTCCGCACAGGAGGACTCTCTCCTCCCCAGGAAAGCAGAGCCAGCCCTCAGGCACCACGTCAGCATCGACCGTCCTTCCGCAATTTCTGTAGATCTCCCCCAAGAGCTCCTTCTCCTGCTCGCCGGAAGGCCTCGTCCAAGGACGAGGACGAGTAGTAGCGGAGGCTCTTGGTACGCCGGGGCAAAAGCCGTTTGAGCAGTCAATACGTTTCACCTACTCAATACGGTTTCCAACGAGAGATATATAGTCAATACGATAATACAATAACTTGCGACATTACAGGGAAGTTGAGGCGGTAGGATCTAGAGTTGCAGAGCAAATGGACGGCAGAGAACGAGCACGAGCGACAGGAGTTGCGTCATGGTAAGTTGAAAGGTAAGGATACTGCAGTGTTGCAGGACATGCCACTCGCTCGTCGAATCAACCGGTCAACAACATTGACCAGAAGCCGTCCAGCCGTGCACACCACCTGCAGACGCCAGCTAATCTCTAGTAGGACGTTTCCTTTTCTCAACCAATACGTTTGCGATTTTATTTTTAGATTTCCATCATTACTATACGCGGTGAACCCGCAGGAAAACCGGCGCCTGGGACAAAGCCACACGACGTCGTAATGGTCTATTTAATTTTAGCTCTTCTCTCTTCTTTTTCTTTCCTATCTAGCACACTCTTAGTTTTCTCTTCTCTAACTTAGCCGCATGCATAGTTCCCTTCCTTTCTATGTAGCTGCACGTGTAGTTATACAGTAGACCTCCTCCTTAGTTAGTTGCATGCGTAGTTGTAGTAGCTCTCCTTTCTATCTAGTTGCATGCAATAACTTCTCCTCTATTAAGCTAGTAGATGTTTCCAACTTCTCTCCTCCTTGAACGCATGTGATGCGCTGATTCTAGCCAATGGCGATGGCGATGCGAAGGGTCGATCCGGTCGGGCTGCGCTGCGACGGGCGTGATGGTGTGATGGATATGGTCGTGGATGTTGGCTGCTCGTCGGGGCGCGGTTGAGCAAGTACGTCCTCGTGACGGAACGCTCCCGCAGGAGCCCTGACTCCCCTCGTCGCCCCTGAATCGTGCATCAGCGTTGTTGTTCCCCCCTTACTCGTTACGTAGTCTTTTGTGTAGTAGCTTTCTAAAGTGGTACTGTTGTAGTATTTTGTTGATGTTTTTCTACTGTTTATTGTCACTGGTGGGCTCATCTGAGAGCCACGGCGATTATGATTTTTATAATAGTTTCTTATTCATTCCGTTATCCTATCGTAGTACGTTTTCTATCGGTTCATCCCATAGTTGTCATCATCCATAGATTCTTACATTCCGTGTTAGCTTCCTCCACATAGTAGTATGGTAGTTAGATCGGTTTACCGCAGTAGTTTAGTAATCCCCCTTTCGACTAATCTTGGGTGCCCAATTGCAAGGTTCTCCTCATGCCGTCCAGCTGGTTACAGTAGACGTCCGCAGTTAACGCTTCACAAGGTCTCATGAAGCTGTAGTAGATGACTCCATAGGTAGACCACCAAACAGACACCATCAATTTTTTGGTAGATGTTGGCTTTCGGAATGTGTTTCGGGGATTCATCTTTATCGAACCATCATGCAAGCGCTTACGGTTGGAGTGGAGAATCAAATGTTCGTCACAGCTAACAATGCGATGTAAAAAATGTTCGGATTTTTGCCGTGAAAGCAAAAAAAAAGACAAGCACCGAAACTACACCACTTTTTCTGCTCGCTCAATTCATGCGGTACGCATTGATCCAGCATCTTTACTTTGCCGATTTGATTCAAATGGTCCAATGTTGTAGAGATAGATGCCTTGAATTTCGCTGTTAATTCACGCGTAGTTTGCGGAATGTCGCCTTCCGCTGCAGCTTTCAATTCATCGTTATCCACCTTGGACACAGTTCTCCCACGTGGCTTATTTTCAGGAATAAATCGTCAGATGAAAGCTTCTCGAACCATCGACGTACTGTGCGTTCGCTACCCTCATAATCGCCGAAAACCTCATTAATGTTCCGGACCGCCTGCGACACCTTGCTCCCACGACGGAACTCATTCGGAACAGCACAAACTTATTACTTCTATGGTTTCGAAAAACTGCTCTAAAAAGACATTTGGGAAGACTGTTACAAAGCAAAACAAGTGATCAATAGTGTAAGAATCTTCCTTTAGAACAGAGAAAAATCGAGACCCGTAGAGGCGCTTTTAGCCGAAATATCAACCCCGAATATTAGCAGTGACAAAATCGGCGATTGAATCGAACAATGTTCGAAAAACATCGAGAGTCGGCCGCAAAAACCCTCGAAACGAAATCACAGATTCGAATTTGGATCAAGAATCATCAAGCAGAATCATCCGGTGAAATGCTCATTTTCAATTAGAGGCGAAATCAACAGAACCCTCGAAACGAAATTCGAATTCCCATCTTGCCGAATCAGCCTGTGCGCGCAGCGCGCACCGACTCGATCGATGACATCGAGAGGCCGAACGTGTGAAATGCCGTCGAGCGCGTTCAAACGATCCGTTCCCGCCAACTGCCGTAGGCGCAGAAGTGGAGCGAGTTTGAACGCTGGTTTTTCGTGGAACAGAGACGACCCATACTCAGGCGGCCAACTCTTGGTTTTGTTCGAACATTGTTCAATTTGAGGGCGCGTGTAGCGCAGTCGGAGCAGGCGCGACTGTCGCGTGCACCCGATACCAGGTTCCTGGTTCGGATTTCCCGCCCAGGCCAACCAAGCCTTCCAACCCTCCGGGGTCGGTGAATTGGTACCAGACTTGTCTGGGAAGGATAGAGCGCTGACTTGTTCATCGGCTGGCCACCGCAAGTCATTGTATGGCCAAATACGCATTCATGTCGCCTCCACGACATCCCGTAGAAGTAGAATGCGCTAGCGCATCCCAGAAGGGATTGAGTAACGCCGTCCTTTATCCTTTTATCCTTTATTGTTCAATTTCGAACAATATTCGAACAATGCTCTTTCGCGATCTTCGATTTCGAACAACATTCGAACAATGCTCTTTCGCGATCTTCGATTTCGAACAATGTTCGAACAGTGTCTTCCTAGCTCCTATTTCGAACAATGTTCGAACAGTGTCTTCCTAGCTCCTATTTCGAACAATGTTCGAATAATGGTTTTTCGCGAAAGTCGATTTCGAATAATATGCGAATAATTCGTTATCGCGAAAGTCGATTTCGAACAATGTTCGAATAATGGGTTTTCGCGAAAGTCAATTTCGAATAATATTCGAATAATGGGTTATCGAGAAAGTCGATTACGAACAATGTTCGAATAATCGTTTTCGCGAAAGTCGATATCGAACAATGTTCGAATAATGGTTTTTCGCGAAAGCCGATTTCGAATAATGTTCGAATAACGGTTTTTCGCGAAAGTCGATTTCGAACAATGTTCGAATAATGGTTTTTCGCGAAAGTCGATTTCGAATAATGTTCGAATAATGGGTTTTCGCGAAAGTCGATTTCGAATAATATGCGAATAATTCGTTATCGCGAAAGTCGATTTCGAACAATGTTCGAATAATGGGTTTTCGCGAAAGTCAATTTCGAATAATATTCGAATAAAGGGTTATCGAGAAAGTCGATTACGAACAATGTTCGAATAATGGTTTTCGCGAAAGTCGATATCGAACAATGTTCGAACAACAGCGATTTACGATTTTCGAGTAATCGAGCGATTAGTTGTTCGAAATCTTTCGAACAATTATTCGGCCCGATTGATCGATCTCAAGTCTACTGGGCCCCCAACCAATTCCCTTACCCCGAAGAGAGAAGACATTGTTATGTGACAAAAACTTCTGCGAAAGCGTGTAGAAAGGCTACTGTTTTGAAGGGTGTGACTGGTTGAGGTTTACATGCTGTTGTAACTCTCTTACCTCTGGGTTGGATATGAAACTATTGGAAAACACCCAAAGCAGCTCCATAAGAGCATCGATGGTCTTTTTAATGAGCTGCAATGCCATACAAGTATTTTTTTTCGGTGTTGGTGATCTGACGATGAGCTTTTTGACTGCTATCACTGATACAACGTTTGAAAAGAGAAAACATTGCTATGCGACGAAAATTTTTGCGGAACCTGCAGAAAGGCTACTATTTTGAAATTAGCGGCTGTGGTAGAGGTCTACATGCTGCTGTGACGCCGTTACCTCTGGGTTCCCTACCACTGTATTAACGAGCGCTCTTTGAAATGAGAATCCTTGGGTTGCGTTAGCTGAATGGCTTGACAAGAGGTGACAGAGTGCTCGACGTAGGTAATCGTCTTTTGAAGAGCTACAGTCGTGACCCTTGGAGTCTAGTAACACTAAGGCTTTTATAATTTCTCCGTACAGGAATCAATTTTAACTTTATTTATTCCCTTCAGTAATTACACCTTAAACCACTATAGAGGAAAGGAGTTCCTAAGTCCATATGACCAGACTATATAGAGAGAGACAAGGGAACAGAAAGAGAGAGAGAAAACTCTATTGCCAGATATCAAGGCTTCATGATGAGAACAATGCGAGCTCAGAGGAGAGAGCGTCGAGAGAAAGAGGAAGAGGAAGAGGAAGGAGAAGAAGTGGCGGCAGAGTCGGGAGCACCTGCTCCTCATCGCGGCTTCCGAGGGTCCCTGTAGTTTTTTCACAGGTTTAAACACCCAGATCTAACGCGTAGCTGTCTTCTTTGGTAGCCCTGGAGATGACCCTGCTCCCAGAACTCTTCCAGTTGACAAGACACCCGTTTGTCATTGTGTTGCCTTCGTAGCATCGTTCTCTCCGTTCCAAGCGAGTAGGCGTTCTAAAATTCTTCAACGGCGATTACGTGACAACTTGCAGTTACTGTTTGATTAATGTAGCAAGCATGTTCCTTTCCATGTTACGTTTCAGTATCACTACAGACAAGTTGCCCTTAATCGTGGACTAGGTAACTATGCATTTCCCGAATCTATTGCTGAGTCTCTCTTCAAATGCGGATCGGCCCTAGTCAGAAAGCACAACATCAAAGTGGCAGTTGCACCTCTCATCCTCTCTCCCACCACCTCGGAGCTACACACTTAACTCTCATGTTATAGTGCTCAAGCAAAGCTCTGCTACAGATTTGGTAAGGAATATGAGCTAAAATACCGCCGTCACTCGCCTTTCTGTGGTCTGTCGTTACAAGGAATTGGTGTGTAATACAGTTGTGCTCCCGAATTTTTGAATATTCAAATGGTTTCAACTGGTCACAAATTTTGAACATTACGCACGACCCTACCGTGTCTTCCTCCTGAGGACCCGAAAAGTAAACATGCAACGAGAAAAAAAGTCATCACATTGAAAAAAAGAAAAATCATAAAAAAATCCTGTACTGTGATCCATTACAGTATATATTCCATTACACTCGTAAAAAATGCTGTGATCCATTACAATATATATTCCATTACACTTTCGCTTTGAGCACGCCATTTTTTATACCTCTGCGCAGTCTTCTTAATAGTTGTAAAAGACAGTACTCTTATCCGTCTACAGTTCATCCTAATAACTAAAGTTCTACTCAAGGCTTTGTTAGTGTTAATTTATTGAACTTTAACCTGATTGTTTTGATCGATGCAAATTTTTGCTCTATTTCACCGGTGCTGCAACAAAAACTGACCAAATCAAGGGATAGATCACTAGTATTCTGTCATCTCCATCACCTATCGAAGTCCTTGTCCTCAACTAAGTGCTTAGGTGTCAACGAGCACGTTATTCGCTATGATCGACCTTGCTTCAGCTTCCGGAAGTACGATGTAGAAAAGTTTTACGAATCGCCTTCGTGCTGCCTCGTTATGTTCCTGTAAACTGAAGAACGACAGTATCTTACAACTTCATTAAGAAAGACGAAAACGCGCATAGGCGACTCGCCTTACCCTCTTCCCCATTGATCTATTCATAGATCATCCAATTGAAGAAATGCCTACACTTAAAGGAACCTCTACATATTGATCATCAGAATGATTGATGACCAATATAATTGTTCAGGTTTAGTGATACGATGATCACAAACACTGCTAAACTATAAACAAAAAAATCATAATCATAGCCTACTTCGAACGTTTTATTCAAGGAGATTCTTCAGGGAACTGTAGTTGGAAATGGATTGCTGACCGCGATGCATCAGGTCATTAGTTCATCTGGGTACATAAGTTGGCTGGCGTGTACGCATCATTTATGCTGCGTCATGTCGCACAAGACAGCGCTTTTGCCGTGTCAAAAGCGAGCTGGATTTTAAGCTATTTCAGGAATGTTGGCTCGCTCTGATTCGAGAAATGGAAGGATTTACTCTAAGGTCAAGGTAAGCAAAACGATAACATTGATAACAGCACTGAAAGCTCTGATCAGGGATGTGAAGAATTTGCGTTACCATGGTAGGAATCCCGGCTTTCGGTAATTTCTATCCCTTACTTTGCGTGTTTAATGCATCGATTTTTTTACAGGACAACTGGAAAACTGATGAATTAAAGCTGGCTTTAAAGCAGAATTTTCACCATTTGAAATGAAAGCCATAGCAAGAAAAGCAAATGTGTTTTGCTTGGCTACAGTTTTCCTTGCAAAAACACGTGCATATCTGTCCTCTTGCCGTTATGGAAACAGTGCTAAAAACCACACTGAATTCTTATAGTTTTTGCACCAGAAATATTAGAAGAAAAGCTAGTTGCTACGTACCAAAGTAACTCACTAGACAAAGGTACAGTATGCGTCAAAAATGACTTTGTCTGAGGCTTTTCGAGCGTTCATGATCTGCAGTATTTCCACCAACCTAAAATGGCAAAATAATTGCCCTTTTATTACCGTCTTTCCCGTCTTCTCTTCTCTCTTTCTCGTCATTTCTTACAACGGCATGCACTAGTTGCAGAAAACGAACAGTCTCTTTACATTACACAACGGATTGACTCATTCGGCAAACAGCCAGACACGTGCCATTGGTCAGCGCGAAGACTGGACCGCGCCCACCTAAATGCGAATCAATCGGATCCCTAATTTATCTGGCGCGTTACCGGAAAGGACGTGCGGAATTTCAGTTTTCGCCTTCCGAATTACAGTTAATTCCGTTTTCACCCCGTCTGTTGCTTTCCGCGTTCCGCTTGTTTTCGAGAGAAATACTCACTGTTCAACACCAGTTTTGAACTGAAGGCTAATCACGTCATCGGCTGAGAAGGTCCTCCAGGTAAGTGTGGGAGGAATGCCATTTATTTTATTTTATTTATTTGCACAATGTCGTGTGCACAAAAATAGTACATTTAAAAAGGACACAGCACATTAGAAAATACGTGGTGTTAAAAAAGTCAATAAATTAAAACTAGCCATCATTGTTACTTTTTTATGTTAGCATAACACTTAAACGGCGGCAAATAGAAGTCACTTAGAAGAGATACAGTTCAAGGAGAATAAGGGTAAGGAAGATAAGAGTGATGGGATAGACGATGTGATAGAGGATAATGGGTAACTGATGAAGAAGAGCAGTGGCCCGCCAACACTGCAGTCGGGGGATGAGTCGGCTCCGGATACCAGCTTAGTAGGTCCGTCAACTACATCAGAACCCATTGAAGACGGCTGTTTGAAGAAACGTAAGACGGTAACACTGGCTAGAAACAAAGCAGAGAAGTTCTAAAATTCAAAGAAATTTAGAAACTAACAAGAAACGAACAAACGTCAGAAAAGTGCAAAAAACAAGCAAAGAAAAAAGAATAGCAGAAGGAAAGAGCAAAAATAAACAAAAAAGCTCTGAAGTGAAAAAATGAAAAAATAAAAACACCCAAAACAAAGGAGTTCCTGGTTTTAGGAAAGCGAAAAATAGCAGAATCTTTTTTCACTTAAGCGATATCAGCAATATCTAGTGTTGGAAGCAAGTCTATTCTCTTTAAACCTTCTCTAAAAACATACCATTTGGTGCTTCTAATAGGTTGGTTGTTAACATTTGTAACCAACGAGCTCCACGAAAGAACAGAGAATTAAAAACTTTTTCTCGGTTTTTCTTCTTAATCTTGGGATAGCGAAAGCAGTACCTATTGCGCCGACCTTGTGTTGACAAAAAGGTCCAGTGGTTACTAGCCTTAAGTCTAGATTCGCCTTTTAGGATTTTGAAGCAAAACACTAGATCATTTACAATGCGTCTGTACTGTAGACTATTTAGGCTGAATAGTTTCAGCCGCACTCGATATCACACGTTCCAATAGAATTGATCAACATCGATTAAACAAAATCTTTGTGAAGGTTTTCTGAACCTTTTCAATTTTCTCTATATGCTTTTTTGTGAAAGGATTCCAACTTGGAGACCAGTACTCCAGTATTGGTAAAACGTACGACTTATACAGTTTGATCAGAATCGTGCTGTCGTGACATTTCAAATTTCTAAAAATTGAAAAAAGGACAGAAAAAGCTCTTTGTACTATAATATCAATGTGATTATTGAAATCTAATCCGCTGTCAAAAAAATTCTAAGATCGCGAACCTCAGATACAGTCTTCAACAAAGTATTTTCAAGACCAAATTCTACAATGGGCGTTTCACCGATATGGAAAACTGAAGTTTTTGAAGGATTCATAAGAATTTTCCAAGCATTAGCCCATACTACCATCATGTTAATGGACTGGGATAAGGCCTGGCAAACTTCAGCCGTATTGCTATCATTGCATCTCCCATAAATTTTTATGTCATCGGCATACATCAGCACCTTCACATGAGAATGCGTAGATAGAACTGCAGGAAGATCGCAGGTATATGCAAGAAAAAGGACCGGTGACGGCACACCTCCCTGGGGAACTCCACTTCTGCAATCATAGCTCTTCGAAGAAGAATTACCGACTTTCACCCGCATATGTCTTTCATGCAGATAAGATTGAATCCACTGAAGCAAAGATCCTGTAATGCCAAGATTATAAAGCTTTTTTAGAAGCAATCGGTAGCTTACTTCGTCAAACGATTTTGACAAATCAATGTAAGTAACATCGACCGAGTCTCCATTATTCAATGCAATACCTCAGTCAAAGGTGCAATCGGCAAGTTGAGTAGTCGTAGAAGCTCCCTCCGTAAATCCATGCTGTTGAGAAGGAATTGATGTCTTTCTAGTGAACCATGCCACAATCTTCATTGGAGTAGGATTTATGCTTATAGGTCGAAAAGACGACACCAATGCTGAATTTCCAGCTTTTGGAATTGCCGTGATAATCGATTCTTTTCAAATTTTAGGAACTTCACTGTAAATTAAAGAAACATTAAAATCATTGACAGAGGTTTGCAAAGAGAATGAGCGCATTTTTTGAAAACAATTTGAGAAATTCCATCAAAACACGCTGACGTTGAACCTTGAGCCGTTTCATTACCTTTAACACATCATTTGTATGTATAATAAATTTACCTATAGTCTCAATTTGATCATCATTCGCTTGCGTAAACATGCCTTCTGATTCAGCGAAGGTCTCTTCGAATCCGATTCGAAAACAGAAGCGAAAAATCGAGCTAATGCTTCTGCCTTTTGGATATCGGTTTTGTAAAAGACACCAGCATCATCTTTAAGCACTGGCAGCTCATAGTGCGATTTCAGCCTACATCGAATAAGAGAAAAAAGGACTTTACTATTCCTCGTTTCTGAAGATGTTTTTTCCTTGTGAGCTAGAAGCCTTTTCAAGTGGCGATCCAATTCTTGACATAACTTCTTGTAATGCGGATGCGAAAGTGGATTTAATAACGATTAGAAAAGGCGTGATTTCTGCACTATCAAATTTGAAATGTGTTTTGGGTAGTGCGGAACCGGTGCAAAGGGAACATGAAGGGATAACCCATAATATATCACCTTGCAAAATCTTCTGTACAAATCATCAGTGCTTTGACATCCATCGAAAACTTTCCACCAATCTATGGATCTGAAGTACGACATCAAGCTTGGATAATCAGCTTTCCTAAAATTTGGTAATGTAAGCATATAAACATCAAAGCCAATTATATTGTGATCGGCAGATGAAAACGGAGGAAGGATGGCAATATTGTTAACGATAGGTGAAGAGGTTAAAAGCATCGCCTCAGGTCGGTTTCATCACTTGTTGAGTAAAATTGCAGCAATCAAAGAATTCCATAAATTTTCGTAAGTATCCGTTTTTGTGTCTACACTTGGCAACCCAATCGATGTTAAGATTAAAGTCGCCAAGCTCGATTAAATGCTTGTTTGCAAGGCATAGTTCCATCATTGCATCAATGAGGGCATCATCTCCATGAGCGTTCGAGTTGGGTGGGCGATATACTAGGACTACCCTGAACGCTAAGGAGCATGTTATATCGAATACATCTAAGCAGAGAAGGTCCGATTTGAGGCAGGAGGGAACGTGAACAACAGTTAGGCTAATCGAAAGTTTGGCAAGCAGCATACACCGCCACCCTTTCGATTTCCACGATCTGCTCTGAAGACTCTGTATGGAAAGTTTGCAAGGATCTCAGCATTTAATAAATAACACTTGATGGCTGTGGATCTGGTGGATGTGTGTGGTGTGCGGTGTCCAACTACACGTTTCCCGAAGCTCTAGATTTCGGAAGGTCTTCGACCCGTCTTAGCTCTCCACGGTACACCACCCACACCCGGTCATTTAACTGTGTGTTCCGTTCCCTACACTCCTGCCTCAATTCGAACTCATGCTTCCGCTCTATCTTGGTCATACTGCGGCGGACACGAACCTTGGCAAATGCAGCGGATCCTCGAAGCCGCCATGAGTTCGAAAGGGCCGTTGCCCAGTGCGAATTCGAGGGCAGCACCACCTTTACCTTGCGGACGCGCCCGCGTTCCTGTCTGCCCATTCTGTACAATTCCAGAGGGCGACACTCAAGGTTAAGAGCATCAAAGATTCCACTAACCTTTTCTTCGAGATCCCTCTGCTTGGCTGAACGAGAGAGGTCGGTGGGTGGCTCAGGGAACCATTCAATTACAATGCTTCTTTCCTTCTCTTCACATCAACTCGATCCGCCATCTCCTGTGGTAACTTGGAGATGAGAGCAAACATCATACGCTCAATAATGGGCTCCTTATTTCTTTCTAAAACAGCATTGATGATCTCACTAACCGACAAGCTGGAATAGTCAACCTCAGCGGCACAATTCTTGCTAGTATCGGCGACCCCTTGACCCTTATCGCGGAGATGGGCCGAAACATCAGATGCTCTTTTTGTGATCTTAGTGCGTTGAGACATGACCAAGGTTCAATGTAAACGACTCAATCAATATAAGACTGGAGTACGCTCTGTTAAAAGTGGCTGTTGCACTGAGTGACCCACCAGAGCACAAAAAGAACCCTAACTATAAGTTAGAAACAAGATTCAAAAACCAAGGGACGTGTTGGAAAAAACAAAAATAATTGGAGAAAAACTTAACCAGTAACCCGCTGTCAAAGATGCCGCCGCTCACTGGCGAAGAAGACAAGATATTTGACCAAGTCTTATTACCAGTTTATTTTACCAAGGAATACCGAGTCAAATACTATCATCTTTGAATTTGGATAGATTATTACAAAAAAATGGTTACGTCTGACGAAGAAGGCAGCATTAATACACCAACCATGAGTATGCGTTGATAGCATACGAGAAGTAGTTTCTTAAGCCCATTTTGATGCGTTTCTGAATAAAGTGCGGATATGTATTATTTCCGTTTCCGCGTTTCGTACTCCGGTTTCCGGCGATTTTTGAGCATTTTCGCTCCGTGTTTCGTCTTCCGCTTATTCCAAAACCATTTTCGCACATCCCCGTCTACCAGCTTTCCATTTAGACCTGCCTTGCATCGAAAGTTTTTAAGCTCTGGATAATTGGCTCAGTTATTCCTACTCTGTTATACTACACATAAAAGAGTAAGCAGTTGTGTCTGTTGGTTCATCCGTGTGTCCGCTCTCCTTCCTTCGGTCCATTTAGCATTTCATAAACGTCGAGTAACAAAATCGGGTTCAGATGAGATGTCACCCACGTCGTGTCGTGTGTGTCAGAACACATGTTCACGAGCGTCTAAGAAGTGTCGCCGATATGCGCAAAGGGCGTACAGGTTAAGAAGACATCTCTCCGACAGCGTTCAATAGACGTCGGGTTCAGAGACGCCTCAACGATGTCGTGCAATGGGTGTCTGGGTTAAAAAGAGGTGTCACCGATGGGTGACCAGTGGAGAGGGGACCAGTAGCGGGGGATCAGCAAAGGAGGGCCAGTAAAAGGAGGACCAACAAAGGTGGGAGCGCTAATGAGGATCAAGTAAGGCAGAGGGTGCGGGGGAAGGAGGGTTCTGTGAAATGGGGACCTGTAAAGGGATGACCAGTGAAGGGGTATCAATAAGGAGGGCCCATAAAACGGGGGCCGCGAAAGGAGGATCAGTACCGGGGGACCAATCAAGGGATGACCAGTGAAGGTGGAAGCACTAATGGCGAACAACTGAAAGGGAGACCTGTAAAGGAGAATCACTGAAGAGGAAATCAGTAAAGGGGTGACCAGTGGAGGGAATCAATGAAGTGGGGGGGGGGGGGACCGGTAAATGGGGACCAGCAGCGTAGTAGAAGGTAGGAGCGCTAATGGGGAAAAACCAGGGGGATGAATAGTGAAAACAAAATCAGTACCGAGGAACCAATAAAGGGAAGGTCAGTAAAGGTGGGAGCAGTAATGGGGACCAGCTAAGAGGAGGGGGTGGAGCTCCAGCAAAGGGAGATCAGTGAAAGGGTAATGTAAAGAGGGGAAGAAGGACCAGTGGAGGCGGTACCAGTAATGAGGTACCAGTAGGGGGTGGGGAGGGCTGACCAAATCGTTTGAACTTGCCTTGATCGTCCTTTATTTGTGTATTACTTGATGGTGAGGTTAAATTGGAGATAGATTCTGATAATTTTAGCTTCTTTTTGCAGGTGACACGTCTATGATGAATAAATCTCCACCTCCTGGAGCGCCTGCCACGGACGCAAAAAAGGACCAGAAAAAGGAGGAGGCGAAGAGCAGCACGGTGAGCCAGACAAGAAGCCCGCTGAACCGGACAAGGACAAGAATAAGGGGGAGGAGAAGAAGGAAGAAGGTGATGCCCCTAACTAGACGTTTGGCGGCCTGTAGGCCAATGAACGTCTGGTTGTGTTGTGCACCTTACTTGCCTTAAAACAGCAAATAAAAAAACCGTTTCATTTTCATTTGAAGCTTAAGAAACTGGACTTTTTAATCTAGAATGAACTTGTTTCAAAAAGACTAAGATCAACTTTGTTCTAAGAAAGTTAATGGTAGGCGCTCAGCTATGAACTGTACCAGAAAACTGTACTATTTAAATCACTCTAAAATTCTTAAACTTGGTTACAACAAGGCCACTAGGTGTTGTACCGCACTTGTACAGATTATATCGCTATTTGACTGTTATTGTTAATTGACTGTCCGAGAGGTTAGAGCCGAAAGACAACATCAGTAAGTTACATAAGGAGCTTCAGAATGTGGCAATTTTAGTGTCGATGACACGCCTTCCGAATCTTGACACCGGTGGGACGACGTCTGTAATACGTCTTCTGAATGTTGAGGCATGTGACGCAATGTCTACAGCACGCCTTCTTGACCCATTTGGTACGACATCCGTGTCTTCTGATTCCCCACTCACGCGTTGCAAATCATTACTCGCCTTCTGAATCATGACACACGTGGAACGATTTCCACGAGACCTTTTCAGAATTCCTGCTCAGATTGCACGACGTCAATGACAGTTTTCTGAATCTCTACGCACTACAGCACTAGCAGGAGTCAAGCCTGTGGTTGGTAGATATATGGTGCGCAGAAGGCGTGACGAAGGCACACGTCTGTTGTATAGCAGAAGCAGCTCAATTTTGGTCCTGCAGACAGTCTATAGTTTGAATAGCACCCGTATATATTGCGTGTGAAGTCGTCCACGGAACCAATATCAGAACCAATATCTCCCACGCTGTCATGACCTACGAATATCCTCATTCACTTATTGGTCGCTTTTCGTTTTTTTGTATTTGTCTTTCAAAATCCTGCAATTTTGTGTGGATTTTTTTGAAGTGTGCTTACAGACTGTGTCTATAAACAGCTTTAACAATCGTGTGCAAATAAGTACTTGGGTGATACTGGAGAAATGCTAATAGTACATGGACAATCCCAGCTTACTACATTCTTTTTTGAGGTTGTGTAATGTGAAGAGATTATTTGCTTTCTTTTTTTTTTGCATACCATTGTAAGAAATGACAAGAAGGAGAGAGAGAAGACGGGAAAGACGGTAATAAAGGGCAATTATTTTGCTATTTTAGGTTGGTGGAAATACTGTTTTCACAGATCAAATGGACATTGAAAAGCCTTAGTCCAAGTCATTTTTGAGGCATACTGTACCTTTCTCTAGTGAGTTACCTTGATACGTAGCAATTAGTTTTTCTTCTAATATTCGGAAACCTGGAGCAAAAACTATAAGAATTCAGTGTGGTTTTTGATGATCAATATAATTGTTCAGGTTTAGTGACTAAATTTTACCGCCTATCGTACCTCAATGACAACGTGGCAGGAGCTTGTGCATAAAAGGCCATGCCGAATGGTGAAAATGGTGGACCAGTCAGCATCGAATCCAGTCATCACCCTGCTATCCTCCAGTCGACGTTTCCCTGCTCACCAGCCTTCGCTTGCTTCACATCTGTCGTATTCTTTGCTGGTGAATTTGTCTTCCCTTCATCTTCGTTTACAAAGAAGAACACTGCTCACAACACTGAGGAGGAAGAGCGGGGCCAGAAGCCGTTCAGAGATTGTCCCGAAGATGATGTGGAGTTTCTTTTAGTACAACTACAGCTATTTTATCGCTACGGTCAACTAATTCCGTATGTCCTCTGTGCAAGAATATAGTAGGTGAGCGAATGTGAAAATGGCGAAACTTTAAAGGCGGCGGCGCAGAGTCGCGTAATTTCAATCCTTCTTTGTTCTGCACATAAACTTAAGCATCTGTTGCCTCTAGTGGAGCAGCTTTTGTCTGACTCTGCTTGGCTTTGGTTTCTTCAAGATATTCTCGTGTTGCTTGCGGAAGCCCTACCCTGATAAGAGTTTTTATTATTAGGGGTAGATGCAGGATGGAGGAGAGTAAAGATTTTCACTGATTTACTACAGTTGCTAACGCAAACTTTCATATGAACTGCAGAGATTCCTTTGAGTGTAGGCATTTTTTCAATTTGACGATCTAGGAGTAGACCAGTGGGGAAAAGAGTAAGGCAAGTCACTCATGCGCGGTTTCATCTTTCCTAATGTTTTTTCAATTGGACGATCTAGGAGTAGACCAGTGGGGAAGAGAGTAAGGCAAGTCACTCATGCGCGGTTTCATCTTTCCTAATGTTTTTTCAATTGGACGGTCTAGGAGTAGACCAGTGGGGAAGAGAGTAAGGCAAGTCACTCATGCGCGGCTTCATCTTTCCTAATGGAGCTGTAACTGTCGTTTTACAGTTTACAGGAACATAACGAGCTAACGGCTTGAAGAAGAAACTCGACAAGGCAAGCGAAGAAAAAGAAGAAGGTCCCACTGGCAGATAATCAGGGAAGCAACCGCGCTCTCCAGAAGAAAGGCCTTCCAATCAGTTCAACCTCTGGAAGAAACTCTGCGAGAGAAGAGCCGAAGTCTTCAGAGCGGCACAAGAGAAGATCGACGACTTGGAGAAAAACGAAAAGAAGACAGCTTCGCGTTACCTACAAAACGTCGTTGGACGCACCCAAATCCTGGAGAAGAAACTCGAGGAACACCACGAATACGTTAGGCTCAACTCCCAGCCGGCAGAACTGAAGATCAACGAAGAGCAGATGGATCGACTTCTATCTCGCTTGAGGTCAGAGACTTCGGCCCTTGAGCACAGTCTTCAGGAGGATATTGAAATAGGGAAGAACGCAATAGTCTTCCAAGTTGGCAAATATCCAAGGACGTGGACAAATGCAGGACCGAAGTCGAGGAGACCAGCAACAACACCGTCATGCACGAGGTCAAGGAACTAACTGGACGTTTCAAAAGATTCAATATTGAGGTCGAAGAGAGACCTGAGGCGGTGGAGCAGAAGCAAGAGCTTCTTCCAAAGGTGCTCTTATTATGTTACAGGATGTTTTATTGCGAACAAAACTCCTGCGCCAGGCAGGACTCGAACCCGCATCTTCTGCTTAGCGGGCAGCGATGTTCGCTTTACACCACCGGTGCTGTTTGACCGCACGTAACATCCGCGATATCCTCGAGGTCCATCAGCACCCACCCGTGATACGGGGGTGGGTGCTGATATCAGCATGGAATCGGTTAAGCTAAAGACCTTACTGGTAACAATGTTCTAACACATTATCTGCTCTTATTGGTACAAGAAGTCAGGTCTCTGCTAGACACCAGCAACAGGAAGGACAACGAAGACGAAACTGCAGCCGAAAAAGAAGAAATGCCAACTGAGGAGCCGCCAAAGGATGTAGATCTCCCATGCACTGACGACGATGAGATCTTCGAGCAAGAGCCTGTCACTAAAAAAAACGGAGAAAATCGAGAACTACAGCGACAAGAAGATTCTCTCGACGAACTGGCAGCCGTCAACAGGAATGTAAAGAAGACCCGACACGAAATCTTCGTCGTGAACCACCGAATTGAGGAAGAAAGAAAGAAGACCAGCCCTAGAAGCAGTCAGAAACTGGAGGATATGCGCAAGGAAAAGCAAGAAGTGAAGGATGAAGAATATTCGCTGAAGAAGAAGCAGCAAGAACCCAACCTGGCACTTCAAGACTGGATGAAACGCAAAAGTCAACGTAAATCGCCTCGTCGCAAGGGAAGCAGCAGCTCGACCAGGACGCATCGCTCGGCAGCGAGGAGATCATCATTCAACCCTTGCACTAGCCGTAGGGGAGTACAGAGAAGATTCTCCATCAATCACTGAGTTTGTTGAGATCTTCTTAGAAATTTAGGTGGGACTTTGTTTGGTGTTCTTAAATAGATGTGTCAGATAGTACAAATTCCTTTGTCCGTTGTCAGATCAGAATGTTTAGCCTTGCCTTCAAATGTTGTTGAAAATGCTTTGAGAACTATGATAACAGCCTGTGTAAAAGCAGACCGGACATATGTCAGTGCCTCTGGCTAATAAATCTACTGTCCACGCTCATCCACAGCCGACCTATTTCCTAGAACAGGTAAGGATGAGGAAAGGAGTGTATCGATGCTTTAGGTTAATTTGCGGGATCCCCATACCCCGTTTCAGATTTTAACTACCCATGACGGAACATCCTGATCTCTTCGGAAAATCAGGGCAGGATGATTATTCCCGAGATCATTGGTCCGTGTACGGACACAAACTGTGGGGAGTCCGTAGCTTTTATACGCTGCCCGTATTGTGCTCAGTGTTGCTTTATGCGTTGAACCTGTGTATCACTGGTGTTGAACATTTATATATCATCATGTTGAATACCACAACATTCAGCTGGAAAATTAGGCAAAAGACATCTTAAAATGGTATAGACGTCAGAATCCTTCAAACCACATCCAACCGGATGAATTGCAAAAACACAGCAGAGCAGGAGAATCGAACTCTTAGCCTCCCTCCCATGAAGCAACGTCACTATCCACTGTGATCCGAGCCGTTTGCCGGCAAGGGCATCGCGAGCGTATAAGACCCAAGAATTCGTGAGGCGAAAATTCCATTGTAACTACAAGGACTCTTTACTCCTTGGGTTTAACGGCTTGCCAAAAAAAAACGTTTATACTAATTGAGGGGTGGAGACTCTTCCTATATGACTCGCTCTCCCGTTTAGACGCTATACGCTTCAGATCCTTCCCTTGCAAGAGTTTTCCCCTGTATCATGGAAAATTTAGAGGGATTCTCTTTTGTCGTGGCACATGTATCGGGATGCAGAAGACTTGTCACGACAAAGTGACACAGATGTCGTACGATGTGCGTCCAGGTCCAGAAGATGTGTCGCAGATCAGACTTTTCGCAGCATGCGTTGGGTTTTCAACTTACCTTTTAAAGGCTGCTGGCACGGGGTGAGGGGTATCGGCGGGCGGGGGGATGGGAGGTAGCGGAGGAATGTTATTGTCGTCGAGCAGTAAACGGTATCTACCGGTCAACCGCTACCGTACCGATTGATTTTCTGCAGGTTAAGCATTTCGGATTGGGACTCTCAGAACCAGTTTCTTGCCATGTAGAGAACGGCTACAAAGGAGAATAAATCGCGGGCATGCGATAGAGGGTGCACAGGGGGCCGCTTGTCACAGGGCCACGTGGCGCGTCCCCGGGTGGCGGATAGTAGAATTAAACGCGAACCAAATGCGACCGTGTACTTCCCAGAGACGCAGTTGGGATGCGGGGGATGGATTTCTTGCTCCTGCTGTGTCGGGTCGAGGCGTTCCTTGTGCGTGGGGGCGGCATGTTCGTGCACAATGTGCGTGGATGTGTCCGTGACTGTACGGATTGCAACTGTGTCTGCCCGGCCAAAAGCTTGCACTAGGTAGACCGGAAGTACATGTAAAGCGATACGAGGCCGCCTTAAGTCTGGCTGGCTGCCCGGAGTTCTTCGCCCGCACGATAGAGCCCGAATACCCGTGTGTACTGCAGTCAAAAACAGCAGCACTAAAGAGCCTCATTCCCCTGACCCCGACGGAGACCCCTTTTCTGCAGCGATGGGAAGGACGAGAGGCTGCTAAAATCTCAGGGCATAACCACGTTGCGCAAATTGAGGACTAGGATGACGATCTGTACTTACAACGCCCGCACGCTCGCATCGGAAGCATCCGTCGAGGACCTGATGATGCAAGCCAGGAAGATCAATTACGACGTCATCGGACTGACCGAGACGAGAAGACACTAGCCCTACACGCCGCCTACGACTCCGGAGAAGAATTGTTCCTCGGAACATGCGACAGCAGAGGAGTAGGCGGCGTTGGTGTCCTCGTCAACACGCACATGGCCATGAACATCGATTCGTACGAGCCTCACAACCCGAATTGGACGCCTGCGACTGAAGTGATGTGACTCCCTGCCAGCTTTGACTGTATTCGTCACGTATGCCCCAACATCCGACTACGACGAGGAAGAGGTCGAAGCCTTCTACGTGGAGCTGGAGAGGTTCTATAAGGAAGATCACACCTTCTACAAGGTGATCGTCGGCGACTTCAACGCCAAGATCGGACCGCGAAGGTCGCCGGAAGAACTTCACACCGGAACCCACGGTTCGGAGTGGAACGAGCAAGGTGAAAGGCTGTCTGAGTTTATCATGTCGACCAAGACCATTCATGGAAACTCACAGTTCCAGAAGCCTCCCTCCCTACTATGGACCTGGAAAGTGGCCAGTTCCACAACGAGATCGACCACATCATCTTCAACCGCAAGTATTGCCTGACCGACGTTTCCGTTGTCCCCAAGTTCTACACGGGATCGGACCACCACCTCCTTCGCGCAAGGTTCCGCTTTTCGCGCCAAGGAGAGAAGGCTGCGAAGTTCAAGAAGAGGAATCCCAGAACGACCTCAGCTGTGACCTCTACATCTCTCTTGTCGGCCTTTGGGAAGATGCCGTCATGGACAACATCGACGAGGAATACGACCACTTCGTGCACCATCTCCGCGATAGTGCTAAGGGAGCCGAGAGTTTGAAGACCACCAAGAGACGCCTGTCTCCGGAAACTCTTGAGATGATACGCCAGCGTTGAGCAGCACGAGCGTCAGGCAACTACCAACTGATGTCCGAGCTTGCAAAGCTATGAAGAGAGGCGATAAAGGAGGATCTTAAGGAGAGAAGGGCGGAAGTGTTGGCTGAAGCTGCAGAGGCAGGGTTGAGCATTCGCAATGCCCGCCGGAACTTCGCCAACTTTAAGACCAAGATGACCGCTCTCCGACGTCCTCACGGAACCGTCACCTCTTCCAGAAGGACCATGGAGAAGGTCATCCACGACTTCTACTCCGATCTCTTCGATAGCCACGTCCACCTGCCCCCACGCCATCTTCCGCAGGATGGATACGTCGTCCCCTCTGTTCTCCCTCCCGAGATCCGACACGCCATCTCGTCGGTGAAAAAACGTACAGCACCCGGTCCCGACAGGATCAGACCCGAACACCCTTGAAGAACCTCCCGCCAGCGCTCATCAACACCCTGGCGCGGCTCTTCTACCTGTCGGAGTGCAATGTTCCATCTCAGTGGAAGACCAGCAAGACCGTATTGCTGTACATGAAGGGGACGTGAACGACATTGGAAACTATCGCCCGATCTGCTGGATGTCCGTTGTCTACAAGCTGTTCACTCAAGTGATCCTGAACAGGATTTGAAGAACGCTGGGCGAAGGACAGCCATGCGAACAAGCAGGATTTCGGAGAGGATTCAGCACGATCGACCACATACACACCATTACGAAGCTCATCGAAGTGTCGCGAGAGTACAAGCTGCCGCTGTGCCTTACGTTCATCGACCCGAAGAAGACATTCGACTCCGTCGAAACTGAAGCGGTCATCGACGCCCTGCTCACTCAGGGTGTTCCTACTCAGTACATCAGAGTTCTTCGAGAGCTGTACAGTGGATTCACTACCAAGATCTCACCATTTTACAACGACGTCCTCATCGACGTGAAGAGAGGGGTTCGGCAGGGGGATACCGTATCCCCGAAGCTCTTCAGCGCCACCCTCGAAAACGTCATGCGCGAACTGGAATGGGAAAACATGGGAGTGAAGGTCGACGGCCGGCAACTACACTCATCTTCGTTTCACTGACGACATCGTGCTCATAACACAGAGCATCAGCCAGGCGGAGCGAATGCTGGCCGACTTCGGTCGTGTATGTGGGAACGTTGGACTGCAGGGACTGAATCTTACGAAGACAATGTTCATAAGGAACGGACGAGTTCCTGATGCCCCATTCTCGTTCAACGGAACGAACATCTCCGAATGCTCCAGCTATGTGTATCTGGGTCGCTAAGTCAACATGACCAACGACCTAGCGCCAGAGCTGAGCAGGAGGAAACGAGCGGCTTGGGGAGCTTTCAAGAGCGTCGAAGAAGTCGTGAAGAAAACGAAGAACCTCCGTCTCCGTGCCCACCTATTCGACTCCACTGTTCTTCCTGCCCTAACATACGCCTCAGAAACCTGGGCTATACGAAAGCGGGATAAACACGCGATCCGCGTCGCGCAGCATGGAATCGAGAGGACGATGCTCGGAGTGACACGACTCACGCAAGTGAGAGAAGGCCTCCGGAGTTCCGAGCTTCGCCGACGTTCGAAGATCAGAGAGGCTGGGCCTGCGGTCGCGCGGGCCAAGTTGTCGAAAATTAGGTGTGCCGGCCGCGAAATGCGCTTCGCAGACACCCGCTGGACGAGAGCCGTCACCGACTGGATTCCGCGGGATGTCAAGAGAACAACAGGACGCCCACCAACGCCTTGGTCGGACTTCTTCGTGAAAGCCTTGAACCACCGCTATGACGCTCTTCGTGTCCCTTGATCGAGGAGGATCCATTGGAGCACTCTGGCACGCAACAGGGACGAACGAAGACGCTACCGGCGCCCGCTCGAGCAAGTCGATGACCAACGGGACGGCAGTGATACAGGTGATGACTAAATAGCCTCTCGAACGTCTCCAGCTTAGCTGCATGCACGAGGATAACTATCGAAGGGTTCGAGGAATTATTCCGCAGACTGGCTCCAAAACTAGAACATAATCGCTGTCATCATCGACTTTCTATACTCCAACAATAAGCCCTTTGTTCTTCAACCATGGAGAACAGTTGCTAAACCTTTTCTTGTAGTTATCTCGGACATGGAATTTCGTTCACATGTTTGGCGCAGCATATGAAAATTGGAAAAGCAACAACTTCTTCTGTTGTTTGCTGCAGCATTTTGAAGGTTGGTTTTCTCTGAAAAAAACTAAGAGGCGATCTTGTGCACTATAGTTGTTCAGAATTCCTGCGTGAGCTACTACCAGTGCCCACCAGGGGCCAGATTCATCAACCGCTTACCGTCAGGTAACGATATATCGGTTGTCTTATCAGCATCTCTGCATCTTTCTAGATCACATACTACGTAGGCCGATATGGTGAATATGGCATATAGCATCATCATAGAGTATCTAACCAATGTTGCTTAGGGCGTTCTCTGGGCAGCTTTCCAGAAAAGGTTTAGCCCTATATTATATATTTCGGACAATGTCTTTCTTTCCAAGCAGAACGTGACAGTACCACGCAGACAAGCTCCGCGTAACCGATAGACTCATCGGGCGACATCTGCACAGGCTTATACCCATTTAGCAACGGTAATCAATCAGACGTTTCTAAGCTGCACGGCTCATTATGCAGATGGAATGCGCAGATTGCGAAGCGGAGGCAGCTCACAAACATCAGCAAGCTGTCGGAAATCGAGGAGTCGTGGTGGCGGCGACCGGCGGATGAGATGACCACTTCAGGCCTCTATCTGAGGTGACTGGCACGGTTGGCACTTGCTTTACCTGTTAAAAAAGTCTTTGTAAATGACTTGTCTTTACAGCAGGACCCGCTGGTACGCTGCTTTTACAGCGATTCTCCTTCCCTTATCGATTTCGTGCCAGCTGTCTCTGATGTAGTTTCCAGGAAGACAGTATCGTCCTGCAGTTGTGAATTAATAAGATCACATTGAATATCAGCCTGCCGAAGATAAAGGGGAGAACGAGAGGCATTCTCACCTATAGGACCGCTCTCAACGATTATTGTGAGATCTTTGTTTGTGATCGGATACCGCATAGTCTTTTGACACGGCTATATTGGAAGTTTAACCGCAAAGACTCGAGTCGTTCGTCTGGGTCAGTTTACATTCTCGCTGCTGTTCGGAACATGTTGCTTACAACACCTCGTTTCACAGCAGTGGGGTGCGCAGACCTGGCGTGAATCAAGATGTTTTTGGAGCTTAGCTTACGGCACGATTTCACGCTAACCGCACCGCTAGACACCGTGACCAGAGTGTTGAGACAAACAAGCCTACCGTTATTCGGTGTTTTCCTAGTAAACCTGATATACTGAGATTGCTCGTTCAATAGCTTAAAACATTCATCCATTTCGAACTGCGTCGATGTTATTATACAGCAATCATCTATGTATCTACAGTACGTTAACAGTGAGCAAAAGGGGCAAAAGAGTAATCCGAGGCATTTACTTGTATGAATTCAAGCTGGGCAATACAGCTAAGGAGGCGGACAAGAAGATCAACGCCGCATTCGGTCAGGAATGTTCCACAATTCGGACGGCGTATCGTTGGTATTAGAAGTTCCGGAATGGAGATGAGAGCTTGGAAGAACATGAAGGTCGTGGGAGGCATAGTGATGTTGATGAGGACAAGCTGAGAGATGTGTTAGAGGAGGATCCACACAAAGGTACCAGAGAGATAGCGAAGGTTCTTGGCGTCAGTCACAACACAGCTGCCAGGCATCTGAAGGAAATTGGAATCACCAAAAAGCTGGAAAGATGGGTGCCTCACGAGCTGCCTGAGGAGCAAAGAAACCGACGATATGAGATCTCGTCCGCACTGCTTCTACGGAACGAAACGGACCCATTCCTTGATCGCATCGCAACCTGTGACGAGAAATGGATAATGTACGACAACAGGCGACGATCGGGCACAGTGGGTGGACAGCGATGAGAGCCCCAAGGTTTTTGCGAAGCCGGAATTGCACCAAAAGAAAGTAATGGTGACAGTATGGTGGTGTTCGCTGGGAATTATTCACCACAGCTTCCTCCCTCCCGGTGAATCCATCACGGCAGAGAAGTACTGCATTGAAATTGAAGAAATGATGAAAAGTTAGAGGATATCCGGCCGGCCTTGGTAAACCGAAGGCGAGTTCTCCTTCTGCACGACAATGCTCGCCCCCACGAATGACGTTGCAGAAATTGAATGAGCTAAGCATTGAAACTCTACCACATCCTCCGTTTCCTCCCGACCTCTCCCCAACAGACTACCATTTCTTCAAGCATCTTGGCGATTTCTTGGTAGGGAAAATATTCAAACCAACCAACAGGATGCCGAAAGTGCCTTCGAAGATTTCGTCAATTCCAGAACTTCTGATTTTTATGCTACTGTGATAAAAAAGCATGTGTAACGTTGGCAAAGATGTGTAGAATCAAAAGGTTTTTATTTCGATTAATAAACTTGCCTACAAGCCGAGATATTAACTGTTTAAATTTACAGTGGTTCAGTGCCATTTATTTCGTTACAACCTATTAATAATTATTTGTCATATTTCTATGTTATTTTTCTTTCTTTTCTTCTTTATTTCTTTTTATTTTTGATAATATAATAAATGGTATCACACATTGCTACACTACAGGAATAATTAAGCCTATTTTGCGTCTTATTTCTATTATAATATTAATGCACAGTTGAATAGTAATGAACACAATTTCAGGATAATAATAATAATAAGTAATGACATGATCACTTTAATAATAATAATAATAATAATAACTTTAATATTTTAAAAATATTCTGAAAATCGTTACATGATCAGTAAGTCTAACATAAGCTATTTATAATGACAGTGTTAAGGTTAAATATTACGTTAAAAGTAATGCCATTAGAATAATTGTAATCCCACATAGACAGAACCAACATTAAAACGTAACACTAACTTAATTAAGTGTTCCATAACAACTAATAAATATTTAACTTGATATAAATTTTGAAAAGATAGACTATAATGGGTAGGTATAGAGACACATAGCTATGTCCCTTTGTTGTAGATGGAGCAATTTTTTTCCACATCAATACAAGAGGCTACCTTTTTCCTTTACCTACCCACGTAACTAGTTCTGCTTCTCCCATTTCGCTCTATTTAATAATTTTCTTCTTATATTATATAATATGCATAATTATGCTTGTAATTATATGTCTAAGATTTAGTTCTTTAACATTTAAACATTTAATCATCAGATAATTCGGGTTTATTTAGTAGTAATTAGCATAATAATACAAACGCAAAATGCTAAATATTATCAAAATGCAGTTTAATTTTATAAATGTGGCAATACACTACTATTCAGCAATGTACTGAATTATAATAGTATTAATCACCATATTACATTCTTATCATGCATTAAACAATAAAATAGTATTTAATACGCAGTAGAAAACAAAGTAATATTATGTAATGCACAACATATACTAATAGTTACACACGCAATATAAAAAATAGATAGTAAAGGATAATGGATATTAGCAAGATATAATGCATACGAGATCATACAGCTTCCGTACCAGCTAGTCTAGGATTAAAACAAACATGTTACACATTGCTCTGAAAAATCTGCCTTTTGGGTTTGCTTTTGCTGTTTCTGATAAACGAAGTTTATTAACACACGGCGACTTCTAATGACTACCAGGAGTCTTCCACTGAGCTAGACATGTGGCTGACTAAAAGGCCCCCAGATTTCTGCGGCGTTGCCACTGCCCTATCCTTCATCATAGGGCAGGGACGCAGAGCTCGCCTCCAGCGGCGAGCCCAGCGGCACTTCCGGAAATGATTTGAATCATACGAGACGGCGCCACTCCAGCGGCGACAGGACAGTCTGTCTGCGCTCTGCCCTTTCGCGGCGGGAAAGACTACAGTAACTCGCCGTCGCCGCTGAGCGGCGTGACTCATCGATTTCGCCGTCCGCCGCCGGCCGCAGAAGTCTGCGGGGCCTTATGGCCGGCGGAGTGGCGTTCTATCCCCCGCCCTTTAAACAGAGGCGTGGCAAATGTCTGCGTCTCCACTATCTCGTAAGGCAGCCACTAGACTCTCGAGCAATCGCAGGGGGTTGGGGGTGGGCGGGCCAGGGGGATGAGGGGATAGAACGCTCGACCCCCCTTATGGCCGGCAGCAGAGTCTGGCGGCTGCCGCGGGCCCACCATGACAACAGCGGGTGGTGGAGTTACTGTACGCAATACTGCGTAGTATTTCCGGCAGTGGCGACCACTAATAATGTCAGAGATGTAGTAAGTAAGACGCTTTTTGTTTTGTGAAGAAACGTTTTCTAAGTCAAGTTAAGAGTTCTCGAATGTAAGTCCCGAAATCTAATAGAGCAATCCTTATAACTCAACAGTTCTGTACCATTTGGCGCTTGCTCTCATTTTTGTCGTTCTATTCCCACTAGAAGTTTCTTGGTTGACAAGCTGCTCGAAGGTGTTAGCCTTTGTGATGACATCATTCCCGATGCTTTTTAGAGCGAGCGGTCTGTCCGACGCAGTTATAGCTCATACTAAAAAGAACGGTCTGCCTCGCTAACTTGTGGCTGACGGCCACGAGGATCTGAAGTGCAATTAAGGTCATCTAATATAGTGCTAAGGTTTTTTGCGTTACGTTTCGAGTGCAGGATTCCATGCGCCTCCATTTGTCGACGATAACAGTGACTATGTTGTTGGTTGTCGAACTCTTTTATGGACAGAAATTATGCACCAGCCTATTATATTCCTAGTAGATCGTGCTTCCCTCACGGACGGACCATCAACATCAAACTCTCCTCCTCGTCGTCCTCACTTTTTTAAACCTTGTTTTCGTCATCCCTCGATTCTCTTGAAAAAATATACAGTTCATCAGCGGGTCGCCGCTTCCAAAAAGAGTACGATACAGTCTCCATTTGACTTGGTCAACCAGACGTTTTCGAGTGAGATCACAAAAAAATGCCACATAAGCACATACTTGTGTTTCGTTTTTGAACTTTTATCATTTAAACATCTATTCATATCTAATTCATGCTGATTCAGCAGCATTTAGCGAAAAACTGATACTATGCCGACCACCACATGTCGGGCAGCACGTTTGCGAAGGTGTAAAAAAGACCTAAACCGGTTAATGTTACCCTGCCGCATCTCAACGCGCCGGGCCGCGGCCTTTCCCTCAGCAAGGGTATAGTCGCATGTACACTCCGCAGCGGCAGTGACAGTGAGGAATGAGCTTGAGCATTCCTCGCACCCACATTCCGTTGCCCACTATCAACTGCAAAATGTGCGGCTTATAAATATAATATTTCGGATCGCGGCGCGACCAATTGCGCCACTGTCTGAATTGACGCCCTGACCGGGCGGGATAATATATTAAAAGGCCGCCTATCTGCTCCGTCACTTCTCGAATCCAATTGGAAGCTGCCCATGCGCGCTTCATGCAATATATTTCGGAAACTATGTCGATCATCATGTTGAGCTCTCTTGCCAGACAGAAGTAGAAATCGACAGAACTCCCAGATAGACGGTGTAAAATAGTTCATAGATTCACTGTATTGGTTTCACCTCACTTGTTACAGCGACATTCATTTTGTTTATGTTCATGCTTAAGCTGATCTTTTATGTACTTACAAGTGCTCCGACACGCCTAAGGGCGTGTCTCGCATTTGCGCGCTTCGCGCGACTTTGCAGCACCACTGACCTATGGAAAGTAGCTTTTGCAAAACATAAAATTCGCCAACATATAGAATCTGCTGCGTACTTTATCGGCATCAAGCCGTTCACTAATTCGGTACCTCTATCATAGACATTCTCTCCAGACGGTCCAGTAACGTCATTAGTTTGTGCTGCGCAATACTTCTGTCCCTCAGGTTGCTCTTCCGCAGCCGTTCTCATGCTCAACAGCCAGCGTTTCCGGATATCATTGACAAGTCTTCCGAAGCCAGGTTCCTCCTCACTCGTTTCTTCTTAATGGATCTAATTGCTTTTCTTGGAATTGGATCGCCTTTACTGTTCTTCCCTCCCCTCTTTAGTCCCCATTTTCCTGGTCCCAGTTCCTGGCCCACTTCTTTGTTTCCACTATTTACCCACTACTGGTCTCTTCTTGCTGGTTTCCCCGTCCTGGCCACTCCTCCAGGTTGTTCCTTTCCTTCTTGGTCGCTCTCCCGGTCCACCCTGGAGGTCCCCTTACTGCCCTCTTCCTTTACTGGTAACTCCCTTCTGGTCCCTCCTTATTGCCTAAACCCTTCTTGGTGCCACTCCTTCGCTAGCTTCGTTGTTTCCTCTATCGACCCCGCCCCCTCCCGATGCCCCCTCCAGGTTGCTCCCTCCTGCTCGCTGACGGTTTTCCACCCTCGAATTTCCCCCTTCTACTCTTACCCCTTTAATGGTCTTCCCATGCTAATGCCACGAAGTCGGCGGCACGGATTCTGAATCTGAACGCTCAGAAACGCGCGTAGATGCTGTTGTGTTAAGCAGTAAAGGGCTGCGCTCTTCCTGCTGCAGCAACGTCCCACGTTCAATAGCAAATTCTGCCCGTGCTGTAAGTTATGCGACGTATCTCACTTAGGTTAGATCACTCAAACGTCATCGACCGCTAACTCAATTATATAGTGGTAGATACGACGAAAAACAGTGGAAGGGGTGGTTACCCCAGTAGAGGTGAGGCATTACCCTCGCGATGACAGCATCTCAGTTGAAGCAGTTTGTTCGTAGGCAAAAATAGATCATCATCAGTTAAGCAGTCCAGAGGCCGGATACATCAACAATTAACCCGTGGGTATGCGGGTGATAAGGGGTAGAGATAAGATAAGAGTCAGGCAGAGATAACGCAAGAGTCAGAGACGCAGGCTTCATTGTGGGTATCTCTACCCCTTATACCCGCGGGTTAGTCGTTGATGAATCCGGCCCCAGTAGTGCTATAAAACAACAACAATAAGTCGTGATAAGATTAAGCGGTTAGCATGAGCTTTGAGTGGGGCTACAACCCAGTAGTTGATAGTAACCAATGCTGTTCTCTTGTTGCGTAGCTTACCTAATACATTCACGTAACCTGCACCTCAAACGGTATGCTTTGAAAAATCGACAAAATCGATCGCTTGTGGTTGCCCAGTTCATGATATTAACCGTTTGTAAAGGCCACCTATCCAATGGCCAACACATTCCAGTGGTTTCGTCTTACGTGCTTATGCCTCAACAGCGACACTAATGCCGATCGAGATCTCTTTTGGTCTGTGGGACGCGAATGTACAAATCAGGTCTTTCATATGCACTAGATTAGGACAAACCTGAGGATTTGAAAAAGAGCTTACATCTCTTGACGACTATTTCAGGTTGCTTGCTTCTAATCGTCTGCCCACGTCAGGTGCCGAAGTTCCGGCGTTAATTTTCTTTCATTGAGCTTCTTATGTGAGTGGTTGCCTTACTAAAAAAATACTACTCGTGCTAACACAGACTCTCATGCGGTCACTCACTATTGTGTTTTAACTGGAGCCGGTCGGTGCACCACAAAATTATTTGACACTTCACTCTACTGCGATTTTTCTCCTTGTTCGGTTTTCTACCTCTTCTCGTTGTTCGGTATTGTCACACTCCCTACCAGGCTTTTTCAAAGTGCTGCTGCTCATGAGCTGCTGCAGAGGATTTGATGCACTACTTGAGTCGTCATACAAAAACTTTTTATTTGAGCTTTTTTCACATATGTGCAAAGGAACATGTTGTGAATGAATGCAATCAATAGTTGTCGTGTCCGTTCTTCAAGACACCTCGTGGAGTTCCGTCCGGATTGAAGCGAACCCTGAACAGTAAAATATCGCACCTGCACACATGAGTTTCCTCTGGAAAAGTTCCTTTCAAAAAGTCAGCCTTCTAACCTAGTCAAGACTATTGCACGGCTAATAACGTAGTAAGGACTGAAGAGAGGTGATGAATGAATGACAGAAAATAAATGAAATAAATAACGGAATGTAGCACTTGAAAACACTACGATTCTTATAAGAATGAAGTGCCCAAAAACGTTTCCTTTTTATCCTTACGTATCTACTTATAAGGGGAGCGTCTCAACTGCTTGACTGTGGCCATAGGCAGCGTTGTTCGGATTTGTTCCGGGTTTTCTCTCTTTCCATGTTTTTTCTTCACAATTTCTTTCCAACTAGGGATGCTGTTTTGGGAACCCATTCGAGCAATTATCAGGACCAGAGGACATTACAGAACACTAGGTTTGCATGGCTGTAGGTTACGGGTAGTTCTAAGTTTGGTTTTTGCGTAAGGACCCGGGCGAAAGGAAAACCAAACTAGCTCCTTACTTTTTCCTGTTATTATATTTCATGCCTTGTTGCTCCTTTTCTCTATTATATTGCACTGTTTTACTCATGCGATTGCTTCTGTGACAATGTCGGTATAAATATAAATAAGTCCCCCGATTAGAGAGATTTTCATTTACCTTGTTGACTTTGACCAGAGAACGGAGGAGGGGGAGGAACCTTGGATGCGCCTCATCTAACTTCTGTTGTTGGCTGAAGTGCAAGTTCAATCTCGGGCGGATGCAACACGCTAGTGTCAGCTTGTGCAGTTCTTTCGTGTAGAACAAGAATGTGCCTCATGACTTTAATAAAGAGAGAAGCTTAACTTCGCTTTTAGAGCTCAAATCGTAAGATGGTAGAGATGTAAAAATATTTAGTTTTCTCGTTTACTATGCGGCTTTTGAATCGTAGTATAGTTTAGGTTTAACCTCCAGTCCGTCTAGCATTACAAGAGCTTGTTAGTAGTGGAACGACCCAGAATGTATCCTATCGACGTTTCTTCACGTCTTATACCGCGCTTTATTTCTGTTGAAGAAAAGCCCTGTTCGATTTTTTGTCCCGCTGAGTGCTGAATACCGTAGCTTGACGACCTTGAGACGACTGATGTTTAACCTAGAACGTCTCCGAATGACAAACCTTTGCTTCGATGAAGGCAAGCTCGACGTTGATGAGCCGTGATACATTTCGTTATCATCGCGATAGTGCGGGGGATGCGTTGAAAAGACCACCGTCCCCAAAGGAATTCCGAATCCACCTGTAATGAGCAATCACCTTTAAAAACAAAAAATATACAAAAACACCCTGTAACAACTTGTATGGGAAATCTGGTTTGCATCCATATACCTTCGTGAAGACACATAATTTGAAGAAAGTGTCCCACTAAGTTGTAATCAAATTCCATAGAGTAATAGTCACGTAGATGTGAATGACTTCCAGTAATATGAGAGAACCTAGAATCCATTAAGCGCTCAAGGCTATGATTAGCTTCCGAAATTAAGTATCATATTAAATGCTATGCCGTATAATAGTACTTTATCTGTGATGGAGCATGGATGCCTGCTCAGAGGGGAACAGAAATGTGTTTTCAGTACAATGTATTACTCCTTAATGATTTGTCAACATTCCATTTCTCCGTTGCTCGTTCTCCGTCGTTTCATATGTGCTGCGCACTATGTTGCTCCAAAGACAGTAATTCGTAAAGCACAGGCCTCCATGGAGCATCATTTCCTTTACCTCGAGGGCATAATAATAATACATGCGCTGCACGAGGAGGTTTGATTTGCAACGTGTTTTAGAGATAGAGAACGAGTGTCGGAGAAAGTCGGTAAGGGTGAATAAGAAGAAGAGCTTGGAGGTGCATGTTGGGCAAACAAGTAGCCGCCTAGAAAGGAAGAGTGTATGCTGCGCATTTAAGTCTTGAAGTGATTCAGTCTGCGCATAAGGCATGTACATGATGGCAATGTTTTCTACTTGTGTTGCTTACTCTTTCAGAACACATGCAATGTTTAGGAACAAAAGTCAGCGGTGACTCGGCGGTCGAATAGGCGACAAAATTGACCTTCAGCAGTGTAGGAGTGTACGGCAAAAACTTTTCTGGATTTCGAAAAAACTTTTTTAACGTAAACCTACTCCATCCCTTGATTAAAAAACGATCCATTATTGGTGGCATAGCGTACTTTCAAACCAATCGTGAGTAGCTAGAAGCATGAGAAACGGCTACCAGGACTTGTCCACTACATTATTTATGTGCTTTACATTCATTCATTAAATTATGACGTTCTGTCTTTCGGAGAGTATAAGTGCGCCGCTGTCGCACAATGGAGTGACCGTTTTGTGCACTACAAACCCTACTCGAGGTTCAGCTGCTCTCCAACCTTCCGGGGTCGTTAAACTAGTTGCATGCCTGTCTGTGAAAGAAGAAAAGACCGGCCGTCGCCTTGGTACCAAGAGTTACTGCATGGGTCAAAAGTGCAGTCAAACATCCCCCGTCATATGAGGGTAAGTTACAAGTGAGGAGGGTAAGTTTCAACTGAGTGTAAGACCCCTTCAAATTCTTTGATGTTTTCGAACGCAGAAGCAGGGTGGCTCGGAGAAAATTAAATATCGACTCTCTATGGGTACATACATACTGTTCCTACTTCTCGGCAAGACCGACTTGTCACCCTTGCAAAACATGCGAATCGATTCAAACAGAGCGCGTGCCGCCGAAAAGTGTTCACACTCGAGCGCCGGCGTTGTCGCTCCAGCCGCTCTTGTCGCTTTAGTGGCTTGTTTCGCCTGTTCATACTTCCGCACGCCGCGCATGCCACGCGCTCTGCGCTCTTGTCGCCGCTGTCGCGAAGTACTAACAGGCCCTAAGGCGCCTTTTATACTCCCGCCGCGGCGCGGCGCGTCAATTTGGGGAGCGGCGCGGCCAGTCGCGCCGCGCCCCGAATTTGACGCGCCGCTGCGCGATTGCAGGGCCTACGTCATACCACCGCTCACCCCGAGCGAAGCCTAATGATAAGCTCCCATATCGATCGGGCGGCGAGATGGAATCGATAGCGGTGCATTTCATTAGGCGTCGCTCGGGGTGAGCGATGGTATGACATAGGCCTAATGGTAAGACACGCATTCAGCTTCACATGTTTACACGCAGGGCAGGTCTCATCGCTCAAACTCTTTGGCTCTCGGCATCAGGGATGTGCGAAAATTTTTCTGGAAAAAAGAGGAAGACGAAAGACGGAACGGAAACGCTGAAAAATGGCCGGAAGTCAGAATACGAAACGCGGAAACGGAATGACACATGTTCGCCATTTTTTTTAAATATTGTATCTGCAACGGCGTCAGAAGCTGCTTCTATTGCACTTTTCTTGCTCAGAACTTTGCGAGCAGCAGAATCTTCCACAGTTTAATGCTCATCCTCAGCATAGCATAACATAACGAGGCATTAGTTCATAATATTGTGATGATAAACTTTTACCTATGGCTAGAGCAATAAACGAAAACAAATTCAAGGTCCTGTCTCACTATTTCTCATTTTCCATATCTAGTTCCTGCAACGGGTTTTTCGCTGACTTTTTTGGTGCTTCTATTTTTTGAACAGTAGACTTAACCGACTTAACCACTTGAGTATCATGGACTGTGTGACTGCACAGTATCTACATACACAACATTAGCAGTTACATTGTAACCACCAAAACTAGTACTCAGAATTCATTCTGGGATTTAAGATGATAACTGGATGACTGATTAATCATGGTGGATCCACACTTCCACAGGAATAATCAGTCTGTGCCAGCATAGAAACCCTACGCCCAAGGTGACACAGCTGGACAGTGCTTAGATGGTTCTCGAAGCAATAGTTCTGTGTCAAAATTCAATAAGTCACCACTATATGCTGCTATATGCTTAGAAAGTTTTTGTAGCTATTTGTAACTAATGGATCAAGAATGTTATGGTGATTCAATATTGGGTGCATTTTCTCAACATACAATACACACTTAGCATTTGTGGCACATTAATTTTGCTCCGCACCGAGCCTTTGCCATTTTTGAGTGCTCTTTTGGTAGTCTAACCAATTTCAAAAGTATTATTACTAGAGTTGTAAAACAGTATTTCTCTCACAATTACATATATGAAGGAGGACCCTTTTTAATTGATATGCTGATTGTGTTCAATAGAAAACAGTGTGGAACTGTGCTCATTTCCGTTTCCACCTTCCGGCACAAAAACGGGTGGAACAAGGAACGGAACGGAAGAGCCCAAACTGACCGGAAACCGGAATTCGGAACACGGAAACGGAAATTCCGCACATCCCTGCTCGGCATATAGGCGGACTGCGGGGACCTGCTATTAGGTCTGGAATGGCCCGTATGTGGCTTGATTGGTTTTGAATATACAGTTGGTGCTGCTGTGCTTTTGCAAATTAGTTGAAGCTAGGTTGTGTCTAACGTGTTTTGTAAAAAGCAGTAATAGTAAACTCCAATTCCAGGCGCATCCCACAAAAGGATTAACTGACGCCAGCCTTTACCTCTTTACCATCTTTGGGAGAATTTATGGTGGTCTGCTGATCAAGAAAGGTTTTCCAATAAAAGGCAGTAAAAAATACGATGAATACCGCTAAGCGGGAATTTTTATTCAATGATTCTTAATCAGAATCAGGTTGCACGTATGATAGGTCGTCTACGACGTGATGGCACTAATCTTGACTACTATACACTACAATGAAATCTAATACCCTTAAAATGGAGTATATTTCCGATGCGCACTACGCAGAACCAAATACGTCGTCTTGTAGTCGATTTGCTCAATAATCCTTTTCTATCTTATGGAATTTTCTGATACCCACCAATGAGCGTGTACATATGATGGCTTTCCAAATTCGTTGCCCTTTTTCTTCGTTCTATCAGTGAGCAGGAGCCGAAACCAGTCCGCAGAAACGGGGTCGCCCCAGTTTTCCCACGCTAATGTGTTACCCAGCCCCGCTTGCGCAGTTCGTCCCGACACGTCTAATTCCTTTCCGAACAGTTTCTGCTCGTCATCGACCCGCTCGCCGATGGGTGTGGCCGCGTTCGTTCCCGATGACTAACCCATCGCATAGAAAACACCATTCATTTATGGGAGACCGAGCAGGTGTTCGCAGACAGGTAGGACGTGAATCAATCGCGATCGAAAATGCTGAAATCATACTGGTTAGGGCAGCAGTTGATCGCTCATATGGTGGAATAAACGATGAGATGAATAGCGGAATTAAGCGTTCTCAGAATGCACCAGACATACTACGTGTGTATGATACGATCGATGCTGATTTTACGTGGAAGCATGCGCCCAGTAACTAAATATAGAAGAACTGCTGATCTCCTCAGAATCGTGTATCACATACTACAGGAGCAATGCCTCTTTTTCCTGTGATGTCATTCAAACAATCTATTAGCCTACGTGGGTGAACAGTAAGTGGGAGCTCTCTAGGTATCAAACCCTAGAGCATCGAAACGACGTGCGTGCCAAATATGCCCATGGAGCTCCCAAAAGGCATTATGTTTCACCAAGCTTAGAGCTTGAAGGCACGAGTAGTGCGTCTGACAAGGGAACGGCTTTCGCACACACCCGCTTTCAGTTCAAGACTAGGTGATTTCCATTCACGCCAACCAAGCCTTCCATCCCTCCGGATCTGTGGATAAAACCCTGCCTTGCTCATCGATTTGCCATCACAGTAGTCAAATACTATTCAAACTCCCTCCTTGACACGATACCATAGATGCATGCGGTAAATGCATGGCGCATCCCAAATATGGATTTATTTATTTATTTATTTATCTCCAATTCGAACCACACATTATAAGGGAGAAAATCGCAGAAGGAGCAAATTAATTTGGCTATTGAAAGATAACATTAAATGAAAGAAAAGGGAAATTAGAAAAAAGAAAAACCAGAAAAGAGGGGAGAATTAGAGAGAATTAGGAAAGAGGGCAGATTAGTACCGTTCTTTATTCTCTATCCTCCAACTAGACCGCTTTAGCCCTCATTTTGAAGAGTATTTCGATTGGAAAACAGCTTCAAGATCTCATCTATTACTTACATAGGTTCAGCAACACTTCTTCAGCTTTAAAGGCTTTTGCTTTTGCAGACCCACGTGATAGTTCGAGCCTCTGTTCTTGTCACGTCCAGGCCGACCAATTTCTCCATCACTCTCGTATCGGAGAATGGGCACCGGACCTTCCAGGCTGTCCAACGAATAGGTCTCCGCAATTCACCGTATAGTTCGAAGGCACAACCAGGTTACCTCTACGGCATTCCCAACATCCCGTTAAAGTAGAGTGCGTGGCGCATCACAAAAAATAATGCATGCCATCCTTTATCAACTGTTTTATTAGTAGATAATAGGAACAGGATGAAATGTTTGTTTTGGGCACATCGCCTGCTGCTGTCATGTGCCACAAAGGATGCAAGCTACCACTGCTCTCCTATTCGATGGGGAGGGCTTCTTCCTCCTATGTGCTACATCGCGTCACAATAAAAATTGGTTTTTCGAATTTTGATTTTGAAATTGATTTCATAAAATCCATAAAATGACCAGTGCCCTGTCTTTATTACTAAATCATGTGTTATTTCTTCGCACCTACACAGACTAGATGTTTCCCAAAATCAAGGTAGAAGAATCGTCCCTACTCTTGCTAATCCCATCAGTTTTCGTTAAATGATGGTGAAGACCCTCGTAAGTTGTTCAATTTGCTCCGATTTCCCCCGGCAGCTGAAAATCCTCCCTTGCTCCGTAGGTGTTTGCGAACATTGGTAATCCTTTGAGTAACTGTGCACACCAAGTCTCAACTCCGATTCGACTGCTGCTGTTGGCGTTGAGGACTACATAGCAACGGTGAGCTCTAGAACAGGTTGGGCATCAGTAAAAAAGCGGACCGACCAGCGAGAAGTGACCTATGCACCTCTGAAAAAGGTTGCTGAATTGGGCTAGAAGTTTCGCTTCCTCTCACCATCAGTATCTCATGACATTCAGCAGCGCCACCCTCGCAATCGAGCATACTAGATGTCAGGAAGATTGTCGTAAATGGTTGAAAACTCGTCTGTTTTGATAGCCACGAATATAACGTAAATAGGTGAAGCGTCGGCTGAACACACAATTTATGTAGCCTGATAGCCTATTTGCTCTAATGAAGTTTTTGCGAATTTGAAAGGGACCCCGAAGCCATAGGTAGTTCTAAGAAATCTATGAAATCAATTAATGAACTTCAAGCCCTATCAACGCCAAGTTTCCTTTCCGGCAGATTACGAGCTAGCCACTAGAAAAAGGAAAGTCCTATTTCTGGCTCATTCTCTTAACTCATTCACAGAACTGGTGCTAAGATTTGCCTCGCTTCGGTTTTGCAAACGCCTTTGCGATGTAATCCTCCTATACGCAGAATAAATGGTTGAAATGGTACTAAAAATAATTGGGTGTCATTCGAAACAATTCATTTATGCGACCCCTTTTTCTCTACTGGCATCTACCAAGCAAACAGTACGTAAAGTTCACCTGGGGCTGTACTCCCTGAATGCCCTGTGCTCAACAATTTTACGTGCTATAAGGCACTAAGGTTGAGCTCAATGGAGACTGTCGCAAAACCTCGTGTTTCGTGCAGCATCCGACGCCGCAGAAAGCATTTTTCCTTTTTCTGCGATGTATGTAAACGAATATGAGCTCGAGACAGCATATAACCCCTTCCATGAAAACCCAGATGGCAGAACAAATATTATCGTCACGCAGCCACAGACAAAAACAATATTTCAGTAGGTTAAACACGAAAACTCGGTAACCACTGCCTGGTTCCTATGCAGGTACTGGAGAGCTGCTTTGCAATACTCAAACGACTACGTATCTGGTGCATTTATATAACACATTTTAGAAATAAATACATCAATGGTGCTCCATGCCCCAACACGACCTCAGCTCCGATATATCACTGTTTGGGTGGCCATCGTAGGGTTTATGGCGTTTTTAGAGCGAAAAAGCGAAAATCTTAACGCTTGTTCGTTGCGTACATGACGTCATGCATTTTTGCAGGACGACGCCCTGTTTACTTGAGTGTCAGTGTAAACACCGCTTGCATGCAGGGCAAAAATGTCTGTATTGAAGCTGCGCTCCGCTATGGCGCAAGACTGCGTAGAAATGATAATTGCTTAAGCATACATAGAGCAGTAATGATGTATGCATTGCAGGAGACGACCTCGAAAATTCTATTGTTTCGTGCTTTCGATTGAAGGACAAGATTCTTGGTTGGATGGCTTCAAAACTCGAATTGAAGAAAGCAACATAAACTATGCAACAACGTGTCCAAAGTCCAATAAATCTATGGATTCTCTATAATCCTAGCATCCACCCATGTTATCTTATCCTCTACATAGAGGCTATGATGAATATGCAAATTTTAGCGACCGTAGTGTTGTTTGTGGCTGTCGAATTCTGAATGCCGCCACAAACAAAACCGTTTTTTCTGATACACAAATAGACAATTCTTGGGACCACATCAAACCAATAGTTGTACTAGATAGTTCGCTCGAATCGGGTATCAACGGTTTTGCTCACGAAAAATGTCGTAGTAAAACGTAGAATCAGCATACTTTTCGACTACGAAACTCTCTCGTCCATGCTTATGTTAACAAGTTGAGCGAGCGCATGATAGTGCAGCCGGAGGAGACGCCGCCGTAAGCGTTTTTGTTCTGACGAAGGATTGAAATTCAAGAGTATCGCTCTTTCCGTAAGCGTATTTATTATGAGGCAATTCGTTATTCGCAAGAAAGTCTCGGTCGTTGGCGGAGAACAACAGTTCCCTCGAGCTGTCGTCTCAGGAAACGCTCTCGGAAGACGAACGAGTTTGGCTTGACAATTCAGCTTTTTAGTCATACCCACAGAATGGATGTCCTCCATTGCCACTCTTCTCTTCGAATATCATGCTATTCTAATACAAGTGCTCCGTCACGCCTATCGGCGTGCATCGCACTTGCGCGCTTCGCGCGACGTTGCAGTATCACTAACCTAAGGACAATCACATCAAGCTAGCTCCCCCACTTGTACGGCTTTTCCTTACTTAGAAGTACAAAAGGCTCGCAGTGCGTGCAGTATATGGTAGAAACGGTCTCCCAATACTGGTACTGGTCCCCCTCAATAATTCCCCTAGCGGATGACGACCTCGGCACGCCTTCCCAATCCCCAGGCGCATTGGACGACGTCTTCGGTACGTAGAAGAGGTCTGGGTATTTTCCGCTATTTTCCCACACCGTCGTTTGATCAATATCGACTGATGGCGATCGATACTTCAAAAACGAACTTCAGATTCGTGTTGAGCGACATCGCGTACGCCCGATTGGTTCTTGGTTCGAGTTTTCCGCTTATGCCCACCCAGTGTCCTAACCCTCTTGGGGTGAGCAAATACATACCAGGGTTCTCTAGGAAGAGCAAGGTACTAACTTGTTTATCGTCTGGATACGGAATGTGCCTGTTTTTGTCTATGTCTATTTTTGTCTATTTTGTCGATTTTTGTGTCTGTTGTCTAATGTCTATTTTTCCAAATACGGATTAAAATTGTGTACGCGACATCCCCTAGGAGTGAGTTGACTAAAGCCAATCTTTATCATTACCCTTATGCTATCCAGTAGACATTGCTACTCATTGCGTGCGTGACTCAATGCCATATCCATACTGCCAGCTCTGCTTATGTTAAAGAAGGAGTGAGAACTTTCTCACTGTTCAAACTGTGATGGCATTTCTCTGCAAGAAAGAAGTACAGGGTAATGATAAGGATAAAGGACGGCGTTAATCAATCCCCTTTGGGATGCGCCAAACGACTGCTACGGAATGTCGTGGAGGCAACATAAACATTAGAATGAATTGCGGTGGCCAGCCGATGTACAAATCGGTGCTATATCCATTCCAGATGAGCCTGGAACTGATTAACCGACACTGAAGAGATGGAAAGCTTGTTTGGCCTAGGCGAGAAATCCGAACCAGGAACATGCAATTGAGTGGAAGCGGTAGTTAGATTGTGCCATCATGCGCATAGAAAGAGGTAGAGGGTATTGTGGTTTAATATTAGCGAATTCAGCTACTCACCTAAAGGAAGGCATCAGTTTTCGAGAAAGGTGATGAGATTACCTACACACGCAGGCCTTTAGATTTTCTATCGCTTCCCAAAACAATCGCTTCAAGACCGTAGAGCGTTGATTGCTTGAATTTAGACGGAATGACTTCCTCCGCCTTCAATCCAAAGCATCGATTGATCCATCTTAAGAATCGATTTCTGTCCACCGAACTGGAGCTCGAATAGCTACGTCGAGACGACTCGTCGTCGCTCACACGGACGCACGCATTGGCCCGACGAGCACTTGTAAATAAACGGTGCCGTTTTTGCGCGAGAGATTAGCAAATAATGCCGTGCACTCCGCTGAACTAAAGATTTCCGTCAACGATTTCCGATATCGATCCGTGGCCTCAACGATCGCGGTTCGTGCATCGGATATGCGAGAATTGGCAGCTCCCCACTGGCTATCTCTAGCGCGTCATGATCGGGCTGACCTTCTGCTCATTAGGAACTTTCCTAGTTACACTAAGAGTTATACAAGCCAGAGAACTGAAAGAAAGATAAACCGCTGTAGCAGTGCCCTACGCAGCCCACATATTTCGTTCATTTCTCAAAGCATACAGTAGTAGTTCTAATCAATATTGCGCAAAAATCGAATAAGTAGGGCATTCCAAAAGAATAACGCAGCACCAAACTTATCGATCTAATGTCTAGTGGTAGCATTCATTCACTGCTTCCTCTAAACTATTGCCCTTACTTCTTGGATTCCAGATACATTATACTTTCGCTAAGGTGTTCATTTTCAAAGCAAGCTGGAAACTTTTCCAAGCGAACTGGACATTTGCTTCAATTTGAGAAGGTATAAATAAGCTTTCAATTAAAACCACTCCTTCTATTGCAATGTTACAACTCATCATCACAAAACAATGGATGCGGAATTTGTATTTTGACAAAAATTCGCTTTTTTTGTTCACGAATGGCTTTGAGGTTAGTTTAAAGTAAGAAAAGGAACAATTTTTTGCATGTCAAAGGATGAGATCGCGCCATGGAATAGTCTAATGCTTTCAGCGATTTTCTTTTGGTTGACATCAAAAACTCACTGCAGCAATTTCTACTGCGTGCACCTCACATATCTCCACTTCACAGTTTCAAATAGGTATTAAAATTTGCACTCTTAATCTGAAAAAGGGTGACGTCCTCGTTGACAGCACGACCTGATCTCTTCTGTAGTACACTAGAGAACTGCAATACTGTGGCTTTCTTACACATTAAGTCAATCTTAGGCCCGTCACTGTCTCTCGAAAAGAAAGGATCAATTTATAAAATTTCAAAGCTTTTGTGCTCTTCTTGGAACGATAAATCACAAGATTTGAAGGATAAGTCATAATGAATCTTCCTAATGGGAAATTTATCTTGGCCCTTAAGAGCGGTCCTAGTCACATTTAGAAGGTGTTCAATTTCATTCAAAAGTTGTTCCTTTTCTTATGACAAGTGTCCAGATTGATAGAGTATTAATTACACCATGACGCATCATGGAAGAACTGTGCTCAAACAACGGAAATAGAAAGAAAAGCAAAAAAGATGGGAATCATCATCCTTATTGACTTTTACATTATGTAGTGCCACTGCGTAATTTTGTAGACGACTTTATTGCACTTTCCATTTTAAAGGTGAATCTGCCTTTATCTGAAGCTTTTCAACGTCAGTACTGCTATTCTATGTCCAAATGTAAACATCATTTGATACAGTTCTCTTCGAGCTGCATCGCGAGCTTCGGTTCGGAGAACCCCTCTAATGGCAGTGTTCTGCAACACACTTTGGCGATAAACCTGGAGCTCGATGCCCACAGACACCAACAGCGCTCAGAAGAATGTTATCTTTAGTCAGACATGTTATTAGAAGACTCCCGTTGCCTTCCTAGGCCGGAAAGTGGTGCTCAAGCAAGTTCATTTTAGGAAGTCCTAGCTGTGCACTACTGTTAAGACGTTGCAGCGTAAAGTTCGATGCGTCAAGCAGAGCTTGTGAGTGAGATTATGATTGCATGACTAATTATTTTCCATTTATGACGGTCGTTTTGTAGAAGTACCGACGGAAATAAGGAATTTCGATGAGTTAACAGTCCATCCCACTATACCAATTTTATTCACTACAGTCTGCAGCGGAAAGCGGACAGCAGGACCCGTTTGATCAAATAACGATGCCTGAGAATTCAAAAACATTGGAAAGGTGAGAAAAGTAGGCCTCGAACAATGTAGAAGTGGAAACTGACAGCATATCGGATACCAGCCGCTCTCGTTCACGCTCTCGTAGAGTTGAGGATTTCGACGACGATGCAGCCAGCAGCCGTTGCAGAGCAGACAGCAGAAGAACGACAGGAGAATCGACAGTACGACGGAGACGATCAGACCGATTATGAGCAGCGTGTAGTCAAGTCTGAAGCGAAATAGAGCGTCACTCTTTGGCGCAACTAATTTTCGGGACAATAACAGTGATTGTTCCCATGACTAAGGATTACCCCAATCACATACACTGAAAACTCTGGAGCTTTGTAGAAAACCATAGAACCGAAGGTGACTTCATAACGGGAAAAAGAATGTAATATCAGACATCAGATAGTAAGGAACAAACGGAGACAGATATCATGTAATGAACGCAAGGGTAGATCTGGAGAAACACAATACAGTGTAAACCTCTCTATCCTTCACTGATGGCGAAGGATAGAGGGATCCACTATATACTCCACCATCAGTGAGCTCTCTCCAGATCTACACATTCGCAGAATTGAAACTCACTGGAACGTGCTGCCGTAAGCAATGAATCGTTCAGCTCGGGTTTGACCGGGTTCGACTCGAGATACCTCATCGGGACCACAGCAGTAGTATCCCTGAAATCTATCGTAGAAGGTCCCAAAGCTTCGTCTGCATAGAATCGAGATTTTCTGACAACGGCGTGCAACGGAAACCAAACAACTGCCCGCGCAATTGAGCCATATCTTTTCTCCCGACGCCACTCAGTAAGGTAGAGGATAAAGGATAAATGCTGGCGTAGATCAGTACCTCTAGGATTGAGCCTTGCATTTTACTTCTACATATTGCATTCTTAAATTGCTAAACATATTCAGTCTCCCGTAACTCCGGAACAAATGAAAAGCCGTGTAGGTATTGCCTTGCTTAGAAACGAGATTTCTTAAACAGTATATGGCTTTGCATCCTGGCGTTGCTGTTGACTAGTTCTTTGTTCTGGATTTTATTTGTTATCATTGTTTGTTAGTTTATACACGCTGTTGTCGGTGTACATTGACTGCTTTTCAACGATTGCCTTATGCAAGCGTAATAAACATAAACATATTGTGGGGATGTTGTGAAGGCGTATTTAGCCTAGCGATGACTTGTGATGACCAGCCGATGGGCAAATCAGTGTTCTATCCTTCCCAGGCAAGACTGGTACCAGTTCACCTGCTCCGCAGTAAGGGAAGGCTAGCTTGGCCTGGACGGCAAATGTGAACGGAGAATGTTGGATTGGAGTGCACGCGAAACCCGGTGCCTCCTTCAACAGCGCGACTAGACCACCAATAACTGCTCTTCGGTGGTCGTAGACCCGAATCCTGCAGATGACACCAGTGACACCAACACAGTTCGCGGGGGAAGTATACAAAGTGAGTGCATCGCGTCAAAATATTTAAAGTAGCCGGACACCCATGTTGGTGTTGAGCTAATTTTCCTTTGAAACTAGGTGACTACATACGCCCTCATAGAATCACATACATCTTTTTCTCGTGACATTGACACTGTCAAAATCAAATTGGCCAGTCTTCTAAGGAGGCTTGTCGCTTTCCAAATTCAGCAGAACGTCTTCCAAGTCAAAAAGAATGTCTTCCATATTAAACTAAAAACTCTCCAAAAGGTTAGACTAACTTCTTATCTAAGGAACCTTTAATATTACAATTTTTAGATGTATTAATTCACCTGCTCCAATTAATTAAAAATTTGTTCGAAATTTTATCTAAAAATGATATCTGAAAGGAAAAAGGTGGTTCGAGGTCTGTTCTACAATGCAAAAAGCAGCAATTTTTATGATGACAAAGGACGATCGCGCTACTCAAACGTTTAGCTTTCGCGAGTTTCATCAATCAGATAAAAATCGTGACGTCTTGGGAGTGCGCATGACAAAATCTCTTCTGTTAGCATATGTTCAGGAATTCTTCTATTAACTTCATTTCCAACCGATCACTGAGTTTCTTTTCAAGAAGATGCTGGTTCGAGGCGCGAAACAGATGAAAGCCAGAAGAGCTAAGTCAAGTGAATGACAGACATCATCTAACAAGGAAAGGTTCCCAACTCACGGTGAACTTTTGCGTGCTATTTATATGAGGTGTACGGCCGTGTGTGCGGAGTCCAGAATTGCAGTTAGTTTTTGCTGAATGCTTTTTTAAAAACCGGAAAAAAGAGGTGTAAAAACATGTGCGTAACAATCATCAACCCCAGTTACGACATCATTGGTGATATGGTATGATATGGTGTTGGCGCAGATACGCATCGTTGAGAAACTAGCACATATGAAGGCGCAAATAGCCTTGGTACGTTGTAAGCATTGATGGCCTAACATGGCGTGATCATCAACAAGCGTAATAACAACAAACTAATATGTGCAAAAATTTCGGTGGCACGCGAACTCCAACTCAAAAGCCCGCCGGTGTGCTCCTATGGTGCGTCACTCCCACCGCCTGCGACACCGAAGCACGTGGGGTGTCACAGGGGTTGATGTCTGTTGCGCAGACGTCTTTACACCTCTTTTTTCCCGTTTATAAAAAAGCGTTCAGCAAATTTGCTGCCTTTCAATACTTTGAAAGATAAGGATAAAGGATAAAGGTCGGCGTTATTCAATCCCCTTTGGGATGCGCCACGCATTCTACTTCTACGAGATGTCGTGGAGGCGAGATGAATGCATATTTGGCCATGCAATGACTTGCGGTGGCCAGCCGATGAACAAGCCAACGCTCCTTCCCAGACAAGTCTGGTACCAAATTACCGACCCCGGAGAGATGGAAGGCTTGGTTGGCCAGGGCGGGAAATCCGAACTAGGAACCTGGTATCGGGCGCAGACAACAGCCGGCGCCTCCTCCGACTGCGCTCCACGCGCCCCTATAGTTTAAAACATGATTTAATCTACTATGTTTCCTTAGAATATAAAACTGTATGAAATTTCCATCAACGGGTTCACTTTTTGTGGCTGATGAATTTTAAAAATTTCAAAGAAAATTATACTAAATTTTCCTTGAACGAAAAATTATTCTAGCCGTCTCGTACATTCTCTGCTTTGATGTGGAAGATTGATTGATTTCAAAACGTGAGGCTTGTTTAGAGGAGTGTCCAGTTTGATTTCAATAGTGTTCAGTCGACGTACATACAAAATGGTACACACTGATCAGAAAGCAGTTTCACTTCTTAACACGCACGTGTGTTTACTCACACTCACTAGAGCTCTAAAGTCTCCATTAAGCAGAGAGCGTTCGAAAGCGTAGTTAAAATTAATGGCACGCGAACAAAAACAAATCTCAGTGAACTTCCCTCTTGAACGAATTCCGATTCCCGATTCATCCCACAGTGCATCACATTTATTGACATTTTGTTTTTACAATAGCTCTCGAAAACTTCTTAACCAAACAGTAGGCTCCGACTGCAGGGAAGTTACCGATATTGAATGACTAATGGGTTGAAAGAAATGGAGACTTTCCATGTCCCACAGTCATATTTCGAGACAGAATAGAGGTATAAAGGCTAGTTTTAATCAATACGCTCGTGAATAGGCCATGCATTTCCATTTCATTTTTTTTTCGCGTGACGCGTGAAAGGGCGCGTGTAGTGTGGCCGAGTAGATGCTGCACGCCCAAAGTGACATCTAGTCCGAGCTGTCTCATTGTCCACCCATATCAAGCCCTCACTGTTCTTGACACTGATAAATTATTGCTTCCTGTCTTTTGGAAATGTCAGAATGGTGTTGTACATACATCGGCTGCGAGGCACTGAACAAATTGATATCTTGGAAAAGCATTATAGAATGGTGATGCGTACCACCAATGGTAGGGGACGGATTGGTACTGACCTATATGCACAATCTCAATTTAAAAAAGGCCATTCGTAGCTCGTGAATAGATAGCAACCAATAACCAACAAATGGCTGAAAACCTAGGCCTCTGGCAACTCATTATCTGAGCAGATTGATGCCATGGTTCGTAACAATATGCTGTACAACTTTTCCCTCATCGTCGCTTAACTAGTAGACGGACACTGCTACTTAGGTTATTTGATATTAAGCTAAAAAATAACGTAGCCAGAGCGGAAGCCCCTCCAATACGTGCTCAGTCCTTGAAAAAACAATGTGCTGACTGCTGACTGGGTGGCCGACATTCAACGCGTTATCCTTCTCAGACTCTTCTTCATTGACGTGATGAGCTCAGTTGTTAGCGTTGCTCATCCATACCCCACCCGTCTTCGAAACACTGACCAACGAAATGGCATTGGTTCCCTCATGACCACTCTCGTTATATCAATCGACTAGACTTCACGCTAGCAGCATTCGGAAGAACCCCCCCCCCCCAAAACCCTCCCTTATAGAGTGCGCTGAATCTCAGAGAAATCAATGGAGTGACTGGAATCGAACTGTTCTTTCAAATCGGTGATTCACCTGATCGGCACCCTCAAAAGACGCGCAGCATTCGAATGCGCACTCCAACACGTGGCCGTGTACCGCCGGACATGTGACCTGAACAATGAGAACATTGGCGACTCAAACTGTTGCAGAGAATTGGATTTCAAACAACAAAAATAGGCAAATTACAAATATACAGGTCTACATTGAGAGATCCATCTAACCATAAGCAATCCTGACTTTACAACAAACTTTACAACAACAGGAATCACTGCCCTGTTTTTTTGCTTGCATTTTCCACAAAAAGCCAAACTACTGATTCAGGGTTCGCTAATGGCTATAGCTCACATTTATTTATTCAATCATGAAACAGTGCAGCATTTGCTAACTCTTTTGTTTAGCAACCCATGTAGAGTTGCATTTGCAAAAGCAATGCAACTCTACCTGGGTTACTAAACAAGAAAAACGTTCTTCAAAAGGAAGGGCTTTGACATAATATGGGTTCTTAAATGCTTATGGTTCAGGGCACAGAGACTGTCTATGCATACCTTTCCCTCTTTTCTTTTACGACAACAAATACATTGCATACTTTCGGATCAGAGGAAACGAAGCATCACATTTTGCTTCCAATCAGCCTCTTTTCCCCATCTCTTCTTACTTCGCTTTGAAATTTTGTTCCTACATTTATTCACTTCATGCTCTCCTACGAGCTCAACCTCGACTTTGTTTTAGGGCTATTCATTAGAACTGATTAAGTCATTTATCTTTCTTATGGTTAGCTGTTTTTTGATAAACGTGACTGGTCGACTCAGCTGCAGTCATTCGAAAACAAAGATTTTACATCGCAAGTACAACAACAGACCTTATTCCAGTTTCCAATCAAGAGTACTCTCCATGTTTGTAACCACAAAGGTAGTGAAAATGAGGCCTTACCTACTCCTAAGAGACCCGCTACCAGATCTTTTCAGGTTATGGACAAGGAGGCTTTTCCAAAATTCCAACCGTTGCTAGTGGAGTCCCTCAAGGACTCTCGTCTCAGCAGTATTTTATTATTATCTAAACTTCCGAAATTGGGTTCTGGACTGATGAATACGGTGCATTTTGCAAGATTTTGTCTAAAAAATAAACATTAAAATATACAGAAACATAGCTGAGGAAGAGGACCACTGATGCAGTTGCGGAATGGTCAACGATGTGGGATCATTGTTCGTTCTTTTCCTTTAAGACTGCCAGCTTTGATTTTTAGGGAAACAATAATACATTACAAAAGTACTTTGTAGAAAGCTAAGCTAAGAGCCAAAATGTAGTTCCGGCCAAAAGTTCCGTTACCTTGGCGGTGGCTATCGATAAAAAAGGGAGTAGCGTGAGAAAATAGACGAAAGGGTGCAGCATCGGCCCCGTGTTTAGCGTGAGGGGGCGTGGTGCCGAGGTTGACGGTCGACGGCGCAAGTGGGAAGAAGAAGTGGGAAGAGAACTGGTTCAACCGCCGCACAGTCATCGAGACACCCGCAATCAGTAGCCGCCGAGACGAGACGACGACGAGGCTCTGCGGCAGCGGACCGCAAGCACTCTGCTGAGGTCACGCACATAGTCAACGCGGTGAAGACATTCCCTTCGAGGAAATGAAGACCATTTTCAACCACAAAAACCTCTGAAGTGGAGGCTCAACTGAACCCAGAAGCTCTGCTGCCTGGAGAAACACCACATGGTGAAGGTGGTGGCACCCTATCCCGTAAGCGCGGCCAGGAAGTATAATAGTTGCTGCGTTCACGGTCAAGGGACTTGCATACGATCCTAACGTTGGAGCAGTGTGACTCTTGTGGTGGCGATGACTCAGTTTAGTCGTAACGTCGTCGTATATGTGTATTCCGAGGGAGCTTCTCACCTTCCCTCCTGGTCTCCAAAATAATGACCGCTTTGGGTGCCGCCACCCTATAGAGGATCAACGATAGTCCTCTTCATTTAGAGGTACTAGTGGATCTTTATTTACGGAGGCACAAGTTATGCCTACACAATCAACGACAAAGGGTGCAAAACAGAACAAAATTGAAGTTCTTCAATAAATCTACATATGAATTTCAATAGTCTGCCAAATGCTACCATTCCTATGTAGCAGCACATGTTCTACTTTAAGGGTGCACCAACATCACGTAGACAACTTCAGTCTTTACCAAAAAAGGTTACAAATCGAAACTGAGCAAAAGTTTTATGCCATCAGTTTTCTGATATCGTTTTATCATAAAATGTACCGTTACTTTTCAAAGTGTCTTCCTCTGCTGTAAGCAAAGGCCACTGAAGGAGATGCTGCAAATGTAGCCTGCTACAACAAACGTGTACTCTAGTGGTTCATCAGGAATGATCGGAATCCTTCTCGCCAACACTTCACCCAAACAACACACTTCAGAGCTAGTTCTACCTACTGTATACTCAATAGGATATACAGGGTGTCTCGAAAAAAATTATACAATGGTTGAAAGGTGATAACTTTGCTCACAGAAAAGGTAACTGAAGAAGTTAAGGGCTTCTATGAACGCTTAAGGGAATAGAAATTTCATGATATAGGACTCGTTGAAACCTTGCATTTTGGACTCGACTGATTGCTTTTCGCTTGAATACCTGTTATAATTTCTCCAAGCAGTGGCCGTTTGTGCTTGTACTTCTTTCAAGGTTTGAATCTTAAACCCTCTAAGCTAAAAACTTTAACTCACTTTAAAGCTTAAAACACACTACAGCTTTCAAACAATGCAGGGTATCCCCAAAAAATGTAGGTGTTATTTGAAAGGTTCTAACATTTCTGCTAGTGAAGCTTTTGAAGATGCTTGAGACATATACATATAAAAGCACAGCGTATCGAGATTTCTGTGACGTGCAAAAGGTCAATATTGCGCCATACGCCGAAACACTGAATTTCGTACTCGATTGATTGTTTTGCGCTTTAATTCTTGTTATAATTTCTCCACAAAGTAGCCGAATCGATTTAATTGTACTTCTTTTTGGGGTTTAAAATTCAGGAACTTACGAAAAGTACAACACACACCATGAAATATGCACAAATCAATCGACTGCCACTTTGTGGAAAAGTTATAAAAAGTATTCAAGCTATTAACTATCAATCGAGCACAAAATGAAAGGTTTCAAACAAGTGCATGGCGCAATCCACAACCAGAAAATTTCTATTTTCTCGAGCCCTCACATAATCTCTCACGTTCCTCAGTACGTTTACTGCGAGCAAACTTATCACCTTTCAAACAGTGCACACATTTTTTGAGACACCCTATACAAGGATGATTTTTAATGTTGACGACGTAAGGCTGAGACGTAACTCTAACGATGTCAGGTGAAAGATACATCTCAAAGTCAGCGTCGCTATCGGTACCAAAAGTCGGCACCACGCAATGATCGGTCCAAGTCGAACACTTGAAAAACTAACGATAAGTGGTACTTTATCTCCGATCCTTGCTTTACTTTGGAAGAGTGTTCACGTTCGTCATTGATTTTAAATCCTTTAAGGCAGGGACATGTTGTGGTCTGCACTATCGCTCAAGACTCGATTCTCCCAGCACAACAGGAAATGCTCGAATTTTTTCCCTTTCGTAAGCCTCACCAGATGTTGCCCTATGTCCACAATCATTCTTGTCGTTATAAGTTTCTCCGAGTGCAGGCAGCATTTTAATAAAATCAGAAAAAAATTACACAACGGTAGCGCGCCAATTATAACGCTTTTGAGAACCATTTCTCCTTGAGATTTTTCCTCGTTTTAAAGCCATTCAGACTTTCTCATTTTGACAACTGTGGAGGCATAGTCGCGCTTCGTAGTGGGGTCCGCTGTTCTGGTGTCATGACGCCACCTTTTCCGTTCCAGCGCCAACTCAAGGTGGACACTAGCAACCTTCAAGGCTATCAGACCAGCGCTGTTTCGTGCGCCCTCAGAGTCCGTTTTCCAGAGTCTTCCAACTCAAGGCCTACCTAGCGGACGCTGTCTTCTTTTCCACACAGAACTTGCCGCGTCATCGTAAGCGAGATTCGCGCATCTTGTCCGCTTTAGGCGCGACACCGAACTTCAGCCGAATGGCATCGTTTCGGATGCGGTCCATGCGCGTGACTCCAGCCGTCCAGTGCAGCATCTTCGTCTCCATGACGCTGAGGCGCGTTTCAGCTTCCTTAGTCGCAGGGCGACACTCAGCGCCGCACATCGCCACTGGCCGGACGACGGTTCTATAGATTTTTGACTTCAAGCGGCCTGGTGGGGGGTCAGGCGTTGTTCTCGCTCCCACCGGCTCGCCCACTTCACCCTGTACATTGCCTCTGAACTACCAAAGAGTTGGGGGTGAACAAGTCTCAAGTGAGAGCAATTACTCTACGAGTGCAATAGTAACTTCTAGGGTTAGCATCCTTAAGCGAGGCTTGGAGGTGCTAATCCTAGAAGAAACCTTTTCGTTTGCTTAGCACTAGATTGAGTTTAACAACATAGATAAGCAGAGTAATTGTTTTGGAACACTCTTGGACATCTAAGGCTCAGTTCGAGCTTCCTCCCTTATACGAGAGGATTATTTTGACAAATTCATTGTAACACATACTTCTCATAAAAGAGTTTGATGTAGCAACAAGAAGTTGTTTCTACTCCTCCTTATACTACAGGTGTTGTGACGTTCGCCACGCTCCATCACGACTCTTCAAGGGCACACACGCTCAGGCTGAACGGCTTGAGCGCTGGGTCACATCGCCGGTAAGGGAAAATCGGGGAGGAAACGCTAGGCGGTAACCGTCATTGTTTACGCCCGGAAACTTCGAGCGCGTCCGTGCGCTGGTCTAGGGGTCTCCTCGAGGCACATGAAGACTGCTACAGCAGCGGCTTGGCGACGTAGCTTTGCGAGAAAGTGTCTTCGCCGAAGTTGCATTCCGGCCCCAACAGGGATGCTTAACCGCGCGTAGCCTACGGACCGTTAGCGCTGCGAAAGCCTCGTGAATTTCACGTCTCCCTTCTTTTTATACCCATGTGTCACCACCTTGACCGCACACTATTCATCCAATGCTTAGGTCTTATGCGCTTGGCTGGTTTTTCGCCTCTCTCGAACCGTTGGATCTTAGTACTTTGATACTGGCTCACCCGCCCGATAACCTATCCCGCGGTCGCGCGTTGGCCGTTGTCCACGGCTGGTCGCACAACTCGACGATATGACACGTGTTGCTTTCAGATAAGTATATTCTCGCAACTTTCGTACAGCGGTTTATCGGCGCAATGACATCGGTCGCTGAACATGGGAAACAACTCCTCGAGTCCGCCGCGCGGCTACATGAGGTCACAAGAAAGATTTCGCAATATCTACTTAACCCCATCCATGTTTCGTTTGCTCAGTGTGAGAATCGTCAGCGCCTTTCGGCTCATTATGAGCAGCTCGTTACGCATTTGAAACTTCTTCGAGAAGCGATCCGTACTGCCAAGGATCGCCAGATTTCAATTCTTATTTACATTGGTTCATCCTCAATGGCGGATGCAGATAGACAGACCTATGCAGCTCTTGACCGAGAGACACAGGTCGAAAACACTCTAGCTAAGGCCGAGGACACCAATACTGTCATTTGCCTTCGCATTGCCAAAGCGATCAAGATGCTCTCGGAGTATTTCGAGGAAGTACTCAATCCGTCTCATGACGTGTCTGCGGCAGCGCAAGGCTCTGGTCAACAGTCCGATAATGTTCCTGCTTGTGCTAATGGAGCAGCAACATCGCCTCCGGTCGATAATTGCGCAAATGACATCAGTACCAATGCGAGAGCTAGCGACGCGCAGCTACAGTTCCAGCCTAACATCCAGCTGGATAGGCTCGCATTGAACCGTTTACTGGCGACATCACCCAGTTTCATCGTTTTTACAGCGCATATGAACTCGCGGTGCATAACAACAACAGCATCCTTCAGGTCTACAAGTTTCTTTATCTGCAAAGGCGACGCGCAAATAGTATAGTTGTGCTCTCCCAAAAATTTCGAATAACCGAATATATTCGAATAGCGACGATTTTCGTGCATTCGAATTCGAATAACATTCGAAAGTCGCGTTTTTTTCGAACGTTCGAATACGAATATTCGAATTCGAATAGAATTATTCGAATTCGAATGCTCGAATATTCCGAGTGGTTAAGTAAAACTCAATCAATCGAGTGTAAAATGGAAGAATTCAGATGACTGCCTAGCGTAATTCTTTCTCACAGTTCATATGTCAGAAAATTTCTATTTTTAAGCTTTCGTATCTGCCCTCAACCTCCAGTGCCTTCATTGTGAGCGAAGTTATCACCTTTCAAACAGTGTATTCATTTTTAAGACACTCTGTATATTGATGACGAGTGTCCTAACCCACCTGTACGTGGCTTTGCCCTTTTCCGCCTCGCTTGGTGTCCGACTTTCGTTTCGCTAATACAGGGTGTTCCAAAATAACGTGACCTTCACTGGAGCCCTCCCCCCCGCCCCCATTTACCGGTCCCCATTACTGCTACCTTCCTCACCGGTTCCGCCTTCACCTGGTTCCCTCTTTGACTTATGTCCTACCATCGCTCACCCTGAACGAAGCCTAATGATAGGCTCCCATATCGACTCATCGCTTCGCGCGATTGATATGGGAGCTTATCATTAGATGACATAAGTCTTTCACTGGTCAACCTTCTATCTCTCCCCGTCACTGGACCTCTCCCCCACCTCACCGATCCCCAGTACTGGTCCCTTCCTCACCGGTCACCCTTCACCTGGTCCCCTCTTCACTGGTCAACATTCTACCGGTCCCCCTTCACTGTACCTCTCGCCCCTCCTTCACCGATCTCCCGTTCACTGGACCACTCCCTCCCTCCCCCTTCATCGGCACCCATTACTGGTCCCTTCCTCACCGGTGCCCCCTTCACTAGACCCCCTCCATATCGGTCCCCCTTTACTGGACCCCTCCCCCTCCTTCACCGGTCTCCCTTCACTGGACCCCCCCCCCCTCACCGGTCCCCATTGCTGGTCCCACCTTCACTGGTTGGTAATTTAGTGATCAACCCTTTACCGGTCCCCTTCCTGGAACCCCATCCTTCACCGTGGTCCCACCTTCACTGGTAACACGTCGTGTGAATCCGGAACCCTCGCGCGAGATCAATGACATCTCTTCTGAACCCGGACGCCTGTTGAGCAACGTCGGTGACATGTGTTCTCAACCCGGACGTGTTTTGTGCGACATCGGCGATACGTCGCCTGAATACGGACAGGTTTTTCGCGACATCGGTGACACCTCCTCTCAACCTGAACGTCCGTTGCGCGACATTGGTGACATGTCTTCTAAACCCAGACGCCTATTGAACGACGTCGATATCACCTCTTCTGAAATCGGACGCTCGCTTCCACGACGTTGTTGACACATGTTCGGAACTCGGACGTCCTTTGCGTGACACTGGGGACACGTCTTCTGACCGCCCTCAACACGACGTAGGTGACACCACGTTAAGACCTGCCACTAATGCACAACCCTTACCGCTTATATTTCCAGATGTGTTATTAGGTTTGTTTCCACATACTGAGTGATGAAAGAAAACCACCCCTGGTTACGTCCCGCCGATGTTGATAGCGTATCTGTAGATTCAGGTGACGTCTCGCAGAGTTCAGGAGTTCCCTTCCACCCCTTGCCTGCATTTTTTTTTGTTAGCCCAGCGGCGGTTTCATAATGTGGCGCATGTCTAATGTTTTGATAAACTTCAACGGTAGGAGGGAAGGGGAAGGTAAGCGTAGTAGAGAGGAGCAATAGAGTAGGTTCCCTCCAACTATGAAACTTTCACAACTATGAAAAGAGGATAGGCAAAGGTGCGTAGAGTTCACTCTGTTAGGAATGCTGTACTGTGCATTGCGCAAGTGCGCTCCACCGCGAACAGCAGGCCGAATTCATTGCACAGCGAGGTGGGGGAGGGGGGGGGGGGGTGTTTTTAAACGCGATATCCATGTGGGCATTCGATCGATGCCTTATACGCCCGTGATTGCACTGCCGTCAAGCGGGATGAGCGGCAGTGGAAAGTGGCGTTGCTTCATGCGAGGAAGTTCGGGGTCTGGTTCTCCTGCGTTGCAGGATTTTCGTATTTCAACTGAGTGGTTGAGCTTTGAGGGGTCTTTGACGTCTACATAATTCGCTGGCGTTTTCTGCGCATTTTCCAGCTGTATGCGCTCTTCGAGCGCAGAACCCAGCTGCGGACTTCCCCTGAGCGACGAAGACAGTTACGAGCAGCTCGGATGGCACACACCCTGGAGTCCCTTCCCTAGCCTGGTCCTACGCTCGAAAAATATACGGTCCCTGAGTGCCCGATGAGGGCGCACACTTTTCTGATTGGAACGTTAATTATTTGCTCGTGGGATGCTTGAAGCAGGAAAGACAGGTTATTTTGTTGGATTGCAGACTTTGTAGCAATCGAAAGATCGAATGCGACTGTTTCGAGCATTCGAACTTGAGCATTCGAACACGAGTGTTTCGAGCATTCGAATTCGAATACATTCGAAAATCACGTTTTTTCGAACGTTCGAATACGAATATTCGAATTCGAATAGAATTATTCAAATTCGATTGCTCGGATATTCATTCGGGCACAACTATAGCAAATAGTTCTCCAGGACTTAGATCCAGAAGAGTGCAATTACCATCAGATGGTGCAAGCGTTAAAGAAGCGCTACGATCGTCCGCATAAGACGCGGGCCACACTCCATCAGCAGCTTAAACAACTCCCTCCAGCACGGCTCTCTGGGTCAGAGCTTAGGAGCACGTGATTTAGAATTTCACTCATCCTCCACGGACTCCGCAAATTAGAGGATTTCCGTAACGTGTTACCGATCCTTGACCTAGTCTTCACGATCGAGGATTCAAAGCTTCATGATCGATTCGAAGCTTCACGATCTTGAGTTTCAGTTAGGAGTTTGATATCGACGCAGTGATGCGGCACCTCAACAACATCATCGCCTCGAAAGAGAGGTACGAGGATTCGACCACGTTGAGTGACAACTTCGCCGTGAACACCACTAGCCCGCAGAGGAAACGCACATCCAGGTCAGCTTCCTCAGAGTCATCATACAACCCTAATAAGTACTGCTTCTGTAATTCAAGTACTCATCAGACACGCAAATGCAGGGTTTTGATGCCAGTCTATGCTCGCAGGAAAATCGCTCGCTCGTACGCGCTTTGCTTTAATTGCCTAACTGTAGGGCATCAGCAACGGGATTGTGAGCGCAGTGGGTGCCGTCATTGTTACGCCAGCCATCATCAGCTTCTCTGCGAAAGAAGAGAACGGCGCGATAGAGAACCTTCACCGCGCAGCCGTCATAGGACGCGCAATCACAGGTACAGTACCGGACATGCGGCAGCGTCCAACAAGCACAAGCGGCGCCAAAGATGAGAAGCGGCGCAAAAGGGCGCCGGAGAGCGCTCGCCACGCGTCGCGCCGGATGCAAATCGCTTTAGGGAGCGGCGTCCTCAACTTCTGAACGCTAGGCTGATGAAAGGAGCCTATCTTCGCGTGTATATGACCGTGTGCTTAAAGTTTCTCCTTCTTGCTTCAAGTCTTGAGCTGAATTATCCCTTCCTCAAAGTTCGTTACACAGATAACGAGACGAAGCTAAAGCATTGGAAAGGGTGATTGACCGCTGTGTTGCTATTATAATGATGTTCTAAACTAAACATTCGCTGACAAATAATGTGAAATCATTTAAAAGTTGATAAGATGATATGACAGTAAGTAGCAACAACAAATATTATATGAGTCGCGTACTGTAAGCCAAGCTCAGTTCGCCGGTATTTCAAAACTGCCTCTGAACATCCCATGTCAACCATTTTTGATGCTCGAACGTCGACAAACTGAGATCTCTAAAATATTTCGATTAACATTTATCGATCTCATTCTACATCCGGAGGTCTCTTGACAACTCCAGATTGCTATAGATGCTGACTGCATGTTCATATTGGCAACAAAAGGTGATTTCTGAACCCCACTGTACATAACTAGAAACAGGTAAGCAGCAGCGAGCTAGATTCCAACGAACTGTAGGTTATTCCGAAATTTATGTTGCAAATTTGCATGAAGCCCTTGAAGGTGACCTGTCCCCGACCTCTCTAACCAGAATACCTATGAAGACACCGTTTTGATAGAGCTCCATTTCTTCCTCATGATCGTAATATCAGAGTGACAATTTGTGGTTTGTTGAGAGTTTCGCAACGGCTTTGGTGAGACCTATATGATGTTGCAAGTGTGTAAATGTGACAGGGCAAAGTGCATTAGGGTCTGTCATCAACTTCTGGACGTTTCGCTCACTCACTTGTCATTCGCCAACATACATATTTGTTGCGTTGCCTGCGTTCATGCTCCTTGTTTCCAACCTAGCGTGTTCAGGCAGTTTTTGCTCTCACGATCAGAAGTGTTTCGCTTTTGATCTTTGATGGTTTTGAGGAAGGTAAAGAGTTCTCTGACGTGGTCGTAGGCGTATTCATGGGCCCATTAGTGACTTCATCTTGTCATTCCTCTTGTGTATGCCATTTTCACTTCAAGTTGGACACTCGGGCAAGAGAAATAAGTTTTAAACAATACCACATATTCCAATAACAACAATTATTCTAATCGTTTTTGAGAACCTTTTACCTAATGTGTGAAACCTTCGATTTGAAAGAGATACACTTTGATTTCAGAAGCGTCAGGCTGAGCTAGAAGACTGTCCAATTTGACGTTAAAATGATGTATATTCCGAGAGATGCGCTAAAATTACTGAGTCGATAGGAAATGGTTGGTTTTCACTCGAAACTTGTCCCTCCTTACTTGTATTTTAAGTGGCTCTATGCATCTTGTACAAGCAATAGTGTATGTGTGTGCATGTCGACTTTCTAAGGGTATTCCTGTGCATAGGGTCAGCTTTTACTAGAACGCTGGGCGCTATTGTAATCGGGGAGGGGGGGGGGGGGCACAGCGTGCAGTGGCGCGCATAAATGGAACGTACCTACATAATGTGAATGTTAATGCACCTTATCTCCTTTTTCTTATCTCCTCCTTTCGTTTACAGATCCGCCTTTTGCCTGTTCCGCGTAGAGCAGGGGAATGAACTCAAGGAGGACTTAAGGTCTCAAGGTCGCAGTCAATAAATATTGGAGATCGCTCCGAAATGTTATGAAATGCCTTTGTTATGGCTGCCGCTACTCAATATTATACTACCGTTTACCAAAACGCAATGTGATATTTAGAAATGACTGATTTCTGGATTGTTGCGTTCTTCCCGCGCACAATCACGGTAGATGTTCTTCCCTCCACAGCTGTCCTTGGTGAAATGGTCAAGGAAGAAACGAGAAAGGTCACCTGGAGAGACCAAGTATACAACGCTAAGGTATGGTTGGTAGATGACTATCTGTAGGGCCAGCAAGATGTCCTGTTCAGATCGTGTTTGCCGGGGATCGAATGGCGTGCGAGGCAAACAGACGGTACATTAAACGAGACGCACCATTCGAGGTGGATAAGAGATCCCCATTTATCGATGGTTTGCCTGGTGTTCTCACAGATGACAGTACTAGTAATAATAATAGGTGAGCCTTCAATACAGCAACCTGTCACTATTACTGTTAGAGTTGTACCTTGCAGCTGTACTTGTTGTCATGTTTGCGCGGGGGCAAATGGTCCGAAAGTGCACGAAATACTGGATAGTTTAAAGCATCTCGAAGTTAGTGCTGCATAAAAATCTTTTGAAAGAGAGGCACGCATCTCTCTGGAGAAGTTGAAGACCGGCGTTGCGGAGACCAATGTTCTTATGAGGCAGTTGTATGCTACGATGCCCAGGCCAGCACGTTGTGGTAATTTTACCAATTTAGGTGCAAAATGAGGTATAGCCCGTTGATAATCTCATTTAGGTCCAAACTTCGAAATTATGAGAAGAGAGAAGGTTGCAAAGATTAGGACGATGCGAGGAGATGACATGAGGAAATTCGCGCTAGATTTGGAAAGTGCTCTTTATGAGTCGGAAGCTGAAGAACTGAACAAGGTCGTATAAAGAAGACTACAAACCGTTGATAAAGTGGAGTTTATAAAGGAGGTAAGGATCGATTATCCGGCTTATTGTCCATAATCCTTTAACAAAAAGTTCAGTTTTCAGTGCGTATTCATGATCTACGAAATCAAAGATGAAACAAAAAGGAGAACATAGAGAACAATTCGTGGTGCGTTGGACTCGTGGGTCCGCAGGAGTCGGCGAACGAAACAAGACTGATGACGAACAAGGAGAACAAGGAAGACCAAATGAAACGTTCGCACGATACGTTTCACTTTGATACCGAGTAGTGTTATGTTGTGTTACGTTGTTAAATTGGAAATTCGATAAATTTGGCTTGCTGATCAGCACTCTATTTGAAACCTTTCCATAGCCTACCAAGCGAAATTGTCACTGGCAATTGGCCGAAAACTGGTGCCCAACTTGGCGAAATTCGAAAATATTGATTTTCGGTGACGTCATCGGCCCTCCGCTGCGGCCTCACCCCGAAGCGAAATTGTCAAAAATCGACATCTCCAGAATTGGTCAAGATTGACACCATTCGATAGAGCTCATCGAGCTGAACAGAACAGTGTCATTGCGAGTGCCTAAAACTCAAGGACGGAAGGAGTTAGTGCAGAAGAAGCTTCACTGTTGCCGTCCGCCGCTCTAAAACGGCAGCTGTAACTGAGGCAGATTAGGCAGCTGGAGAACTGTGAGCGCTTCCTCTAAGGCATCTTAAGTGGTCTGTTAGCATATGCATTTGCAGACCGTCCGCTCATCGCCTCTTCCCATAGGAAATCGAAGAAATCGGTACACTTTTTTACAAGCCTGACCTATATTTTCGCACCACCGTAACTTTGTCCATTCTTAGGCTACATCGCTGTGCTTTGGCGAGCTGCTAGAGCTTCTTACTGACTACAAAATCCACAAACAAACTGCAGCCGGAAGGGTTCACACTTGACAGAGTTATCGCGCTCCAAACACGCATGCGCGTGCAATTTGCGAGCGGATCGCGCCACCACGACTGATAGGTTCGATTCTATATGCATTGTTCATGGCGCACTCCAGATGCAAGCTTGACAGCCCTAGAGCAACTCCTGAGTAGGGCTGCTAGGGATTTCTGATAAAACTCCCTAAATGCTCACTCTACAAGGTGTCGCGCCCACTCGATTGGTTCTGTCGGGCCTATATGCATTGTTCACAGCACGCCATGCCTGCAGTTACCTCCAAACAGTAGGTCATGCTCGTCCAAGCGCACGGGTAGGCTTCTTGCCTAACGTCCAGAAGTTGAGGACGCCGCGACCTAAACGATTTGTATCCGGCGCGACGCGTGGCGAGCGAAAAACGGCGCTCTCCGGTGCCCTTCTTCGTCGCTTCTCATCTTTGGCGCCGCTTGTGTTTGTTGGACGCTGCGACATGTCCGGTACTGTATTCTCAATATCACACTTACCGTTCGACATCCAGTAAGCGACGTTCCTTCCGCCGAGCAGAGACAATTCCCGTTCCAGGAGTTCCTCCTGGGAGGATGGGTATGCACGCCTACGCGATAGGCGCCGGCATAGCTATAACACCCATAGACATCATAGGTCATATTCTATTCTATTCATATTAGGAAGCAATGACCACTTGGAATCATCACGAAAATTCACGCAGGAAGAGACGGCACAGCTCGTTCCGCTAGTGTACGCACCAGTGCTGGCAGGGGACTCCAACGTTCCATCTCTCATCTGTACCCGCTTGAGATTTTAGAACCTAAGGCGTCAAAATTAGTAGTCAATGTACCATCCGCTACTCAAGTTTCATCGCCAACTACGGTTCAACCAACACGCGCAGCTAAAACTGCGCATAACTTCATCACTACTCCTAAAACCATCACGAACTTTCACCATCTCCGCTGTCTTTCCTTGCCAGTTGTTTATTGCTGATTCAGTGTGTTGATGCATAGCCTAGAGTTACGCTGTACTAGGTCCCGTCAAGAATACCTTGAGGTACAGTTGTACCTTCACGTGCAATCAAGCCTCGGGTCAATGTCATTTACCACCATCACTACGTCTACAATGGTCGGTTTTCACGGTTTATTATCCGCAGCTGTATTTTATCATTTTTTATGCCCATTTTCACATTTTGCGCATTTTCGGCAGTGTTCAGGTATCTAGCTTGTCATTTCCATGTGTGCATGTCTACATTTTTGCGCAGCTTCTTGTTCTTGTCTCTTTGTCTCTTTTTTCTCTTTCTTTCTTAATAGTTTATCCCACTCGCGGCTACAAAAAGAAGGTCGTGCAGTACTTCCACCGCATTTTGGATGGCCCACTGTAGTTCTCTCACTTCTATAACTTCTCTTAGTACTTTCTTCAGTATCTCTTGTCTCGCTTAATACATTTTGTTCTCTGTTTCTGTTTCTCATCTGTCTTTTTCTCTGTCTCTCAGTAGGTCTATAGTTTCTCTCCTCTTCTAGTTTAGGTTACGGTAGTGAGCTGAAAGGGCATAGTATATCGTAATCTTAACCCTATACTCATCATTTTCGTAGTTACTCAACGCAATTCACTCCTAATTCACTCTCTTTACTGCACAGTAGACCGCAGCGCACAAGTTTTTGCTGCTCTTTAGCGGCTCTCCTTTTAGTTCTTCCGCTACTCTATTAGTGCTTCTAGGTAGTTTCTTTCCTATTGTAGTGTAGTGTAGTCATCCTAGGCATTGTTCATTCCGCAGCATCGTTTAAATCCGCAGTGTCGTTATAAATCCGCAGTAACGTACTTCTACTTTATCCTATCGTAGTTTAGTTTTAGTTTCCTTCTTACGATTAGTCTAGCAATCTCGCCACGCAATGTTCATGTCCGCTATCAAAAACTTTATGCCGCATCACTATTCGAGTCGAGTTTCCATCTGGCTGTTCAGTTTGCACCATTTGTCTGTTACAGGTATTAGCATCCGGTCTAACCAACCTACTCGAGTACCATGGCACTCCGACCCGTCCGCAGTACCACCACGTACACGCAGGACCAGACAACGTCTTCGAGCCGACAACACGAATACGACGCAGCCTACAACCACGTCAGCGCAGCCGACTGAACCGCAGGAGTCACGTGAGTGTTGGGATCTTTTGTTCGCTCATTTCGCGTAGATACTTCAACGAGATCCGCAGGTTGAAGCTCCGATCCTCAGGAAGCTAGTAGAGGAAATTAACAGTTCCGGGAAGTTGCAGTTGAGCCTGATGTGGGAAGTCCTTTCAGGTGCAGTAGATCCTATTGTTGCGCAGCGCAGTCTCACAATTATTGAGCGCATCGACGCTCTGGTCCGACGTCGCGATACCGAGGTCACCCTGGACCGCATGGACGACTTAGAGCTACAGTACGCCAGCGTTCCACCAGGCAAACAACAGCTTCTTGCACTCATGCAGAAGCTAACAATTGCGCTTAACTCAGAGGCGGTTTTTTCCATCGCGCATATAAGGGTGCACGATTATGTGCAGATTGACGCTTGTCTACGTTCAGACTTCTACCGCAGTATCTGATCCAACTTCACTCGGGATATTTATCTTCAGCAGTGGTCGGATGCGGATCGTATTAGGTACCCCATTAGCGCAGTTTACATCATCGTGCAAAATACTAGGGGCATGCGTCATCACGAGCAACAACTCGTAGAGCTTCTTTCGCGCATAGCCGACTCTCGTGAGCTACTGCCAGGAGCGATAGCACATTATTACCATCACAACGCTCATTCGCAATTTAACATCTAGGCAAGCGGCAGTTCACGCGCAGCTATTTCCGCAAGCTTTCCGTGGTCACGATCAGCCACGCCTAGCGGAGGTCCATACGAAGTACGACGTTTATTTCCAGGACATACATGAAGCGGATACATACCCAACAGCAGCGATCGCAGAGGCTTATGATGTGCTCAATCGCCTCAGCCCCAGCATATGGAGCAGCTTCAACAGCTCCACAATCAAGCGGTCTTCGTGACGACGGCAGAGCGCAGGCCGGCGGCAACGTCGGTACAACAATCCACAGACGCCCACATAAGGAGCACACCATCGCTGCATGAAACTCCAGTTTCCCAGCACGCAAAAGTAAAACCCTACGACCGTCCGCCATCGCAGCAGTCATTTCAGGCCTCTAGGGCTCCATCCAGGGCTCCGTATCCGGTACTATCTAGGCACCCATCTAGAACTAGCAGTTCAAAAGGAAGACAAGCGGGAAAGTTGAAGTCAGTATATAGAGACTATCGGATTTCAGGTCTTCTGATTATCCTTTCTTCAGCTGCAGTACTGCAGTTGACTACCTCACCTTGCTCCAGTTTCTGGCGAAGGTGCAACATAAGTTTCCAGGTCTAACACTTCTCTCTGAAGTGGAGGAAAACGTCAGTGGAAGGAACGTCTGCCCAATGTGTAACGAAGACAAAGGACCCAAATTTACCGCCATCTATTCGACGTGTACTCTTAAACACTGAAGCAGATAGAAGAACTAAAGCGCGAGGAAGGCCCAACGTGCACTATGTTTGTGGATGTGGAAAGAAGTACCCCACGCGCTGGGCCCTTAAACAACATGAACTGTCGAAGCATTCGGGTGAAGCTCAGCTCACCGTAACCTGTCCTAGGTGTAGGCAGTGTGTTAAGGTATATCCCATCAAAACGTCAATTTGCTGCACCGAGAAGGACTTATTTAAAGCCACAGGGATCTGGCCCTTCATGCTCAGGAACACCATTCACAGACTCCCGACGACTTTGTTGTGGAGAACATATGTTTTGGTAGTGAAGCGGATTTTGAGGAAAGTTGTTTCACCACATAAAAATGAACTTAAGATATAGTGTTCTCTCGCTATTAGTGGTCGTTGCTGCAATTTAAGTGAAGTAGGTGAAACGAATAGAAAAGTTAAATACAACTAATTTGAGGAGTGGAAACAGATACCGGAGGAAGCAACTCAATCAGTCGCTTCTCACAAAAGTGTAAGCAGATGAATGATAAGACCGTAACGTACCTGCGATGTACGATGTAACAGAGCCATTAGATGCCGCTTTTGCGGCAAGGCAGCACGGTCTATCTCACAAAGCTGTGATGTACTGTACTGCATACATGAGTGTAAGTATTTCTGAACTCTGTCAACTACAAACGAAGCCTTTCAAAGGACGCCAATTTCAGGTGACCAGAAAAGAGGGTGCTGTTGAGGTTGAACATTGTTTCACGCACCTTGGTCATGAGATAAAGTCTGCGCTCTTGAGGTTGGACACGAAGTCAAAGGATTTTATTGCATCCTTGTTGAGAGAGAGCTTTAACGTTCGCCAGGTTCGCGCCAAAATAAAAGATTATACACGATGCAAGAAGAACACACGCCTATACTTCACCTCGTACAGAGATATAGGGTAGATCGGATCTATCCTAGTCCGGGGGGGGGGCCACATAACTAAAAAGTAGGCAACAAAAAGAATTGAAACTTACCAAGCGGCTCCTGTCGAACGATTTGGAACCTAAAAGAAACCGAAAACGAGCGAATAAACGAAAAAATAAAAAATCGCCGCGGTTTACAACCGTCTCGGCGGACAGAGAGCGACGGAATGGAGGCATGCCGCGTGCTGGCCACCGGTTGACATGTTATAACCAGGATCTTACATGGTGGGGAGGGCGCATGAAGGTTCATGCCGCACGCTGACCGCCGGCTGACATGTTATAACCAGGATCTAACATGGTGAGGAGTGCACACAACTTTGCCTGCTTACAACCGCAACAAATGTAATTTTTGGTTCTTTTCTTCATGACTTTTCTTGTTTAGGTCTCATGTTGTTCTGTAGGAGCCGCTCGGTAAGTCTAAAGTGGATTTGTTACATAATATCTTTTAGTTGTGTGGCCCCCGGACTAGGATAGATCCGGTAGATCAATTGATTGTAACACGCTGCAACAGCTTGTAACACATTTTCTGATACAAGTCAACTTCCTGCCTGATATGGGGTGGGAGGAGGACATCTCCAAGTCAACAACGAACTTAGGTGGCCACATTTAGGAGAGAGTTCCTTCTACTGCTCAGCTCTGTGGCACAGAACCACAATATAATAGCAGATGGCAACATGTCGGCCACAAAGTTGACTTGTACCTGTTTTTCCTATAACATTACTGACGACAAGTCGTCCGGAAGGTTGGGCGCCCCAATTCAACGCGGGCAGACAACTCTGAGCCTTCTTCTCCGCCCGTGCTCTCTCTCCCGCCGCCTGACTTTCAGGGCGATGACTCAATCGTGCTGTCATTGCGCGTCTCACCAGGATACTATCTCAACGGTAGGTCGGAACGGCGCAAATGTTGTACATGGGCAGAACCGCCTCTCCTTGGGAAGTAACAAACTGCAGGTATCTCGACCCCAATGCAACTCTGCGCAGAGTTAGGGGTGACGGAAGTCGCCCGTTGGCGCCCTGTTGATTCAGTGCTCCACAGCTGACGGGCGCGCGCGGGATGAGGGCTGGTATCACGGATTAGCGCAGTGCACAGGTGGCGTAGTGGGAAGAGCTTGGGCTCGTGAACGTGGGGTCAGGTTCGTGAATGTGGGGTTTGGATCCCGAGGACTGCGTTTGTTTTGCACTTTTGCAAAATCCATGTTTATCATATAGGTGATCCACCTAGGGTATTATAGTGTGTTATAGAGCATGTTTACATATAGATATATCACGCATACCGTTAACAATGGTGGTCCAGGCAGGGTCACCGATTTCGCTGAAACTTCGTTTAGCGGGTTATTTGGGATGGTGATCACGAATCTGATATCCGTTCTTCACGATTCCGTCGGAGGCCACCCATGCCGTTAACTAGGATGGTCCAGGCAGGGTTACCGATTTCGCTGAAACTTCGTCTAGGGGGGGGGGGGTTAATTGGGATGGTGATCACGAATCTGATATCCGTTCTTCACGATTCCGTCGGAGGCCACCCATACCGTTAACAAGGTGGTCCAGGCAGGGTCACCGATTTCGCTGAAACTTCGTCTAGGTGGGTTATTTGGAGTGCTGATCACGATTCTGATATCCATTCTTCACGATTCGGCTGGATAATATAAATACAGGAAGGTACAGGATTACATTCCTAAAGTTTCTGCCGGTGACGGCAGGTAGAGAAAGAAGTTTCAGCAAAAAAATTTTTTTGACTGAAGTCTTGCTGGTGGAGTCGGAACTTTTAACTACATAGTGCCACAAAATATCTATCGTTACATAACTACAGCTTCACACAAAATAGGCTTAAAATAAGTGACACACAGAAGTGAACATTTTAGCTAATCTGTAATTTGAAACACATGTTATATGTAAACATGCTCTATAACACACTGTAATACCCCTAGGTGGATTACCTATATGATAAACATGGATTTTGCAAGAGTGCAAAGGAAACACAGTCTGCGGGATCCAAACCCCCACCCCTCGCTCAAGAGCCCGAGCTCTTCCCTACTACGCCACCTGTGCACTGCGCTGATCCGCGATACCAGCCCTCATCCCGCGCGCACCCGTCAGCTGTGGAGCACGTGTATCAACAGGGCGGCAACAGGCGACTTCCGTCGCCCCTAACTTTGCGCAGAGTTGTATTGGGGTTGAGATTCCTGCAGTTTGTTACTTCCCAGGGAGAGGCGGTTCTGCCCATATACAACATTTGCGCCGTTCCGACCTACCGTTGAGACAGTATCCTGGTCAGTCTAGGGTCTGGTGGTCCTGGAGCTTCTGGTGGGTTCCAAGGAGGATTGGCTCTCACTGCGCGTATCGCACCTCCTGTTTTCGGCCTGAGGAGGTTTGTCTATCATCGTTCCCTTCTCGCGCGTGTCTGGTTTGGGCCGTATTGTGTTCATAGTGTTATTTCATTGTTTTCTTGTAATCCTTTTATGTGTTCCTTCATATTTTAGTGTTGTGTTCGGTTTTGTATCGTTATCTTGCTGCGTTAACCTCATTTATCTTGTTGATAGGTTACTCTATCTGCATATATGTTATGTCTATCTTGTTTATGCCTTGCCATATCTTCATATTAGGGTAGTCTTGCCACATCCATAGTGTTGCGTCTTTATCATGTCACCTAGTCTTTTTAGGGTCCCATTGAAATCGGTGCTATTCATATTGGTGCCATGTTGTCTTCTATTCATGTTTGGCGTAGTTGTGTTCATGTTATTTATTCTCTGTTTGTCCATGTTATGGTCTCGTATCACTGTTTTGCTTTAACGCCGATGCTTTTAATGTCTTTTTTCGTTAGTCGCGCGCGTTTGTTTATGCTTATTAAAATAAAGGCCTAACTACCCAAGTTTGAGGTGATCTCCAACGCGTTCGGTCGCAACCTCTCTATCTAATCCGCGTGGCACTGCTTATTGGTCTGATTGGAGTCACTCTCAATTACTTTACCAGGAACATAGCGAAGGAATGTGTGGCTCAACCCGGCGGACTGCATGACGATGACGTAACATTACGGAAAATGAGGGTCAACAAAACAGAGCAAGCTGACGGAATACGTTATTACAGCCGTGCCTATACCGATACGGGGGATGGATTCGCTCTAGGTTCGAAGCACTGTAAATATTAAGCAAATATATTGACGCTGAAACCATTTAGTGGTGTTAAATCCAACACAGGAGCAGTGGCTGAAGAAGTGAGATAGAAGAGCACTTTGCATAGATGATACCTTTGACCTAACTGCCTACAAACTGCGGTTGAGTACGGTAATCGTAGTTGATAAGTGGGACAGAGCACTTCCCTGTGCTTATCTCCTCTCACATAGGTTATCTCCCAAGATTTTCCACCTTAAACGATCGTATAATCATAACTGTGCAATTTAGAATGGCACAACACGAGGTCTCCATGCTTTTTGATATCAGTGCCGTGTTGCCTACCTTCGACACCGATTACTTAATGCCGTATGATACAAACACGTTTTGGAATGGCTTTAAAACAGTTTTCCCATCTTCAAAGGCTAAGAAATTGTTATGTTCATTTCTCGTCAACCAGGCTATGGAAACGAACGCCATGTCTTGGCTAAAGGAGGTGGCATTTTAATGAGAGCGCAGCCAGTTCGCTGCTGTTTATTACGATTTTTTGACTTTCTTATGTGAACACGATTAGCAAGAAATGTTGTCCTACTTGGATAACACATGGTGCGTTTCCGTAAGACCCCAACTTACAAGCGGCATGATCAACATGTGAATTCAGAAGCGGAAGAATTGAGCAGTGGGGTGCATTGGCGAGAGTTAAGGCCTGTGTGAATACCTCAATGTTCTGCGAAAAATTCCACAAAACACTCAAACATGACATCATGGCGGGCAAAGGAAACCGGCGAACAGATCAGCTTCTCCAAGTTCTAATATCTCTGGTGGCTGAGATAGAACAAAACCGACTCATACAGGTGAACACTAGGTTAAAAAGTGTTTCACAACTACTGAACTTTAACGTTAGATTATACAGATGGAGTGTGGACTTGAAGAATGCAGGTTTCGTCTTCCAGAACAACACGCACGAACAGGCTCACAAAAGTTGCACGGTAAATCTGAGTGTTGTTCTCATTGACAAAGGAACTTGGAATATATTTGATGGAGAACACAATGCACACAATTCGTGAGTCGGTCTCCCATGCAACTCCAGGGTGCGTTCGTTTGCTTTTTACTCCAGTATTACAACAAATTAATAGTTTCCAGTTCAATAATCACTGTAAAAGAGACATGTGTGGAGCATGCTCCTACACGTTCACCTATGACTGCCGTTACGACATTAAGAGCTGAGTTGCTGCGCGCATGTGCACGCCGCTGTTCTGTATGCCTCATCAAGTAGGATGAGATTAATTCCAACAACAAAAAGAAACGAACATGAAGAAGACACAGATAGATCGTAATGGGAATGCTGAAGAGGAGACAGCTTCCAGTCCTGAACCGTCGTACGTCGCAGAACTTGAAAATCAAGCTGGAATGGACAGTGAATGCCTCGTGCTTGACGATGCAAATACGGAAAGTGGACCGGAATCTACCAAAGTGTGTATTCTATACTTGTGTCCTTCCAAAAATTTTTCGAATAAACGAATAATCGAATATATTCGGTTTCACGAAAAACCGAATAATCGAATAATGAATATATTCGAATTTTGGACCTTGTCGAATATTCGAATAATGAATATATTCGAATTTTGGACCTTGTTGAATATTCGAATAATGAATATATTCGAATTTTGGGCCTCGTCGAATATTCGAATAATGAATATTTTCGAATTTTGGGCCTCATCGAATATTCGAATAATGAATATTTTCGAATTTTGGGCCTCATCGAATATTCGAATAATGAATATTTTCGAATTTTGGGCCTCACCGAATATTCGAATAATGAACATTCGAATATTCGAATTTATTCGAATATTCGTTCGAAATTATTCGATTCGGTCTGAAGTATACGACAGAAGTATTTGAAATGAAAGTCAAATTGAGCCCTAGGCTAAATGCCTTTTCTAAATTCTTCTGTAATATCGTGTCTTCAATTTTCAAATCCAAACTCTTCTAATCTTAACGAATTCCGACCGTAACGCACAACTGACATAGGGCCACAAAATTTATCAATAGCGAATACTTTGGTTGAAATTGTAAATATTATACGGCTTCTAGCCACAAAATTTATCAATAAAGAATACTTTGATTGAAATTGTAGATATTCTACGACTTCTGATGACCCTCGTAAAGCAAATACAGAAATAAACGTAATCTCAAACACGACATGTTATTTAAAGGCATTATGTTAATATGTATATGATGTTTTATGTTACAAACCCGGACAAGAAAAAACAACAATTGAGTGAGGAAACACCTCGCCGTTAAGCTAAGAAATAAGGTCTCCTACAAGTGAATCACAGAAAAGGACTTTGAGAAGGATGAATGATGCTGTGGCAATTTGGGGTGAGATCGCAGCCAGTCTACACCCTTCCGACTGAGAAAATGAATGTCAAATAGTCTGCCCATGCGACACTTCTCGAACGGCACGACTGGAAGATGGTCTCCCAGATACATATTACTATTAACCAGAAGATCGCTCCTTGGCACTCAGCGTGACATACTTCCGATTGGTATTGGTGGCCGGTGATTGCGGTCGAAGAAAGCCTCAACCAAAGAACCAGAATGTGTTCCTAAGCCACACCAACGGTAGACCAAACAAACCGACGATGAAGTACTTTCGACAGAGGTCGACCTTGGCCGCATCGTTCATGTTTCTCAAGTCCATTGGGCGGCTTTCGCTTGGGTAATTAGACATGTTTCCCATTTCGAATATTTTCATGGCTCCATATGAAATATGTATACCATATGTATATGTATGTATGTATACCAGAGCTCGAGCTGCTGAGCTCAAACCTTGGTTTTTCATATACTTGACTTTAGGCGAGTTATATCCAGAATGCGCAAAAACTGACTCCCAGTAGTCTATCTCAGTATCACCTGTATCACCTGTCGTCCCGTTGATCATCGACTTGCTCGAGCGGGCGCCAGCAGCGTCTCCATTCGTCCCTGTCGCGTGCCAGAGTGGTCCAATGGATCCTCCTCGCTCGAGGGACACGAAGAGCGTCATATCGGGCGTTCAGGGCTTTCACGAAGAAGTCCAACCAAAGCGTTGGTGGGCGTCCCGGTGTTCTCTTGACATCTCGCGGAATCCAGTCGGTAACGACTCTCGTTCCGCGGGTGTCTGCAAAGCGCATTACGTGGCCGGCCCACCTAATTTTCGACAACTTGGCTCACGCGACAGCGTCTCTGATCTTCGAACGTCGGTGAAGCTCGGAACTCCGGAGGCCTTCTCTCACTTGCGTGAGTCGTGTCACTCCGAGCATCGTCCTCTCGATTCCACGCTACGCGACGCTGATCGCGTGTTCATCCTGCTTTCGTATAGCCCAGGCCTCTGAGGCGTATGTTAGGGCAGGAAGAACGGTAGAGTCGAATAGGTGGGCACGGAGACGGACGTTCTTCGTCTTCTTCGCGACTTCTTCGACGCTCTTGAAAGCTCCCCAAGCCGCTCGTTTCCTCCTGCTCAGCTCCGGCGCTAGGTCGTTGGCCATATTGACTTCGCGACCCAGATACACGTAGCTGGAGCATTCGGAGATGTTCGTTCCGCTGAGCGAGAATGGGGCATCAGAAACCCATCCGTTCTTCATGAACATCGTCTTCGTAAGATTCAGCTGCAGTCCAACGTTCCCACATACACGATCGAAGTCGGCCAGCATTCGCTCCGCCTGGCTGATGCTCGGCGTTATGAGCACGATGTCGTCAGCGAAGCGAAGATGATGTAGTTGCCGGCCGTCGACCTTCACTCCCATGTCTTCCCATTCTAGTTCGCGCATGACGTTTTCGAGAGTGGCGCTGAAGAGCTTCGGGGATATGGTATCCCCTTGCCGAACACCTCTCCTTACGTCGATGACGACGTCGTTGTAGAATGGAGAGATCTTGGTCGTGAATCCACTGTACAGCTCTCGAAGGACTCTGATGTACTGAGTAGGAACGCCCTGAGTGAGCAGGGCGTCGAGGACCGCTTCAGTCTCGACGGAGTCGAATGCCTTCTTCAGGTCGATGAACGTAAGGCACAGCGGCGGCTTATACTCTCGCGACACTTCGATGAGCTTCGTAATGGTGTGCATGTGGTCGATCGTGCTGAATCCTCTCCGAAATCCTGCTTGTTCGCGTGGCTGTCCTTCGTCCAGCGTTCTGCTGATCCTATTCAGGATGACTCGAGTGAACAGCTTGTAGACTACGGACAGCAGGCAGATCGGGCGATAGTTGCCAATGTCATGCACGTCTCCCTTCTTGTACAGCAAGACGGTCTTGGTGGTCTTCCACTGAGATGGAACCTTGCACTCCGACAGGTATCGTGTGAGGAGCCGCGCCAGGGTGTTGATGAGCATTGGCGGGAGGTTCTTCAGGTGTTCGGGTCTGATCCTGTCAGGGCCGGGTGCTGTACGTTTCTTCACCGACGAGATGGCGTGTCGGATCTCGGAAGGGAGAACAGAGGGGACGACGTATCCATCCTGCGGAAGATGGCATGGGGGCAGGTGGACGTGGCTATCGAAGAGATCGGAGTAGAAGTCGTGGATGACCTTCCCCATGGTTCTTCTGGAAGAGGTAACGGTTCCGTCGGGACGTCGGAGAGCGGTCATCTTGGTCTTGAAGTTGGCGAAGTTTCGGCGGGCATTGCGGATGCTCAACCCTGCCTCTGCTGCTTCAGCCAACAATTCCGCCCTTCTCTCCTTGAGATCTTCCTTTATCGCTGCTCTGCATAGCTTCGCAAGCTCGGACGTCAGCTGATAGTTGCCTGACTCTCGTGCTGCTCCACGCTGGCGTATAAGCTCGAGAGTTTCCGGAGACAGGCGTCTCTTGGTGGTCTTCAAGCTCTCGGCTCCCTTAGCACTATCGTGGAGATGGTGCACGAAGCGGTCGTATTCCTCATCGACGTTGTCCATGACGGCATCTTCCCAAATGCCGGCAAGAGAGGTGTAAAGGTCCCAGTTGATGGTCGTTCTGGGATTCCTCTTCTTGAACTTTGCGGCCTTCTCTCCTTGACGCGAAAAGCGAAACCTCGCGCGAAGGAGGCGGTGGTCCGACCCCGTATAGAACTTGGGGACAACGGAGACGTCGGTCAGGCAATACTTGCGATTGAAGATGATGTGGTCGATCTCGTTGTGGAACTGGCCACCGGGACATTCCCAGGTCCATCGTAGGGAGGGAGGCTTCTGGAACTGCGAGTTTCCATGGATGGTCTTGGTCGACATGATAAGCTCAGACAGCCTTTCACCTTGCTCGTTCCACTCCAAACCGTGGGTTCCGATGTGAAGTTCTTCTGGCGACCTTCGCGGTCCGATCTTGGCGTTGAAGTCGCCGACGATCACCTTGTAGAAGGTGTGATCTTCCTTATAGAACTTCTCCAGCTCCACGTAGAAGGCTTCGACCTCTTCGTCGTCGTAGTCGGATGTTGGGGCATACGCGACGAATACGGTCAAAGCTGGCACGGAGTCACATTGCTTCAGTCGCAGACGTCCGATTCGGGTTGTCAGAGACTCGTACGAATCGATGTTCATGGCCAAGTGCGTGTTGACGAGGACACCAACGCCGCCTACTCCCCTGCTGTCGCATGTTCCGAGGAACAGTTCTTCTCCGGAGTCGTAGGCGGCGTGTAGGGGGTGGTGTCTTCTCGTCTCGGTCAGTCCGATGACGTCGTACTTGATCTTCTTGGCTTGCATCATCAGGTCCTCGACGGATGCTTCCGATGCAAGTGTGCGGGCGTTGTAAGTACAGATCGTCATCCTAGTCCTTCTCAATTTGCGCAGCCTGGTTAGACCCTGAGATTTTAGCAGCCTCTCCGTACTCGTCCTTCCCATCGCTGCAAAAATGGGGGCTCTTTCGGGGTTAGGGGAATGAGGCCCTTTAGTGCTGCTGTGTTTGACTGGAATACAACACGGGTAGCTAGTCAGGCTCTGTCGTGCGGGCGAAGAACTCCGGGCAGCCAGCCAGACTGCCCGAAGGGACGGGGCGAGACTTTTGAGGCGGCCTCGAATCGCCTTACGATGTAATCCCAGTCTACCGAGTGCAAGCTTTTGGCCGGGCCGACACAGTTACAATCCGCACAGTCACGGACACATCCGCGCACACTGTGCACGAACATGCCGCTCCCACGCACAAGGAACGCTCGACCCGACACAGCAGGAGCAAGGAGTCCATCCCGTGCATCCCACCTGCGTCTCTGGGCAGTACACGGTCGCATTTGGTTCGCGTTTAATTCCCTTATCCACCACCCGGGGACGTGCCACGTGGCCCTGCGACAAGCGGCCCGAGATCCTTCTTAACAAGAGAGCCCGAAGGCTCTCTATCGAGGGAGATCCGTGGCTATCTCAGTAGCGTCGAATATATTCGAATATATTCGAATTTTGGGGCACGTCGAATAGTCGAATAACGAATATATTCGAATTTTGGACCTTGTCGAATATTCGAATAATGAATATATTCGAATTTTGGGCCTCGTCGAATATTCGAATAATGAATATTTTCGAATTTTGGGCCTCATCGAATATTCGAATAATGAATATTTTCGAATTTTGGGCCTCATCGAATATTCGAATAATGAATATTTTCGAATTTTGGGCCTCAGCGAATATTCGAATAATGAATATTCGAATTTATTCGAATATTCATTCGAAATTATTCGATTCGGTCCGAAGTATAGTGTATTCCGGACGAGAACAGAGACCACGTGTAAAGGTTGGATGCGGTAAGTTAAAATTGTGACAGCAAACGAGTCCATGCGCGAGGTTGTTGAAAATGTAGAAAGGATTCATGCGGCGCCAAAGGCCAAAGTGTAGGAAATTTGACTCAGGATACGGCGAAGTAACCTTGTCCCTAGGCTTGAGCATCAGTCAGTTGGGAGACCACCAGGGGCACTGCCCACACGCATGCTGATGGTAGGTGCAGCTCTTCTATAGCATGGGTACCACATAAGTTTTCTTTATACCGTGAAGATATAATACAATGAAGAACCAACAAGTAAGCATATTAACCAAGTTGAAATTCTCAGAAAGCGTAACTCAAGAAACGCGACGCTCCTACCAACCGCGCAATTATCCAGCTTCCGAAATACCAGAAAGATGACGTACCATTCTGCTACCTGTGCTTCCGCATGCAACCGCAGGATGATGGAGAATCAGTCACAGTACACTGTACCAGTGCTGTACGTGCGAGAATTGGGTGCACGTCGCATGTTTAAACGGTTCAGAGACCTGTCCACATGATGAGACGCCACTTTAATTGACTTAATAAAGCTTTCTTTAGTTTATATGGATATTTCAGTACGGATACCGATGTAAACATTTTTCGGCTAACAAAATAATAAACGAATTCACTAGAGTAGTGTATCATAGATGTTCATGACCTCTCACACAAATCTATGACAGCACATCAGATTCCATAACTCATCATGATACGGAAATCAAATCCTACAGGACAGGTGAATGTGTGAAGGTAATAGGGAAGGGAGTAGGGGCATCCTCAGATTGACAGAGGTCGCCAGGGGAGATCCTTAGAAAAAAAGGAAGAAAAAACTTCCAGAACTGCTGCAACGAAAAGAAGTTACAAATATCGAGAAGGTCAATAAGAATACCATCCAGTTAGAAGACAGGAAGAGAATAAATGAATGAAGAATCCAACGGAACATAAATCTGTAATACAATCAGTAGTGAGCAACGAACTGTGCTGAACTAATAATGCGACAACCACCAAATAGGAAGAATGAGATGAAAAATAAACCAAAAAAGGCAAAAGGTAATGATAAATTATAAAATCTGATTTAACCGTACGCAATCACGTCCGCTTTTGAACCGTTCAATTGGAGCACAGAAACCGACCTAAGAGGGGAAACCAAGAACCAAGGAATGAAACTACATGAAAATAGAGAGAAAAGGCATATTATAATTCCCGCCTAGAGTACATTCGCGCCTAGAGTACATTCCCGCCTAGAGTATCATTCCATCCTAGAGTACATTTCCGCCTAGAGCACATTCCCGCCTAGAGCACATTCCCGCCTAGAGTATCATTCCCGCCTGGAGTATCATTCCCGCCTAGAGTACTCACCTGGGCCGGTCGATATTCGCTGCTCTCTTCGCTTCGCGATTTATTCCATTCGACTGCACTGATCTCGAAATAGCATCTAAGAACAATTTAACAGTGGCAAAATTACATTTTATAGGCATCCAAAGGTTCGGAGACAACCAAGCAGCTCACGCTCTCCTATAATCAAGATATACTTAGGTAGCCAAGATCTCAGGGATAGGATGCTTGAGCATATGCGGTCGGGAAGGCAATCGCTCACGAAGAACAATGTGCATTCGTATGCTAGAACTGATTACACCAAAGAGGAATTGGATTACGAGCGATCACTTAGGAGAAGGGCAGGTATAATGAATAGCCAGGAAGGTAAGCTTCTATATATTGTTCGAGATCTGGCTATCTATGAATTGAGTAATCCTCGTGAGTTACCAGCTCGACGTAACCTTCAGCCACTTCCCCGATGGTTGGATCGGTGCCAGCATCTCTCCCACCTTCTTCGTCGCCGGCTCCTCCTCACACATCTTTGTGCTAGGGTAACGGAACTGCCAACATGTTAAGCGGAACGTCTTCCTCAAATTCTCATCCCCAATTACACTCAGCTCATCAAGATTTCATCCTATTTAACGCAAGGTCAATCGTTATCAAAATACCAGACCTCAACTTTCTCTTGCACAAAATGCCATGTGGTGTATTCATATCAGAATGCTGGTGCAAACCAGATAATATCCACATGCTATTTTAAGTTATGATTCGAAGTACGCCGTGTATCGCCGTGACTGCAAAGGTGTGCGAGTAGGTGGTGGAGTGCTGGCACTTATTCACAAAAAGATTCATCGCAGACTTATAGCAGAAAGAGATTTCTTCTGCGAAATACAGCTGTTAGCATTGCAGATCGAATCAAAGCATGGAAATATTTTGTTTCTGATGTGCTATCGCAGTCCATCATCTGCAGTTAACACCATCACCGAGTTCATAGACTTCCTCCACAATCTATGTGATGACTGTAATGGTCATATCCTTCTAATGGGCGATCTTAACTTTCCAACGATCGACTGGAGTTGCATGAGACATAGGGGAAACATCTCAACCCGTTCCTCATGCGATTTCCTGAACTTTGCCACATCACTGAACCTAGAGCAGTTGGTGAAACAACCTACCCATGGCCTTAATGTTTTGGATATCTTATTAGCCTCACAACTTTGTATAATTTCAGCGGTACTTGTTCTTCCTCCTTTTAGCACTTCGGATCACTACAGTGTACTCTTTACAATTTCTGAGGTAGAGCAAAATGTAGTGCGAGTATACAGAGAGAGTAGGAACTTTTTTAAAGGTGACTTATCTATAATTTCCGCCCTTGCTAATATAGTTTGGATTGCAATAAGTAATTCGTCTGACAGTGTTGACGCTTTCTATACAAAAATTATTAGCATATTCTATGAACTTATAAGCAAATACGTGCCTTTATTGAAGCGCAACACAAACCGTGAAAAATACCCAAGAAGTCTGGTCCTACTGAAGGCTAAAGTTGAGGATCTGCACTTTTCCGCTTCTTATGTAAGAGACGCTAGATACTCTAAATTCTCTCGGAAGCTTAAGAGAGCTCTAGCTAGGTATCAGATAACCAAAGAAAAAAGAATCGCTTGTCGTGGTAGCCCAAAAAGTTTCTTTAACTACTGCCGAAAGAAGTTAAGGCAGACTGAATGTATCCCAGATCTTATCATTGATGGAAGGTACATTCGAGATGATAGCGGTAAGTCCAAATTGTTCGCACACTATTGCCAGTCAGTTTACAAGCAACCATGTGATTCGAATGTTAGCTTGCCTTCCGTAACCGACAGTGAATTGAGCTGGATAGATATTACGAGTGAAACAGCCTACAGCGTGCTTCGTAAGCTACCAAACAGGGTTTCAACATCGCCTGACCGGATTCCTTACATATTCCTAAAGAAGGCAGTACTAGGGCTCGCTTCTCCCCTCACTATACTTTTCAACCGGCTCTTGTTACATGGGGAAGTACAGAAACTGTGGAAAATTGGTCTTGTGCGACCAATTCTCAAGAAAGAGCCAAAAACGACGTTACTAATTATAGACCCATATGTCAACCCAGTTCAAAGCAAGGTTACGGACGCATTTTGTGCAAAAAAATTAGTCGTACCTAAGTGAAAATCAGCTACTTCGAAAAGAACAGCACGGGTTTCTTGAGCATAAATCAACCACGTCTGTCATTATTTCTACCAACCCCTTATGGCATAGAGAATTAGATAGAGGAAACTATGTGTCTGTCTGCTACCTAGATTATGCAAAAGCTTTCGATTCCATCTCCATACCTTTACTGGTTAGAAAAGTCTGCTCCTACGGGATCAATGGTCAACTTCTGAAATTCTTGTGTTCTTTCCTTACTGACCGGGTTCAGTCTGTAGTAATAAACGACAACTTTTCTCCGTACTATCCTACACCAAGTGGCGTTCCTCAAGGAACGTGTCTAGGTCCCCTTTTATTCATAATCTTCATTAACGACTTACCGCGCGTTCTCCCGCCCGGTTGCTACTGTAGCATTTATGCCGATGACAGCAAACTTTTTACAGTCAACGACTGTCAGAAGCTTCAAGACTCAATAAATGCCGTTGCTGAGTGGTCGAAGGCGTGGTCCTTAAAGATCTCTGCTCAAAAAACCGCTGTCATGACGCTAGGGCGTCACCATCCTAACGTAGCGTTTACATTAGGGAATTCTACCTTAACCTGCGTTAGTAAGATACGTGATTTAGGTATTACCTACAATACAAACCTCAGTTTTGAAGAATATATTCATGAGAGTGTTAGGAGAGCGCTCAGGTGTTCGAACTTCGCTCTTAGATCTTTCAGAATGCGGGATCCAGCTATGCTTTTCAGACTTTTTGTCTTGTATGTAAGGCCGTTGTTAGAGTATTGCTTCCCGATATGGTCGCCACATAAGAAAACGCTCATAGATGAAATTGAAAAGGTTCAGAAAAGCTTCACATATCGTTGCTTTAGCAGATGCGGTCAATTGGGCCTTTCTTACGATGAGCGGTTGTCTAGACTTAATGCCGATGCACTAGAATTCAGGCGTAAGTTAGCGAACTTTACACTAATGTATAAGATGACAACAAACGAGATAAATCTTAGCATTTCTGACCCTTTCGAGGTCTCGCAGACTATCGGTAGATTGAGGGGCCACCCGTTCCGTATAAAACCCGAAAACCTAACTCCACTGGCTATGAAAACTCCTTCCTTGTTCGAAGAGTTGCGGAGTGGAATAATCTGCATCCCAATCTTTTCATTTATAGAAAGTCTTGCACATTCCAGACCTGTTTAGCTCAACGACTAAGGCAACTAAAGGATGACGCTTCTGCATCGGCTAATGATATACACTGAATCCAGACAGCAGTAGGCCTCATAAGTCATAGTACTAAGAAATTTTGTCTTGATCACAGTCGTTGCCACGCGGATAAGGATACACTTTAATTCCGTCTACAAGTTACAATAACGGTGCAGTCCTGAACGATAAGTCCTAAATTACAATCGACTTGAGGAGCCCAAACAAAAGAGGATTGAAGAAGAACAGAAGACAAGAATAGGGATCACAAGGTCCAGATGAGAAAAAGCGTCTAATCCCTCCGCCGAGGGCGATTTTATAGAGAGAAACGCGGCGCTCCCAAGTTATCAGTTATCATCGCAGAGCGCATGTTTTGTTTCCCCGCGCATTCTTTTTCTATCGCAAGCTAGATCTCGCAGCGCTGAATTTTTTGCTCTGAGAAGGCGCTTCTGCGATAAGTACGGCTATAGCCACACTGTGGTTGGTGAACCCCGCACTTGAGTGCCCTCACGCTGGCTGGCGACCCGTGCACGATGGTGCAACCTGTGCGCGCGCTGTCCTAGCGAAACGGAAGCACAGTTCTCCTGGTGTAGCGACCTGATTTATTGACGTGGAAAATCGGTTTGTCTTTTCCTGGTTTCTTCGTTGTTACCTTCCACTGGCGGCTGGCTCGTTCGTTCCTCGCGGTCGACCGATGGTGGTTGTGGGAGCTGTGGTTGGAGTCGGTCGCGGTGGCTGGTTGTCGCTGTTGTCCTGGCTCGTTGGTTTCCATCGGCGGTCCGTTGTGGGAAGCGTGGCGGTGCGTCGGTGCAGGAGACGTATGGCATCCTATTTCGCGGCCTCTTATATGCAACTGCAGGACATTCTAGAAAGGTCAACGACCAAATATTGGAGTTGTCTAGGTCGAAATGGCACGTCTTTAGCGATGAGTGTAGTAGTGTTGTGCAATTATTATTACAGACAGGAATTCAGCCGCCAGGCTGCTCGATGCTTCAACCAGACGTTCGGCGATACTGTCTTCCACAGCACATCAATGCTTTTTCTTTCAATGCTTTTCCTCTCATTGAAACATCCGACATTACACTTCCTTGCTGTCAATGCCATAGACCTATTGTAGCTTACGAGCCTGCTTTCACCGAACTAAATTAGTCTTAAATTAGTACGTGTCACTTTATAGCGTAGCGCTTCTCATTCTCTCTCTAACGATACGTGTACCTCTAGCGCCCTTACTGTTGCACAAATTGTGCATAGTGGAGCATTTTTTAACGAACTTTTATGAACCTGAGACCCTGTATGTCTTGAGTCTTCTACCAACCATCTTTCAACTGAAACGCGAGCAGATAAGGGCTTATGACCTCCCATCAGGGTAACCTTTTGGGGTGCGTACCAACTTTCACTTCAACACTTACAAGGTCCACCCCATATAGGTTACAGCTATTCTAGCACCTATGGTAGAAGTATCTTAAGCCCTCTGTTTTTCGCCTCGCGGTGTTATTTTCTTTTCTCTTCGCCGACTGCACTCTAACTGTCTCCGCAAAGTACAAACGACCTCCACTTTTGCATGCACGATATGCACATCAGTAAACCTTTCAGCTTTTCTCAATCTTCATCAAACGAATCCTACCCTTGCCCAATCTTCCTTCTTATTTTTCTTTTATTTCATGTTCTCTTTCAATAGCCAATTTATTTTGCTTCTCCTGTAAATTTCTCTTCTAATAGTGTGTTCTTTGACTTGGCAATAAATAAGTAAATGAATAAGAGATCTTAATTTGGAATGTGCCATGCATGTACAGGATGTCCTAGGGAAGCTAGAGTCCGTGGAAGCTTTTAAAAAAGTTTTGGGGTCGGAAAAAACAGGAGTCTGACAGAGCAAGTAGTATAAGGGTCACTGTCACATGGCAGTATTGCATATGATATAAAATTACAAAGAAATTCGCATATAGGTAGCTAATAACTAAATATAAAAAGAACATGAAACTTTGAATGACTCTTAAAATGAAGTGAAACAAATAGGTGAAAATATTTATTTTACTTGTTCTTGTAATTTGCATCTACCTAGTTCACATTTGAATAATATAAACTTGTTGTTAAGTATGCATGGAAATAATTCACCTTACAATAGTGTTAAAGTTATAAACATTATGTATTAAAATGTCTACAACCGTTTAATACGCGATGTGAAATCCGATATGTGAGTGCATGTAAATGTAGTTCAAATCACCGTTCTTCTGATATCTTAGCACAGTGCTGGACCAATCAGGAAAGGGTCTCAGACGTAGGTCTGAAGGGGGAAATGGATAGCAATGAGAGAATCGCCACCTTTCGTATAGTCGAAAAACATGTCTCGTTTTTGCTGAGTCCTTGAATCAAAGGAGCTACGGGCCTTCGAAGGCGGGGTACAGTAGCGCACCGCCAGCACGTGCCCACGTGCATGCGTGCGCGCTGTTGTATGGGACGCGGCGAAAGGCACTGCGGCAAGCAAATCGGTGGCTCAGCAGGTTGCGCGGATGCTTCAAAGGTTCTAGACCGGATGCTCGACTCCCGTGTTATGCACGATTTTAGCATTTTTTCCATAACCGCTGTCTTCTTCACCAATTTGCTACCTACACATCTCCTATATATTATTTCACTATAAATTATCAAAAGGGTCAGATCCTGATCAACGCCACATGACCTCGACAGCTCTAGTCACCCGTACCTGCTAAAACTTACCGTAATCGGCCGAAATTTCAAAATTCGATGTCAGATTCATGATCAGCACCCCAAATAACCCCTGAGAGAAGTTTGGGCAAAAACTTTTTGTCGACCTCTCCTCGGCCTCTGGAGTCGTGAATGCACAATAGTGCCTTGATAGCGATTCAAATCAGCTTACTTCCTAAATAATCCAAATTCTAAAATAAAGGTTTACTTTTACGCTGTGCTTTACGCCCTGCTCTCACTTTCTGTGTTATACAACGTTTTGTGTTTTTCAGCGAATGTTAAACAGTGACTTCACAGCAGGTACTGGTTACAGCAGGTATGGGATGACTAGGGCTGTCAAGGTGCACCGATTTTGCCCAAACTTCTTCCAGAGGGTTTATTTGGGGTGCTGATCACGAATATGACATTCGTTTTTAATTTCAGCTGATTACGATAGGTTACCGCAGGTACGGATGACTAGGGCTGTCGAGGTCATGTGGTTGTGATCACGAATCTGACCCTTTTGACAAATTAGAGTGAAATGAATATGTAGGAAGTAGGAAGCAAATTGGTAAAGGAGTCAGTGGTTATGAAAAAATGCCAAAATAGTGCATAGTACGCACGCATGCACGGGAGTCGAACATCTGCTCTAGCACCATTGAAGCAGCCCCGCAACCTGCTGAGCCACCGATTTGCTTGACGCTGTGCCTTTCGCCGCTTCCCCACAGCGCGCACGCATGCATGTAGGCACGTGCTGACGGTGCGCTACTGTACCCCGCCCGCTACTGTACTCTTTTGGCTCAAGCACTCAGCAAAAACGAAACATGTTTTTCTACTATATGTAGGGTGGAGATTCTCGCAGTACTATCCATTTCTCCCGCTCGGACCTACGCCTGGGACCCTCCCCTGGTAAGGTATTGGCTTACATCACTTCTACTGCCATCACTTAATCTAGATTTGTCTTTATTTGAATGCATGGCAGGGATAACTGGGTTGCTTTGGCACGCGACAGAGACGAATGGAGCTGTTGCTACCACTCAAGAACTAGAGGGTCTGAGTGACTACAGGTGAAAAAATCTGACGCTCCTCTTGGTTCTAGAGCTATGCGCATTTGGCCGCTATAATAAGTTGGGTGACCAGCCACTACGCCAAGAAAATAATTGCTGATTTCTTTGTTGTTGCTGCTGTTTAAGATGTTTGCGGATGAGCGTTCTAATGAAGTAGAGACAGTGGGGAATCCTTTTGTGGTGATGAGCTGGGTTGGCTAATTTTTAAGCATGATTTTCCAGATTTGGAATAACGGTCAGTACTCCAAGGTCTTCCCTACATTTGGCGATGTTCTCAAAGGTGGAGTATTGTCCCTAATCTTATTGCTGTTACACACGTACAAACTGCTAAATTACTTTGCTAACCTGGGAGTCACATGCAAAATGCACGCTGATAATGTAGAAGTCTAGAAAAGAACCCTTATCACCGAAGATTCAAAGGGTCGACATGCGGCGATCGATTTAGTGAGACCTTGTGCAGTTGGTTTCGAAGGCACCCAAGTGACACGTTAAATCCCTGTAGATTTCCCGTATGTGTACGGTATTGCACAACGGTAAGAACAGGTTTATTGAACGAACTAAAACGATCACGGACGAAAAAGAAGAAAAAGGAAACGATCACTCAATCGAATCGTACAAGGAGGCCTCGAAGACGAACGTGGAGCTGGAGGTAACGGCAGGAAGGGTCACTTCCCCGAGACGAACTAGAAACTCAAATATCTAAAAAAAACTCGGTCACGAAGACCCCCCCGGGCCGCCCTCTCACAGTTCCCGCGCCTTTCTTGACGCCGCCGCACAATTTCTTGATCAGCTATTGACATACATCAGCCGTCGCTATTCCAGCATGCCTGTCTCGCTTTTTAGACCGTTCCACTCGGTTTGGCTAGGGACTATTCATTATAACACATGATATTTTAAACTACTATGACTGGTGGACCGGACGCGTGGAGTGCAGTCGGAGGAGGCACCGGCTGTCACCTGCACCCGATACCAGGCCCCTGGTTCGGATTTCCCGCCCAGGCCAACCAAGCCTTCCATCCCTCCGGGGTCGGTGAATTGGTACTAGACTTGTATGGGAAGGATAAAGCGCTGACTTGACCATCGGCTGGCCACCGCAAGTCATTGTATGGCCAAATACGCATTCAACTCGCCTCCACGACATCCCGTAGAAGTAGAATGCGTGGCGCATTCCAAAGGGATTGAATAACGCCGTCCTTTATACTTTATCCTTTATGACTTGTGGGGACACCTCTTTTACCACCCTCCCGGCTACTCGTCCTGCTGTCGTCGCCAACTCGTTCGTATGCTTGCCCTTCTTTCGCGTATAGTTCGGCAAACTCCTCTACCTTCACGCTGCAGTCGCTCCGCGGTTCGATATCTTTTTTCCGGCAGGACTTCTAAACGTACGCATGGTGCTAATTGTTGGGCGCACCTGGCGTAAAACACACGCGCTTGGAGCTCAGATACTGCCACGTCTACGTCTGCTATGATGTCCATGGCTAAACACGGTGCCTTGACGTCCGCTGCCTCCGACTTCGTCGGTAGCTTGTCTACAATCCGTGTCCTGCAGGGTGGGCGAACGCATGACAAACTCCCTGGCTTTTTCTGCCACTCTGAACCAGGAGTTGCCCCTGTCCGGGGTTTCGCTACCAGATACGTATGACATCCTCTTGCGAGCCACATTCCTTGGGCAACGATGTCCATGAATCCACGCCAGCATCCTCGGGCGGCAGAACCACAACGACGTGCTTCACACGGCTGCCGAATAACGCCGTGTTTCCACAATGTAAGTTTCACCAACTCTAGTAGAAAACATCTTGGTGTCTTGTAACCCTCGCACCCGCCTCAGCGTTCGCAGGACCTCGAGTATTCCTACGAGTTGGCTATGATCCTCGCCTCAACCTTTCTACTGCTCCACCCGGTTCAGCTCCTCCAAGTGGGCTGCTCTTCGGCTCGCTCTGAAACAAAGGCATTCACTGTCCACCTTGACTCGTCTGCACCTCACAACTCGCGCATGCTTTTTTCTCCCTCTCAGTCCCCTTCTGGTTTTGACCTCAATCAGTTCATCGGTTATCTCTTCAGGACACACCCTTAACAGGTCCACCTAAACCTGCAGAGGTTTTTCCTCCCGTCCAATGCGCGTTATCAACGCCGAGCTGGCTTCCAGAACTCTAAAGTGTCCATCGCATGGTCAACTTAGGGTGTCCTCTTTGAGCTCTCTCCCACGGTAGTTTCATAAACACTCACGCCTACCCTAGAAGCCTCTGCACTTTTGCTTTGCTTGGTTTGCATCAAAATACTTTTTCATTTTCTTCCGATATTTCGCAGCGTATTCTTGGACCTCTCGATTTATAGTCATTCATGTCGACACAGTATGCTGAAACTTCACTCTCCGGAATGACTACCGACGAGAGATACGGGACAAAACCGTACAGCAGAAAGAACGGACTCTCTCCGGTAAATCTAAAGCTTGTGTTGCTGAATCCCAAATGTCCACCTTAAAACACGACCGGATATGTTAGACTGCTGTCGCTCGTTGATGGTGTAATGACATAGGGCCCGCTTATATGAGGCAGTGGAATCTTCTAGAAGGTCTAGATCAAACTCTCCTGCGTAGTAGAGCAAATTGTTAGCAATCTGGTAAGTTTCTTGGAATGACTCGTGAACACCGCCTCACCAACGTGAATTGATTTCAGTAACGCTTCGAATTGGCCTGCCACCGATTTGACTGCTGCCAAGATGGGTAACTCTCGAGTGCTATGGGATCATACGACGTTATGGGATAGACGACTGATGAGTGATTTTTTCGCCCCTTGGAGCAATGCTGCACTAGCTGGTTGAGGATCCTGAGGTTCTGGAGAACTCCTAGCTTAAGGTCCCCTCGGCCTGTCCGCCTGGCGTCTCGGTCGAATGCGTTCGTCTTGAGTTAAGTTGTCATCAAGCCCCAGTACCTCTATCAGATTGCGTTCTGGGTCAGGACAAGATCTCGCTGGGGACACCTTCTCTCGTCCCAAGGGGAAAGCAGCGTTACTGGTGTAATTGCCCAAGCTATATCCGTAATGTCCTTACTCTGAGCTGATTCATACTTCATACGACTCATAGCTCATTTATACTCTGAGCTAGCGACGTTCTCGTCATGTAAGTAAATGTTTGTCTCTGTTAACACAACATTACTTTGCGTAAATGAATAAAGAATAATAAAGAATAAAGACCGCTTGAAGAGGGCCGTTAGCGGAAGGTGGCCTGTTCCCATCACCATTTCCGCCCCATACATAAAGAAATGAATTTTCCGCAGCGCAAATACGACTGCCAAAGCTTTTGCGTCCGTTACGTGGTGATTACGCTCAGCCTTAGTGAGACTACGGGACGCAAAAAACACGGGATGTAACACCGTGTGTTTCCCTCCTCGCACAACATGGTTCCTATTCCGCACTGAGACGCATCCATATAGATTATAAAAGGGCGTTTTCCGCTTCTTGTCCCCTCTGCATCCGGCTGAACGAATACTGGGGCAGTTGGCTCCCTTCAACTTCCCGAATGCCTCCTCCTGCCCAGCCTCCGACTTCCACGGCGCTCGCTGGTTGGTAGGTCGAACAAAGGTCGTGCTATTATTGCGAAGTTCAATAGGAACTTCCTGTAATAACCGCACATCCCCAGAAAGGTCCTCATCTTAGCCAGCGTTTGAGGCCTTGGGTAGTCCTGCACCTTTTCACCTTATTTGGGTCGGTTCTCACCCCTTGGCTGTCTATGCGGTGCCCTAGGAAGGCGATCTCCTCCTCGAGGAATATACATTGAGATTTAAGTTTCAAGTTGGCCGTCCGCACTACTCGGAACACAGGTCCAAAATGGCAAATACCTTTTTGCCGTGTAGACTTTGCAGCACGGCGTCCACGGTAGGCAAAGGATATGCGTCCTGCCGGGTGTGCTTGCTCAATTCGCGGTAATCCACGCAGAGCCTCAATGAACCATCCTTCTTCCTCACTAGCACTACAGGGGAATCCCACGGAGAATGGGAGCGTTGTATCATTCTCCGTTCCAGGAGGCCATTGAGGATCTTCTTCAATTCCACTCTAGTCCCTAGGGGTACCGGTTTTGTCCGCTATCGGATTGGCGCCGTGCTTCCCTGTCAATTTCATGGGTAACGAGAGGTGTCTGCGTAAGCTTCGAATCGTCTACTGCGATTCTCTTTTACCATATTCCACAGCTCCGTAGGTATCACCTTCTTCCTCCGATTCTGTGCCAATAACTCCCTTAACATGTCCATCCTATCCTTTTCCAAACGATCGGCTCGAGCCATGATCAGAAACTCTGAGGGCACCTCTTCCAGGTTAACCTCAGTCCAGTCCTCCTCCTTTTCTTCTCATCTGCCAACCGCTTCTCCGACTCGTAGCACGGCAGGTTCCTCTTGCCATTTAACACAGCCACCTCGACTACCCGTCCGCTCCCACCTTGCGCACCCCAGATCGCAGTATCCCATGCGTCGAGATCAGTAGGCACTCCTTACGCTGATCGCAGCCTCTTAACCGTACCCAACCAACTGACCCCGGGGCTACGTAAGTTCTACTCTGGCTTGCTTTCCCGTCGTACTTACGGCATTGTTTTCCTCATCGTCCCGCACCTCACGTGCTTCGTCATCGTGTTTCCCAGGGCAGGGAGTACGTTAGTGCCAAATATTAACACATCCTCCATAGCTCCTGTCACATACAATTTTAGCGACCACTTCTCGAGCGGGCTCGCCACTCTCCCGCACCTTAATCTAAACAGTAGTGACAAACCGCATAACCTACCCAGATGCGTTGCAGACGCATAGTGACTTGTCTATTGGATGTTCAACCACTTCCCGGTCGACAGCCACCTCGACTACCCGTCGGCTCCCACCTTGCGCACCCCAGATCGCAGTATCCCATGCGTCGAGATCAGTAGGCACTCCTTACGCTGATCGCAGCCTCTTAACCGTACCCAACCAACTGACCCCGGGGCTACGTAAGTTCTACTCTGGCTTGCTTTCCCGTCGTACTTACGGCATTGTTTTCCTCATCGCCCGCACCTCACGTGCTTCGTCATCGTGTTTCCCAGGGCAGGGAGAACGTTAGTGCCAAATATCAACACATCCTCCATAGCTCCTGTCACATACAATTTTAGCGACCACTTCTCGAGCGGGCTCGCCACTCTCCCGCACCTTAATCTCAACAATAGTGACAAACCGCATAACCTACCCAGATGCGTTGCAGACGCATAGTGATTTGTCCATTGGATGTTCAACCACTTTCCGGTCGATGTCATACCCATCGTCCAACGCCGAGAGCAGCACGATGGCCGGAATGATCGAAACTTCGGACCCCGTATCCAATAACCCTTCCTTTTCCTCCCGAGCACCTCAATAGAAGTGGTGCATTTGCTCCCTACCAACGGACACAACGCGGTGACGTTGGTTCCTGATTTTTCTGCACCTTGTCTGCCTATCGCTCGGTAAGACGGTTGCAGCATGGCGCACTGTAACGAGGTCATCCCTCGGCTGTCCGCAACCGTTGCTCGTGTTCCTTTTTCCTTACAATCTTTTGCTATATGGCCCGCCTCATGACAATTGTAGCACAACGGAGAACGCTTGCTGGCAACGGCTCCCTGGAATCCCTCCTTTTGGTCCCTGGGTACTCTAGGTTCACCCATCCCTCCCAGCTGTTTTGGCGTACTCTCTTCCCCGCCGGTTCCTTCTCGGACTTGGAGGTTTCTCTACTAATGCGCAACGATAGGTCTCGCCGCTAAATCCTTATTGTGGTGTGTTACATCCCTTTTATGCTCCTGACTCTCACTTCCCAATTCCTCAATTAGGTGTTACGAGTCATTCCAATGGGCCAAATGCTCATACAACAACTGAGCGCTATGCGCGTCCAGCGCCGCGCCTCATCCATATGAAGATGCACACGTCGGGTCAACCGTTCCAACTCCACACAGAAGTCGACCACAGACTGACCCTCCTTCATACGCAATTTCTTCAACTCTCCCAGCGCCAGTGGTTTCTTGCTTCACCTTTGTATGCCCTCCCCTCAACGCCTCTACCTGGACATCGAAATTACCCTCTGGTATCGCTATCGGGAGGGCCATACTGCTCATAATGCTTCCTAGCCCTGCCTGTCAGCTTCGACCGCTCTCCTCCCGCCCAACTATACTTTGGATATTTCAGCACAAAGCTCTCCAAAAACGCGGCGAACCCGTACGCGGGGTCCTCACCACTATACGGACGTACCTCCGAAAGCGCTAACGATAAGTATCTGAGATATTGAGCCATTGGGTCGCTTCGGCCTACATCGCTCACACTTCCTTCCACGCCGCTCTCATTATTCTGTTCGTTCGGAATCAATCCACCGCGGTGATCCCATCTTATCGCTGTCCTGGGCTCGGATGTCATCGTCCTCGCCTTGGACTCGTTGCCGCCCTGGCCAGCCTGTAAAACTGTCATGTTTTTACTGGTTTCGGCTTCGGTCCGCAAAATCTTTAAGATATCCGCACTCTGCCTGCGTCTACCTGGGTGCTCCTCTACGGCACTCTCCTTCACGGTCCAATTGGGAACTCCACTTGCCGACGGAGTCGCAACAGTTCCTCTTCACTCTCCGCCAGTCGCTTCTTCACCTCAGCCAGCTCTTTTAACTCGCATCGTTGTTGGATGGCCTCTTCCTGTAACAACGCATTTTCTCTAACTAGTTAATCGAACCTCCATGGTAACCCCTACGCCTCGCCCAGGCTTCTCAACTCATCGCGCAACTCTTAAAAAACCACGAAGACCCCCTGGGCCGCGCTCTCACGGTTCCCGCGCCTTTTTTGACGCCGCCACACAATTTCTTGATCAGGTGTTGACCTACATCAGCCGTCGCTATTCCAACACTGCACTAAAATGGGAACTACCTATTACACTCGAAAAGGTGCAACTTCTTCTGATCGGTTCTAATTGTCATAATCAAGTACCTTCATATCGGATTAGTGGTCAGGACTTAGAAGAGATTGACGAAGCTTGGGATCTGGGCTTTGTTAAACCGAGTGAGCTGCATTTTTCAGATCACTGTAAACTTTTTGTGAAAAAAAACTATTTTAGCTTCTCTTCAGAGTTCTGAAGTCCAATATTCCAGAATTATACATAAGGGCCTTTAAAAACCATGTGCGACCTATCGTGGAAACTGGGACAACAGTGTTCAACCCAACTAGTAAGAGGGATGTTGATCTCTTGGAAGGCATCCAGAACATTTACCATGATGAGGTGTTTTTCAGTGGATGTCACTTCAATTCCTAACGGTCCTCAAATTTCTGCGCTTTTTGCTCCTCCATCTAAGCAACAAAAGAAAAACAGTCGATGTAACCATAACGTATAAAATTCTCGCCATCACGCTGAATCAATCCTACGGAATTTATTGACGGGACGCCGACGAAATCTGTTAGTCATACTCCAAGTAGCCCAAGTCTGAGCTCACGAGTTCGATCACGAGTTATATCAGACCTTCTAACTTAAAGGAATCCCAAGGAATTCAACTCGTACTTAGCAGGTACGATGATTTGCCTATGCTCTTTACGCTAGCGTGCAGGTTTATTACAAGTAATCCAGGAAGCTGTCGCTGATTGGCTATTCCAGCATCCGAAAATGCGATTTCCACCTTATCTTATACTGTAGTAGTAATTCCAGAGTCATATAGACTTTGTCCTGTAGAATCGCCAGCGAAGTGTTGACACAGACGCGAAGATCGTGCTCCATGGAAACTGCAATCCAACGGCATTAAGCGCTGAACTGCGCTTTAAAGATCTTGCCCTGAGGATGAAGCAGGTTGAGCGATGCGGTGCAAAAAGAACCAAGTGGTCGTGAATGAAAAGAAGGAAGCATTTGTGATTTCTCGCGTTTGGTTACCGGCAGTGACGACTGTCGATGAAATTTTCAGCCCTAACGGCTACTGTAAAATTTTGTTGTGCAAAAGCAGAAAAGAGAACTCCCAAAGCACCAAACATTGCTATGTAAATTCAAGTTATAGACTCCATTCTATCGTTTAGTTTTTGAACAAAGGATTACACAAATTTTCCTTCTCTGGAAGAGGTTTCTTGTCTAAAGCAGCATCTAAGTTCTCGTGACAACAAGGTGACATCAATTATACGGCAAATGCACAGTAATCCGCTCACATACACTGCCATTCACTGTCCTGGCAGCCAATGAATGATCCTGGAATCAAAGGTGCAAATGATGCTGAACAAGTTACTGATTGACCAGTCGTCCCTGCCCTATGATGAAGTATAGGGCATAGGCAACGCCGCAGAAATCTGGGGGGGGGGGGCATTCACATTTCTGCGACAGCGGCACGCGGCAAGTGGGCGACAGCCACCTCTGCGATATCCGGCGGTCGCGTTAGCCTGGAACACCTTTGTTGTCCGTAGTACGCCGCTCACTGGTCGAGGACGCCTCGACCAGCAATCGGATCCCATTCACGCACCTCGCGTGTCACGCCTGTTATGTCCTCGCTTGCACCAGCACTTTGTCACCATTTCTGACCGTCACTGTATTGAACAGCACTTCCATGGAGTTCTGCAAGAAGGCTGTCCCACTTTCAAATGCTTTGGCTGGCCGTAGCCGAAGCATCGGCTTCGCCGGTATTTAAGAAGCGGTTAAATCTCCTGAAAATACATTCTTTTGCTTAAATGCGGTTAACGGGGAAGAAGCGGAGCGTTTTTCTGTTAGACTGTTGAAGAGAGTGTAAAAGTCAAGCAGCTCAAAAAGGCTACAGTCGAGGGGGGGCGCCGATAGACAAGAAACAAGCACGAACAAGGTGGTCTCTTCTGGATAAGAGATCGCGAGGAAAGCATCTATTATGAACCAAATCCGCTTTTGGCCTTTATAAGGTAGTTCACTTTTGATTTCACTATCGTTGTCAAAAATACTGATTCATGTCCCCTTATAGATCCAGACTTACCTATACGCTTCCGCAGATTTCCCGGACGTCTTTCCTAAGCCGTCCAATATGAGGGTCTGAAGGTTATCGTAGCTCATTCGCTACAGCTCATGTTAGATGAGAACACCCCGCATGAATCAGACGTGGGGCCAAGTAGCGGAATAGAATGAGGCAGACTAATATACAACAGCTGAAGGAATTCATGTTCATACAACTTACAAGGAAAGGTTCCCAACTCATGGTGAAGTTTTGCGATGCTATTTTGACAGGATGTAGGGCCCTGTGAGCGGAGTCCAGAACCACAGTTAGTTTTTGCTGAACGCCTTTAAAGTACCTGAAAAGGAGGTCTGAAGGCGTGAGCGCAACTATCATCAACCCCCATGACATCCAACGGGGTGCGCCTCAATGTTGTAGTTGGTAGGAGGTCCGCCCAATATGAGCACATGGGCAGGTTTTTCAGTTCGAGTCCGCGTACTGTAAGCATTTTTACACATATTAGTTGCTATTGCGCCTTCTCATGATCACAGGAGTTAATTTTAGACCATCAATGCTTAAAACAAATTAAGGCTGACGATTTGCCCCTTCATATGTGCTAGTTTATCAACAATGCCTATCTGCACCCCCACCATATCATACCATATCACCAATAATACCGTAAATGCACACAAATACGCGTACCTTACGGTTGAATACCATGAACACGGGTCCTCGGTGTATAAGTGCACTAAAAATGTCGTTCTCACCTGAACGTTTGTCGGTTGATTACTTCCCACCTTCACACCGGATTTCACTTCCATTGTGGTTGGGTATGCCATAAGAGGACTCCTTCTGAACGCCATATGTGAAGATACCGACTATCAGGAAGAAGAGTCAGTTCAGGTTATAGGAAGTATAATGAAAATGGGACCTTTCTACACGTATCATCCAGTTGGTTTCATAGGTGGATTTCGATGAGGAGGTGGATGTCGACGGGACACTTGATGATGACTGTGAGGAGGACGACAACAGCGAACAATCACCGTTAGAGAAATCAGTCCTCTTTCACGGCAAGCACTTTTCGGAAGAAAAGGTATTGCACTAACAAACTACCACCTTTTCCTGTTTCTCCCCATTGCCATGCAAGGAAAAACGTTCGATGACGAGGACGACATGGAACCCTGGCTGGCTGGCTTTTTCGAATCAAAGCCAGAAAAGTTCTATGATCGGGAGTCTGTCTGAAAGGTGAAGAAGAGCGATAGAACATGATGGCGGTGACTTCGTTTCTTGACGTGTTTCGCTTGTTTTGCGAAACTAAAAAAATGTGGTGCCTTGAAAATGGCGAGAACTTCTGCAACAACCTAATATTTTGAACAGTCATGTGTAGCACAGTCGGAGGAGGCGCCAGCTATCGCGCGAACCCGATTCCTGTTCCACGGTTTGGACTTCCCGCCTAGGCCAACCAAACGAGAAATCGTAATAACAACAAACTAATATGTGCAAAAATATCAGCAGCACGCCGGCTCGAACTGAAAACCCCGCCGGTGTGCTCCTATGAGGCGGCGCGGATCTATCCTAGTCCGGGGGGGGGCCACATATCTAAAAATTATCTATTAAATCGACATGAGACTTACCGAGCGGCTCCTGAAAGACTCGAGAGGACCTAAAACGAAGAAAGAACCAACGAGCGAACAAAAAAAATTAAACTACCGCGTTTCTTACAACCGCCTTGGCGGACAAAGAGTAAGGCAATGGAGGCTTGCCGCGTACTGACCGCCGCCTGACTAGGATCCAACATGGTGAGGAGGGCACACAACTTCGATGGCTTACAACCGCAACAAATGAAATTGTTTGTTTTTTTGGTAAGTGTTTCTTGTTTAGGGTCCTGTGTTGTTCTGTAGGAGTCACTCGGTAAGTCTCAAGTGAATTTGTTACATATAATACTTTTTAGTTATGTGGGCCCCCGGACTAGGATTGATCCGGCGGCGCTCCTACCAACTGCGCCACCGAGGCACGTCTCGTTGGGTATCGTGGGGGTTGATGATAGTTGCACTCGCGCTTTCAGACCTCCTTTTCAGATCTTTAAAAAAGCGTTCAGCAAAAACTGACGGTGGTTCCGGACTCCGCTCCTAGGGACCTACATCCTATCAAAATAGCAGTTCGCAAAAGCTAACCTTGAGTTAGGAACCTTTCCTTGTTAGTACCAGCTAATTTAAACAGCACCCTATTGCCGGAAGTCGATCCTTTCACAATTATTCATTTGCAAAAAACCAAGGACAGCTTCAGATTTAATTTGACATGCAGTTCACAACGTCGTTTGCCGTAGCAAGCAGGTTCCGAAATACATAGCCACGACCACACGTCTGACAAACAATAGCAATGAATATGGAGATACAGTGGAACAGATAGAGTATAACACAAAGAGGACAATAAGGACGAGTCTCAAAAAGTCTCATATTGTCATGTGGGTGTTGCTGGTGTTACGTACATGAATGCACCCAAGGCATTGAGACCGACGTCCTCGTTCATGCCGCTGCCAGGAATGAACCATTCCAGCCAACCACCGCGACGTCGCTTGCGATGACCGCCACGGCTCCCTTGAAGCCTTCCGAACACTTGCGGCAACGCGGCAGCCTTATCTTTAAGCATAGGGCAGAGACGCAGAATAGCCGCGCGAGGCAAAACTACCTCAGCCCTGGCTGCCGCTGAGTGTCGTCTATGCGACAGACGCGGTGCCGCAAACGAGGCAGCGGCAATAATCCTTCAAGGCATTGTTGCCGCATTGCCGCGTTGGCGATTGAGCGAGCGGAAGGAGTGCCACGTGAACTCTAGCACGCGGCAGTGGAAGCCGCGTACGCGGCTGTTCTGGCCCCTGTCGCGTACGCGGCTGCCGCAAAAGTGTGCGGAGGGCTTAAGACTCTGCATGACCCCCCTGCGGGACGTGTCGCAACCCCATGCTTCACCATCGCTCTGCACTGTCGCAGAAGTGTGAATGGGCCTTTAGATGGCTCAAAGCAAAGGTTATGGCCTTCGCATGGAGTCATAGGCCGCAATTTGGGTAGAGAACAAACGTCCGCATTGGTCAACCCCTTTGTGAGATACGTACCCTATTTCAATGGAATAGCATGAAGATGAATTGTATTTGATCTAAGCGACATCCTTGTCAAAAGTCCTCTCGCAGTAAGCGTTGTGCAGCAGTTTGAGCAGGTATCCCTTTTCATTCAGTGAAGCTATATAGGTCATTTGAGAGGTCGAACACAGGTTACAAAAAAAGACGCTTTCGTGTCCAAGCACTATGATCAGCTTCGTTTTTCAAAGGTCTCCTAGGCAGGAGCTGCTGGAGACGCTGAAACACTGTTTTTTTACAATCGCAAAAATCATATCAGAAAGTTGGACTGCTCTATGATTTCGTGAGTGCATGAAGCATTTCCAGTGTATCCAATAACGGTATCTACTAAATGAAAAATTCAGAACGCACAGTTTTAATTCTAGTTAAGATTCAGCGAACCAAGATCGTGTTGAAAGACAAATCCATAGTCAACTACTGTCATGATCCTATGGAAAGAACCTTAGTAAAGAATCACCCTCCCTCAGGTGTGATGGTTTGGAATGAAATATCATGTACGTCTTTTAAGATACCATTGACACAGTTAGACAACACTTTCATGGTTTTTACCCCAAACCGATTACTAGCTGATCACCTCGAAAAAAAATAATAGAAAATCTGTGTATGAAGGTTGTTTGACACTGGAAACCTATCCATTATCACAACAGTGCATTTTTTAAAGAAAATCCTCGTGCACAGTGGAAACAACTGATTATTATGTTTCATAGTGAATCTTAAAGGAGACGCAGCAAGCACCGATTGAAAACATTTGAGCGTTCATCATGATGTTGAGCGTTCTCAACATCATGACGAAGCTTCTGTTTGACCAGCTTTACCGTTTTCCACGTTTCCAGGATAGTGTCGACGTGGCACGCCCTAGAAAACGGAGGAAGGAGGAAGGAATGAGGGAATCTCCCCGATGTTGCATCGAAAAAGATATGCCACCATTCATTTTCATTGAACGAAAAGTGATTGATTCCTTTACAGTTAAACATCGTGACCCATTTGTTTACTTTTCTCACCTATAGTCTTCAACACAAGTACAGCACTCGTAGTTTCATAAAATTCATCACACCTGCTCTACAGCCCTTAGAGCGAGGAGAGATTATTGTTCTTTCATTCACTATCCACAGCAAGTCACTCTATTGGCCAAATTCGCATTCAAATTGCCTCTTTGACATTCTGTAGAAGATCATGTGGCGCATTCTAGAAGCCGTTAAGTAATGTCGTCCTTCATATTTTTCAATTCACCATCGAATGCGAGTACAACCTGCTTAACGTGGTAACAGAGGTTGGATAATCAACTCTGCAAGGTTTAGGCTGACATCGTCGTTCGTTAATAGGAACTCAAGTAAATTTGCATGTGATTTAACTTTCTACTATTAGGGGGGGGCAAAAGTAACGAGATAAATTGAAAAAATCTTTATCTCTTTATAACTCAATAATAAATCAACGATGCTGAGGATTGTATTTGCCATTAAGGGCAATGACCTTGCTGCCATCGCTTAGCCAACTTCCTGATCCCATCCTTCCAGAACTGCTTGGGCCTGGTGTTGATCAACTGCTCGATATGGTTGTCAAGCACTGCTTGGGTTCTTGTGTCCCGTCCGACCAGGAAGTCCTTTAGGCTCAAGAAGTCGTGGTAGTCGCATAGAGAGATGTCCGGCAAATACGGTGGGTGGGGCATGTGAACGTAGCCCAGCTGGCCAAGCTTATCCGTGGTTACTTGTTCCCGATGGGGTGCGGCGTTGTCGAAGAGGAGAACCTTCTTGAAGCGCTGTGAATGAATAAGAGCGAGTCGCCGGCCCATCTCTTCCATTTCGTTCACCATGGCCTTGTAGTTCATCGCAGTGCTCTTGGGAAACAGCTTCCGGTAAACCGATCCATGGGCGCAGACCCAAAAGCTCCAAAGGTGCTTCTCGCCGTGAACATCTCGCCGAACGAAGGTCGGTAACAGGTCACCAGGCCTCACCCAGACTCGCTGCTAGGCAGGGTTAAGGTAGAAGACGTAATTCTCATCTTGCGTGAATATTGTGCCCAGGCTGCTCGGGGTTGGGAATAGGGCGAGATTTGCGCGACACAGGTCAACTCGTCAGACCGGGGTTTCGGCATGAGACAGACTGGGGTTTTGGCATGCTTCTGGAAAGGGCGGAAGTGGTAACTTCTCAGGTGGCCTTCAGTAAGTAGCATACAAACATACAAATACGATAAGCACGAAACCAGACTCCAGCCACGAGATATATGGACACGGCATGGAGTGTTTCATTACTTTTGGCCCCCGACTCCCCCCCCCCCCCCCCCCCTAAGGCGCCTTTTATACTCGTGCCGCCACGCGGCGCGGCGTGATGGTCGACATAGCTATCGATTTTTCGCGCCGCCCGGCGGCGCCGCATCGCTTTCATACTCCGCCTCCCCGATACACCACATTTGACGGAATTTTGGGTTACGGTATTCGGCGAATCGCGCCGCGGGAGGGAAGGGCGCGACGCGGCGCGATCACCTGCGGCAGACTCGGTGTGGAGTGGAAGAATGCACACTGGGATGGACCATTTTGCTATGGCCTTTCTGTTTAGCTTCCCCAATCAACAGAACAAAAAGGGTGTAGCAAAATGATGACATTATTGTACTTTCGGGACTACAGAGGTAGGAAGAGGTCGAAAAAAGTTTTCAACCAAGCTTCGCCCCGGCGGGGAGGGGGTGTTATTTAGGGTGTTCATCACGACTCTGACATCCATTTTTGAAATTGATTACGGTAGGTTCGGGTGACCAAGGCTGTTGGGGTCATAATCGCCGATTTCGCCCAAACGTCGCCTAGGGGATTACTTAAGGTGCAGATCACGAATCTAACATCCATTTTTTGTATCACGCTGAAGTTTTTGCATTTTGGTGTTTTCCGTCACCATGACCTTACTCACCCGTACCTACCACTGCTTAGGAAGGAAATGGAGATCTGTAGCCATTTCCGAAGTTTGGGGGGATTCAACTCTATACCACACTCACCAATTTCTACCCTAGATTGAGCAGACGACTTTGACCCCAGCCATAAGAGAGGACTCGTCGCTCCCCACAGGAATCCCACCACTTACATTGGCAAAATGTATTCCGCTGACAAGCCAGACGAATCCTTTCTGTTTTCGTCCTCAATTGACTCATAGACCGTCTCCTACGTCATCCGTCACGGCGCACGGACCGTAGTACGCTGAAGCTCGTGGCCTCGCGTCGCTGCCGGTCCACTTTCTAACTGCAATCGCGTAGCGGCGCGTCAAATTCGGGGCGCGGCGCGGCCAGACGCGCCGCGCCCAGAATTGATGCGCCGCTCCGCGGCGGGAATATAAAAGGCGCCTAATACCTATTTCTGTCGCGGCCATCATTTCATTGCGAAGAGACAAGTTGTCCAAAAATAGACCAGCCTTAAATGAATGAATGGATAAATGAACCGATTCGTGATGATAGAACTTTCAATGTCTCGACAAAATTGTCTTTTTCAAAATTCCCATGGGTTCCCAACCGTTTCTAGGTGTAGTCTATTATAAGGGATGTGCGGAAAGTTTTCCGGAAAAGCGAAAGACGAAATGTGGATCAGAAACTTTCAAAAATGGCCGGAAACCGGTGCACGAAACGCGGAAACGTAAATGACACATACTCGCCAGTTTTTCAAAAGTGCATCTTAATCTGCGTCAGAGGCGGCTTCTATTGCACTTTTTCTTGCTCAGAACTTTGCGAGCAGCAAATGTTCCACAGATTAATGCTCATCGTTATCATAGCATAAAATAACATAACGAAGCATGAATTCATAATATTGTTATTGATAACCTTTTAGCTACGGCTGGAGCAATAAACTAAACTGCAATAAACTCAGGGTCCTGTCTCACTATTTCTCACTATGTCAGAATGATGTCTCTCCGCTGTTTCCATATCTAGTTCCTGTGACGGCTTTTCGCTGGGGTTTTTGTTGCCGTAATTTTTTGAACTGTAGACCTAACCGACTTAATCACATTAGGTTACTTGCAGACCAGCTTTTAAAAACTTACTCGGGTGAACTCTAAAACTGGAGCAGATCATTTTCCGACCAGGAAAGACATTCCGCTCAGCATTTTTAGAAGCCTGTGGCATCATGGACGACGTGATGACTGTACAGATATCTGCACACTCAAGATTAGCAGTTACAATGTAATCACCAAAACTATAATAGTACTCAGAATTCATTCTGTGATCTAAGATGATAACTTGGTGACTGATCAGTCAAGTCCACACTTCCGTAGGAATATTCAGTCCGTGCCAGCCCAGAAGCTCCCTGATATGAAGGTGACACAGCTGGACAGTTCTTAGATGGTTCATGAAGTAATAGATTTGTTTCAGAATTCAATAAGTCACCCTAGTCAATCAAAATAACAACTCATGGTAGATATTCGTACTGCGTCATTAAGAAAAGAACTGCATAACTCTATATGGACGAATATCACTCCTAATGAAATTAAAAATTGAAATTTACACCTTCGACCAGAAGCACTGATGTAATCTTGAAGTAGACAAGCGCATGGCACAACCTTCCCCGAATCCTTTGTCTCACGATACTCCGCTAAATGCTTAGAAAGCTTTTGTAGCTATTTGTAAGTAAGGGATCATGAATGTTATGATCATTTAAATGTTGAGTGCATTTTCTTAACATACAATGCATACATTTACTGGCACATTAATTTGGCTCTGCACTCAGACTTTGCCATTTTTGAGGACTTTGTTTTGGTAGACTAACCAATTTTATATCCTACTATATATAAAGCAGCAAGCGTGTGTGTGCGTGTGTCACACTGTCCGCCCGTCCGTCACACTTAAGTTGGGGCGTGGCGGCCGAACACGTCGGCAACCGTGCATGGCGAGCCGTAGACGTGCCGAACACGTCGGCGACTCGAAACTTCAGCCCTGGGGTAATCGAGGCCGCTGAACACGAATCTGAAGTAGACCAATCGACATCGATCGATATTATCGATTTTTTCAGGATGGCGCTCAAGTGGCGCGAAACATCGGCCCTGGGGGTAATCGAGGTCGCTGAGCACGAATCTGAAGTCGGATTAATCGATCCATCTCGATTAACATAAAGGTCAGAAGGCCTAGGGAAGAATAGGAAGCTCGCAGCGGCCATGGCGTTCTATTCTCGGGGTTTGGGGGCGAAGCCCCCAACCAGTCGTAGGCGGCTGCTAGGCCGACGAACGACTGGTTAATAGTATAGTTGCCGAACAGTATTTCTCTCACAATTATATGAAGGAGATCTCCTTTTACTTGATAAGCTGATTGTATTCAACAGAAAACTAGTATTGAACAATGCCCATTTTCGTTTCCGCTTTCCGGTCCAAAAACAGGCGGATTACACGGAAAAAACGGAATGGAAGAGCTCAAAGTGGCCGGAATTCGGAACACGGAAACGGAAATTCCGCACATCCCTGTTTACAATGTAGGCCAGTAGAGCACATATAGCGATTAACGATCTAACGGGCATTTTCCGTTGGAATCTTATTTAATGAGTCGACTGAATTTAAAATAATTAAAATTCAAAAAAGTACATTTTTTCTTACTATAATACAATTATCATTTTTCTTTCCTGTTCCTTTTTACGAGACACGATCGTTCACCACTTATGTCAGCTTTCTAGGCTTTAATTGATAATTATATTGGGTTGATTGAGATCTCTTGCAACACTAGCACAACAATCTTACAATACAATACAATATAATACAATATACAAAAACCTAAGCGAGGATCAGTAGTGAGGAACCAATGGATCGCCCTACCATACTATACATTGTACGTACTGCGAGCCCTTCGTGCTCCCAGGTAAAGAAAAAAGCTGTATAAGTAGAGCAGCTAGCTTGATGTGATTGTGTTTAGCTCAGTGGTACTGCAACATCGCGCGAAGCGCGCAAGTGCGAGGCACGCCGATAGGCGTGACCGAGCACTTGTACAATATAACACAATATACAAAAACTCAGTCCACGATATATTCCCCATCCAAGTTTAAGATCCTGCCCCATATTTCAGGCAGCCTTTCAATTCCTTTCCTCCAGAATTCTCAGGGCTATGACGAAAAGAAATCAGAAACCTCCATTTCCAGCTGACGTCGATCATCGAACTTTCTACCTCGAAGATGCTGCTTCAGATCTCTGTATAGGTGGTAGTCAGAAGGAGCGAGGTCTGGAGAGTGCGGTGGATAGGGCAGAACTTCACAGCCTAGCTCCTGGATTTTCTCGCGACTCACTTTTGCGACGTGAGGGCGCGTGTTGTCGTGCAGCAGGTACACATCCTCGTTCTGGAAGTTTTTGGCGCATGGCGTCGGCCAAGCTCTAAAGCTGGATATCGTGGACAGATGCTGTGACTGTGGTCTAACTATCCAGCAACTCCCAGAAAAGCATGCCTTCTGAGCCCAGCAACACAGAAAAACCTTCTTTTCATGGTGTCCACGTTTCGGTTGTGTTGGAGCCGGTACTCCGCGTGGGAGTTGCGGGTGTAGTTCACCTAAAGAACCAGCTTTCATCACCAGTAACAATGTTCTTCAGAAAGTCCTTTCTGTGCGGGCGAAGGAAGCAACGACTCAGCAACACTGATTCGGCATGCCTTGTCAGAGTCCCGCAGCTCGAGTGGTACTCAAGACGACAAAACGGTACCCAAAGATCTCGAGCTGCCTCACGACGGTGCGTTGCGTTTATCCAAGCGTCGCCGCCAATTCGCGAGTGGTTGAATTTGGCTTCACCTTGAAGACTTCGCGCAAGCTGTCTTCTTCTACAATAGAGGCGCGTCCGGAACGAGGTTGACCTTCGAGAGAGATATCTCCAGCCTTAAAGCGCTGATACCAACGGGCCACTGTGGAATAGTGAGTGACTTCCTCCTTGAATGCAGCGCTGAGGCCAACGATGGAGGTTGCAGTCCTCACGGAATGGCCTTGCAGAAATTCGTAGTAGACGATAGGTCGCAGGATGCTGCTGCTTATCGTTGACATTGCTGCTGTATTCGTACTCGACGAGGCCTTATACAGTATGCTTGAGGAAGCTTCGAGAATGTACAGTGGCGTCACTACACAAGGTCAATACTGTAAGCGCTTTAACAAATTTAACAGGCAGTAGTGTAAAGTGTTGCAAGACTTTTCGATCAGTCTAATATTAGTTGCTTTGCATCGCGATGATGAAGGAACGGTATGATTCTGCATTACGTTTCCTTTAAAAATTTTGGAAAAGACATATCAATGAAGGGGATAAACCTGTTATTTTGCTGATCCCCCATTGCTATTAGTCATGTTACTCTGCAATCGCTCCCTCATTAAGCTTTGCCTATTGATATGTTAAACAGAAATGCAGGGTATCTCCAAAAATGTACGCATTCTAAGTAGAGTTATAACTTTGGTGGTCATGAAAACTATGAGGAAATTTGGTGCGCATGAAAGTGAGCGAATATAAAAGAATCGCTCAATGTGAGTTGTAAGCAGTGCGCATCGCAGTCGTCGAGAATCTCATCCGTAATTCTTTATGCTTCTATAGTGCACCTAACAAGGACCACAGCGGTGCAATTCGTTTTGCTCTTGGCGAGTAGTTAGTTCAAAAATGGCAAAAACTGTATCACTTCAGTGCGGACTGATAAGACAAAAGTGGCGCCTGGAGTGGTCTTGACATGTTCAGAAATTAACCTAAAAAAGGTTTGGAGCTCCAATTATAGTTAGACCATTGCAATCGAATAATTTCCTGGGTTCCATAAAGGATTTTGAAACGTGTATTCAGACGATCCACTCGCAAAGGCTGCGCCGGCGATTGTATGGCCGAGCGGATAGCGATGCAGACCTGCTGTAGCCGGTGTTCGATTGAGGAGGTGGCGTCTGCGAATTGCTAGGTGGACTCTTCCCGTTTGCGCAAATGAAAAGTGTCTTGGCATTGGTAAGGTACTGTATTGGCTTCCTAAACCCGCTTTCATCCCGTTGTCAGATGTGGAGCTTTGTCGAGTGGATACGTCACGCGTCCTCCAAACCATGACTACCTCGCTGTGCTCATTAGACGCTATCTCTATATGACGTCTATGTAATGTTCCCTATTAGTTTCGGAAATGTTTCTCACTGTCACCTCATTTGCGAACACGATTGATCTGATCCATCATAACGTTCTCTGCGGACTTTTAGTCTTCTTTCTACCCCTTGCAACATTCACTAACTCTGACTAACCTACGAAGTACAGCAGATTCAATCCACCTCGTGCTGTTGGTCGTCTATAATGTTTCCCGGCCCACATTTGCACCCTGGCCGCTATAATCGGCCGAACTTTTGAAAATAGGGTGCGTTACGTTAGATGTCTCCCACTACTGTAAAGACGGAGCGACGCGCTCGATTACTGTAGGCTGACCGGATGCAGCGTCCACCTCGGACGAGATTTCACTACGAGATGATGCGAGTTGTGCAGAGTGCGCACAGCGAGCAGCGAAGGAATCGGTGAAAGTGATGTCATATGTATATGTGATTGGGGATCCTTACACGACGTACAAAATCAAAAAGCAAAAGTAATCCACTCAAAGGTAACTTTGTATGGAGAAAGGCAATGAGTGCAAGAGAAATTTAACAGCTAAAAAAAAGACTATCACGTGTTGCCTTTGAGATTTCAAAGGCGAAATGAAAAAAAGACCAACACATGATTTCTTTTTTTCCTTTTCAGCACTTCCTTGGTCTACGACAGCTTCATAGGTTTCGCACATGTCATGTTCTCTTTCCAACCTGTCCTGTGTGCTTTCTTTTGCTTATCGTATTGTTTGTCGGTTAAGTGTTGTCTTTGCCAGCGTGAGGATGTGGATAGTTCCCCAGTCACCACCCTACGACATCCGTTATTCCTCGTTCGAGGCGCGTTCAACAACCCTCCACGCTACCGTAGCCGGGGGCGGTGCCGAGCCGCGGCGGCACTCTAAACTCTGGGAGACACCTCACCTACGAACCCATGTCAGCGCAGCTTATGTAGAAATCGAACAGAATTAATAAGGGACGAGCTCGCCACTACCAGTCGATCTCCATGAATTGATGCCGGTTATGGTCCCGGAACGGTCGCTGCGCGCACGAGAAACTATTCCACCAGTAGTGCGACTCGTGATTGCCGTTGGGAATTTCGCGAGTTCACTAACTGGGCCAAAGGCGGTGTGGCGTTCTACCCCCCCCCCGTCCTTTAAACAGAGACGTGGCAAATGGCTGCGTCTCCACTATCTCGTAAGGCAGCCACTGAACTCTTGAGCAAGCCTAGGGGTTGGGGGTGGGCGGGCCAGGGGGACAAGGGGGTAGAACGCTCGACCCCCGTCTGTGTCGAGGGGCGGTCATTATGTACGGACGGTCACCGCGCCCGCGACGGCGACCGCCGTGTGCGCGATGAGCTCCTCTGCGGTCGTGCGAGTTGTGGCTCATGACCTGCTGCAGACGCCAGGTTTGAGTTGTTGGTATCCCCTTCTGCTGTTTGCAGGAGCTGCGGGAAAACATGCTCTGCTTCAGAAATTGAGCTCGAGTTATAAAACTAAACAACGTTCTAATGCTCAATTTTATATGGTGCTTCTTCAGGAAAAGCTGAAAATATGACACACTATCGCAGTGAAACTGACTTTGCACACACTTTCTAATACTTGATGTGCAAGTTTTGATGCAGGTCTAGATATCACTGGCCGTTGAAGTCATCCAATTGCGACGTCTTCTGCCGCGCCCGCCGCGCTATTTGCCGCGTCCGCGGCGACCACTCGTACATAACGTCCCGCAGCCGTTGGTGTCAACCGCTTGCCGCGCTCCAACCTCGAGAGTGTCCCGCGGCAGGTGGTCCGCGCGGACGAGTTGTCCGCGAGGACGTGAGGTCGGGGTTGTAATGCTGGACCAGTCTCTGCTCTTTTCCGTGTGTCGCGCTTTTTCGATGTTGAACGAGGGCTGATCGCTGCGTGTTCAGTTCGATTTGGGTGATTCCTCGACCGTCATGTTACCAGAGCCGAGTAAAGGGAAGAAGAAGCCGGATATCGAGGACAAGGACAACGCCAAGAAGAGCGACAAGGTCTGCGTTTCGGCCATCCTCTGCTGATTCACAGCCTTTCTCGCTTGAGTGTGAGCGGGAATTGAGTGGCCTGTTGCAGCGACGAAACTCGCTGACCGATTCGTCGACATTCTCGTCGTCGACGTCTTCAAACAGCAGCAGCGTGGACAGCGACGAGGCGGTCAACTGGCTGGGGACGCTGCGCGACTCGAAAGGCACCATGACCATGCCCACTGAAAGCATTGGCGCTCCGGAAGACACGAGTCCGAAGAGCGACGATTTGGACAAGGTGTGGTTGACCCTCTTTCACTGTTTCTCTACGGTTGCTCTGATAATACGGTAAAACAGCTGAAACGTACGCATCATCGTCGTATTACTAGGTCGGTCAGTAAGCTTTGAGCCGTTTGGCTTTTTTCTTCTTCATTTCGTAATACAAAGAAATTTCCACGACAATATAATACCACCGTTAGTCTTATACTTTTGTATACTCCCACCTAATGGGAAGCTCAGCGATTCCCTTCTGCTTGAGCCGCAGGGTTTACGAAGAAAATGCCCGCAACCGTGCGAGAAAATGTCCGAGCAAATGAGGAGAACATATAGTAAACCAGAACGTACCATCATTGCATCTAATAAAACCATCATGGTACAACTAGGGTTAGGTACAAAACTGTACAGGAAACCGTTATTTCGCTTACTTAACCGGGTGCGCCATTGATCTAACGGTTAATTTCTGCAACGTTTCATTTGAATTTAAGCTCCACTTAGAAATGGGTCGAAAAAATTTTCATGCACGAAGTATATTCGAGATTTCGAAATAAGCGAACTCGAAAGATCTGTGTTAAGATCATGCACTGTAGATTCATTTGAATGGCAATTAAAACGCTTACGTTGGTTTCATTTCAATGCGTCTATCTAGCAAACAATGACCTATGAGTTAAATTGAGAATATATCTTTGGTTGCTAGATAGGAGGTTTGTGCTAAAGTCTTGAAATGACGTCAACGTAAACGTTGTATTTGTCATTCAAATGAGTCTACGGTGTAAGACCTTACCACGGATTTTCGAGCTTCCTTGTTTTGAAATGTCGAATATATTCCGTGCATGAAATTTCTTTCGGTCCTCTTCTTATTTGGAGCTTAAATTAAATTTTAATTTCTTCCTGCACTTAGGTTAAAATACCTGAAAAAAATCAAGGCTCTCAAAGCAACCGAAAAATCTTATACTGAGAGGCACTCCAATGGCAACAAGCACCTACAATATCCGCGATGTTTCGGAGGAAAAACCACTTGAGTTGCAAAGAAATGTTGAAACGCCTACGGTGGTACTAAGCGGTCTGGTGCCGGCTCCATTATAAGATCATGGTCGTGGGACACTCAAATAATCATGTTTGCCGTTGATTCAATTTAACGGGAATTTTCGTCGTTGAATTTCGTTCGAAATTTCGGTACTAAAAGGGGCTTGTGCCCGCTCCGAGATTGCGCGTGGTCGTGGAACACTCACATAAACACGGCTTCTGCGCTATCCTCCGCATCAGCGGAGGAGACTGACGCGGAGCAGAGCACGGAACTAGGCAAGGGAGGGAACTCCAGGGTGTGGCTGATCTAATTTACCCGTTTTAAGCCACCTTTCCTGTGTACATCAGGCACCAGCCCGCTTAGTACCATAATTTATTCTCAAAGTTAGAAATTAGTTACAAAACGGCGATTTTCCTTGCTTGTAATTTTAAGCATCTTCAAAACGGATCTACCTTTCGGGTGGGCATCGCTCCACGTAGCATTCCTGTGACTCTGGGATGACGTGCACCTGCTCATGTCATTACGTCGAAAGGTAAACCTAACCTACCAGGTCTCGGTGATACATCTGTTTCCTAATTTTATGCACAATAAATTGAGTTTTAAGCCGAAATGCTTCGAGCAAATCTTCGACTGTTTCTTTTACGTGGAAAACCGCTGATCGCTGACAATGACAATGAGAGGATTTTCTCTCCTGGCTGCGGGCATTTCCTCGCACAGAAACAAACGCGTAACAGTTGGGCAATTTCCTGTCGGAATCGAGCCGCGAAGATGATGAGAGTCAAGAAAATCGCTGACCGCCTTTTCAACATCAGTCGCGACTAAATAGCCCAAGGTAGCGACGAGTTGTCCACCAAGAATCGGGTGAGTTTTCCCACAGAACTCTGGCGGTCGTTGCGGGACCACATGAGCTCTTCTTCTCTGTGGCGCCCACCTCATCTGGTGAACGAAGTAGCCGTAAAATATTGGTCGAGCTGTATTCGTAGTGTAAATGTTTGACGTTGGAGAACAAGGATGAATAACCTTTAGAGGTGGTGTGCACTGGGCTAATTCTATGAACAGCGGAAGGATGGGCGACAACAGCGGCAACTGTGGGGAAATCAAGGAGCAAATAGTTGATGCTGATTGTGTAGGCATCTCATTAACACTGCCGACAAATTGCGCAAGTGCCTGCTCTCCCTCATCTGCTGAGTTTCCAGTAATCCAGTTTCCCTCATCACTGAAAAAGAATTCAGGTTACGGAAAGCAGTCTCCACTTCAGACGTCAACTGCTCTGGATAGTGTAGGCAGTAGTTCACCAAAGTGTGAGCAGCCTGATTGTAGGGGCAAGAGTTAAAATTTCAAGTAGAAATCAGTCCGGAGTGATGGTCATTTACTCCTCGGTGCTTTCAGCACCTAATAAAGTGCCAGGGAGAGAATGCCTTTGGCGGACAGTGATTTCATCGAGTTGAAGGGCAACTGTGGGTATTCTCTCGCAATTGATAACCTTGCATCGTCATCCATTCCATTAGCAGTCAAAATTGTAATCTGTCCAATGCAAAGTCGCCCAAATGTTTCTGCAATACATTTCTTGCATCCAGCTGGGCTAGTCGAAACTCATCTCCTTTTGTTACTACGTGTTCACATGTGTTCATCGACTGTAGATCATGTATGGGGATACATATACGCCCTCTCCTTCCCTTATGCAGTTTGCGAGCTTCTTCAATGTTGTATTCTCTTTGTTGATTTCCTATTATGTCTGATTATGTTTCCGGCCGACTGTTCGGAAAGATTTGAAGAAAATGGTTGGGAAGCACAAAAACGAGGAGGTGGGAAACATTGCTCGGAGAACAGTGACGGCCCATTCGACGGCACTACACGTTGGTCTGGGGCCGTATGCTCGTGTTCCCCCGTTGGGGGAGAATCAATCAATATCAGCATATTATATCACGCCTCAATCTCCTATTGGGGAGACTCGGGGTAGACGAGCATGTGGCCCCTGGACGAGGTGGGCTGTCACGTGGTCCCGCAACGATCGCATGAATACTATAGGCAAAATCGTAAAATTCTTGGCGGGCAACTCACAACTCAACCTTGACAATTTCCTCGCGAGTTTCAACATCTTTAACTTTCCTAAGTTACTTCTTCGCTAGAACTGCTTGAAAGGAAGAAATAAGTAAGAGGAGGCCAATGCGAAGGAATAGGGTGAATAGGGAGCCATGCTCCAAACCGGCCTCTAATTCTTCACAGGTCTCTTTAGCTATGTGTGGTATCGCGTAGTAGGTGAGCAGAAGCACGTCCCGACCGCTCCAGACACTAGTGGACGCCGTCAGTTTCTGAGGAGATCGAGACGAGCTTCTGAAGCTGATTGGCGAAAATGCTACCGGCGGGGGTGTATCCCTGCGGGAGCAGCTCGAAATGCAATATTCTTTGCAGGGGCTGCAAAGGATACACTTCTACGCGTGAAGACGTTTCTCTATTCTTGGCCTCCCCTTCTCATCGTGATCCTTCCACCTTCCACTCTTGGGTTTCTGATCTACTAGAGTACGGTGTACATGGTGACGAGAAGAATCTCACGACCGATGAACTATGCTTTGGCCGTTGCTGTTTGGATCGCTTCTCAGTTTCAGTTCCGCCGAGTAATACGAACTGACAACTCGCCTGCTGAAGATTTTCGCCGACTTCATGGTTTCAGGAGCTTGGCAGATGATCTAAATGTGGGTGCTCCAAATTTTCCTTGCAGGTGACAGTGCTCCCTAATGTTGTTAGTATCGCACCAGTCTCACCACCTTGATCGATGGATGACGCGCTTTTTCTATGCGCATGTTTGAGCGAAAAATTAGATCAGAATTAATGAATGTGATGAAACGTGCCAAATCCGGAAGATGTCTTGGCTCAATTATCAGAGATCCTCAACATTGGAAGTGCTTTGGGAGCGTATTTTATTTTTCTCAGAACTTTCTGAAGAATGATCCTAGGTTAGGCCTGTGGTATACTCCCGTGTCGCGCCGGCGATGGACTCGGAGCAACTGGGGGTCGAGCGTTCTATCCCCTCATCCCCCTGGCCCGCCCACCCCCAACCCCATGCAATTGCTCGAGAGTCTAGTGGCTGCCTTACGAGATAGTGGAGACGCAGACATTTGCCACGCCTCTGTTTAAAGGGCGGGGGATAGAACGCCACTCCGCCGGAGCAACTGTCAATGGTACGCCTTCGCTGCAGTGGCGGACGGCGCAGTGCGTGTCGCGGTTGCGAGTTGTGCGCCGTCACTCCCGCGACGCGTCGCAGAGGGGTCTTAACGCCCATGCACACTTCTGCGACAGCGCGGCATGGCCATGATGAAGCAGAGCCGCGACGACACTGCGACACGTGCCGCAGGGAGGGGGCATGCACACTCTTGCGGCTGTCGCGGCGGCTATCGCAGGCGACACCGCGTTCATTGCCGCTGGCTGGAATGGTTCAAATCATTCCTGGCGGCGCGACTTGCACGAGACGTCGGTCCCGTTGCCTATAACGATGCTCTAACGCGACCGCGCCGCGACCGCCGGATTTCGCGGAGGTAGCCGTCGCCTCACTTGTCGCGCCGTGGTGTCGCAGAAGTGTGCATGAGCCTTTATACCTCCGTGTCGCGGAAGAGGAACATCGGTGCCGTCGCTGGCCGTCGTGCACTATTTTTGAACTTGTTTCAACCGCGCGACCCGAGGCATCGCCGTCGCTGCGGTGAGCGGGAGTATACCATAGGCTCTACATCATATCCTGTCGCAAAATACAGTCCCCTGTCGTTATAATGCGTTTGAAGGGACCGGAGAAAATCCGCGTTACAACGGGGGTCGCGTCCTAACCGGAGCTGACCTTTTTACGTTTTACGCAAATTCATCTAAAATCGCATTCAATGACCAAATGTGACTATAGCAGTTACATATGTGATCACGAAGAGAGTGTGAAGGCATACAAAACTTTAGATTGTTGATGAAGCCCTGTCCTTAGAGGTACTCTCCGTTACCAGAGCATTAATTGCAAAAATTAAATTTAAAAACTAATTTTTTTTAAAATTTGACATATATCGTAAGGAATAACGAGTGTCAGGCTTGGGTTAGACGTGGTCAATAAAAAGATGTGTAACCTGATAGTGCATGATCTTTTGTTGCGATCAAAACTCGCGCCAGGCGGGACTCGACCTGAAATCCCTGCTTTCTGGGCAGGATGTCAGCCCACTACACTATCAGCGCTGGTAAACCGCACGACACATCTGCGATATTCTCACTGTAAATGGCTTATCGGCACTGCCTGATTTGGGAATGTTGGGTGCTATCAAACAGCGCTGTCGATGTAATCTTGTCCAAAATGCAAAGGATGCGGGCACAAGTCTCGGTGGCGCGAGTTCTCGTCGCAATAGAACCTACTCTAAAACCTCTACATATACCAACTGCTCTAAGCTCAAAAAATACGTAGGGCTTTTTTGTTTGTTGAATAATCTGAGTGTCACCCCACATCTCTCGTTCCCGATAGAGGAAATCTTGCAACTTACGGCAACTTCTAACGATTACTGCGAATCTTCCACTGTACTCGGCATATTATTGTCTATGAACACTTGTTGTTGTAGCTTTCCCCGCTTTAAGCGAGGCAATGAAAGGGCAGGTCTGACCACAAACGTAATCGGGGCTTCACTCGTCATAACTTTCTGTGTGAGATCGGAATCGAGCACTAGTCGCATTATAACGGGAGTCATCCTGAACGCGGAGCTCCCTTCAGAACGGCGCCGTAACGAGAGTAGCGTTGTATTCGACGCGTCTTTTGCCTCGTGCATACTTTCCGTCGCGAAATGAGTTTTGCTGAGCAACGCGAAAGAATTTGAATTTCTCAGCGCTCGTCGCATCGCTCATCGCTCTGTAAGGAAGCGCGACGACGATCCGCCCAGGACCAACGCTAAACACCGCGCGCACGCGAAAAAGTATGCCATGCCCGCGATCGTCTAAGTTCTCTTTGACTATTCGGCCGCGTGCGGCGGAATGGCCATGAACTGAGCGCCGCGATGGCATCGCGGCGATGGAAGTATACCCCGGCCTTTTCCGGAAGCGTTATAACTGGAGGGAATTGTGTGTGTTTAAGTGGGTTTGATTTGCTCCTTCAACTTAAGCTACTGGAGAACCTAATTCACATAGGGAATGGAGGGAAGCTAAGCCTTATAGATTGTCACGTCTGTAGATTGTGCCACAAGCACTTCCAATATATTGAGACCTCTATATTATTGGTGGACAAAGGGCAGTTTACAGCAAGTTGCGCAGTTTAGTGTACTTTCTTCAGCGATTGTCGTGTTGATCTTCTCTGTTACCTAAAATGGAGCGTTTCCCAAATTTGTTTCAGGACACCACTAACTTGGCACCACTAACTAGTTTGTCGCATTATTTTCCCATTAAACATGACTTTCTGCATTAGATGTTCTCAACAACTTAGCGCCATGTCGATTTTTATGGAACGATGTTCGGTCAATCTTCTTTAGGCTCCTAGTGAGTAGTACTATTGACGCTATCTTTGATTAGAGACATTGTTGATAGCGAGTTGGATATGCGTGGATTTTCGCACCTAATATACTTTCAATTTAGAAAGTTTCGAGGACTTTACAAGAAACAGTAAGTGCTAGTATCAGAAGATCCTAGAAGCATTGATTCGTAGACTTTCGTACAGAACTGCATCCACTAGATTGCCATAGTTTTCTAGAGCTGCAATATCATTGCGTCTTCTAGCCAGCTAACATAGGAGCATTTGTAGCCTTATAAGTGTTTGGGAATCGTTGGCTGTAAATAAGAATACGGCGAATTTTTCATATGTATCGAATGATTTAGGTTACACTCGATCTGATATCTTAGCATTTCGTGACGTTTCAGGGTGCATTTCCTGCCGAGAAAGACCAGGAAAATACAGAGAACGCAAAACCAGTAGTTCAGACGAAGAAGAGGGCTGAAAAACTACGGAAGGAGCGTGAGAAGAAGGACAGAAAGGAACGAGAGAAGGCCGCTGCAGCAAAGGTCAGCGTTTCTTATTTTATTTTATTTTTTGCATCTTTTACTGTTTGTGGGTTAACTCGTGTTGTTCTTCCTCTGTGTTATCGGCTCCAACTAAACCAGCGTCATTGGAAATCGTTGAAATGTTCCTAAACATGCTGTGTCGGCGCTATCTATGTGGTGGCTTCCGATGTTATTCGCTGTTTATAAGAATGAAGTGATTTTTTCCAGAAAGAGGTGGAGAATTTCGAATCGAGCCGGCAGTCGGCATTATTCGAGTCCGAAAAGGAAAGGTGTATGCGAGAAATGATCCGGTGTAGTCAACGTCGTGGACAGAATATTCTTGGACCAGTCCATTACGGGTTAGTGAACTTAGGCGTGCTCAACTGCTATTTGGACATGCCGCCGTATTTCTTGACCTAAGTATAGCTTAATAGTGGAACGTGCTGTGACGCACTTAACACTGTGTCTCGCATTTGCTTGCTTCAAGCAACGATTGCCTATTGTCTTTCACATGCGATATAAGTGCATCACTTGAGAACTTCATTCGTGAAACAACCGAAAAATAAGGGCCACTGAAGAATTTCGGTGAATCCTATGATTTGTGTCGTACTTAGTTCTAAAACGAGCCTATTTTTGGGAGTAACCTTCTGCTGAGCCAAAAGGCGCGCTACAGGCAGTCGAACATTAAAATTTTAGGACTGTTCCGAGCTTCTTCAGACAGCTCAGTCACACGATGTTTAGCTGTGTCGTTCTTTTAAGGAAGGATGGTGATATCACTATCCCTCGTGTTCAGCTCTTCGTGTTCGGCCCCCCCCCCATGCTCCTGGGCTTGTTCGGCACCGGATATTTCGCTAAAGTGCTTGCGAACAACCGCATCCATAGCTCCATTCATTGTTGTTGTTGAGAAGGGCGGTGAATTGCTATGAGGTTCGACTTGGCCGTTAAAAATGTCTCTTCAGAAGCTTTTTTTTTTTTTTTGAAGAACTCGATAGTTCTTGTTCTTCTCACTGTGTTTTCGTATATGGCTCGGGCGGTATTGCTATGGTTGTGAACATGGCAGTATTCCTCGAATTGGGTTGACACCTCGACAATTCTATGTTAGCCACCCATGATAAATCTTAAAGAAAAAACTGGGTGGTACGCGGCAGCTTCTAAATAATCCCCTACATCCTTAATAATTAGTTAGGACAAACTCCTTTATACAGTGGTCGATTAATCTGGAGGTAGCGCAGTCGCAGGAGGCACCGGCTGTTGCAATCGAGGAATACTGCTATGTTCAAGATTCCAGGTTCGTGGCTTGGATTTTCCGCCCAAGCCAATCAAGCCCTTCGTTTTCGCCGGGGTCGGTAAATTGGTACCAGATTAGTTTAGAAGGTAAAAAAAAACTGACCCGTCCATCGGTTGTCCACTTCAACTAATTGTGTAGGCTGAATTCGAATTCATATTGTCTCCGCGATATCCCCTAGAAGCTGAATTATCCTTTAGATTCACCTGCCCTTACGCTGCATTCTATTCAGTTGTTATGGATTTCTGTCCGCCTCCAAAGTTGCAGCTCGATGAATTTCACATCGATATTATTGTCGCGGTCTGCGCTGTATGTACCAGGGATGGGCGGAAATTTTGAAAATTTTCTCAGAAAACAGAAAACAGAAAATCGCTTTCGTCAGAAAACAGAAATCAGAAAACAGAAAGGCCAAAAACGCCAGAAAATCAGAAAACAGAAATCAGAAAACAGAAATTTCGAAATTATCAAATGACCTAATTATTATACCCAAAAATCTATATTTCCAGTAGCAAATGCTTTTGTATGACTAGAAATGTAGTCGTAAACCAGCGTTTTAATTTGCAAGCGTTTATGTTCTGGCATTCCGCCAGAACTGTCGGTCCCCTCTCTTCATCCTAGTCCAGAGGTACTTATCTCTTCTCCATGGGTGCTTATCTGACACTCCATGACGAGAAGTCTGTCATAAGTGTTTGTTTGGCGTGACCTCGCCTGATAGAAAGAGGCCACGCCTGTGTCTGTAGGATTGGTGATATACATCAACATATTCTACCACTGACCACTACGGTCCTGTAATAAACCTCTTGTGTAGCCATCATACTCACAGAGGTAAGCACAAAGGAGCCATAATACTCCTAGTGCATCAGAGCGCCACCATACGCTCTTAACCAGGACATTTCTGGTGCATCGGCTAAATCTAGCCAAGAAGTTAGCCTAGTCTAACTTGTTCTCTTCGAAGCAACTAGTTTGCTTCACACCTTGCACTTGTGCGAGAAGAGGTTGGGATTTTTCCATACCTTGGTGCTAATAAGCCCTAAATTCCGTGCCCTGCCCAACAGCAGCTGCGCAAGAGGTTGGCCTAGCCAGTCCTTGGTGCTTCTACAGCCCTAAATTCCGTGCCCTGCCCAACAGCAGCTGCGCAAGAGGTTGGCCTAGCCAGTCCTTGGAGCTAATTCAGCCCTAAATATCGTACCTTGCTCTACCGCAACTGCACAAGAGGTTCGGCTAACGAAACCTTGGGTCTCTAACAGCCCTAAACTATCCGGTTTTGTTCAAACAAAACAAAATAGCCGAGGAAATGTCGCTCTTCTTCCACAAGAAAGCGATATTGGCTAGCGCAGAAGCCGTTAAAGGGCTTTTCGATAAGTATAAAGCATATACACAGAAGATCGTATATCCCGATGACGATAAGAAACGTCAAGAAGAATGCACAGCTAATTCAGTGCTTCTTAGCTCATGTCTAAGTCAAGTAAAATTGGCGAGCGAAACTATGCACAGCAAAATTGACAAAATGGGGGAATTTTATCACTCCACGAAATCAAAATCTGAGCAAAAAGAAATCCTGGCAGACATAGAAGAGTTCGATAAAGAATCTCAATATTCGGAAGTGTTGAAAGAAGCGACATCATTTGCTTGCAACATTGAATCGCGGATAGCATATGCCAAAAGTGAACTGCAAAAGGTACAGCTAAGGCTGAGAATACCAGCATCACATCCAGGTGCATCCCAGCTCAATGATGGAGATTCCAACTTCATCAATGATCAAGGCAGTAGTGCCACACAACTGACAAGGGGCTCACGATCAGTGAGGGTACCATCAGTAAAACTACCGGCGTTTAATGGAAACCCAGAAGAGTTTCCCGAGTACTGGGCGGTATTTGAAACGCTAGTACACGACAATAGTGAGATCTCCACTATTGAAAAAATCGCCCTACTCAAAGAAAGCCTCAAAGGTCCAGCAGAGAAGGTGATTAGAGGTATAAAACCTATACCCGATAATTATCAGTGGATGGTGGATGCCGTAACCAAAAGGTTTGGCAACAAACCAACAAATAGATCAACGATAGTGCAAAAACTATTCGATTTGCAACCTGCGTCAAAGCAAGGACATAGTTGTCAAGAATGCTTCGACACAATAAAAACCCTAGTCAACCAAATGGTGTCAGCTGGGTACGACATTCGGAACACGTGCGATCCCATGTGGAGTGAAACTATACTACAGAAGTTTCCATACGAAATTGTGCGAGACATCCTCGTTAAAAATCAAAGCACCGATACCCTCAAAATCGAGGAACTCCTGGATGCGCTAGAAAAAGAAATCTGCGCCAAGGCTTATGTGGAACAACGACTAGGTTCCACCTACTCGTACAAAGAGCGTGACAACAGGGCTCAGCGCCACAGTCAATCGGTCCTCTGCATATTTTGTGGTAAGACAAACCACAATTCTATGGTGTGCAGAACCATGACCGACCGCCAACAGCGTCGGGCAGTCCTGAAGGAAAAAAGGGCTTGCTGGAAATGTTTCCAAACAAATCATTCCAGCAGTCACTGTCAAAAGTCCAACTGCACAACGTGCGGCAGCACACATCATCCCTCAGTGTGCACGGCACAAGACCGGTCCAGGCAGATCCCTGGAATCTTAAACCCACCGCAAACAAATCGGTGGCCGAGAAATGATAACCATAACGGCAATATCAATAACAGGGCAGCTCAAAGGCCCCAGATACCAAATAGAGAGCGCACTAGCGCTGGTATCGACTCACGTCGTAATCATTCGAGCGGAAACCAACCGCTCTATTCCAATCAGAACACTGGAAATGAGGTTACATTTCCTGATCTGTCAAACAGAAGTGAACAGCTAGTTCTCATGACAGCTGAAGGAAACGTGTGGAATAATAAAGACAGCAGTCTTGAAAAAGTACTGTTTTTCTTTGACACTGGTGCTCAGAAGACAGTGATACAAGAGTCTCTAGCAGAAAGACTTGGCCTTCCGAAAACCACTACGGAAACCTGCATTATGTCAGGAATCGGCGGTTATACGGAGAAGTTTGAAAGCCACATAGTATCTCTGAAAGTATGTACCGCTCACGGCAAAGAGATCAACCTGGCTATTCAAACTAAGCCAATCATAACAGGAGGATTTCCTTCGGTTAAGTTAGCAGAAATTGATCAAGAATTTCTACAAAATGAAGGGATCTTCATAGCGAACTCAAAGGTCCGTGGAGAACGCCAACTGCCACATATCCTTGTTGGACTAGACCGTTACTATGATCTAGTAGTTTCGAATACGACCGATACACGAACTCCATCAGGTCTGCATATTGCGAAAACATTATTCGGTCCAACCATCTATGGTCGCGGTATCATGGACACAACCGATTCCACAGCCATGTCGCATTCAATGACATCTGTATTGGAGATTTCGGATAGTGATAACATCCAAAGAATGTTTGAACTAGAAAGCCTAGGTATCGAACCAATGGAGAATACGAAAGACGATAGCGCTTTCAAGTATTTTGAGGAGTACTCCTCATTGATTACCTTTGCTAATGGGTATATCACGGCGCCATTCCCGCTAAAGGACAGCGTAAGTGACCTGAGCGACAACTACGGGGTCGCGATCAAAAGGCTTGCCGCGCTGCAGAAACAGCTTCAAGCAAACACTGCACAGCAACAGTGGTACTCTAAGATACTGAGTGATTACGAAAGCCAAGGTGTGATCGAAAGGACATACGACCTTGACACGAACGCCATTGGCAAATACTACATGCCGCATTCAGGCGTTTGGCGAGAAACAAAGAAAACCCCCCTCCGGATTGTGTTTGACGCATCGTCAAAAAAGAGAGGAGAGCAGTCTCTCAACGACGTTATTTATAAAGGCGAGTCGTTTGTCAACAAAATCCACGACATATTGATCGCAAGTCGTTTAAGCAAATTTGTGCTGCTGTGCGATATAGAAGCAGCGTTTACACAAATTCGCATACCTGCTCATCACAAAGATCTGTGTCGATTCCTTTGGGTAAAACAGCCCAGCCTACCTCTTACCCAGGGCAACATAGTGGAATACCGTTTCACTAGACTACCTTTTGGAGTCACAGCTTCGCCAAGCATATTGAACATGGCGATCTTTGCGTACCTGCAGTCACAAAAATGCAGCTTAGCAACAGAGATAGCTTCAAATCTCTACGTTGACAATATTTTGTTAGTTGCAAACACTGTAGAGGAAACTTTGCAGAAGTATGAACTATCCAAAGCATTATTCGCTCGGATAGGAATGAATCTCAGAGAGTACGTTTCGAACTCTGAGCTCGTTAATGCAAGGATCCCCTCCTATGATCGGTTACCTTCTGGGTCGATAACATATCTTGGTGTGGACTATGATACCATAACCGACCGGTTCACTGTGAAGGCAACGTTTCCATTAAAACAAGATCCTACGAAGCGTGATATAGTCAGCCAGCTGAACTCCATTTATGATCCGTTGGGAATTATCAGCCCGCTTCTCATCCATTTGAAGTCCACAATGAGAGAGATCCTCTCATCTAATCTTGACTGGAACAGCCGAGTTCCTCACGAACTACGTGATAAATGGAATAGGCAATGCAGTGAAGTCAATAACACTGTATTAAGTGTACCACGACTGTTATCACCATTCTTGGCGACTAATAACAGCAGAACCGCTCGCCTTTGGGTGTTTGCAGATGCAAGTAAAGTGGCGATATCAGCGTGCGCTTTCATCCAATCACAAGAAGGTGATACCGTATCACAAATCATGTGCGGGAAGAGTCGACTGACTCCAAAAAAGAACGAGCAAACAATTCCTCGTTTGGAACTTCTTGGTATCCTGATAGCAATGAGATTAGCCGTCAGCATTGAGAAGACTGTCAACACCAAAATAGCTACAGTTAACGTCGTCACAGACAGTGAAGTAGCACTGTGTTGGATAAAGTCCTCACGAAAGCTTCCTGTATTCGTTGCCAATCAGTGTATGCGAATACGCAAGCTAAAGGGGCAACTTGAGACAAACAACGTGATGGTACAATTTTACCACGTACCCACGGCATACAACCCAGCTGATGCTGGCACAAGAGGATTGTCAAATGAACAAATTCTCGACCACAGCTGGCTCCAAGGCCCACGTTGGTTAGAAGGTGAACTCAAGTCCAAACTTTTGAAACCCATAGACGTGATTCAATCTCGCGGAAGTGATGAGGAATGCGACAGGCCAGTAATAATTAGCCTTCCACACGCTAGCAGTACTCACACAGTTGAGCATGTCTTTGACCTTTCACGGTTCTCCCGGCTGTCTACAGCCCTACGCTCAATAGCACGTGTTGGGAAGTTCCTTCACCACCTCATTTCGAAAGTGAATGAGAAAAGGCAATCGCCACTCCTAATCGGGGTGATCGCAAAGTTTGGGCTCCAAACTGAAATTGACGCTAATGACATGAATTTTGCTGCAACACTGCTCCATGCTGATGTTCACAGGAACATTAATGAGAAGGAACTCAGCAACAGGTTCCGCAATATGCAAATTGTCCGCGACAAATACGGCGTTATAAGGCATATATCGCGAATGCAGCACGCATGCATTCCAGCGGACTCGAAGTCCCCAATCTATCTCCCAAACAGAGGAGATGCAACAAGGCTCGTATTAACAGCCATTCACAATGATAACTTTCACTGTGGCAAAGATCAGACCTTATCACTGGCCAGGCAACAGTACTGGATCCCTCATGGGTCTGGATCCTTTAAAACCTACCTAAGAAATTGCACGGTCTGTAAAAGATGGCAAGGACTACCATTTGGTCCCCCCGCTATGCCATCGCTACCGGCAGATAGGGTGGTGATAACAAAACCATTCCGAAATGTGGGATGTGACTTTATCGGTCCGTTCACATCAAGTTCGGACGAAAGCATGTACATCTGTCTGTACACATGCTTAACGACCAGAGCGGTTCACCTAGAAGTAGTGGAAGACATGTCCGCTGGAGCCTTTCTGAACTGCTTCGTGCGGTTTATTTCTAGAAGAGGTGTTCCTCACTTAATTCGTTCTGATTGTGGAACCAATTTTCGATTAGGCTCAAAGATAATCGAAGAACTATCAAGTTCCAACAGCTCAGGGCATTCCGTAATGAGCTATAGTGCCGATAACGGTATACAGTGGGTTTTCAATCCTCCCGCTAGTCCATGGATGGGCGGTGTCTGGGAAAGACTGGTCGGTTCCGTAAAACGGTGCATGCGCAAATCAATCGGCCGAAAGAAACTAAATTTCGGCCAAATGTGCACGGTCGTTGCTACTATCGAAGCAACTATCAATACACGACCACTTACAAAGATAAGCACTACCGATTTAATGGAGATCCCATTAAGACCGGTCGATTTCCTTCAAGGAAACGTAAAATTTGCCGTACAAGATTCTAAGACATTGAATGACCCGGATGACCCATTATATGAGACGGAGTACATAAAAACAAGACAGCAAGCCTTGGAAGCGCTAAGCTACTCTGAACAGATTGCCAACAAATTTTGGGCAAAATGGAGCTGCGAGTACCTCACCTTGCTTAGAGAATCGCAAAAGCTTTATCTAAAACAGCGTAGGCACATAGCAAGGTCGATCCCAGAAAAGGGTGAAATCGTCCTCATAGAACAAGAGTTGTTGCCTCGAGGATGCTGGGTGTATGGGAAAGTGGTTGATCTAACCGTCAGTCACGATGGCCTGGTGAGATCAGCTAAAGTCCTTACTCCAAACGGACATGTCCTGCAGAGACCTCTAAACAAGCTATATGCCCTCGAAGTTCGATGTAGCGAAAATACATCAGACAATGATGTACAAGCATCCCCATCACGTGAGAACACATCTGAACAAATCCGAATACTTCCGCCCAGGTCAGCAAAAACCAAGGCATACGAAGTCATCAGAGAGTTCGAGAACAGCTTAGAAGATCCTAGCTCCACTCAGCTCGTGGCATGCGAGCAGGTGCCTGACTCACTTGACATCATCACATTGACGTCAAAGCAAAGGGGAAATCCACTTTCCTTTATAAAAGGAGCAAAAGCAAATATAATGCTTATGATAATCACATTTGCTGCTCTGCTAGCTAAGACAGACGCAACTTACGCTAGTTGTGAGAATGGCATAGTGAAAATACCTGGAAGGAATGCCACTTTTGAACTATGCTTCAATGAAGAGTGCAAAATATTCCAAGGCGATGGACTTGGAAAGACTTACAAGCTTCCAATCTCCCCGCTATACAGCACAACTGACGTTAAGTTGAAGCATGGAGAAGACACATTTGTCACAATCTGTGCTAATCCCGATTTCTGTTCGAGATCCAACACGTTACTTAGCATATCATTGCTAGGAAATCCACACTGTTGGCCGGTTGGAGCAATTGCAAGCGTAGCCGTTATCACGTATCTGGTAGCTCTATTCATGTTTACGCTTGTTGGTATCATCATATACCTTATCAAGAGCAGGAGTAGTGTGGCTGCACCAGCTGTCCAGATTAACTGTATCAGTGGTGACCACGTGGAAAATATTGGACTTCATTCCTGGAATCCTTCCCCACTGAACGGTGGTATCCTTATCACACTGTGCATAGCGATTATCACATGTGGGCCGGTTGAGAGCTGCCAACACGGGTTTACAAGACATGCAGCTGACATTGTTTGTAGCCAAGGCGGTGTCTGCACCTACGAGTTCAGTAGAGAACTCCTGTTCAACAGGATTCAAAACGAACAGTGCATTGAAATCCGTCACGAAAACAGACCGGTGGGACTGCTCAAAATGAGGGTTAGATCAATCACCCTCAAGTGTGCTAAAGTGTCCAAATTCTTTACAAAGAGCACGGAACACAAAGTGTACACCACCGTGAGATGCGCACAGGCAGGATCCTGTACCGGGAATGTGTGTGACACACTCGGACGAAATGATACCGTTCCTGAATTATCTAGGGCGCGAAAGTACCCAGGGTATTCCGGATGCCAGTACACATGCGGTGGTGTTAGCTGTGGATGTTTCCTGCTCTCGCCTGCCTGCACATTCTATAAGGTGGCTCACATCCCCATTTCAAGGGCTGTATTCGAAGTTATCGAATGCAGAGAGTGGATACCTGATATCCAGGTGGAGCTAGAAAGCACCCTCATGAAAGAAAATAAGGAGGAATCTCTACTCCTGGAACCATATATGACAAGTACGTTCCATAACTTCAACATTACGGCTGTCTCCGTACAAAAACCTTCACTGGCAATACTTACCAGAAGGTTTGCTGTGTCAAGAAACACGTCAGTCCTTCTTCCGGACCAGTTTGTCGTACCGGTTGAATGTCCTACACGCCTCGACGCGGTGAATAATTTCCGCAACTGCGCAAATAAGGTAATATGTGACTGTAATACTGGCTGGACTAAACACCATTGCCACTGTCCTGACAAAACGCTTCGGAAAGTTGCTATGGATGATGGTCACAAATTGCCGCTAATTACACCATCTGTGGAAATTCACAGCACTGAAGATGGCATAGTCGCTTTCATGACAGACATCGAGACCATAATCACTGTCCAGTCAAAACATTTGTTGGGTAGCACTAGTTTCACCCAAGAGGAGAAATGTTATGCGTCACTTGACGAGCTAGCTGGATGCTACAGCTGCATTCAAGGTGCGGTTGCGATATCTCATTGTGAAACGAAAGATCCTACAACGATCACGGTACATTGTGATCATCACTCATTCTCCATAGAATGTGGACCCTCAAACCCAGAAACCAAGGTGAAGTTCAGCTTTGACACAGCAGTGGTCAAACATAACTGCTTCACCTACTGTGGAAGCGAGAAGGTCATGCTGAGCCTAAATGGTACCCTAAAATACCATACTCTATCGTATGAATCGGTATTTCACTTCAACCACGACAGTTATCGTGAACCAACCTGGATGGAGTCATTGGCAAATATACAATTGCCGGATCTCCATCCCTTGGTCGAGATCGCTCGCGCTCACTGGAAGTCGGCTCTTGGAGCTGTGACCGTAACAGTAGTACTGTCAGTGTTATCGTACTTGTTCGGTCCAGCTATCCTGATTACACTGGCAAAAATAGCGTTTGCTCTTTGTAAGACAACCATTCATTTACTGCTCTGGGTATTTTCAATGATATGGAGGTCCACGAAAAGTCTCCGTAACATGAAGGAGCACGGAAGCCAATAACGGACTCCATCTTCGCACAGGATTAGTTGTACGCATCCGTGCACAACTTCTCACTGTGCTTTGCTTTCCCCTTAACTATGTTTTCTGTAATTTTTATCTCTAGTATCGCCCATCAGTCGACACCTCAATTCTATCAACGTCACTCACCAGTCATACCACCTCTAAGCCGAACACACAACAAGGACGATGGACGATCAACTCGAACCAATGGCAGAAGCGAAGCCATGGGAACGACCATGGATGGGCCTTCCATAACCTTTTACGATGGCCTATAGCAATTTTCGCTAATTTTGTCATGTATCTACAAGCTAGTGATTCGCTCCTTGTATGCCATTATATTACCATAGCTTCCCCATTACATATCCATTGTGTTCACCTCGTTTTTCTTTCCTTTTGTTGCCCCGGAGTGTTCTGGCATTCCGCCAGAACTGTCGGTCCCCTCTCTTCATCCTAGTCCAGAGGTACTTATCTCTTCTCCATGGGTGCTTATCTGACACTCCATGACGAGAAGTCTGTCATAAGTGTTTGTTTGGCGTGACCTCGCCTGATAGAAAGAGGCCACGCCTGTGTCTGTAGGATTGGTGATATACATCAACATATTCTACCACTGACCACTACGGTCCTGTAATAAACCTCTTGTGTAGCCATCATACTCACAGAGGTAAGCACAAAGGAGCCATAATACTCCTAGTGCATCAGAGCGCCACCATACGCTCTTAACCAGGACAGTTTATAAAAATTTCTATTACACTCCAGTGCACTGCAATCAGCAAGTTGTAAATGTGGACTGATAGATACTAGGAATCTCGACCCTTGAAGTATACAACATTACTCATCAGCTCCGTTTCACCGCTAACGCCTCAATTAGATAATGGTCCTCTAGTAAGAAACTGGCCTTTTAGAGTACCGAACACGATGAAGGCTCAATGATCACTGTTTGCATCAACTCAATTGCTAGAGTTTCTAGACACTCTCGCAACATACTCTAAAGCTGTGCAGAGATTCGTTGGTATTACTGGCTCCGCCACAATCTGTATTCCTAGTTCGTTTCGTTCCTCGGGAATACCTTTCCTTGTAAGTGGCCTAGCTGAAAATTTTCAGGCCAACACAAATGCCCTTTACAGCACCTTACTACTTAGCCGACTAAAGATGTGAATTTCACAGAACAACACGAGATTGTGTCTGAGGGGGCTGTCAGCACAACAGGTCTTGGGCGGAGGTGCTTTCTTGAATGCGTAGACACCATATAATGAAGACCGAGCATAGCGTATACCCTCTCCATCACATTATTATTATTATTATTATTATTATTATTATTATTATTATTATTATTATTATTATTATTATTATTATTATTATTATTTCTCCTTATATCTACATATCATATTACATCTCAGTGGAAGACCAGAAGAACCGCCTTGGTGTACAGAGGAGTGCACGGCATTAGCAACAATCGCGCGATCTGCCTGATGCTCGTAGTCTACAAGCTGTTCACTCGAGTCATCCTGAATAGGGACAGTAGGGACAATGCGAGCAGGCAGAATTTCAGAGAGGATTCAGCACGATCCTCCACACCCACACCATCACGAAACTCATTGAAGTGTCGCGAGAGTACAATCTGCCGCTGTGCCTTACGTTCGTCGATCTGAAGAAGGCATTTGACTCTGTCGAGACTAAAGCGGTCCTCGAAGCCCCGCTCACTCAGGGCGTTCCTACTCTGTACGTCAGAATCCTTCGAGAGCTGTACAATGGATTCACGACAAAGGTTTCGCCATTCTACAACAAGTCGATGCCAACGTGAACAGAGAGGTTTTTTATGAGGTTCGATGAGAGAGTATCCCCGTTTCTCTTCAGCGCCACCCTCAAAAACGTCGTTCGCGAACTCGAATGGGAAGACATGGGAGTGAAGTCGACGGCCAGCAGCTGCACCATCTTCGTTTCGCTGATGACATCGTGCTCATAACACCGAGCATCAGCCAGGCGAATGCTGGCCGACTTCGATCGTGTATGTGGGAACGTTGGGCTGCAGCTGAATCTTACGAAGACGATGTTCATGAGGAACGGATGGGTTTCTGATGCCCCATTCTCGCTCAACGAAACGAACATCTCCGAATGCTCCAGCTACGTGTATCTGGGTCGCGAAGTGAACATGACCAACTAACTAGCGCCGGAGCTGAGCAGGAGGAAACGAGCGGCTTGAGGAGCCGTCAAGAGTGTCGAAAGAGAAGTGGGGAAGACGAAGAACGTCGGGGCTCCGTACCTACCTTTTCGACTTCACTGTTCTTCCTGCCCATACGTATCAGAGATCTTGGCTCTACAAAGGCAGGATGAATAAGCGATCAGTATCGCGGAATCGAGAGGGCAACGCTCGGAGTGACACGACTCACACAAGTGAGAGAAGGCCTCGAGACTTCCGAGCTTCGCCGACGTTCGAAGATCAGAGATGCTGTCGCATGTCCAAGTCGTCGAAAATTAGATGGGCCACGTAATGCGCTTCGCAGACACCGACTAGATTTCGCGGGATGTCAAGAGAACACCAAGATGCCCAACAACGCGTTGGTCGGACTTCTTCGCCAAAGCCCTAAACAAACAATATGACGCTCTTCGTGTCCCTCGAGCGAAAAGAATCCATGGAGCACCCTGGAGCACCCTAGCACGCGGCATGGACGTATGGAGACGCTGCTGGTGCCCACCCTACCCACAGTAACTCTAGGACAAGTGGTTAGTTAATACATAATTAAATGCCCTCAGAGTACTAGTTTTATAGTTTTAAAATAAAATTTTTAGTGATCGTAGACGGTCCAAACTACTGTTAAAATCGAAAGAATACGAAGCCAAATTATGAAAGTCGAAAAATGCTCTACGATATACTCCTATACTCCTTGCCAGCAGCACTTACACAATCAATCAAGCAAACAAAGCGGCATAGTTCATGAGCATATGGCGCAATTACTACATGAGCACATCCAAAAAACGCCACATGCTTACCATGTAAGATACTCTAGAAACACTATTTTGGAATCAAGCTCACTATTCTACGATACTTTTGGGTCCTTTTTATTGGATTTCTGTGATAAAATTTTGTTCGCAACTCCATTTTCTGTTTTCTGGCCAAGTTTTGGCCATTTTCCCAGAAAACAGAAAACAGAAAAAATTTGCCCAAAATGGCCAGAAAATCAGAAAACAGAAAACAGAAAACAGAAATTCCGCCCATCCCTGGTATGTACACCGATTGACATGGAGTTGCGCTATTTTTATGAATTGAAGAGCCCCCTTTTCTGCATTAATTAATTTTGCTGATGGTGAGATTGAATTGAGTGTCCGTGGGGAAGTTCTTGAGAATTTACTTGATTTAGATATCATTGTTTCTCATGGCTCTATATGGATGGATAGGATAGGCGGGGCTTTGAGAACTACATCAGGGTTTAGACTTCGTTGTAGACTCTCTACCGGAATCAATTTATATGTATTCGGCCGTTGCCCATATATTATGTAGCATAATGTTGTACTGAACTGTTTGCCCTACTTACAACCATAGTTTTCCTTATCAGATCTTCCGTGAAGGAAAGCTGGCGTCTCCTGCTGTGGGCAAACGCTGGAGTAAAGATATTAACATCATCATTTTCATTAGCGTCTGTCCCGCTTGGTGGCGGGGTCCGCTCTTCTGGTGTGGTGACGCCAATTCTCCCGATCAAATGCTTGATCAGGGTGCACACCAGCCATCTCTAAGTCCAAGCGCAACGTATCTAGCCAACGTTGCTTCGGGCGTCCTCTGGGCCGCTTTCCAGGGACCACAAGATTCAGGCCAATCTTACACACGGTGTCGTCGTTAGCGCGAAGGACGTGGCCGTACCATCGAAGACGAGCTTCGCGCAGCTTCTCGGCTATCGGGGCGACACCGAACCTCTGTCGTATGGTGTCGTTACGAACGCGGTCCAAACGCGTAACTCCAGCCGTCCACCGTAGCATCTTCGTCTCCATTACACTGAGGCGGCTTTCAACTTCCTTCGTCACGGGCCAGCACTCAGCACCGTACGTCGCTACTGGGCGGACTACTGTTCTATAAACCTTCGATTTGAGGTGCTCAGGTATTGTCCTGTCGCAAAGCACCCCAGTCAGCGAGCGCCATTTGGACCAAGCTGCACTCACACGCGCATTCACCTCCATCTTTAAGCTGCCATCGGACGTGACTGTTGATCCGAGATACTTGAAAGATGTCACTCGTGAGAGCTCAGTACCATCGATCTTAATAGATCCGTGCTCATTCACATCCGTCGTCAAGTATTCCGTCTTTTTGACGTTTAGCTTGAGACCGAACAATGCCAAACGATCGCACCACGCCTGTGCCTGTCGCTCGAGTTCGGTTTTGTCTTCACATGCAAGCATGACGTCGTCAGCATACAGCAGCGTCCAAGGTGCCGCCATTTGGAGATCTCGTGCATCGTCACGACCACGAAGAGCAGTGGGGATAGCGCAGATCCCTGATGCACCCCTACAGAAATGGGAAACTCCATCGAGGTGCCCGCTGGCGCTCGCACTCGACTCCTTGGGCAAGAGTATAGAATGCGCACCCACTCAATAAGCTCTTCAGGGATACCATGTTGTCGCAACGCGTACCATATAACATCTCGCGGAACGCGGTCGAAGGCCTTCTCCAAGTCCAGGAAGGCAAAATGCACCGGTTTCTGTTTCTCGCGGTGCTTCTCTAGCAGAAGACGAACGGCGTGAATGGCATCAACGGTGCCACAGCCAGATACGAAACCACACTGATTCGTGGAAAGCTGTACGACATCCCGGATACGTCCGTCGACAATTTGCTCAAAGATTTTCATGGTGTGCGAAAGAAGACGAATTGGACGGTAACTGGCGCAGTCTGCAGGACTGCCCTTCTTCTTCCAAATCGGGATGGTCGTGCTTTGCTGCCAACCCTCAGGCACTTTCTTCTCAGCAACAACCTGATTGAAAAACGCAGTCAGCCAGTCAGCAGGGCACCAGCCCTTCGACTTCCACAGGTCAGCTGGCAGGTCATCGGGACCAGTGGCTTTGCCTGACTTCATCTTCCTCAGGGCTGCTTCAGTTTCGCTCACTGTGATCTTCTGAACGGGACCGTATACAGGTGATGCAAAAGGAACAGCAGGATGTTCAAATTCTACATTCGAGATTTCCTCGAAGTAGTCGTGCCATCGCTTCACAGCCCTCTTACGATCCATCAGAAGATGACCGCTCTCGTTAATGCCAAAGAACTTCTCAATGTCTCCTGCTTGGCGACAGCGAGCTTTGGCGAGTCGGTAAATATAACGCTCACCATCGCGCGTTTCCAATTTTTTGCTGACATCAGCGTAGTATGCGGCTTTAGCAGCGGCCACTGCCTTCTTTGCCGCTTTCTTTGCTTCTCGATAGTTCCGCCAATTATGGACTGTTTTATCACCGATAAACACGTGATAGAGCCGTTTCTTTTCTCGGACTTTCTCTCTGACATCATCAGTCCACAGCCATGCCTGCTTGTCGACCCAGCGTCGTCCAGGCTTCGTTGTGCCGAGTTCGAGGCGCGCAGCCCGAGTTATCGCATCGGTAGCATCCTTACAGGTTTCGTCGACAGTTGTCACTGTCGGCAACCGAATGCGAGAAATAACTGCCGCTTCCTTCTCTTTCAGTCGACACCATTTGATTCTAGCCGACCCACATCGCTCGACATGTTTACACCTCGAAGGTGTGATCTTCAGCGAGCAGATCAGTAGACGGTGTTGCGTGGCAACCGTCTCATACGGCACCGTCTTCGCGTCTGTGACAAGGCCTTGGTCGCGACGCCTAACAAGGACATAGTCAATCTGCGTTTTAGCATTCCCGCTATAAAACGAGATGAGGTGGGAGTCACGCTTTCGAAATTTGGCGTTCACGATGGTGAGGTCATGTGAGTCTGCATACTCAAGTATACGCTCACCATCGGCGTTGCGCGACCCATATCCAAAACCACCATGACAGTTGTAGCCGTCTTTCGTTGCTCCGACGTGACCATTAGGGTCGCCTGCCACAACAACCACATCTTGTGACGGTACTTCCGCTGTCTTCTCATCAAGCAGGGACCAGAACTCGTCCATGGTTTGCTCGGAACAGCCTGTCTGCGGAGCATACGCAGAAAAGAAATGGCATCGTCGCTCTTCTACGGCGACAACAATCTTCATCAAGCGGTCATCGAAACGTTCTACGCTTGCAATCGCGTCACGGAAACGCTCGGAGACGATCACACCGACACCACTGGTGGTCCTGGGACTTCCACATAGAACGGCCTTGAAGCCACGTCCTATGTCCCTTGACTTGCTGCAGGACCACCTCGTCTCCTGCACCGCACAGAAATCTATCTTTCTTCGCTCCAGTGCTTCTACCAACTCGCACGAGCGGCCCGTCAACGTGCCCACATTCAACGTTGCTACGCGGGTCTTGCCTACGTTACGGGACTTTCGGACTAGCTCAGTTGCCCCCCGATGCCGTCCTCGCATCAGGGACCCTCGCACACTTTTCACACTCGTCGGGCTTTGCGAGTGCGCGTCGGCTCCCGCGGAGGCCGTAGCATTATCTCGAGAAGTCTGTAACGCCATCAACCATATGATGTGACACAAAATGTTCGTAGGCCGGCCTGTCACTAGGGCCTGTCGCCTGCATTCCAATGTCCGTGTTTGGCTCGGCTTGCAAAAGCAAGCAGTTTCCAGTGGCACCACGTGGAGGAACGGACATCGCCACCTGGAGTAAAGACATTAACATTTTCGGTTTTTGAGGGCTTGTTGATCATTTTCCAGCAATTTTTCACGAGAAACGTTTCTCAGTGGTTCGTTTTTGAGGCAACGCAAACGGCCGTTGTTATGTGCGCAGTCAGTAGAGTGCCCTGCCTTGCGCGTCGCAAATCGGTTTTATGTTCAGTAAAGCTCAAACTACATGTTTTGGATCCCTGCAGTGTGCTTAAATTTTTGTTGCTCTACTCGTGCGTAAAATTCTCACGAGGCGGCCTACTCAATATTGTGAACCAATTTTGTATTCAAAGCGCTCCAAGTCATTTGATGTAGTAAAATATCTGACGTTTTTCAAATGGCTAAGTTACAGTCTACAGTTGATTTCATCTCTCGCATTTTATTTTTATTCTGAAGTGCCCGGTCTCGCTTTCTTATGTATTTCTTGAACAGTTTCGCTTCTTATTAGATTTGCAACCGTAATTTTCATTTCACGCCTTACCTTTTTCTATAAAAGCCTTGCACAGAGCTGTCATGTCTCCGTTAAAATAATACAAACAACTTGCAATGTTCTAGCACATTTGTTTAAGTCTGGAGCAGCATTGTTACTAAGTAAGGCCTTCTACCTAACCAGTTCAATGCTGACATCAGCTGCTGGTTCATTCCGATATGGGTAAGTGCTGGCTCATCCCGGTATCACGAGTGCTGATTGGGCTAAAAGATATCGCGAATGTTACGTGCAAAAAGCGGCGGTGGTGTAAGGCGTAGCATTCTGCCGGGAGGGCGGTGTGCTGGTTCGAGTTCCGCTTGGCGCAAGAGTTCTTTCTGATTTCAACAAAACTTCATCGAGGAACATATAACTTTCGACGCATTATTCTTTTGTTTCTTTGCGCGACAGCTTTAGTTGGTGTACCATACAGCACTTTGCCTATCATGTGATTTGCTTTTTATCACAATTTTAATTTTTTTTTAATTTTACCGAACCGATATAGCTAAACTGTTTCTGTTTGCAGATCTCAGACTCTGCTTGCCTCCGCAGAGTACAATCCTTCAGAGACCGGGAGGGTGGCAAGGGAAGAAGAGAAGCTCAGAGCATGTGTGGGCTTCGGTATCGCTGCAACTGGTGTATATGACCACGTAAGTGCTAGTCCTGATTCATCAAGTGTCGGTTATTGTTCTTCCATCAATAACAGCCCACCATTTAGCTTCCGAAGATAGCGGGCGCTCGTGCACCCAGGCCTCCGTTCTACTCTGATCTCGTTGGAGCGCGTAAGGAAAACTGGAGGGAAAGCTACCAAGATGTAAGCCTTCCCAAGATCTTGAATTTATTCCCAGCTTGATCGTAAACCGAATGATTTCAGTCGTACTTACGAGAACATAATCACATTGGAGCGCTTTATGTCGAGAAGGATGCGTTAGAAAGTGTCGCTAGATCCATGGAAATCGTACGTAAGCTGCTAGTCGACTCGTTGGAAGTGACTCAATTTGACCTTTAAGGTTGCTTCGATGTCTACATCTGTGTATTCGAACAAATGGTTGAGGAAGCTGTTGATGCTTGTATTACGAGGCAAGCTACGAAAGGTTGGGGTTCACCATGGTGTTGATTTTCTGACTGAGCTCGAATCCTCCTATTCTATACCGCATTCGGCCTAGAATCAGAGCTTCTTGTGGGATTGTTGGATCACTGGGATATTGACAAAAATTAATTCTTCTCATTTTCATTAAAATTCAACCGCAAAAACCACTCTCAAATGCATTTGTGTGATGTAGTGGCCTTGATTCAAAGATTCTCACACAGCATATTTTCTTTTAAGGCCTGGCGTCGAATGCAAATTGTTGGCGATGTGTTGAAAGCGCACCGATCTCACAACAATCGCTTTAAAACGCTTGGACTTACAGCTATGTTGGAGCACATTATGGAGGTCAGTATTTGTCTTCATTCGTTGAACCGGTGTTTTCTTCGCTGTAAGAGGTCAGCCGCGACTTCTCTATTGTTGGCTAATGTGCATTTCGCGAGCCACTCCTAACGAATAAACGCCGGAGGAGGACTTGGTTTTTGCCCATGTACAAGCACAGCAGTACTAGACGGGATTATGCCCTTATCGAGATTGCACATGCTTGTGCACTAATTATAAAACACGATTTTTGTGCTCTCCTTTGCTGGCGCGGTGGGGGCACAGTACGAGGCGAGGGAGGGTCTTTGGGATGTGGCCAGCCTAAATTACCTGTGTTAAGACACCCTGCCGTTGCGTTGCGACCTCGAGCCCGTTTAATACCAACAGAGGCTGTCATGAAAGCATCGTTTACGTATAGCCGTCTCCTTAAATAAAAACTTGTATGGAAAAAGCACCGAATGCGTTCTGTCGTAGCTCATACACATACTTTTCCATAGTCATTCTGATTGCTATATCAAAGTGGTGTATTTGTATATGCAGTAAATCATTTCTGTTTTCTTCACAGTGCTGAGGTTTTAGAAACAAAAGAACTGCAGTTTAGTTATCTGTTTTTTCTTCATTTTCTTGCCAAAATCCATCTTCCTTAACTTCGTCTCTAACATATCCTTACCGCCAACATACAAGTATTACTGTTTCAGAGCATCGTGAATCTAACGAGGGATCGAGACCATCACACAAATGTAATTATGTATCTATCTTCACAATTTGGTAGTCAGCCAAAGCCGTGCTTCTTGGAGAAGCATAGACAGTGCTTGTGAGTCCTGACCTATCCATTTGATGTAAAATTTCAGTTGCTGCTCATTTTATATGGCTTCTCTGTCCCCTGTCTCTCATTTTTCCACTTTTTCGTTTTCTTGCTCTAGCTGATGGGGACGGTGGGGTCATCTACCCAGATATCGCATCTATACCGTAAGCTCAGTGAACGCTAAGTTATCTATGCCGGCATTATTTATAGCTCCGCTAAGCATTAAAAGCTGAACGTCTTGCCTGATCACGTTAGACGACGTGTTCATCATATTTTCAAGCGCATTTTGTGGTTCGTACAGCATAACTTTGTCACAAATTATTCTGCTACAGTGTGTAGCGTTGAACCTTTCAAATCTTTTTCCAACACCAACCAAAAAAAAATTCCTTTTATTTATTAAGGATGCTCGACTTGGTTTTGTCATGTCTCTCGTCGACGAATGCCGGTGATCTACTTATGGAGAAAACTCGCGATTGTCAGCGACAGGCTATCCACTTCACGGCCATCAGCGGACAGCCTTGTCAGCTTGATGTTTTGCTTAAACACGGTGAGGGTTACAATTTATTCTTTGTTTGACACAAGTTTCTCAGACATTTAAGCCCGGCGTTTAGGTACGCCGACTAATGAATTTGACAGGTCAAAACAGGCACCAATTCATTACCTTGTCGAGCGGAACAATGTTCTTATGGTAAGTAACTTCTACCGTTGTGTGCACATTTTTCTCTTGCAACAGTTGCACGTTTTGAGGCTCGGCAGCTGATGTGGTATGGGTCGGACATGTCATTGGTCGAGCCGTCCGTGTCGAAAGTCCCATCGGAGCTATTCAACGTCGACAATGGCGAGGTCAGTAACCAGTATTTACTTCCGTACGAGTTGGACTAGCAGCTTGACTACCTCTGGCTTTCTCGGTGCAGTTTAAAGTGCTCTGGTTATTATGACTATTGGGATTTCGCTCAGTAGCGGCAACAGAATGTTGTCGCACAGAGGGTTTCTGCTGGATTCTTTGCAGAACACATGAAGCGAGAATGTAATACTAGAGTTTAGGAGCGTAGCCATCGTAGATACTATGGCTGTCTTTGTTTTAGCAGTTGAAATCATTTATTCAAAGAGGGTAGTTAGTAGTGACTTGTGCAGAGAATGAAATGACAGGCGATAAAATAGTGAAGAGGATCGAATGATGCCATCTCTTCCTCCAGTTTTAAAAGCTATTCCTGTACGTTTTCATAGAAGGTGGTACTCAGTTCGAGATAATTCTTCCCGTGGAACCATTAGCCATTTTTGAGCGTCAGGTGCTGCGCAAAGACCAAGTCGTTCTCCTTCAGGTGTGCGCCTTTCTGCAGACAAGAATGAAAGCTCTAGAACGGACAATGACGACGTGGCTCAAAGCCATTTGTGCGGGTTGGTTTTTTCTTCTGTACATTCCCGCTGCATACTCAGATACAAAGTTGGTAATGAACGAGTTGTGGATTGTTCAAGAGCTCTATGACCCCGATGCTTTATGGAATGCTTGCTTTTTATACTGTTTCCCTGCCTTAATCCTTTGGATTTTCCAGGAAAACTTCAACTGGGCAGCGCCGCTAGTTCACTACATTCAGTGAGATTTCTTCCGTGCGGTGGTACCGGAGTAGACCGAACAGCCGACCGTGTGAGCATTTTTTTTTAATTTCGGAATTGCTGTCAATCTGAGGTTTTTTGTGTTGGGAGCCAGGAAAATTAGCATGCGTACTTTTGTCCTTAGCTGTCAATCAACAGTGTTTTTGAAGAGTTCTGTAATAGCACTATCAGTACATGGTGAAAGCAAGCAACAATATTTGGGATAGTGGGCGAGTGGGTTGTCACTCTTGCTAATTGGAGATGAGGACGCGTTGCTTGTTCAGAATGTCGTCTTTTCTCCATCTGAGGCGTTGGGCATTCTACTCATATGCATACGACATTTTAGGAAATTCCGGTTAATAAGGCTGTAGGTTGGGTTTCTTTCCGTCGGTTACCAGGGCTTTCGAATTTCGGTGTCTACATCTTCTTCAGAGCCAGAAAACGAGCGCGGAACTGAGTAAACCTCATCTTACAGTTTTATTGCATTATTGCAGTATGCATTATCTATTGGAAGCCGAACCTAGACATTTTGGCGTGGCATTCATTCGAAGATTCGAAGTAATTTGTCGCTAGAAGATTATGTTTTGATTACGGAATTTGTAGACCTCTCATAATCCTGGTTCGTATTCCACAGTACGCTTGGTAACTGCAGATTCCGTATCATAGTGGCATGCAAGCAATCCAAGGCCTTCTCCAAAGTGAACGTCTGATTTGTTCAGCTTCGATGAGATATTGAATAGAAATCGTTTGCAGAAAGACCCACAGATAGCATTTATCATCTCATAAATTGTGACTAAGGCATATTTTTCATGTAATCGTGTCGCTAATCCTCCCATTAGTTTTTTTTTCAAAATAGGATAAGTGACAGGGTCATTTCAGACGTGAAGACGGGCTTAGGGACCAAGACGTCGATAGATATTTCTTCTTTTCTCTTCGAACTTTACCGAGAGGACGAAGTTACCAAGTAGCTTCTGATAGTGCTAATGGAAGCACGGAGACCCTTGCATGCGGAAGGAAACCCCTTTTACTTGAAATAACCGTAATAGCAGTGCTTCCTTATGCTTTTTGATAAACTATCAATAGTTTGCAGAGGAAGTTGTTGTTGGCTCTGCGTCCGGACGTGATCAGAGAGGTCTACAGTGAAGGCGATAGCTTGGTGAGTTACCAGTCAACGCCGCCATCTGCTTATTATTCAGGGGTGTGCGTAATTGCTATTTACGATTTTACGATTTACGGCGATTTTTCGCAAATTTTTTTACTATCTATGATTTACTACATTTTGGGCGTAAATCGTAACTTTTCATGAATGTAATCTTTTATCTACATCCAGCTGCCGTACAAATGACGTAATGTGTACCAGATTATAAAGCCCACTGCCCACTTGTCCTCTTAAAGGTTGTTCCCACTTCCATTCAGCGTTGTTGTTTTTAATGTTCTGACGTGCATCATGGCAGAAAACTGAACTTTTTACAACACAAACACTTTCTTCCCAGCTCAAAACTCGAATTCGATTAGTTTTAAATCAAACTGGAAACATTCTATATCAGAAAGATCGTCTGTGGAATCAAACAGAAGATGCCTCAAGAAGCTTATACGTTAACCTTCCCATTTTAAAGGAATTCCAAAGGTGTCCAAGAAACTGCTGACACTTTTTATGCCTGCTTTGGGAATGTTCCTCGACTTATTTCAAAGTGTAGGAAAATGAGGGTCTTTTGGTGCTTCGGATGGTAGGGTTTCGCCATACGTTCACTAGTACGCGGTGTTCGTTTGCTTACATCCGCAATTGCTGTTTTCACCGCATTATTCGGCAGTGAAATGACTGTTCAAATTTTAGATTTGACAGTGACTTTTTCGCTGTTGTTTCTACTAAATCCTAGCTTTATATGCAAGCTAAAAAAAAACTGCTAGTAAGTAGGGCATTTAATGATCGTTCATGCCATGCAAGCCTTTTGCTAGAGCATAATATACATGACGAAGTAGTTTTTGTACAGTTTTTACGACTTTCTGCAAACCTGAAAGTTTGATTTTAAAGATGTCTCACTTGAAAGAAAAATAAACGTGAAAAGGGGAAATGGGTTTTAAGAAAACTGTCCAGCTTGAGTCGAAAATATAATAACACAATTAATAAATATTGAATTTTGTCTGCCAATATTAATATTTCATTAATATTGGCAGAAAAATTTAGTTGTATTGTACTGCCACCTCCTCTGTAACTCTTACGATTTACAATTTGCGACGGTTTCTTCGTAATTACGATTTATGATTTACGAAATTTCGGATTTCATTTACGCATACCCCTGTTATTATTGCCCGATTTGTTTCTGTCGGTAGCAGTTCAAGTTTCGTAATTCGTTGCCGTTTAGGTGGTATTTATGCTGCCCGTTTCTTTTACACCACAAGATGCTTTGATGCCGGCAGCATATCCGCACATCGTGCGGACGGAGATGTTCGAAGCGTCCTATAACCCGTACAAACAGGCGATATCTCTTATGAAGGCTCCCACGTGAGTAGTGTTTTGCTGATGGAATCAATTATGCGGCTTTATACGTTGATCTTGGGCTGATCGCTTTCTTGTCGTCTTTTTCTTGTCTTGCAGTCTTGTTTGGAGTAATATCACAGAGCTTGAAATCTCCTCGACAGAACAGAAGTTCTCAGTTAAGAGCAGGAGGTCTTCAGCTGCTGCGGAACATGACTTCTAGATCGATTTGTGAAGATTGTGCTTTCTCTCGTCAGCCGCGGCCACCATCCTTTGTCACGAATTCAGAATTATGAAGGAAGATTAGAAGATTAGGGCGCGTCGTGGCACAGTTGGGGAAGATGTCGGCCGTTCTCGTGTAGTCCGAATCGAAGTTAGGCCCCGCATTCGAATTTCCTCCACGATTCCACATTGAAGTAGAAAAGTGCGAGTGCGTGGTCGCATTCCAAGTAGGGAGTGGTTAACGCCGTCTTTCATCCTTTTCTCGTTCAAGTTCCTTCATCCCTTTCTCCTCCTGGCTTGCTCGCAAATCTTGAGTCCGTACTCCAAAGGCATTTATGGATTCAGGAGAGTTCTACCACCTGAATTTGTTGCTACATGGGAGACTGGCTGGACAAAAGTCAGCGTTATTCAGTCCCTTTTTGGAGTAGGCCTACATGGCAGACTGTTTGATATATTGGAAATATCACAGACGCGTATTCGGACACTTACAACGGCGTGCAGTAGCCAACCGATAGACGGGTCAGCGATTTATTCTTGCCACACCGACTCACAGACCCCGGACAGATAGAAGGCTTGGTTGACCTGGTTGTGATCCGAACTAAGGCTAACAACTAAGGGCTTGTGCTCGTGCGCGCGATAGGCGTGACCTTTTAGGTATCGCCACGGCGCGCCCAAGCAAGACATTGGTGAAGCTTTTTAGTGATAAGCACGTACCGAAATACCGCTTTACATACCTTGGTTTTGCTTATCCAGTCGTCTACTGTTTAGGCTGTGTATCACCGCTGACCAGCTGCTTTCCAAAGTGCACTCAACGACGCCGATGTTCCGAGAAGTCCACAACGGATACCTGTACGCTTGGCGAATTCCCTGTAAAGGACAGCAACTCAAGGGTGTAGGTGAGTAGCTGGTGGCTTCTTTGTTCTTCTCTCTTTGTGCAATGGCCGAACCGCTTGCAGAGTTCGCCTCACTTCATTACACGCTGGACACCTCGAAAATGGATCCTCAAGTGGCTCGGCAGGCGATGCTGTTCGTGCAGATGTTCGTTGTGAAGGCGCCAGCGGCGCGCGGAAAGCAGAAATTGGAGTGAGCGGAGGCGCGGCGCGGTCCTCCTAAACCAGCCACCAACACTTTCTTCATTCTGATGAAGCGCTTCCAATAACGCGGTTGTCTGGTGCCGATGATAACTTCAGCGCTTGCCAAATTTCTTTGTCGCTTTTGATGCAGAAGAGTTTTTAAGAGTATGCTGTCCTGTCTTTATATAGAACTATGAGCTGTACATTTGATTGGAGGAGGAGTTTCAGCACGGAGTTAAGGAGACGGATTTGCTTAAAAATTGGAACGTGAGGATTTCTCGAAATGGGGGCGGAAGTCGATCGACTTCTGATCCTGATGTGTCATACTCGTCATCTTCGCGTCAATGTGTTAGTGGTACAACCCGATCAGCCGCCTCTATCTTGGCAGCAGTTAAGGGTTGTGCCACTTTTCGGATTGCCTTCGTCCGTTCAGCGCACCTCTCTTAACATCAGTCATTGCGATGAATTGCCAGTGGACCATGGGTTTGCCACGTTATCAGTTGCTATGGTGCCATGGCTTAGGTGATGGGCATTCTCCCTAGCAGACTGCGTGCTTGGCATCAAACACTCCGTATATTACCACCGATATAGGGACCACTCCAGAGGCTTCTGGAAGAGGGTGTGGCACCCCTGTTCAGTCCGCGTTGCCATGCGAAGCAGTGGTGGGTTCATCCTCCTCGGTTCCCTGCTACATCCATCCCAAGTCCCCTAGTGCCCCTTGGTCTTTTATCTGAATTGACGTTTTTCGGGAACCATACTGTAGGCCGTTATTAGCTTGGTATACTCCAGTTCATCACAGCGATACAGATTTGCAGAGGTACGGCAATGGTGCTGTGATCGTGAGCAGTGACGCTCGCAACGTTCCTCCTTGGACGCCTCAATCATAAATCCCCTTGGCAACGCGACTGCTGTTTTGCGCCGTGCATGACAGAGTTCCGCAGCGAAATCCATGACCCCATCACGATTTGTTCGCACGGCGACATGTCCTGGTTCCGGCCCTGAGTTTCAAGTGAGGATTAGGGAAGTGGTAGTGGAGCGGAACTACCTTCGACGAAACTCTATAGCTGGGCCGTCAGCTCTATCTAATTGGCCCACGACTAGTTCACCCTTCATTTATATTACAAGCACAGCGCAACTAAGGGCTAGTGCCTGAAAAAGCTTTGGCAGCTTGCCGAGTTCAGTCAGGAGGTGGCTCTTATACTCGTGCACAGATGCTCATAGTCGAGAGCAGTGTGCACTCCATGGAAGTGATTCGAAACATTTGGGAGAGACCGACCTGGGTGCATGTCTAGAGAGGGGGATTCACCTCTTAGGCCCCGTGTATACTTCGACGCCGAGCGACGCTATGCCATTTTATAGCGGCAAGTGGTCGCTGTCGTCACCTCACATGCCATCGTATCGCTCGGCGTCGGAAGTATACGGGGGGACATTACGCATCTGGCAGCTATATCCTAAGCGGGACATACTTACAGTTAGATGCATGTCTACGCGATAACACGTCTGTAGTCGAGCTTAACGTCTTCATATTAAACGTTGCTGGGAAAAGTCCTCGAGCACTACTAAAAAATGAGCGAAAATCACTCAAAAATCGAGTAGTGCAACATGGACCGAAAAATGAGCACCTCTAGACTTAAAGGAGAAATTAAAGCTGAAATTCCTAAAAAAAAATCGCGAATTAACGCGGCTTATCAACAGGCGATATGGTGAAATATTGGCGTTATCAGGAATTTCGGCTGTAATTTCTTCCTTAAATCCCTTAGGTCGTTGATGAATCTGGCCCCAGGTCTGCATCTCCAGATGTGATCGGTCGTTTTAGAACGCGAAAGTGTGTGCCTGCTTCGAAAAGCTTCAACTGGCGAAGGGCGTTATGACTCTTCTCATCTTCAAGAGGAGAATTTCATATGACATGACTCGTGATAATGTTCGGCTCCTGCGTCCAGATCTCCTCTGCCTGCTTTTTCGGGTAAGGCTGCATTGCTTCAGTAGACACATTTTTTTCGCATCTTCAAGTACGAGCGAATTGCTTCCATTCCGGGGCCAGATTAATCAACCACTTACCGGCCGATAACAGTATATCAGTTATCGTATCTATCTCTCTGCATCACTTACCACGTAGGCCGATATGGTGAATCCGCTGTGAGATGATACCGGTGGTATGGTTGATGAACCAGGGTCGTTGTCTTACCTGGCGTCTAGTTATAGTGGCTCGCCTTATACAATCTGGACTGCGACAGATACGGCTGAGTATCTATGTGGTAGGAGAGCTTCGATTAGAGAACTTAATGGTTAGGTCATTGCTTTCTCAAAGGCCTAGGAATACCCAAGGTTTGCGACAGATTCCATACCTTTTGGCTGTTCTGTCAGCTCCGTCGTTCGGACATGCGAGTTGTTTTCCATAAGGGTAAGGATGTTGCTGGTATCAGCCACATAGGCTGCTCCCGCAACTTGTTGACAATAGAGCCACTTGCGGTAGCGCTTGGAACGGTTAGGGGCTACGCAGTTCCCGTGATTAGGCGTTAGGCAACACTTTCAATTTGGTGTAATGGCAGAGGTATGGGGACACCGCTGCAGATGACTTGGCGATAAACAATGGATGGGATGTATCCATGACTGTTTCGGCGCCCTGCGTGGACTAGGACGGTATGACTGTCGCAACAAAGTCGAGTCGCGCTGCGCTGTAAAATTCTAGGCAGGTCCTCGCTCCCGATCACCCCACAAGAGGGCGAACGTTCCAAGTTCCCCGATTCCGTGCTGAGACCCGTGTCGAACCCCGGTCGTCTGGGACGCGTGTATCTTCTCTGGCATAGTATTTGTTTCGTTGGTGCGTTCTGTCATGCTTCATACGTGTCTTCTAGTTCGTCAAAACTCGGCTTTGTATCTATCCCCTTTCCGTGACTGTTGCTTTGTGCCGCCCAAGACTTGATGACTTCAGAGGTTTCGTCCATCGAGTGTCGTTTTCCGTTGCTTATTTCCCCGGACAATTGTGTAGAGGTATTTACTGGCTATGCAGAAATGCAGCGTCGATTAGCTCCAGAGTATACAGCAGCGGCGGCAGTGCATGAGGGAGAATTAGCTCAGAGTTGTATTGTTTATCTTGCTATTTCCCCACATATAGTACTCGGTAGAGTGTCGCGTCTGTTCTGTCTTCTTTCCCTCAATGAACTACGTGTTTTTGAAGGTGTTTAATGTAATAAAGATTGCTCTGTTCGTTCTGGACGTTTATTAGAGAGGCGTGGAAACAACGAAACATTAGCATAGTATGTACAACTCGTAGGGGTTGGCTCAGTCGGCGAAGTCGTACTTGAAGCTGTCGTTCATCACGGCAGTCTTGATGATCTCGAAATCGACCATGGCTCGTTCGCGACAGATCCTCTCGTTATCGTTATTCATGAACATGCCTGCAGTGAAGGATTGTTGACGCTGGGAAGGGAGCACTTGTACCTTTCTCGTGTCACATGGATTGAATGTCATTTTCAAAAGATCCTCCAACTTGAGGTCTTTTTAGGCAAGCAATACTCCCTAGAGGAGTCGAAGTAAAACATGTTGATCTGCGATAGGTTGTCTAAAATTTATTATGGATGCAATTCTTCTGAGAACTGTTGGCTAGACTGTTTCGAAGTGCAGGAAAGCGAGGAATTTTTGGTGTGCCATATCGCGATTGTCATTTGGTTCATAGCGAAAACCTGTTTACGTGGAGTCTCGTGGAATTCAACGGCACAGTAGAAAGACTGAAGTCAGTCTCCTTAAGTCTCAAATGGCTGGTATCGAGGTTGGAAGCTGTTACAACGACGTTTTATTACGATCAAAACTCTAGCTCCAGGCGGGACTCAAACCAGCACCTTCTCCTGACCGGTGTGTATGCTTTACACGATTACACCACCGGCGCTGTTTCATCGAAAGCAGCATCCACATCTCGTGGGACCCATTAGCATTCCCGCCTGTTCAGCAGGAGGTGCGGGTTCGAGTCACGCTCGGCTCTAAAGTCTCGATGGCAACAAAACATCGGTATAACCAGCTCGAGTGGAAGAGAGCGTAGTTTTTTCCACGACGCGAAGAGAAATATTTCTGTTTCTACACCTTAGAATGTGAGAGAAATCCAGCTGCTAAAACAATAAATACACCAAGACAAGAACATGAGCATTATAGAAATATATTCGCTTTTTTAGTACACCTTGTGCGGGTAACCAATGAACTTCAATCAAACAGGACAAAAAATATTTTCTAAATCGAAAATTCACTTTGATTTCATTAAAGGTTGGTTCAATCCCAAAAAAGCTCGTTCTGGCTCGTGTCTAACCTAGTATCAGAAGTGTCTGGCTAGGTGAAAAAATACAGTTTATCCCATGCAGCAACATTTGTTTTCACTTTTCAGGAGAAATGTATCAGTTGGTTCAAACCACAAAGTGTAAAGGGCGGCGTTTTAAACTCTCTTGAGATGCGCTGCACATTATACTCACACTGGATGTCGTGGAGGTAGTTTGAATGCGAATCGAGCTGTACAATGGTTTGTGGTGGTCAGTCGATTAACAATATCAGTATTTTATCCTTCCCGGACGAGTACGGTACCAATTCACCGACCTCGAATGGATGGAAGAGTTGTCTGGCCTGGGCAGAAAATCCGAACCAAGAACCGGGAATCCTGTGCAAACTCCACCCGGTACTTCCTCCAACTGTACCATGCGTCTAGTTTCAAACTATATATGACTCTAGCGCTAACTCTAGCGCTATAATTCTTGCAACTACAATGATTGCAGCCCCTCTCAGTAGAGATTAGTGGACTTTTATTCAAAGCAGTCAGCTGGACTCACCCCTCATTCTGCAGTAGTCAAATTTGGAAGGAATCACTGCTGAATATTCATTGTTATGTCAGCAGCCTAAGACAAACGTTTTCCAAAACAATATCCAATGAATACCTCTGCCACACTTAAAAAACGTGATCAGTTTGCTGACGCTATTCTGCCGTGACGTGCGATTATGTAGTGTGTATTTTTTGAAAACTACGAAGACAACTCTACAAGACCACAAATGAGGCGAGGACTCTGCTGTGTGTGCAAGAGTGTGGGCAGAAAAAATTTATTAGCGTGACATTGTGTTAGCGGACCGCATCGCATGAGTAAGATAACTAGCGAGCGCTTCCTTTGATGAAAAATTTCTCATAGCCGAGCCAATCTAGAGAAGTCAAAATAATGGAGTTTCTATGACTTCTTTCAAGTAATCCGTGGCATGAAAGCCTGGCTGCGCTTAGTAATTATTTCCCTCGATTTTCTAAACATTGTCCAAAACAATCGTCCGGGCGCCACAACTATTATAAGCAGAATCTTTTCCAAACGAAAACCGCTATTTCAAGTAAAAGTTCACATTTGCGCTGCACACCATGAGAAAGCGGGAGGTCCTACATTCATCCTGAGACAAGTCTGTAAGGCGTGCTGCTAGGCGACCTGCAGAGCCACCTACTCACATTATCTGAAGGCAAAAAGAAGGCTGCTCCATTACACCACTTCATCTACGCCTTTACTTCACAGTGGAATGGTGTTTTAAATTGATCAAACTTGGTTCCTTTCAAGTAAATGCTTTTATACGTACTAGTTTTTATAGAAACAGCAACGGGCTACTTCATTTAGCTTCGTCCATCCCAGAAAAAGGCAGATGGATTGCACCAGTTATTAGGGGTTTTGTAATAATTGCATAAGAAATTACCAAGGCTTTCGTATACTACGTATCGTGCCTGATTCCATTACTTCTAGCACAAATACGATATCGTTTCATTAGAGATGAAGGTGATTTATTTCCTCCTTGATTTTGTGCTAATTTGTGAACTGCACGTCCTGCTTCTAGCCGTTCGTGCTTGGAGTTCCATTACTTTACGAGTTAGGATGAATTTCGTGACCACGTTTATCCAACATATATGGCACACTGAAGAAAGTAGTTTTCCAAGAAAGTCTACCACAACCCCCACGCAAATCTGAAAAGGTTCCTCGAATTCCTCGCTCTCAGTAACACCGCTCTCGATCTTATTCCAAAGACTTAGCTTATAGACCATCCAGAAGCTCCCTTCTGACCTTTTCGAAACAAACAATGTCTTTTAAAGATTGCCCTTGTGTTTTAGTCCAGTTCAGGTCTTCCGGAAACAACGAAAAACTAAAATCAGTTTCGATTTTGCAGGACAAACGCCAATCTCATGAATAATCTAGACTTGCTGCCAAATGAAAGGTGAATTGTTTGAGTTTAGGAAACCATTCGGTTGTCACTCATACATTTGTTTCTTTCGTTCAGGTATTCACTGGTAAGGATCATTTTCGAATAGATGGTACGAGCGTACTAAATGGTGAAAGAGCAGGAGCAAATGCTCATGCCAACTATAGCAAATCAATCTTAAAAATGCTACGGACAGTAATAATGGCAAATTCCTGCCAATAGTCCAAGAATTACTAAGTTTTTAGCATTTCAGAGTACCCGAAATTAAAATTGTGATTAGCAGCGAAAAAGAATAAAAATCACTTTTCCTTTTTTGTTAGCTCAAAGAGAATTTCTGCTAATCCAGTGTGACTAAATATTTGAGAACGTTTCACGACAGTTGACTTACAGAAGCTCCATGTAACTCGCAGGCCGTTGTCGGCGTACTCAAGACATTCGCTGGCTCTCTGCTTGCAGTTCGCCTTCTTCATTTTCGTCTCGCATTTTTCCCGATAGTGGTCGCAGAGTGCTGCCTGAAATTTTCCACACTTCCATACACCCACACTTTGCAATAACGAAAAACTCTGCACAGCGAAGTTACGATGCGTTTCTTGCCCGTTGATGATCTAGTCTGAGCGCGTTGCTTAGGAAAAAGCGGTTCCCATTACAGACCTGACTGGGGCCTGGAAGCCAGCTATAGAACGACCACTCGTCTTTCTACACTGATGATAGTGGGAAAGTGCGAAGTGATAGGGTTTAATACAGTGTGAGTGTGTCACTCCGACTTCGGACATTCTCGATAAACAATGACACTCAGAGAGGAATGCATGTATGTGGTCTCAAGTTTTTGTATTAGGTTGGCAACTAATTTCGTGGACTCTCAAGAATCTTCAGCAAAAGTATTTAATAACAAATAACTAATGCCAATCTTTAATTGAAATAAGATCCCCCAGAACGCAGAAGTGCTTCCCATATATCGGGTAGCTGGTCTGTCTACCGGCCATAGAATTATTGTGCTTTTAAGGCCAAGAATCTTTGGAGGTGCATTTTGACTCGGTCCACATTATTAAATCGTCTTCCAACCAAGAAGTACTGCACCGAAATAAAAATGTGGTAGTCACTCGGCGCAAGGCCTGGGCTGTAAGGTGGATGAGTTTGACGCTCCCAGTCAAGGTCTTCTATTTTTTGAGGCGTCCGGTTCGCTACGTTCCCTCCGTTTGGTGGTGTCAAGAACGTATTGACTTCTGGGAGCTCGTCAAGAACGGTTCCAGCATTAATGCTGTAATATACTCTTCTCAACCTGGCCGCGCGCAGGCTGAACTCCGCTGGAATCTGTTCAGACAGATTTTCAGGAGCGGAATTATCTATCAGCAAGATAACGCCAGATCACACGTCACGAATCGGGAGCTTCAAAAAATCGAAGACCTTAGCTGGGAGCGTCTAACTCATCCACCTTACAGCACAGGCTGTGCGCCAAATGACTAGCACCTTTATAGCACGCTGCAGCACTGCTTGGTTGGAGGACGATTTATTAATGTGGACCATGTCAAAATGCACCTCCAAGGTTTCTTGGCTTCAAAAGCACAAGAATTCTACAGCTGTGGGATGGGCCAGGTAGCTGATAAATGGGAAGCAGTCCCGCGTTCCAACAGATCTTACTTTGGTTGAAAACTGTTATTTGTTATTTGTTTATGAACACTTTTGTTGAAGTCGCTTGAGAGTCCACGAAATTAGTTGCCAACCTAATAGTAGATGATTACTTAAAAAGCCTTCAACATCACTCTTTCGTCATCGATAACATATCTTCAATGCATGCAAGAGCTTCTAAATTTGATTCGTAATAAGTTCTGGCATTTCACGTCCTTTGATTGATCTGCGCCAGCAATTAGCTCTCAGAAAAATCTGCAGATGCTTGTGTTTGAGAAACGAACATTCGTTTGAATGTGTAAGAATTCTCAAGAGGGTTAGTTGAGCGTAGTGGGTGGTGGGTGAATTTAGGCCTCCGACAAACGCATCCTTGCGTCTTATTGGAAGTTCTACATTCATAAAACCAAAGTTGAAAGTGTGTTCCAGAAGAAAAGATAGGTTTGAGGGACTTTCTCTACTAAGCACAAGAGGTACACAATCAAGAGAAGCGAAAGAATGCCAACCCCACTCTTAAGGTTCCTACGTTTTTTCTTTCTGAATCCGTAGGCCAAAGGCATTTTGAGGTCGTCCATGCAGGAAGCGTCTGATCTGCTTCTCCACAGTTAAATGTTTATTGAAATGTTTCTGGAGCTGTATGGCGAACAAGTGTGCTCTTCGTAAGACGCAGTGTAAGAGTGGCCGCTTTCATCGAATAAGATAAGAAGCTAATGTATTTGTAAAACCAATGTTGTCCTATGACTGAATAGTTTTATTCACCACATTGCGGTCGTATAACAGATCGGCCTTCTCATGTTTTATTGGTCTCTGCATATCACCTGCTCTAAATATCACAGCGTACAGAAGCCTAACTCTTCTTGAAGAGCTTCGAACCATTCTTTTAAGATGACACAGATGCCCGAATTCGTATGGTGTTGTACACAGCTGTTTTAAGAGTGCAAAAAAAATCGTTCTCGTGATGAAGTATAGCAAGGAATGTCTATTTCTTCTCATCCACTGTTTTTAGCACATGTGAGCTGCCGATCAAGGGCCGGATTCTTCAACGGCTTACAGCAATTTAACGAAGACAATATAGCCGAAATCCCTAATAGCGCGGCTTATCAAGCGATATGGTGAAATGTTTCACCATATCGCTTTTTGATAAGTCGGGTTATCAGGAATCGCGGCTGTATTTTCTTCCCCGTATCACGGGTGGGTGCTGACAGACCTGGAAGATATCGCGGATGTTACGTGCGGTCAAACAGCGCTGATGGTGTAAGGCGAACATCGCTGCCCGGAAAGCAGAAGATGCGGGTTCGAGTCCCGCCTGGCGCAAGATTTTGATCGCAACAAAACATCCTGTAGCAGCATGTATTTTCTTCGTTAAATTGCTGTAAGCCGGTGAAGAATCCGGCCCTTGATCGGCAGCTCACATGTGCTAAAAACAGTGGATGAGAAGAAGGAGACATGTTCCATCACGAGAACGATTTTTTTGCACCCTTAAAAACAACTGTGTACAACATCATACGAATTCGTGCTTCTGTATCATCTTAGAAGGATGATTCACAAAAGCTTGCGTCAACGCTTACGAAGCATTGTCGAGTGCTCTCATAATTTGTTCCTTTAAAACCTCTCATCCGCTTAATATTGGGGTTGCAACGCCTCATGCAAGGACTGTATACTATCGATGCATGATCTCCACCTCCTATTGGCTAATTCTCGCATTTCTCTATCATGCCAAGGCAGTCAGGCAAAAGCTAACACGATCCGTTTAATATTTTGGTGTCACAGCTTTGCATAAAATGGTATACAGGGGTAGTTAGCTGCTTCTGAAACCCTTTAGAATGCCGCGTCATGCAATGGAAAGGCTTCTAATGCATTACTGCGAATTTCTGACGCACGTGCCTTGCAGAATACCTTCCGCAGACCAACCGCGATAATAAGAGATGTTGATATTTCACTCCTCCCAGAAAAGCTTGCCTCCCCCGTTGACCAGCCCTTGATAAATTGCGGAAATAGCTGATTTAGACGCGAATTAAACAAAGTCAGAAGGACTGTCTTGATGTTTGGAGGGAAAGGATGCACAACAATACAAAGATGTTAGAGCGGGTCATGAAGAGCATAGCTATAGGTAAGATTGGAGGACAGTTTTTAGAAAGGGAATAAATATTAATTGCATGCTAGGGAATTTGGTGATTAAGGAAGTCTTCCAGCCAAGGACACTTGTGGAATTTTTGTCGGAAAGAAATACCATCGAAAGCTGAGGTATAGCAGCGCTATGGGAATGTCTAGGTGCGATGGATGAAAAAAATGGAAAATGTTATAAGTGCTCAAAGGAGCAGTGTGCTCTGTCATGATGACAGAAACAGAATGAAGCAAGAGATAGGAGGAATGGAAGCGCCTTGAGTTCGTATTGGATTACGCCATGCACTCTTATTCTGAGCGTGTTGGACAATTATCGTACGATAGTACACTTTTCATTCAGAGATTGCTGATGGCGGCCCTCCTAGCCGTGTTCTAGTGCAACTTTGACAAAAAGGCATCATACCTACCTTGCAAAAATAACAGCAAATCGACAAAGGCGCTCTGCACTCACCACTGGCAAATCGGGTTTTTCTGGAAGGGCGCTGACCACAGTAGCGAGAATCATCAGGCTGATTACCCTTATGTACATGACCTGAAGTGTTCTGGAAATTCGTAAAGAACAACGCAAAGTCACGGAACCGAAAGACTTCAAAACGCGACGGTTTCACAGGCAGTTGACACACTAAGCACCCACTGCGGCGTTTAGTGTCCTGGGGAAGTAAACCTCTGTGAAGGACGATAACATTGTAAAGACGTCACAAAGGGACAGCAGATGAGTGACAGTCGGCGATTGCGTGGAAAAAATCCGAAGGAATGCCCATAAAACTGGCCAATTCAGAGAGCCGGTGGGCGTTCAAGGAAAACAACCCCCGACGAACGAGTGTCTCGCGACCAAAGGTAACTCGAAGAACAGCGGAATTCATCATAGCTTAAGGAACCAAAGATCTTCAGCAGTTGCGGAGCGAGTGCGAACGGTCAACTGCTGCGTGACTGCCGTTCAGTGTGATATTACTAGTTGGGTGACTCTGGATTCGTCCTTTGCTGGATAGTTAGCTTCGTACCTACTTTTTCCAGCATGGCATCGAGAATAGCTCATATTGAGGGTGCGAGGTTTACGAAATCCAAAACAAACGCCTTGCCATGAAGGCTCTCAATTCTTTCATCAGAAATGCAATTTACAGTTGAAGAAGCGTTTTTAAAACCCTCGCATCAACACAAGCGGATGGTTTTAGGGAATGGTTTATTGTTACTTTAGAGCGTTTGCCTACTGATATTGTCCACTCATGTTACCGAACAACATGAAAATTGTCTTCTAGCTGAGCGATCAAAGAAACGGAATCTATACGAACTCCTACAAGAAGCCAAGGCCATAGCCTTGAGAGATGCAAATTTATATATTATGCATAGTTTAAAAACTTATTGTTGTGGGCAGAAAATCGTCCACGCAATCATATTCAAAGTAGAAGTTTTGCATCGCCGTTCCCCGTTTTGGTTGTTGAACTTCACATTTTAACACGCTTTTAGCAGCAACAAAAAACATAAGAAAACAAATAACCCACTATTCCAATGTTCGCTGTTTTATCTTTCAAAATTAGTGTCCATAGAGGTGCAAACCCTATTTGCAGATATTACATAATTCTGAGCGCCACACTACTGCCTCCTGTATCAAAGAAAGAAACAGCCTCTGTTAAAACTAATCTTGGCGTTTGAAAAATAAAGGGATCGGCTGCAGCTGCCCCATCTTTTGACTTCACAGTTTTCCTTCTTTTCTACACATAAAGTGTAGCTTCATTGGAATCCCTTAAACTGCTTAAATATTGAAGATTTGCAGATTGTTAAGGCGCGAAATACTCGAACTAGTGTGGGATTTAAGTAGTTCATTGCAGATCTTCGTGAATGACGATTTGGATGGCAAAAAGGGTAGAATTGTTGTAACACCTCATCAAGGTTTTGGTGAGCCCAAAAGTAGTTGTTAATTTTGTTGTTCAACGTTCCGTCACATAAGTGTCAATAGCCAGGCATATACGAGTTGCAGCCTATATCGAAGAGCCTGCCGACTTCCAATGGATAAAACAACATATCAGCAGAAATCGAACACAGCGCAATAAACTCAGAAAAGGATATGTAAAGTCGCAGCAGCGATTGGCGTTGGCCTTTGCAAGAGCGAAACCATTGTAGCTCGGTCAAGAAACACCATCTGCTTTATGAGTTGCAGAAGTTGAGCTGTGTAATTCGTGCGTTTGCAGTGAACAAACTTTTGTTCTGCCTTCAGGGAAGTGGTTAGAGACCAGGTTTGGCGACATACGCCAAGTTCTTACCGCAAACTTTCACACAGCTTTCAACTTCCGTTAACGCTGACATTACCCCGTTCATATGCTGTTCTGCTTACAATTTCCTGTTCATTTTCAAGGAATTGGTTGCTCATTTCTAACGGTTCAATCACGGAATCACAGAAATAGACAAAACTCATATAGATATGTAGCACATGTGTTTCGTCAAATCAACAACGGCGAGGTAGCTTCCAGAAGTACAGCAGAGGTATATAAAGTACTGACTGCGAGCGAAAACGCAGGATGACGGGTTACGAAGGCGAGAGACCAGAGCTGCGAACGGGCAATCCACTAGCGGTGAATGTGATCACTATCCGGTTCTTGCTGAACATAATTGCACTGCTCGGTTAGCCTTGAAATCCTGCTTCTTCCAGACCATTTCGACATTATGGGGATTACAACCCGGTGAGAAAACCTGTTGGTTGATACACTCAATTTAAATCCATTTTATTGATTTGAGTATCAAAAACTTTTGCCACCGCCTCCTGCAGCACACACAAGCCTTCACTTTTACGATAACATTTTTTAGATCCGAAATATCGCGTTCTGTAACCACGCTCATCAATTATTTATCTATTTATTTGGTCGCGTGTAGCGCAGTAGGAGGAGGTTCTGTAGCGTGCACCCGATACCAGGTTCCAGGTTCGGATTTCCCGCCCCGGTCAATCAAGCCCTCCATCCCTCCGGGGTCGGTGAATTGGTATCAAACTTGTCTGGAAAGGACAAAGCGCTGACTTGTTCATCGGCTGGCCACCGCAAGTCATTGTAGACTGCATTCAAATTGCCTCCACGACATCCCGTAGAAGTAAAATGCATGGAGCATCCCAAAAGGGAACGAGTAACGCCGTCTTTTATTCTTTATCCTTTATCCTTTATTATGCACTCAAATCGCCTACAAGAGATCCCGTTGAAGTAGAATGCATAGCACATCCCGAGAGAAATTGAGTAACGCCGTCCTATACCTTATCTTTTTTATTTATTTATTCATTTATTGACGACAGTATGTTATAGACACACGTGAAAATTAAAGACAAATGAGGAGCAATAAAAACGTAAAATAAACGAGTCTCTCCTACATAAAAAACCGCGTAAGACAAAAGAGAAACTTATTGCCATATTCAGACAACTTGCCGTCCTTCATAATAAAGATGACGTATTGCGTACAATCACATTTCGAAAGGCTAAGAACAGACAACCCTAGGATACTCTCATTATCACTGTTTACGTTGTTGAACTTTCGTAGGCTCCTTATACGTGGAGAAATTGGACCTAATCCGAGATTAGATAGCAGGAATACAAACCCTTAGCCTTCTTCTCCTAGACCTCGTTGTGTCAGGATTTTAAACGTCATTGTAAAATCTGCGTTCCTACGTTTATTGTGAACAGCTTGAAGGCAGAGAGCTCTGCATCATGCAAGACGATTTGCATAGTTGAAGATACCTATACTGTAGGATATCATATTCTAAACTAAATACTACAGAGAACTTTATTCCAAAGCACCTCATGCACATCTTCAGTGTGAAATTATCGTACACACTTTTAAGGAGTTCGGCATTCTTTTTTTTTTAAAGGGATGGATACAGATATTTCGAACTCCACTATCGGAAGAATAAAGGACCTTAAGCTCGTAAAGGTAATTTCGAATCAATTGTGCGCAGAATTGTGACCAACGTGTAAGTCTTGTTATTTGTCTTCTTCGCAGCTGCACTGAAAGGACTTGTGAAGTCAAGGTGTTCATATGTCAAAAACCCAAGATCACACTGGTAGTAAAGTGGTTCCTTTGATGTATGTAATATTGGATAGAGTCATTTCTGCCTCGGGTGCAATTACCAAATTCTTTGCGCCATATACCATTCAGGTTATGGCAGAGTAATTGTGCAGAGATGAAAACACAGGACGCCAACCCTGTTTACCTTTTGACAATATTTTGAACAGCAAGCATTCCTTAGCATGACTCCAACGCCACCGTTTTTCATTTAGGATGTGGTTGCTCCAAGAACAACATCTACATAGTCTAAGCCGTAATGCTCAAAATATTTAAAAATCCCACTCAAAAAGTACTTTCTCAGGTAGAAGCTGCTAAAACCCAGGCGTCTTTGTCAGCAAAGTTTTTGTCTTTGCTGTCTGACAATCTGCAGTTTCACAAACACAGAAGTCTGCAGGTTGGTGGATGTCGGCTGCATCACTATGTAGTTCAACATTAAACCTAAATCGCTACCGAGAGGATTGCATGACGCTTGATGATGATGTGTTCGGATTCATAGTGAGCTACAGGGTACGCTAAGCGTTTAGGACCTTCAATGTCGCTGCCCAATCATCTGGCTCTTGAAGAGTCGGTTTTCAAAAGTACCAGTGTTTACGTCCAAGTACCAATGTTTTTCGGTCAAAATATGTACCGGACTCCAACAAACAGCTGGTGTCAGTTCTTTAACGGCTCAAGTTGTTTTACGCTGCCATTGTTTCATACGACTCCAAGATGCTTGGAAGAAGAATCCTGGTCAGACAGTGACCGCGCACATTTTTTTTAATGAAAACTCACCTTTTGTAAATATTACTCTTATGAACACCGCACGTCCAACTGTTCTGACGAATGGTTCTTATTATCGCCGAGGATCTAATTCTCACAGTTCACTACTGGTTGAGCTCACTGCTGGAAGCCTGCAATGAAAGGTCAGAGAGTTCAAGGTTAGCGCATTGATAACCTTGAGTGATTCTTGTCTCACGAAGTATATTAGTAAAGGCATGGATAAAGTATAAAGGACGGCCTAGAAACAACGTGTGGGTACCACCTTAGAATTTCTTATAAGAGGAAACCAGCCCCTTCTTGTGATGCGCCACCCATTCTACTTCTACGTTATGTCGTGAAGGCAATTTGAATGCGTAATTGGCTTATGCAATGCCTTACAAACACCAGCCGATGGGAAAGTCAGTGATTTATCCTTTCCAGACGAATTTGGTACCAGTTCACCGTTTTCGGAGGGATTGAAGGCTTGTTTACCTGGGCATAAATTCCAAACCATGAATCTGGAATCTAGTGCAGGCGTGGTGATTATTGTTACAACAAGGCCACTGGAGGAGCTTCATTTATTTCTGCTGGGCTACAAATTCTGTGGAACAACGAATGGAACACCACTATAGAATTTCTTATAAGGAGAAGGGGGTAGAAAGCGAGTGCAGACGAGTGCCGTCGCGCTCAAATAAGACGATGAAAAATGAACCTCTGTCGAGACTGTGAACTCTTCAGTACGACGGTTCCAGTAAAAATTAAGCAAAAACATCTTCGGTATAAGGGGTGAACAACACGGGTTACCTGTTGTAGGGAATACTGTACATTAGTGACAGCCATGAGAATATTGAAACCGTCAGACATGGAATGTGAGGAGGACACAAGAGCATTCTCGAATCTGACTCCTTGTTAGTCGATTCGCTGGGAATCCACTTAATCCAAATTAATCCAAAAAGCTATTCCGAATGTGCGGAGATGTTTGATGTCTGGCAATTGTATCTCCTGGTTGTGCAAGAGAAATCGTGTTGAAGTATGCGCTTCTTTCAAAGTATTATGAAGATTTGCATATTTTGTTGTTGAATGGGGTTCACCGAGTTGTTCTCAATCATATAAAGAAAAACACCGTATTAGTGCGTGAATCGAAGTCACCTTTAAGCCTCCTTCTCCAAAAGATGGGCGCATGTAGCGCAGTTGCAGGAGGCGTGCACTCGATACTAGGTCCTGGTTCGGATTTCCCACCCAGGCCGACCAAGCCTTCCATCCCTCCGGGGTCGGTGAATTGGTACCACATTTGTCTAGGAAGGATGAAGCACTGACTTGTTCATCGGCTGGCCACCGCAAGTCATTGTATGGTCATATACGCATTTAAATCGCCCCCACGACATCCCGTAAAAGTAGAATGTGTGGCGCATCCCAAAAGAGATCGAAAAAGGCCGTTCCTTATCCTTTTTTATCTTTGACGAAGAAAAAGCAGAAACTATCCTCTGAAAGTATTATACAAATTAATTGTTTAGGGGGACTATCTCTTCCTAAACAAATGTTTGTTTAAGTTTCTTCCGCTGTTGCATGTGGTCGATACATTATAGTAGTTAGTAGTTAGTTAATCTTTTGAAAACTTTCGTATTTTCTCCAGTTAACAAAGAGGCGACAGACTTCGATTTTCAGTTGCTCTTCTACGCCGTCTGACGAGGCGTCCAATCATGGATCGGAGATTATTAGCGAGTGAACTTATTCCTTTCCTAACGCGTGAAGGGTACTACCGGGTGCTAAAACCTCGCACCAAATTAGTAGAAGACAGCACGAACTATGCTATCTACATCGAATTCAGTTATGTTGTCTGAGCCCATGTCAACACGACGCAAAATTGCGCTTTTCTGCTCTCACGAAATATGGCTTATAAGGTTCTACAGGTTTTACCACAGATAGTGTTGATGTTTAAGTCTTTTAAATTTTCAAAAAATGTTGAATTGTCTAGTTGTTACTTTTTCTAAACAGAGAACTAGAAGAAACAGTAAGATACGCAAATCACAACATCAAACGGTGGAAACTTTTGTTTCCATCTAATACAAAATCGGAATCTTTTCCAACAATGGCAGATTCAGTTGTAAAGCAGGGAATTTAAAAATAATGGAGAAATCCGTCTGTTGGATTCGTTAAAGTTCATGACGCAGTCTAAACGATCATCTTATTGCTGGTCACCTTCTTCGAAGAAAGGGCGACCGACACAGTTCAGGTGCAACCAAGTGAGTTAAAAAGGGAGGAAGATCACAAAACAGAATAATCCTTTACGTCGTTTAAGAGCAGCTGAGGCCGAGTGAAATGGAACCCGTCAGCGCAGTTCGCACTGATGAACTAGTAGTGCATCGAAGGGGCTAAGAGTTTTCACCTTTTAGGAGAAGGAAAAGCATCACGTGGAATGAAGAGGAGACAGGAGCCAGACGACAGCACTCTCGCGAGAGCACCGCAGGCGGCAGAAGAGCGTTATGTTCCGCCTTCTTTTGAATGCAAAAAAGGCTGGCCGACTGATGTGATGTGACGGAAAGTCCCACATTGGACGGGTATGTGGCGGGAGACGTCCGGGAGAATGCTGGTGTGGGCGTGAGCGGGCTACAACAGCCTGTTGCAAGCGCGCGCTCCCACCGTCCCGACCACCGCGTCCATCAATCAGAAGAGCATGTGGTGGTGGAGCAGTCAGACGCGGTCACACGGAAAAACAAAAAATACAACACACTACAACGGAATTCCCCCGTGAACACTTCGCATCCTCTGGGTGACGCCCTGGTGTGACCAGAAAAAAATGGGACGGTAACCATGGGCATTTGTAAGTGCTCGAACACGACCGCCCTGCACACATTCGACCTTTCATCCTTCAGTTAGCAGTTACTATAGTTAAACATTGCATTGTTGGCGTAAGATTATAGTGGCAAAGGCAAGTGCGGATAGCGCAGTTGGAGGAGGCGCACGCTGTCGAGTGCAAACCGGGGCTCCTGATTTGCATACTTCGAATAAATCAAACTTTCAATCTACCTGAGATCGAAAAATTGTCAGCGAACTTCTGCAGATGATAAAATACTGCTTCGTTCATCGACCCAACGCAAGGGCGACTGAATATGTATTCAAATTATCTTCTGGACATCGCGCAGGTGTAGAATGCGTGGCGCACCCCAAACAGAGACTGACTAATGCCGTCCTTTTTCTTTTCCCTTTTCCTCATCCTAAGCCAAGCATACTGTTGTTAAGCCTTGGTGATATTTCAGGATGTCGCATCTTTCAGAGCCAGAAAAAGTCGAGGTGACATCTGAGAAACCGTGCTCCTAAACATTAGTTCCTCCAAATGGAACCCATCCGATGGGCAGATACGTTAAAATGACATCGAACCGAACCGCTTAAAATGAATAATATTAGAATGCATGAGTTTGCTGTGACCTAAGAATGTATGAATCCAATGTAACACGTTAGAGCGAGACCTCCGCCGAGTCTCACACAGAATTTCGGAGAGTATCCTTTCCGATATTAGTTCCCTGGCTGCAAAGAAGCCGTCAGCCTTAACTGTTCAATTGTGGCTCAGCTATAGAGAACACCTCAATCAAGATCTTCGTGATTCTTCTCACAGACCTAGCTCCAGATGCCCCGTAGTAGCAGCGAGACGGTTTGGTTAGGAACGCTCCAGCCGACAGCCAAATGACTCATCAGCGGATTCGTCAAAACATTTGACTGAAAGCTTCCCAGTCAGCGAGCCCTTATTGTTTTACTAGGGAATCATGACGCTGACTAGTGTTGGGAACGTTGTTCCCCTTAGCGTTCTGGTGTGCTTGTAGGCGCTCTGTCTTTGGTCCCATTTTTGTTTATATCACAGCAGCTCTTGAACATTTTACGAGGAGTGGCAGCTCCAGCTCGTTTCTGATTAACCAGTCGTGTTTGCCAAAAGGCTCTCATTTGGTGAGCAACATGTTGTGCATGGTTTTTTCGACGAAGTTGCGGGATCATTTAATGACCTGCAAAATGTTGGGTTGAGTACGTGTGGTCTGTTATTGTGCAGCAGGGATGCAGTTTCCGTGGATGGCAGACGCACGTGTCACAATGATGCAACTCTTGAACATGGAAACTCTAGCGCCAGGCGAGACTCAAACCCGCACCTTCTGCTGGCGCGGCGGGAATGCTCTACGCCATTACACCACCGGCGCTGTTTGATCGACGCATACACATCTCGTGGGACTCATTAGCATTCGCCCGTATATCGGGATGAGTAGTCCGCTGATATCAGCATGGGACCAGTAAAGCTGACAGTCTTGATAGGAATGATTCAAGTCAGTTTCTGTAAGCGTCAAGTGGCTGATATCAAGGCTGTAAGCTGTCACAATGATGTCTTTTTGCGATCGGCAAGAGTTTTGATCGCAACAAAACATCATTGTGACAATTCATATCAGTTTCTTTAAGCCTCAATTGGCTGGTATCGAGGTTGTAAGCCTCGATACCAGCCAATTGTATGCTGATATCAGCGGCCAGCTCATCCCGGATACGGGTGGGTGCTGATCGGTCCCACGAGGTGTGGATGTTGCGTTCGATCAAACGGCGCCGGTGGTGTAATGGCGTAGAGCACTCCCGCCCGGTCAGAGGGAGGTGCGGGTTCGAGTCCCGCCTGGCGCTAGAAGTTTTGATCGCAACAAAACATCGTTGTGACAGCTTACAATCATTGTGACAGCTTGCAACCTCGATACCAGCCACTTGAAGCTTCAAGAAATTGAACTGATATCCACAGGGGTGTACGTTAAATTTTTTTCGGTCAACTTTTAACGATCATTTTTAACGAAAAAACTTTGCGTTAAAATCGGCAAACTCAGTAAAATTGTTAATTAAACTTTTTTCTTAGCTGCAGTCAGTTCGGCGGAATTTTGTGGGTGACAAACCAGATGTTTGCCTTATTGATTTTTTCGAGCCTATCTGCATGGCCATTATGAGTATGCCTTCGCCTTCAGAACAAATAACGGCAGTCCATCTCTCGTCAACAAGATTGCTAAACGAGAAAATCACTTAGATTCTAAAACCAAGCAGTAAAGTCCTCCTCACACTTTAGCGGTAACGCGGTGTACGGCGGGCAGCAAAAACGCCTCATGGGCGGCAAAACTGCCGCGAAGGAGGCACTCATCCTCAGCTTTGCCACCCTACTCCGTCGCCAATGCGTTTCATTATCATTATCATCATCACATCATCATCAATTTCCATGGTAAAGCGGCTGCAGCGGCAATAATGTCTTGAATAATTATTGCCACAGCCGCGTTGGCGGCACACCAGCGTGATAGGTGTAGATAGGGCTGCCGCGTTGCCGCAAAAGTTAGCGGAGGCCTTAACAGCAATACTTCTAAAATAGCAAATCTCTTATTCTGCTTAGTTCTTTTAGCTTCCGGAAAGTAGTCAAGCTTCTGGGAGGATTCAATGTTCTGTGACCTACAGCACCGTTCAACGAATTTGGGCGTTCTCACTTGTCCTGTCTGTCACTCGTTTACGACCTCGCAGCAACTGTCCACTCTGATCCTCTTCTTGAAGCACCTGACTACAAACTGTACAGCACTTTTGCTTGCGGTTTGATTGTGTTTTGTGTTTCTCAATCTCTTTCCATTTTTGTAGAGCACATTTTGGAACAGTGATTGGTACTACAGTAAATTCGCAAATTAAACGAAAAAATTTAAGGTAAGTTTCTTGCTAGAGCTAGTCCAGCACCTTCAGTGATATACCATTCTCGCAGAGTTTAAAAAATCTTCGTACAATAGATTGCATGTAAGGTACCAGTTTTTACCTCATATATAATAATTGACGAAGGTTCATCGGCTTTGTTCATCGGCTTCTTTTTTCATTTAATTTTATTGCTTTCATGTACATATGCTCGCTGTTTCACAATATACTGGCTGTACTTCTCCCTAAGAAAACTGTTAGGAGAACCTTCGGAGAAGATGAAAAGGTTGAGCAAATTCGTCGACATGCGAAACATGAAATTCAGTAAGAGCGAAGCAGTGACACCAGCCACGCTAAGTTCGGCGGGGCTCAACGTTGCCTTAACGTAGTCCTACAGCCATTTCCTGACGCTGTACGAAGAATCCATACAATTTTTTGGAAAACTCCCTGGAAATGGTAAAGGGCTTTTCCCTTCCTTTGTTTAGTTCTTACACTTATTTTTCACATTACTTGTGTTTCGCAGCGTTTTCTTTGCGTCTTCTATGCCTCTGCACTTATGAGACAAACACGAAACAACAGTGAAAAAAGGGACTCGTGGGGAAAGTATAAAAAATTTGTGTAGAAATCAGGCGGGAAAAGCGGCCTAGGGTGTCCAAAATGTACGAAGCAGGGGTGTGCGTAATTACGATTTGCGAATTACGATTTTACAATTTACGGTGATTTTTGGCAAATTTTTTACGATTTACGATTTACGACATTTTGGGTCGTAAATCGTAAATTTTCGTAAATGTGATCTTCGGTCCACGGCTGACAAATGTCCACATAACGTGGTACAATTCGGTTTATGATGATGCACCCACTTTTAAAGACTTTCCTCATAGCTCACTGCTATTTTCTATTTACTTTTTTATGTTCTGCTGTGGCGCTGTGACAGAAAAACACAGCTCTGTGGATAGACTGCTCGAGTTAATTCCTGGCTATGGAAGTGGGCTAGCCTTTTTTCTGGTCACACTCTAATTGCCTCAGAGCACTTCGTTCCAGTTCACAGAAAGACATGAAAGGTCTCCTTGCACTGGAACGAAGATGATCACCTGCTGAACCCTATCCTATGCTGCAACCACCGCCTAGTCAACTTGCAAGTTTTTCACCACTTGTTCACCATATAGACGACTTTCCATTGCATACGAGTAAAGCAAAACCATCAAGGAATATTGGACTTGATCGGAGGCAGTGGAATAATTGCTGAACTGTTGGAAAGAGTGAAACAACATGTCTCAATCTGATTATGACTGTACGTCATGGCGCGAGATGGATTTACGTATGAGGTGCGCCTTAAGCAAAACGTCGGCCATTTTCATGATAAAAGCGAAAAATCGCATTTTGGTCTCGTTTCCAGTGGTTTGATTGGGGCTGTTGCGTTCGCCCTATGCGATCCGTTCAGAATGCTAAAGACTGGGAAAAAGATACCGATAGCGTTTGTTAGGTAGTGGAGAGCAAGACTGACGAATGCAAGCAGTCATGAATTAATAATGCAATATTTTGGAATTTGCGAAATCTAACAAGTGCAAGCAAACATGCGGGCGAAGTAAATACCGAACATAATTGGCTGGTATAGTCGAACAAAGTTGTTTCATTTCGGAAGTTGTGGATGCCTTCAAAAATGATAAAGGACAAAGCATGACGTTAATCGGCCCCTGTTTGAGATGCGCTATCCACTCTTTCTACCTTCATAGGATATCGTAGAGGTCATTTGAGTGTGGGTTTGATTAGCTTCATCATAAAAGAAAAAACAAGGAAATTGAATGCACTCTAAGTGAGGCACATCTTACGATTTCCGGTTTACGATTTACGACGATTTTTTCGTAATTACGACTTACGATTTACGAAAGTTCGGATTTCATTTACGCACATCCCTGGTACGAAACAACTGCATAGAACTGTGAGGGCTCACGCAAATAAATGGGTCAAGGAGCAAGGAAAATGCCAGCAATTCTCAAAATATAAGGACGAAATCGACTGCCTATTTCCACTGATTCAAGTAAGTAGAGGGCTTCCCTGGTATTGCAAAGATACTACGAAGGCTCATCGAAAAAATCCGTCAGAAGGGAATTTACGTGAAGCAAAATTCAAAAATGGCGCGTAAAATGTCGTTAATGCAATTTAACGGAAGTTTTCGCCGTTAAATTTCCTTAAAACTTTTTTAACGAAAAATGCCGGTAAATCCAGTGAATCGGTAAATCGTGAATCGTTAAACTCACACCCCTGATCCACACCTTCCATAGAGTTTCTGTTATATCTCCCGCAGCATAAAACCTTGGCGAGTATCCCAGCTCGACTCCTCGCAGCCAACTTTACTTCATCAAATCGATATTTTCCGATTTATTCTACTCCCGTAAACGCGTATTTCAAGTTCAACTTCGATAGTATGCTGCATTCTTTTTAAACCCTCCTTAGCAGAGATAAAGTTCCCCCGCTCTGAACAAGCACTTGGCACTCCATCAGTTCCATGCACAACTTTGGCTGAATAGTGATGAAGCGGACTCCCAGAGTATTGGTCTAGATGGGGCAGAATTTAAAATCCGGGTAATGGTCAGTGCGAACACATCCAATACTGAGCGAAGTCAAAGATGAAAACTACACGCTTCATTCCGTGTTCAACACTTCTTATTCAATAATGGAACACGGATTAAATGTCAATTACTAGTGCATAGCACCTCAACTCTCTTCTAATGTTGATAGGAAAGAAGCTTAACTCTTAGTTAGTTTTATTATTGGAATCCAGCGTGAAATTCATGCTATAAATTTCCCCCAGTCCTGTCATTCAGAGAAAGACCTTGTCTTTCAGTGGATGTAGACTCTGCTCACAGATCGAGAGAAGTGGAGAACTGGCGTAGAACGGCTGTTTGATGAATGAGCTCCGAACTCCTCTTCCTAACCCACTGGACGGCTTTGGTGATGATCTGCACTGCAGGCGCGATTAGTTTATGCACTGGTTTTCTGAGCTTCTCCTGCAGTGGCAATGGATCGAATAGACTAAGCCAGCTTGTTCCAAGACGTCGACGTGCTCTTTATATACCTACAAGCGTTCATCCTTAACAGCGATGAATAAGAAGCGCGTTTAGTTACGTATCCCTTATCTCGAATCCTTATGTTTACAATATATTTACTAATATAAACGACAGCCTGAGTGTCTGCCAGTGAGGTCTTCAGCCCGTCTGTGAGAAATTGATGGGTGCCCAAAGGATTCACACTATTAAAGGGAAATGTTCAGCTACTATCGATTCGTCAACTCGAATGTGATGTAAACAAACACTATCGATCGGCTAACCAATATCAATTATAGTCATAGACTTTTCCAAAGGCTTGAGCCTGCTAATGAAGAAGAATGATACCCGCTGAACAAGTTCCACAGAAAATGAGCATTATTAATTGACTTAAACTGCTTTTATGGGGGAAGATCCGCTCGGAATTCACCTTAGAAGCCCACACTGTGCGGCTAGAGAGACGATTCAAGGCATTTTTTTTTAGAAAAATATGCTTTCAACATGCTGTAGGCAAAGTACATAGATGACGGTACTCAATTTTATTCTCTAGTTGCTGCCTGATACGTGTAGGGATATCCTTCATTTTCATTATTCAATGAACAATAAATTACTGTGTATCGAATAAAGAGTTGGAGGTAGGATAGCTAAGACTTGACCAGAACTTGTTTCAAAAATTGTTGAAGCATTAATGAATCGCCGTCAATAACAAAGAATGGCATTGGAAGCTGCAGGTGCTTTCCAATAATTCGTCTTTAGCAAAAAAAGCCGCTAGGTAGGTGATGAAGTTAATCTCGTGAATGAATCTAGCCGCAGAATGTTCTCTACGTCAATACGGACACACAGCAAATGTTGGCACAGCGCGTTGCCACGAACCTGGCAAAAATGTCCCTATGTGATTCACGCTCCTTCAAAAGTCAGCCTTGAAAACTTTGAGAGCCTTTCTACCAGACTTCTCCACAATTAACGTATAAGCCAAGGGCTTCATTTCTCATCAAACCATTCAGGGATTGAGGCCTTTATAGAAGAGGCGCTATCACTAATTCGCTTATGACGCTTCTGGTTCAATGAGGCATTTTTCAGGCATGGACCAAATCAGGGTGTCAAGCAAGTCAAACAAATTGCATTCGCAAAGGCGATGAGTGCAAGTACAAGCGAAACCCTTCACGGAAAATATACGAAGCGTATGCTTTACCATGGGAATGACTCTTCCAGGAGGTTCCCCATCTCTTAAATGGTATCACTGAATTGCGAAAATACGAAACGAGACTACTGCTGAACTGTTTGGAGAGGCGGCTAAAGCTGAACGAGACATTAGAGGTGTTGAACAACAGGCGCACTGTGGTGTCCAAAGTGATGTTTAATAAGCACGGACGATCGAGGTACGAGAGGATTCAACACCTGAAGGTTCCGACGATATTAAACAAACGATGGTAACGATGGTAGCAGAGGGGCTTTAAGAATTGGTAACGTTATAAGGAACATGCAAGCTTGACTGTCAACTCTCGAATCCCTCATGTTTCACCTTCTCGTGTTCCATGCTGGGAGACAGGCTATTGGACGTATCGGAGCACTTGTTTCTGGCATAGCCGTAATAATCTCGTAGCTAATCCCAATGAGAGGGAAGTTTCCACATAGATGTCTAAGGAGCATGATCTTGTGAAGCTGCCACAGTACTGCAGCAAGCTTTCCAAATCCTCTCACGAACTGTTCGTACCTGCTATTCCATGGGCTCGCTATGCTAAAGCACAATAATTTATTTGAGCAGATCAGAAACAGATTGCAATGCGGTGCAAAGAGAACCACCCTATATCCAATAACACGCCATTTCCGGAGAAAAAATCCATGGTTGTCCCCAATCTCTGCCCAACACTACGAATTAGAACCCTGTAGAGGATCAGCAAAGACTTCACTATCCTCGGGAGCTGGCATGCTGCTCCACTGTTTTCATAGGCCAACTCAGGTTCTCTTCACTAGCGATGCTAGGAGTCGAAGAATTCCAAAATCTGCCTAGCGGTCTCTCAAATCAGATCTGTTGGTTGCCATGAAGGCTTTGCCTAGGAATCCTCAACTTATAGAAGTTCCGGTGCTGCTTAATTGTGGAAAGAACCTATAATTGCGATACACACTTTACATCCAACACTTTATTTCGATCTACTTGACAACGTTCATCAGTTAAAACCGGCTTCACAACATTAACAATACAGATTTATAACGAACAATAGGTGAGCGCCTGCTACTCAAAGCAGGAAAATCATCGCCATGTGTTGAAGGAACTGAAACGCTCCGAATCATTCACCGCTTAACGGTCTTGATAAAGCACTTTCGGTAGCGACACAGACCTGGCATGTTGTCCTCCACCAAATAGCGAACTCGGCTTCGGCTGAGACTGACTCGTCATCCCTCCGCCGAACAGCGAACTCCCTCCACCAGTGGACGCTCCGCCAAATAGGTTTTTGTTTCCCGAGAACCTGAAGGAAACTTCGGTAGATCGCTTGTTTGAGAATAAATATTTGAGGTGAGTATTTAACACATATGTTTTTATATTTCTCTGAAATTTGAAAATCAAAATAGAGGTGGACCATTCTTTTAATGTTGCTTTGTTACGAATCCAAGTAGTCTTTCCTAGAAATGTTCTTTTACTCGCTGAAATTTTAATTTGCGTCTTGATTCTGAAAAGGCGTTCCATAAAGTACCTCTGCGCAGTGGGTCAGAGCGCGTGGTATCGAAGTCGGAGGAGGCGCTGGTTTTCATGGACTCCAGGATCCTGATTCGGATTTAACGCCCAAGCGAATCAAGTGTTCCATTCTTTCGGAGTCGGCGAATCGGTAACAGACTTGTCTGGGAAGGACGAAACGCTGACTTTTCCCTCGGCCGGTCAGAGCAAGTCATTGTGTGGGCCAGATATGCGTTCAACGGGTTTGTAGGGGGATGCGCTCTTATCAGGACGACTTTTCTCGTCATTTTGCATGGCGGCGGTGGGCCTCCGTTAAGAAAATAAAGTATTCTATTCTATCGTACGTTGTATATCCAAGATATCCAGGCCTAGCAGAGGCGATACACCCCCCCCCCAACCGAAGAATGCGAAGTGATGTCTTTTACCTTCTTAAAGCGTTTTCTGCTCAATTCATTGTAACGAATGGGCACGGCCCTCTAACCCTTGCCCTCTATAATTATAGTTCTTGACCACTGAAAACCCCTAGATATCCTCCATGTAATGTTGCACCCTAAACAAAATGTATTCCCTGAAAAAGTTCCACAAATACAAATGTATTCGGCTGATGCAAAATTAATGTTTCGAAGTACGTATACATAAATTTTTTGACCCTAAATCATTCCGTTTCAAGCAAAGCCGCACACACCCTTCAGTAAGCTCTTTTTTCCTGCTCTTTCAAAAAATATAAGTGGATGCCACTCCAATTTTTCTAGCCGACCTTTCCCCGGGCTCCGTAAAATCATGAACCGAGAGCGAACGAACGGCGAGGCTCTGCACCGTCGAAGCAAATCCGGAGACGAATACACGTACGTTAGCAGAGGACCTTGGGGTACATCACAGTATGGTAGCAAGATATTTGGCGAAAATCGGCAAAGTGAAGAAGATGTCGAAGTGGGTGGCTCATGAGCCGACCGATGAGCAGCGTCTGGCACGTTTCGGGACTTGCTCCAGCCTGCTAGATCGCTTCAAAAATGAGCCTTTTGTAAGCCGTATTCTAACTGTGTATGAGAAAGGCGCAATCCATTATAGTTTTTTGCAACCTGGTCAGGCAGTCACACCAGAGTTTTCTGCTCCAATTTAGGCCAAATGTATGAGAGGTTGCAAAAATTGTGACCGGCAGTGGTGAACAGAGGAGGGCCGCTCTTGTTGCAGGACAACGCAAGGCCACACCCCTCATAAATCATTCGGCGAAAATTGACCAATTTAGGTATCGAAGTTCTCCCTCACCCGACGTATTCTCCAGACCTTTCCCCCACTTTCTATGACTTTTTAACATCTGCCTCAGAAACAATTCACTAATTTGGCCGATGTTGAATGTGCCCTCCTTGATATTGTTAACTCCTGTGATTTCAGTTTTTGTCGTAAAGGACTAGATTCATTACCTGTTCGATGGCAGAAAAATGTATAGATTTTGGTGTTTGTTTTTCTTCGATTAATAAAGTTGTGTTTCAGCTGCGTTACAGCGGTTTGAAGTGAGCGGTCCGTTTCGGCGATTAATTTTGCGACAGCCTAATAGTATCCAGTCCAAAAGTCCGCTCCTCCATATACAGCGAACAAGAACAGGTTACTGTTTCTACTAGTTCCCGCCGCTTACTCTTTGACGTCGTTAGCATATCAATAGTCGCCGAGTGTTCCTGCTGAGATGATAGCGATACAAGGACGAAGAAACTCGCTAATCGCTGAACGCGCCGCGATCCCGGCTACGCCTGGTTTGGAAAGGGAAATCCGTCCCATCGGTGAACATCTCCTTTGACGGAACTGCGGCGACAATTGACCTGCGGCTGTCAACACTTGACCCATGCATTCGACTTCTTTCTGTCAAACAAGAATGAGGTGTTGAAGGGAAAAGCTTGGCGCCAAGTATTCTTTTTTTCGGTAAATCTCATAAATACTAGTCCCTACTCGAATTCGGAAAAACCTTTAAGCGCTTACTCGATCTTCAAATTGCGGTGGAATTACTATGGAAGAGGTGCCAAGCGAAATACTCTTCTCCGTTAATCATTAGCACTTCACCAAGCCAACATTGTAAGAACAGGGGCGGCCAAGTTGGCCTAGACGTGAATCGAATGTATAATGTAATGTCTTCTGGTGCATCTGTCGACTACACCACATGTGCTGACTAGTGGGTTGAAATCATTTTTGCTTTTGGATAGGACAATATTCAACAGAGCTCCAACGCCGTGAGCAGTGAGTTAAACCTACGCAGAGAAGCCGCCACCAGTGGAAGCCGCGCCTCCAAAAGCTGACGTCGTTTGTGTGGTGGGTGACCCAAACACTGACTTTGCTCCAAATACCGGAGGTCCACCGAATTTTGGAGTAGCACCAAATACCTTAAATATATCGAGGCTGAGCCATAGAAGAAGTGAAATCGAAGGCAGCAAGATGAGAACGAGACAACTCACTGAAGAAGACATTGCAGATGACACTGGCGAAGTCGACTGCGCGGCCTTCTGCGCTGCTGCAGCGAATGACGAAGTTTGAGAAGCGGAACCGAACACCTAGGCAAATCAATAGCAAATATGTCTAGATATCACCCGGTAGTCAAAACAACGGAAGGCTCTAGCCGCTGGCCAACTCACTGAGGTTTGCGCTGGCTTTGAGAAAATCGAGCTCGTCTCTTGTTTGGCTCCGGTATTCTTCAGCAGGTTGCTGCTTCCGAAGACATTTTTGCCAGCATTTGAACTAGTCGACGACCCAATGCCACTACAATAAAGACTTTAGTACAACTTGATAACGTACCAAATAAGAAAACCTAGCAGTCTCCTCGAGTTCCCATGAGTAGATGTAGACAACATTATCTAGAGTCCATAACAAACGCGCTGCTCCATCATTTCCTTTCAATCCTCTCTTGTGAGCCGCAGATAGTGTGTTCATTCAAGTTTCGGAGACTTCACTCCCTTTGCATCAGCTACGTGTACTTAGGTGCAAAGTGGATCGATATTCTTCGTTTCACACGTAAGGGCAGATGTACACCAAGTAGATATCGAAGCGAAGAAAACAGCCACCAGAATAAGAAGACGGCAACAAGATTTGCCGCTGATTTCAGTTACTATACCGGCGTTCGTTTCTCTGATGTAACTACGACCATCGAGAAGAACACGTTCGAAAGAAGAAACTTCAGCTTAGAAATAATTCAAGCCCTCAAGCTCACCTACCTCATAAAACCTCCGCCAAATATACTGCCTGTTGTTTGAGAAGTGGCGCCCCCTGCAGCTCCGTCATCATCCATACCTTCGTCTGCGTCAACGCTTGCTGCAGCGGTTGCGGCTGCGGCAGCAAAGCCTACAATTACATCCCTCACTTGGGCATTACATTAATAAGAATACCCAATGAACAAGATCAGCGAAAGCATACCCAGTGTGGTACCAGCCGGTTTCGACCCAAAATTGAAGACCGCACTGGTGGCAGCTGGCTGAGTTGTTTCAGCAGTCGTAGTCTTCGGTTTGAAAGAAAATGTCACTGATGTAGGCGGACTCGTACTAGCTGTCGTTCCAGCTGCAATAGCGAGCTTTTTAGAAGCCAGTGGATGAAAAGAAATTTGTCAATCTGCTTCACTGGCCAGCAGTTTCAGTACTGACCAGTTGCAGACGGCTTCGATCCGAATATGCTGCCAAAGGCGCTAGTTTGAGCCGAAGTTTGAGCTTAAAGTAGAGCTATTGTAACTGTATTCCATCCCGCAGTGTACCTGTTGGTCTAAGCCAACTTCAAAACACACAAATGAACATCACTCGAAACTGAAACCAACCTTGCGTAGTAGTTGGGGTGCCCTGAGTAGTTGTCGCAGAGGGTGCAAAACTGCTAGCCTCACCTGAGGATATCACATCTATGGAAAACTGACGCTGACATGAGACGCTTGGAAAAACTCAAACTCACCAGTTTTAGGAGTTTCTGGAGGAGCTGCTGTCTCCGCGGGTTTAGATGACTCTTCCGAACCGCCAGTTGATGACATGGCAGAGGAATCCTTTCCGAAAATCGATGTTGCCGTTGTTTGAGCTCAAATAGGGATAATTACCGAAGCTACGATAGGTTTATGTTTCTCACAGGACCAATGGTTTTTTAACGTGAAATCTAATAATATGAAGAACCTGGCCCACAGAGATAGGTATGCTATTCGACTCTTGCCTGAGATTGAAGTTTGATACTAATCTACTGTCCTTAGGCATGCATGAGAACTCATATGCAGCATGATAGATCAATAATAGTGATTTCGTCCATAAACAGTTGAAATGACTCACTCAATCCACCAAAAATTGATGGCTTTTCAGAGGCTGAAGGAGGAAGCGTCCCTGTAAACAGAAATATTAGAAATGAAGAGAAATCTAGCACTATCGAATACAAGAGAACAGAGAGCTTTGATATCTTACCCATGCCTCCAAAAATAGACGGCTTGCCCTCATCCTTCTTTTCAGCATTCGCAGTCGCAGCAGTACCTAAACCCTTTCAAGTGAGTGTCTTGCTGAGACGTGGAAAACTTGAACCAACCTCCAAACAACGATGAAAACGGCTTCTCTTCCTTCTTCTCAGCATTTAGAGTAGCACTGGCTCCTGAACAACTTCGTGATGAACGCAATAATTTGGAACGCATAGAATTCATGCCAACCTCCAAACAACGACGAAAACGGCTTCTCGTCCTTCTTCTCGGTGCTAGATCCTGGAATAACGAAGAGGCTAAAGATGACATCTGCACACGAAAGTGGATGGACCGTTACCCTGCAAGCTTCCAAATAATGACGACGGCTTCTCGTCCTTCTTTTCAGCACTAAGCCCCGTAGCGGTTCCTGTAATTAATTGTGCTAACAATAGAAAGTAGAAGTGACAAATTATTTTCAAACTCGATCAAACCTCCGAAAATGGTCTGCTTTTCCTCCTTTTTCTCAGAAGTTGAAGAACCTAAAACGACAGATCAATTGCTCTGTGAATAGCATACTGCTACAGGTTGCTTACCTATGCCTCCAAACAACGATGTCGGTTTGTCCTCCTTCTTCTCTGCACTACCTGAGCTGCCTGCAACTTAAATGCATGTACTAATACGAAATACTCACAAAAAACCCAAATATGATAACACGTACTCAGTGTCCCAAACAAGGATGTTCGCTTCTCCTCTTTCTTTTCACCTTCAGTTGCTTCTTTAGATGCTGAAATTTGAAAATGCGGAAATGCAGCGCAACGGCTACAAGGGTACCAGATGGGAAGCCTATGGACCTTTCTCTCCAATAGTCGCTGACTGCTTTTCATCCTTCTCCTCCTTGTTCGTAGACCCTCCCGTTCCTAGAAAAAAAGTAAAATGTCAGAAACAACCAATCAATACTTGCAAGGAAACGTAGGGTAGGCAACAGAGGATATCTCACCAAATAAGCTATTCAGATTTGTCGCTGGAGCAAAGGGCTTTCCAGCTGTGGCTGAAAAGAGCAAACGATCAACCTGCCTAACAATGCGCTACTGCAGAAAAAGATTCGAAAGCACTTCGGCTCAATACATTAGCGAAATTTTTCAAACATGATTATATAAGATGCATAGTAAAATCAACAACGGCTGCATAGCATTTTAGCGCTTGAAATGCTTGTTGAGAGCTGCCTTACATTTCAGTTCAACAACAAAATTTTATACTGCCACATTTTCTAAAGCCACGGCTTTCTCTCGTTACAGACCCTTCGGACTCTTGTTAAGATGGATGTCAGGCCGCTTGTCGCAGGACTACGTGGCGAGACCCGAACTGTGGATAGGGGAATGAATCGCCAACCAAATGCGATCCTATACTGCCCAGAGACGCAGGAGGAATGCACAGGATGGCCTCCTTGCTCTTCCATTGTTGGGTCGACTCATTCCTTGTGTGTGGAAGGGGCATGTTCATGCACAGTGTGCGTGGATGTGTTCGTGCCTGCGCGGATTGTATCTATCCGTTGTCGGCCGGCCCGGCCAAAAGCTTACACTCGGAGTCTGGGAGTACATCGTAAGGCGATTCGAGACCGCTTTAAAAGTCTCGCGCCGTTCCTTCGGGCGGTCTGGCTAGCTGTCCGAAGTTCCTCGTCCGCACCACAGAGCTTATCAGATAATCTTGTGCACTCAAGTCAAACACAGCTGCACTAAAGGGCCTCATTCTCTTCACCTCGAAAGAAAGGGTCACTTACTGCAGCGGTGGAAAGGAAGAGTACAAAAAGGCTGCTACAAACTCAGAGCTTAACCAGGCTACGCAAACTGAGAAGGACTAGGATGACGATCTGTAAATATAGAACACGCGCTAGCGCCCACTCGAGGAACTCGATATTCAAAGGTGACAAGTGCCATTTTTAAGGAAGGGTGAAAAGTCGCACTCAGTCCTTCTGCGTCACTAGTGAAAACAACACTTCACTGTCACCAAACCTTCAAGCCAAATACGCAGCGTTGAGTGGAAGCGTGCTCCTCCTCATCTTCAGTTCAGAAGTATTTCACAAACACTGGACTCGAGAAGTGTCAATTTTGCCCATCCCCAAGAGAATCGGAACCAAAGGAAGTCATGCCGACTACAACCCTAGAACAAACTCCAAAAGGCTATTTGGGAAAGCTTACTGTACATAGCGGTCAGCCTTCAAAAATCTTCACTCAGCAAGAATAATAAATGGTGATCCGATGCACCACGCGAGCTGACTGTCACGCACGCCCAACGGTGAGTGGCCGGAAGCTGCTGGAAAACCCACCGATGAATACAGCGTTTGAAGAAATGTGACATGTGATGGAACGTGGACTTATGCCTCATCACCTGCATACAGAACCCAATCGTGGACTACTGCTACTACGTTCAGAAATAGATCGAAAACGTCTCAGCATTGGTCAGCAGAGACTGAGCCACCTGCAGTACAGCAATGCTCCAGCACGGTCAGCAATACAAACCAAGAAAAACTTCAACGATTTTGGATCATTGAGCTCCTCCCAGATGCATATAATACAGGTGCGCTTCCAGGCTTTATGACGGTTGTTTTTGACTTCTTAAGACAAGGCTTAACATATTGGAGGGAGTAACACGGACAAAAACGTCATCGAACCACACAATTTAGTACGCTTTACACTGCTGAATAATGACTGCTTCTTGTGGTTTGCTTCAACACATTTTTCAAAGTGCACACTAACGTTACACCTACCCTATTAAAATGGAGTGCGAAAATACAACAAAATCTTACCGAACAAAGGCTTAGTGGAAGTCAGTGGTGTAGACGCTGAAGCTGTAGATGCGGTGCCGGTGGTAGCTGAAATGACACCACATTAGCACAAGGTTCCTGACAGAATCGAAAACCGATAATACCCTAAACAGGTCCTCAAAAAAGCTTTTGACCATGAATAAATTTTGATTTTGGGCCTTCCTACTCGTTTCTATTATTGCCACAGCTCAACTGTCAAATTTGTTGCGGTCTTGATATAAAAGAAACAACGGCTAAATAACCCACTTAAAACTAGCGCTATTAGTGAATAGAAGTAAAAAATCTTAGAATTTTGGCACTTTTCTCCCCACAAACTTGTACTCTCATACCTTGATCCTTTTTCTCGATGTCATTTTCCTTTATTTCACTGACTGGCGGCTTTCCAGAGAACACGCTCGAGAACAAAGAAGGCTTCGCCTTATCTTGACCCTGCTAGGAATAAAGACGTTATAAACCTTATTGAACAGGTCTGAAGCCTCTAGAAGATACCGTGCTAAATTTCAGCCCAGTCGCTGGCGTAGATGTCGCAACCGGAGCCATTCCAGCACCTGGAAAGTCTGTCTGGAGCAGTTCTTCCGTGCACTCAAGTTGACCAAAGTACCTGCAGATTTCTTGTCATCCAACAAGCTGGTGGAGAATCCCGAGAAAAGTGAGGAAGAATCCGCTTTAGATGATGGAATCGGCTGCGGCGCTGAAAATATGCACTGAGCAAGATGAAATGAAGAAATCGCCTCTCAAAAATTCAGAAGATGCGCGAACCAGAGGCTGGTGGAGCCACGCTTGGCTGAACAGGTGCATCCGCTTGAGTACTTGCATTTCGCATCGAAGATACAGCCTTGGGCTTTAAGGGAGACGTTATCTGAACGGTAACAAAATCACATGTCATTGGCGAGCATTCAGCGTATAATAACTAACCTTCTGCAGTAGACTACTCTCCAGATTACTGGCATTCAAAAAGGACGAACTCAATGTATCATCGCTAGGAGCACTATCAATCCGAAGTGCTTCCAATTTTTTAATCGTAGCTTTCACACCCTTCTAAAATGACGACAGTTAAAACATTACCTTTAATATCAATAAGAGCGGAATGGAATGGTTTAATTAAAGATTAGAGATAGACAAGTGCACAGCACCTAACCATGAGTCTTCTTATACTCCTCCAAGAGCCTGTGAGGAATAATCCCCTTAGCTGTATCTCTAGTAAAAAAAACTGCACTCACCTTAGCATTTAGAACCTCCAACAACCTTGCTCTTAGTTCAGCTCTTGATTTGCCACGCTCAAGTCTTACAGGCGGCGGATATGAGCAAGTAAACACAGCTGATGGAGCTTCGGCGAACGTTGTGGAGCTCATGTTCGGGTTCGATGACGCTCCACTTGTGGTATTCAACCTGAAAGAATTCACTAAGCTGCATCTACATTTTTTCTTCAGAATGACTCTGAGTGTGACTGGTGAATATTCGCACCCTGAGCAAATCACAACAAAACACCGTCAAAAATTCCCAACGTAGTTCTTAAAACTGTGGAAGAAGCAATACTACTAACTTCACTTCATAGTCGCAACTCAAAGCACGATAGTGAAAGTCCGCAGGTCCGAATGCATACGCTACACACCCCGCCCATAACCACCATTCTATGTATAACATACGAAATAAACTCACAGGAATGGATTTAGACAGAGAAGTAATATGTACAAGTGTTTCATAGGTCTAGAATAAAGCATAAAAAGAGCATTAATCAATCCCCTTTACGATGAGCCACGTATTCCACTTCTACGGGATGTCGTGGGGGCGCTTTGAATGTGCATTTCACCTATACAATGACCTGCGGTGGCTGGCCGATGTAATAGTCAATATTTTATCCTTTCCAGACAGGTCTAGTACCGATTCATCGACTGCGAAGTGATAAAAGGCTTGGATGGCCTGGGCGGTAAATCCGAACCAGGAACTTGGTATAGGGTGCACGCGACAGCCGGTATCTCCTACTGCGCTCCACGCGCCCCAATATAAACACATTTGGAAAAACATGTGACTTCACAGTGAAAAACAAGACTGCGCCCAATATCGTAGAAATAAGAAGACAGCTGGAACAGCTAGCTGTTACAGCAGCGGGCAATGTGGTTAATGAGGATCACTCTCGAAGCATATCTGCCCAGTGACTAAGCATGTGTTGTTAAAATGGTGTTTGTAACACTCGCAGCACGGCACCATCTTCAAAGCTCGAAAGCATATGCAACTCGAGTGGACATAATTATTAGCCACAACTCGCATACCCTACTATACATAATTGAAACAATCCGTGTCACGTAATGAGCTCTCCACTCCTTATGGCTTGGTTGGTCTGGTCGGGACGCTGTGCACCTTGTCCACGCTCGCGCGGTAATAGGCGCCTGCTCTGACTGCTCTACTTCACGCCAAGCACAGTCACTACTCATTCCGAAGGCTTGGCCAGCTGACTGCAGGCACTGAGATATACCATTTTTACGTCGAATTGAACACTTTTCAAATCTGTTATAAGATGTCTTGTTGTGATCAAAACGCTAGCGCCAGGTACGACACGAAGTCGTAGCTCCTGCTGATCGGGCGGGAATGCTCAACGCCATTACACCACCGGCGATGTTTGATCGAACACAAGCGTCTTCAAAAATTGAATTCTTTCACCTTGGTCATCAATCTGAATTAAAGTACTTACTGTGATTGAGATGTAATGTACAGGGCTTTCCTCTCCAGCTCGTCAACACGCGACCGTAATGTGGCTGCAAACCGAGACAAATTTTTCATACTGTCATGCATGCGTCCCTCGAATTTCGGGTCGAACTCCGCCACTCGTCGAGGTTTACAGGCGACCTTAAAGCAGAATGTTCAAATGAAACCAACTTCAAAAAGGGAGGCAATTACCGAGATTTTCCTCGTGGCTGCTATCAACTTCTTGGCCTCGTGCATCTTCAAGGTGAAGTCCTCGTATTTTTGAAGAACACGTTCCGACTGGATTCTCTGAAAGACAGTTAACCATTTGCAAATGTTGGGCTAACCCATTACTGCAGCTTCGACAAACTAATGCTCTGCTCGCACCTCGAATGGGTCTATGGCATGCCTGAGATTCAACTGGGAATCTCTGAATTCTTCCTCGAACGCCATTCTTTCGCTAACAAGGTTCCGCCTGTCTAAAATTTGTAACTGAATGAAGTCACCGATAGCTATAAGTCTACGAATCCACCCACCGGCCAACATTTCCTGCATAGCGTTCATTTCGTCGTCTAGCTCCACAATCATTCGGTGAATTTCATCAACAGTCTCCATGTTGTCAGTGTGAGTGAGCGAAGCAACTGAATGGATGAACGCTCGCAAATATTGGGTTTCCATGGTTTCAAAACTCATCAGAATCTGTCTCTTTGGGAGCGTATATGGGCTAAGTTGGTTCATTTATTATTATTATTATTATTATTATTATTATTATTATTATTATTATTATTAAAGGATAAAAGGATAAAGGACGGCGTTACTCAATCCCTTTTGGGATGCGCCAGCGCATTCTACTTCTACGGGATATCGCGGAGGCGACATGAATGCGTATTTGGCCATACAATGACTTGCGGTGGCCAGCCGATGAACAAGTCAGCGCTTTATCCTTCCCAGACAAATCTGGTACCAATTCACCGACCCCGGAGGGATGGAAGGCTTGGTTGGCCTGGGCGGGAAATCCGAACCAGGAACCTGGTATCGGGTGCACGCGACAGTCGCGCCTCCTCCGACTGCGCTACACGCGCCCTATTATTATTATTATTATTATTATTATTATTATTATTATTATTATTATTATTATTATTATTATATTCTCTCCGCCTCCTCATATTGGGTTTTCTAGGTGTTACTGTTCGTCTGATGTTCATCGCTGACATTTTCTTTTTCGATCGATTATCACGTGTGTTTATGTTACACGTCAATAAATAAACAAATAAATAAATAAATAAATAAATATAAAGCAGGCAGGTGCGTGCATAACCATGAATCATCCACCAAGGACAAGGTCACGGTGACCATGGTTGCCTTCGTTGGGAAATGAATCTCGAATCACTTTGTTGCGCTTCTTTAATTCTTCTCTAAAAACAGCACTCCCAAAGCTGCAACCAAGACAGAAATTGAAACTGTCCCCTTTGTCGACTTTTAGGAATGAATAGAGTTAACTAAATGCTCTATTAAATCAAAGCGCACATTTAATTCGCTTAAAAACCCACTGCTTTCCTTGATAAATCCACCGACTCTCTGCATATTAATCACAAAAGCATGTAAGTCGCTATGGAATTCATGCCAGTTTGCAGAAAATTCTTCTATCGACTTCTTCGCTGACGCTCGAGCAGCGGCTACAGCGGCTTTCGCGACTTCAGCAGGATCAGGACCCTTAATGTTTGGTTATAGTTCACAAGACGGTGCAAAATAAAAACCAATCCAACTCGAACCTCCTGTTTGACTGGAGATGTGGCCTTCTGGAAACTAGTGCCAGATGAAACTGAAGACTGTGTCTGAGGCGCTAGACTTAGTGACGCGGCCGCCGGTTTTTCGCCAGAGGCGAAGTCTAAGCGTACACATTCTTTATGGGCTATCAATACAGAAGGAGCGCAGAAGCCGTTTGCTTACTTGATGCTGAAGTAGCAGGCGGCTGAACTGGCGATGCACTCGCCGTAGTCCCCAAACCTTGGAATCCGCTGAACAACCCTCCTGACAGTGGCTTCTGGAAGGATGCTGCAGCACTCTGAGTAACAGCGCCACCAACAGGGAGCGTTTGTGTCAAAGTGGCGGGAGCGCTACTCGCAGGTGCCTGAGCTCCTCCAAAAATTCCAAATGAAGGAGCAGTTGTTGAAGAACTCGTGATGGCCGGTGGCAACGATGGCGAATCCGTCTTCTTTAGAGCAAATGATCCGAAAAGAGACGTTTGCTGTACAGGCGATGCACTGACTCCGACAGGTGTAGCGACTGGCGCGGCGACGTTAGAACTAGCAACAGTCTGTCGAAGCCCATTCGTTATCTTACTGGCGTCAACACCATCGGGTGAGCTGAAATCCAATTTCCTTTATGACAGAAAGGAGCGCAGAATTTCGAAAACTATGAAAGGAACGGAGAACCTGTGAAACTAACACATTGCAGTCGGGAAAGTCTTTAGACGGCGGCATGAGCTGGAAGGATACCAACGATCCGTCGCTGTTTAACACCACGGCTACCGGAAGTCGTCGAGTGCTGCCGTCACCTAAATATATATTGAAAACTTTCTTTCAAAGAGACACCTTCGATGGAATGATTTCAGGTAAAACTCCAGATGTGACTGAATTAACCGAACAAAAAATATAAAAAATAAATAAAGCTGAGAGGCATAAAAAGACAGAGATAACGATTTTTCGCCACATAGGACACCAACAAAAAGACCGAAGCCTACCGCACACAGGCATCCAGATCAATCAAATGCTAACATTGCTGCTACAAATTTACTGGAGCATCGATCAGAATGTTAGCATGATGTTGAGCCACACCTCGCATGTTGAGCACAAATATATTTCTTCTGCTTTGTTTTACAGTCGTTACCGTGGATCCAAAATGTCTCAAATGCTGCTTGCTCGCGGACATTTGAGCTTGAATACTCAATAGCATAGCACCGACCTAGAAATTTTCCCGACGCAAACGTGGACCCATGGCAGCAATGGCCGTGGCCCAAAATACTCTTTTTCTTAAATGCTCCTTGACCCTAATATGTAGGGAAATTCTAATTGCCTCCTCGACATCCCATAGACGCGGAATGTGTACCACACCCCAAGTAGCGATTGAGTAACGTCATCCTCTATCTTTTAATAAACAGCAAGGAGCTATGCACCACAACAACATCTTCAATTAAGATTTTTCGGAGACTTTAACACTGAGTCTCGGCTCATCTGCGGCACAACGATTATATTTGTCATGTAACCATCGTTTATAACGTTCTTCTCAATCAAGGAAGCCCTAAGACCTGCTGCAAAATTTCTTTAAATGTTTTACGTAAAGAAGGCGGGTATTTCAACACTGTGCACACTGTGCATGGCACGTGCTCTGATAGCAGCTGAACTGGGCCGTAATACGGGAAATGTAGACCCAAACACCAGTAGGATCATGGAGTTGTTCATAAACTAACACATTTTTTTCAGCAAGGAGCCATAAAGGGACTCTATTTAAAGAAAAGTCCGAACGAGCAATTAGATTTTTCCGTGTTTCGAAGTATTCGGGCAATTGAGGTTTGGAGTTAAGGACGACGCTAGTCAATCCGTTTGTTGAGCGTGCTACGCATTCCAATTTTACGGGATACCATGAACACGAATTTGATTGAGGTTCCGTTTATAATCCCGGCTCGTCACAATAAGAATTACCGCTATCGATAGCACCGCGCAACCTAACTCAATACAGGCGAATCTCATTGCGACGCACCGCGCGGTGAATGCGCTATACACAATGACGTGCGGTGACTGACCGATGGACAATTCAGTGCTTTATCTCTCCCGGACAAGGCTGCTACCAATGTGTCGACCCTGGAGGGACTGGAAGGCTTGTTGACCTAGACCGGACCCGAACCAAGAAACTTGTATTGGACGCACGCAAAAGGCGGCGCGTCCTCCCATTTCGCTAACACACTCCTAATTCTGTAGTGTAGTACAAGAGACATTGATTAAAAAAGCGAAATATCACAAAGAAATGCAGCAAACATACCAACACTAACAGGATTTTGCGATGAAAGGTCCACTGCAACACCGATAGCGAAAGCTGTGTTACATGGGCGAGGTACTGAGGCGATACTTGAGGTTGTCCAAGCCTAGAAATGCGACGATAATGTCAAGTTCTCAACGAACTAAAAAACGGAGGTACATCATTAAAACCTTACAGTGGCACTCGTTGGTTTGCACACTACTACTAGCTCAGCGGAGCTTGGACACACAACAAGAGCGACGTTCCAGTCAACCAAAAGTCTTCGAGTGATTCCTAACGAGGACTGCGCGGGGAAGTTCATTGGAGTCCATGATGGAGGCTTATCCTTAACAGAGGAAGATAAAGGCTCCAACCCGTGAGAGAGCCTAGAAATCAGAGCTATTGATAAAATAAGTCGCAAGGTGCGAATTTTAGAAGATTCACTATTCGATAAGTGACGGATTTACCTTTTTGATGCTTAGCATAAAAGTACCACTGGTGGTCATTTCCTGATTTGAATAAGCGACCAGCCAGTCTGTAGTGGAGAGCCAGCTCAGATTTACTACTACGACGCTCCCAGCATTCTCGGGTGCATTCGTCATTCGAACCAGCTAAAGGACAACTTGATAAAGAATGGCAACTAACAGAGGCTTCCGAATGTTCTACTGACCTCTAGCTCAGGCTTCAACTGGTAGATTTTCCCCCGACTGTCACCGACGACCAGCTGCTTTCCTTTTGGGCTCCAGGAGATCTCACTGACGTTAGTTTCCAGCTTTTTCTCGCCAAGAACACTGTATTTTGACGAGTTCTGAACGGAAGAGTTTTAAATCGATTGCAGTACAAAACGCTGGGTGGCTTCACGTCCACCTAAATAAATATAAATAAATAACCCACCTGCAGATCAATTTTGGCAACGCTCAACGTTCGTTCGTTGTCCGACGCAGCGAAGGTATCAGGAAGAGCCGGATTCCATTCGAAGGCCATTCCTTTAGATGCGGAATTTCCTACACGAACGGTTGACAGTGGAAAGGCCTAAATGAGCACTATGAATTCACTGCTCAAAACCGAGCCAAAATCTAGCTGTGCAGCAATGTTACAGCGAAAGTTGGAAAACAGTCGTTCTTCTCTAATAAGTATGATACAAACAACCAGCGACCATCCAAACCAGAGCTAATATTGAAATGGAACGTAATTTTGTGACTCATTCGAATATTTCTTGACTTCCTCTTCTGTTCTACTTCAAAGTTATCATAGGAGAAATAAGGTTGAGACCAATTAACTACTGAGCATTCAGATTTTTTGGACTTATAAACAGTTTCTCTTTGCACACTATAAGAAGGTATCGGACCAAAATTAACAACTCGTTCTTTTTCCGAGCCGCTAGATAGCTACAAGTGTTGCCTCTAGCCTAGTTGAAGCTCTAACCAGAGTAGCCTTTCGGTAAAAACTGAAGGATGTTGATTTGGTTTCAATTCTCAATCCACCGAGTACCTACTAGGTATCTCACTTCAGGTCACAGCTTCATGTTCGGAACAGTTGCTCTGAGCTGTTCAGTGACGCCTGATACCTCTGAAGGTTGAGCTGCTAAAGTCACCAATAGATATAGATCTTCATACTTTAGTGTTAGTTGTTAATTCACGATTCCATTCGCGGTTGTCCCTCTTCTTGTTGAGTTATGAGTCACAACACATTTTTTATAAAGATTAAAAAATCAGTCACATTCACAGAAACCTTAAGATTAATTAGATGTTGCTTTTAACGATTTTGTTGAAAACCTTGTCAAGATGATAACTGGACTTATTATGATTAACTATCCAGTAGACATAATTATAAAGAATATAGTAAAGTGTTTGAATAGAAATATATATATATATAGAAATATTTATTATGTAAGTACGATCAATATGATGTCCCACATTTCATTCCTAATTATTTGATTATATGATGGTAAATAAATAAATGAAAATAAGTGTTTGCTGCAGTCAGTGGGTTTATTTTCAGTTGCAGAACTTGGTTGTTTGTACATAGATGAAAATACAATAACATATTACTCTCCCTTTACTCTTCTTCAGCATATGAGGTGTTCTAAGCGCCCCAGCAATGTCTCATATCACAAACCTCGCCTGGAACATCGGCAGAAAGCGTCCGAACATCGTAGACGAAGACGAAGCAACCTTGCGGTGTGCTGCCGAGCACACCAAGTAGAGTTTCGTCGGCATTTAGGCCTATACATACGATGTCTCCCTGAAAGCGACAGCTATATGACGCAAACGAAGTCGGGAAAGCTTAAGCAGATGCAGCCGATTCCTACCTTAGGCTCCAAGGTGGTTACTTTGGTCTGTACATTAGAATTAGTGGTGGGTTGGTGAGTGATGGAGCTTCGGAACGCAACGAGCTGAATCATTCAAGCATCTTGAAAAGCATTCAACACTTGGCACTTTCATGTCTTCTAGATAGTGCGGAAAACGTCCACAAAGCGTTATTTCCTTGACTTCCAAATAAACCACGTTAGGAAACTGCGTTGCGCTATCACAATAACCACATCATGAACTCTTCTTGAATGATAGTGTCTCACTAGCTGACGACTTTCGAGATACGAAGTAAAGTACATAAAACATAGGACCAGCCTAATGGTTAGTCAGAGAAAGGCAGCGTCGCGGTTTTTCGAAAACGCAGGAAAAACTGAATACAAAGGTTTGGTTTATACAATGTCTTTCGGTAGATAACTGAAGGATAAGCAGCGCAACAGCTTCAAGAGACTCTGGCATCAAATCCCTAACCCAGGAAGGCAGAAGATTTGCTTACTCTGGTCGCAAAAAGAACTGAAAAACGATTCGCAGTATTAGCCGAGATCAGCGCTGTCGACTGCGCCAGATGCGCCTCACTAGCTTAGGCTGAGTGAATGGATAAAGCAGAGAAAACGTGGAACTTCTCGCTTTCTCCTAGTTTGTGCGCAATGCGGGGTGAAAATGCACTCATATGACGACGAATTTTTCTCACCGAGTTCATGGTTCTAGCGTCAACCTAGAGCCGAGTTCGGTCACCTAAGGAGGCAAAATATTGCGACTTACCGTAGACTGTATGTCGTAAATATCCACGTCTAGGAGATATTAACTTCACCTCATCAACAGATACCGCGTTCTGTTTTGATTTGCTGCGGTACCTCCTGACAAGGAGCTTGTGAATTTCGCTGTTCCACGCCGTTATTATACAAGTAAAAGGTCCCACATCGATTTAACATGGGCACCGCATTCGCCATCTGTGCTAGTAAGGGGGGGGGGGGGGGGGGAAGCGATACATCACTATGTCTGTTGCATAGTAGCGGAAAAATTGAAGGTGAACGATTTTGCAACGATGGCACACTGAAATGGCCCAAGAGAGAACCTTTCCTACAACTTCCTGGAGAGCCCAGATTGTTGATGCTTTTTCCGCCTTTCTAACGGTGTCCATTTCAGACTATGACCCCGCATTCCTTTCATATCTGTGTCGTATCTATCGCTGCTCGTCTGTGATATGATCTATACGCACTCCATAGTATACATTGGATCCGAATGAATCATTTTCGGATATCCCGATCCTAATCATCCAAAACCCGGGTCCACAAAATTGACTATATCCGAATCATCCATTTATCAGGAGATTTTCGATCGAATCCTTTTATACTCCATTGCTAAGCAACTGAAAATGGGTTTTACCTCATGACTGTTAGCAACAGCTATAGCAACGTGGTACTTCGAGGCTATGACGAGTCTTTGCTGGAACCGAAAAGGAGTGGATGGAGGCGCGAAACTGTGCAGCTGAGGTAGGGCGAACAGTTGCTGACACTGAAAGAAACCGCTGAAGTCTGACTCTTTTCAGAGGAGGCGCAAAAACTCACTGCAAATCCCGCCGACATTTGATGGCCCCAATGTGTCTGAAAGCAATGATGATTACAGATATTTCCGATGAAGGGCTACTCCACAACACCGCACAGAATCCTGAATGACCGGATTTTTTGGAACCGCCTGCGAATTTCAAATTTAGCGAAACGTCTGCGCGAAAATATTATGTGCAAGTGCACATCACACCTGAATTGACGCGCAATTTTCAGCGGGAAATCGCCGCTACAGCTGTGGGCGCGTGAGCGGTTCGCGAGCCGGTTTTCCAGGTACTATTGTGGCTTTCTTCTAATTTCTGACGTTCTAGTGTAGCCGGGCACGTGAAATTCTAGCTTGGCGTCCCAATTGGGCCATTGTTTTCCCCGTTGTGTCCGCCATCCCTTCGATTGTCCTTGACCGAAAGTCTGCGCAGTGCATGAGTCTAGAGAGCTCAGGAGAGGGATAGAGAGGCAGGAAGCCTTCCATTTCGTCAGAATTAATATTGAGCCTCTGCACAACTTCATCCCATGTTCCGCTGCGGTTTTCAATTGGGATGTTGATCCCCGATTTCGTAACATGGCAGGGTTTCAGGATGTCGTCCTCGTCTTCCTACTCGGGAAGCAGTGCCGTTTACAGCGATTCTTCGCGTGCTAGCACGCCTGATAATGGTGAGTGATCTGCTACTAGCGCAGTTCGATGGACATCCGGGGTCGATTTCAAATCTTTTCATAGCCGTTCCAGATGACGAGCCACCAATTCTTACAGGAACTGATGCCGAAATTGACTTGCTTGCAAGAATGAAAAGGGGGGGGGGGTCATTCTATGCTGTCCTCCGCGGAGGACAGCACAGAATTGGGTAGGGGAAGGACAGGATTATAAACGGCGGATATCAGGACCGGCTCACCGTAACCTTAGGCGTCGGGTGAGACGTCCATTGTGCAATCGCAGAACAAGGCTAGGGAAGGGACTCCAGGGGCCGTATGCTCGTCTTCCCCCGTTGGGGGAGAATCAATCAATATCAGCATATCTCATCACACCCCGATCCCCCATCGGGGTGTCTCGGGGTAGACGAGCATACGGCCCCAGGGGCCATATGCTCGTGTTCCCCCAATGGGGGAAATTCAATCAATATCAGCATATCTTATCACGCCCCAATCCCCCATCGGGGGAGACTCGGGTGGACGAGCATACGGCCCCAGGGTGTGTGCCATACAAGCTGCTCGTATGGAAACTGCTTTCGTCGCTCAGGGGGAATCCGCGGCTGGGTTCTGCGCTCTTCGAGCGCAGAGCCAGGTTAAAGAATTAACTCCAGGGTGTATGCCATAATACTGCTCGTATTGAAACTGCTTTCGTCGCTCAGGGGGAGTTCGCGGCTGGGTTCTGCGCTCTTCGAGCGCAGATCCAGGCTAGGGAAGGGACTCCAGGGTGTATGCCATAATACTGCTCGTATTGAAACTGCTTTCATCGCTCAGGGGGAGCGGCTCGCGGCTGGGTTCTGCGCTCTTCGAGCGGCGAAGCTCATACGGCTGAAACAATGCGCAAAAAACGCGCGTCGTGTAGACGTCGAAACCTCTCAGATCTCAGATACTCAGCTGAAGTGCAAGAACGCCGCGACGAACGGAAACCGAACCCTCGACATCCCTCGCATGAAGCGAACTCTCTACCTACTGCACCACGACCCACTTGCACACGACGCCATCGCGGGCGCACAAGGCATTGATCGGACGTCGCAGCGTGGACGTCGACGCGCAATCTCTGAGCTAGGAGGGCGCAGACAGCACAGTCTCGGCGCGACCTGCACTGCGGTTACGGTGAGCCGGTCCTGATATCCGCTAGGGGTAGCTGCCATGGGAAGCACGAATATCATAGTCGTTTTTTTTTTTGCGGAAATGCCCTATAAGCCCGTTATATTAAGTTCGGATTGCCTAAGGTCTTGCGAAATAGCGCGCGTTGGTAAGGGACGCAGAGACACCGCCTCCATCGATGCGCATTATTTCGCCGCCCCTAGTCTGCAGCAGAAGTTAGCCAGGGCATAAGTCTTAAAATCTCGAAAAAGCTTGAAAGCTCTGTTGTGTGCTCTCTTTCGCTCACGCGGAGGAGAGCACATAATTGGACAGGGAAAAGGACTCCGGGATGTGGGCCCACTAGCGCACATGTGTTAAAACAGCCTTCATCCTGGAGTCCCTCCCTTGCACAAAACGGGAGCAAATAAGACGCGGATGTGTAATCGAAAAGAAGAGTTAAAACTGCACTTACATTCGTTGTATGTAGCTAGTCGCCGCTCCTGCACGCCACGGCAAGCTGGGATGGTGACCCCCTCTCGGGGAGACTCTGCGTCTCTTGCCAGCGGGCGCTATTTCGCAAGCCCTTAGACAATTCGAACTTATTTTAACAAGTTGATAAGGCATTTCCGCAAAAGACGACTATGATATTCGTTCTTCCCATGGCAGACTACCCCTAGTGGACCTATTTTGAACAAGATTAAGTGGGGTACCATAAGTACAATAGTACCATTCCTTCCTCTGCCCAATTCGGGAGCAAATAAGAGGCGGATCTCTAGTCAAAAAAAGGAGATGAGAATACATTAACACTCCTTGTACGTAGTTACGCGTTAGGGCACGTATTCTCACCCTTCCTGAACTACCATAGTCTCGAATGAAATACTGTTGTTTTTCGCGTAACTCACGCAAGTCACTGTGCAGTCCAAATACGCCTTGAATGGACTTCTGCGACGTCCTGTAGATGTAGAGCACGTGATGCGATCCAGAGGTTACAGGATATTCTATTAGAGCGGTGTTGGAAATTTGACCAGAACGAGCATGATTTAGCGATGTCAGCTATAAGGTCCCTGATGCGCGCCCCCAATGTTAAATTTATAACTCGCTTATAGCTCTTGCAGAGCGATTTTCTGATTTTCATGGCTTCGGTGGCTACTGTGAACTTCCAGCATTTGTCTAATTTCGGTACGCAAAGGTAGTTTTAGCTGACAAGTAAGCTCGGTATTCGGCGAAGTAGACTTTTACACTCACATCCAAGATTGTTATCAGCCTTTATTGTCTAACCTTTCGCACTGCTCTGTATTCTCAAGAGTTGGAGAAGTCGAATTTAGATTATGACAGAGGATGAAAGTCAGCGTTAGTCAATCCCATTGCAGGATGCGCAGCGCGTTGAATGCGAATTGATCCAAAACATTGACTTGCGGTGGCCAGCCGATGGACAAATTAGTGTTTAACCTTCCCAAGACAAGTCTGATACCACTTAGCCAACCCTGCAGGATGGAAGGCTTGGTTGGTCTGGGCGGGAAATCTCAACCGAGAACTTAGAATAGAGTACATGCGACAGCCCTCACCAACTGCGCTATATTATAGTTCTAAATTCCAGGAGGTCCATGGCAAAGATCGTTTCAATAGTTTTCTCCTGTCTGTACTTTCGACATAGACCTTCTCATTTCACCCGTTTGCGACAGTGCGTCAATTGTACATCGCCCTCGCAACTCTTTTTGGTAAATTTCTTCGTGGATACAACAGAAGCAAGAGTCAGAGCACCTTTTAATCAGTATTATAGTTCTTAATTGAGAATTTAGTTCTTTCCATAGTTTTAGCATGTTTGCAGTTTTTTTGAACTTGGAGGACAAATGCTGGAAAAGTAGTTCCTCCAAAATTCCCTAAAGGTGGAGGGTGACGATAAGCAGCAAACGCAAAACAGAATACTGTATGACGATGTGGGCGCAAATAGGGTCCGAGGGTCACCACAGCATGGCCCGGCGGGCCGGCGTGGCGAGTAGCTACATACAGAGAATGTAAATGCAGTCTTATCTCTTCGTTTCGATTATAGATCCGCTTCTTATGTGCTTCCTAATTGGACAAGGGAGGGAACTCCAGGATGTAGGCAATTTTAACACGGATGCGTCACTTGAGCCACACCCTGGAGTCCCTTCCACTGCCTAAATCTCTGCTCTCCTCCGCTGACGCGGAGGAGAGCACAGAACAGAGCTATAGCATTATTTGTTTGTTTTCTTTACTATCAGTGTGCCTTGTCTCGTTTTCTTGGTGTTGGTGACACTTTTTATAAGGTGAGCCCCCGGACCCTATTTGCGCCACGATGTGATGAACAATGGTGAGAATCCTTGTGAATGTACGGCACCTTCTAAGAAATCATGGGTCAAATTGATGTCAAGGATAAAGCCGTTGTGCATGACACAAGTTGTCTGTATTCAACATTAAAACAAAGTGGTACAGATGGGTGTGAGAGAAAGCAAACAGCGCTTTTTCAACACCTAAATTTGGATACGTGACAGTCTCATACTGAACTGGGATTCTTTTTTTTTCTTGAGATTTTGTACGACCCTTCAGTGAGGAGACTCGGGAAACTGTTTTATCTGTCAGCTTGACTCTACAGGCAGTATTGGCGCACGTTCACCCGCCTAATCTTAGCCGCTGTGAGGAATCACCTAGTTTAACTGTCCGTTGGTTAAACATCCTCATTTATATATCTGTGGCGCCAGCACCGTGGACTTTACCCTTTGATCCTGACGAGCTTCCTCCTGTGAGTCATGTGTCGGCAGTAGTGCGACGCGATGACGTGATGTCATCAGATCTGTTATCAGATGAGTTTGCATGGCATGTAGCTCAATCTTCACTTCCTGGTTAATCGACGTATACTAGGAGATCTGCGCTTGGGTCACAGTTGAACCACTGGGTCCCTTTGATTCGGATCCTTTGCATCCGAGGGAGATGTCTTTTTTGTATAATTTACTCCAAATGTGGCTGCAGCTAGTGCTCCTAACAAGCGAGCGAACAGCGTTCTCCAACCGCCCTTTAACATCACCTTCCTTGCTTAGCAAGCATTCCGCAATTGTCTTCGCATGTGTAGATCACCTTTCTCTCTAGTCCGCTGCCAAAAAACCGCTGCGATGCGGCTGCAGTATTTTCTGGTAATCCCTCGTGGCCGCCGCATCTTTCAGGGAGCGTTGGGAAGTGCAAAGTGCGGCTGGCAGTCAATAGGCAGGGTTGCAGCGCATGCCCCGCTTTTGTGCATCACCTTAACCGAGGCGCTCATACTCAGAGGAGTTATATTAATTACATGATATATACCATTCTCGGGCGCGTGTAGCGCAGTCGGAGGAGGCGCGACTGTCGCGTGCACCCGATACCAGGTTCCTGGTTCGGATTTCCCGCCTAGGCCAACCAAGCCTTCCATCCCTTCGGGGTCGGTGAATTGGTACCACACTTGTCTGGGAAGGATAGAGCGCTGACTTGTTCATCGGGTGGCCACCGCAAGTCATTGTATATCCAAATACGCATTCATGTCGCCTCCACGACATCCCGTAGAAGCAGAATGCGCTGGCGCATCCCAGAAGGGATTGAGTAACGCCGTCCTTTATCCTTATCCTTTATACCATTCTCAGGTCTAGTTGGACACCTTTCAAACCAAATTGGACGCTCTTATAAGCTCCCCTAAGATTTTTGAAATCAAAGAGAACTCTTCCGAGTTGAAACAACCTTCATGCAGTTGAACTACAGACTCAGTAAGATGGTTAGAAAAAATTTCTGCTCAAGGAAATTTTAGAATAACTTTTTTGATTTTTTTTTAAACTTTAGCTGCCCAAATGAGTGTAATAATTTTACAAAATTTTTACTTTTGGAGAAAAAAATAATGAATCTAATTTTGTTTTAAAGCGCAGCAAGACAGCAACCATATAGTGCTCTAAAATGCCAGATTGTACCACTCGAAAAGCTCGTCGCGATTTTTATTTGATTGATAATGTAAATGCTGTTTACATGGAACAACGAGGTATGTGCGTTCTTAACAATTGTAGTTGTTGCGTTGTGTGCACTCAGCTATGTATAAATCACGATATAAATATAATCAGCATTTACGTATTATAAAACCTGTATGTAAAACATAAAACATATACATATTAAAATATAATCAACATATACACTTGGACGATTGTATAGTGTAATCTCCTCTTTTGGCACTAAAAATTTCCGGATTTGTTCTTTAAGACATGCTATAAAGCATTATTTTTATACGAAAAATCAGAAATTCATAAAATTTCAAACAAAGTGTTCACTTATTGGGTAAGTGAATTAAAGGTTTAAAGAAATCATACTGAAATTTTCCTTGAACAAAAAAAACTGTAGACAATGCAACAAGTACAATTTTTAAGAACGCACATACCTCGTTTTCCCACCCATGTAAACAGCACTTGCACTATCAATCAAATAAAAATCGCGACGAGCTCTTAAAGCTCTCATGGCGCAATCTGGTCTTTTACGGCAATATATGGCTGCTGCTTTGCGAGCTTAGAAGTGTCCAATTTGACGTGAAAAGTGTCCAACTTGGTTTGAAGAGTGTCGAATTCGACCTGAAAATGGTAAACAAACGCCCACATAATAGAAGTAGTAGTAGTAAAAGTGGGATGCATAAGGCCTTAACTACGGTCATCCTTGCCGCTCACTAAGCCATCGTGCGTGCAACTTATATGATCCATCGTTCTACACTAGGGCGGAGAGCCCTTTTAGGTAGTTGACAACAAAATAAGGACCCAAAATACTTGAGAGTTAGCAACCCAGAACACAGAACAACATTCGTCTCGGGTTAGATCAAAACAAGCAATTCTTGTTGAAAGTCGTTAAGAAATTGAACGAGAATGTAATAATATGCGCACTATTCTTCTGAGATGTTTTTGGTTTAACGTTTCTTAGGTAGGTGGTACCCCCTCTCGATCCAGTAGCTGAGCACACACTCAAGTTTAAGATGGCTTGAGTGCGATCTTAACAAGTTTATCTCTAGTTCTGGAGACCTCGCAGAAGTTAATTTGAGGCAGGATATCCTGAATTATTTAGGAGTCTGAGAACCATGTGTAAGTCAGATACGCCCGGGTGAGGCTTCAGTACATGCAATCCTACGCATTTGTTCCCTATGGAGGCATTAGGAAACCTTGAATAAAGAAACCGGCCAAAAATAACTTTCTGGTGGACTTGGTTCATGCAAAAGGATGAATTTTGGCGTTGATCAATCTTTTTTTGTGCAATGCGCCGTACACCTGCATTTCCGGAATATCGTGGAAGTGGCTTCAGCGCGTATTTGGCCTATAAAGTAACCAGCGAAGGGTGACCTATTGACTAGTGAGTGTTTTATTCCACCGATACATGTCTTGCATTGATGGAACACACGGATCCTGCAGGGAAGGTTTTGCTTGCTTAGGTGAATTTGTGATGACATTAGGCGTCCTGCTGACTACGTCTCCCTTGCCACTCTCTTCCATTTAACCATGCGGCATGCCGCCTGCAATATGAAGGCATCAGACTTTGACTGTGTTTGCCGTTTTCACTGGGAAGGTGGAGGAGCAGATGGACTTGTCTACACTGCTTCGAGTCCATTTCGAGGCAAAGCTTTGAGATTTCGCTGTGCTGGGCAAGCTGTCTGCCCTTGCTCCCATGGGATAATGCTGGAACCAATAAAACACTTGCTGCACATCAACGTTCAGGACGCACGAAATTGTTCCAGTGGTGGAACGTCAGGTATTGATTCCGGATTTAAGGGCTAGCTTTCTGTAGACTTCGACACTTATCATTAGCTGCTTGTTACCCGTGATGTCCACGCGGGTTACCTGCGGTGAGGTCCTTTTTCAGTAGTAGCTTCGATCACGAGTTTCCTCGATCTGTTATATTTCTGTTGTGGAATATCCTTGAAAGCCGGCGTTTTCCAGCAGTTCCACCGCCGGCGGATGCAGCGCCTTCTGATCAATCTCATGAAGTCGCCGACGATGGCAGCCATCCCCCGACAAATCCTGCGCCTAACACTGAAGCTGATAACCAAGCAGATGGCGGTGGCGATCCGTTTGCCTATCCCGTAAGTGGGTTGTGTCTCTCGTGCTTCAGAACTTGAAATGCTAATGCGGTAAGGGCCCTATTTAGCCAGAGGACATGCTGTCGGATACCTCGGAAGAGTCATCTGAGACTGACACTTGTGAGTCAAGCAGTCTAAGCGACGAATCAGAAGAAAAAAGCAAGCGTGAGTACCTTTATGAAGCGTTATATTGCTTGGTTCCAACTTCGCACATGATCATTGACCAAATCTCATTAATAAGTCTATGATTTTCAACGATGCAGCGTCAGAGCAGAGAACAACGTTGACACATTCAGCTCACATTGACGTGGTTCCTTCTTCACAAGAAATGGGAAAACTGATTGTGGATTATCTCATATCGGAAGGATACAGAGAGGTAAGCCTCTGTTGGGAGGAGTTGTGTGAACCCATTGCTGCATTTTGAGGGTGGAAATAATCGGTTCCATTCTTTAAGGCAGCCGAGCTTCTTTGCCAGGAGTCGGGTCTGGAGCTTCCAAAGGACGACATCAAAAATCTCGATGCTCGAATGAATATTAGGTGTGCTATCATCGAGGGACGACTAGAGGATGCGCTCAAACTAGTAGGTTTTACATGCTAAAACTGCTGTCCTAGTTGGCCAGTTATTGGCATACTGGCTTATTCAGATATGATTCATCAGAAATTTATTTTTTCTGATAAGACAATGTTCATTTTCAGGTAAAAGAGCTCTGTCCTACTCTCCTCGAGGAAAATCGAGAAGTTCGCTTTCATCTCATGCAGCAGAATTTGATTGAGATGATTCGAAGAGGGTACGTGTGATGGTCTTTCCCTGCTCTTACAGTAGCAGTCATTTACTTTGAACACATTTAAAGATAAGTGAGGCGGCAGTCATTACCATTAGGTTAATAATGGTATGTTTCTGCACAAGAAAGAAGTGGTTTACAGGATTTAGTAGTTAGTAGTGCTTGTAGTTAGCATTGTAAGGCCGATACAGTTCGTTTCCTTTTTTGTACAATTCCTTCTCAGAGTTGAGTCCAAAGGATAAATACGGTGTTAGGTAATACCTGTTTGGAATGTAGAACGCCTTTCTACTGGATGTCGTGAGGATATTTGGAGGTGTGTTTGGTCTGCACAACGAAATGCGGACTACAGCCAATGGACAAATTAGTGTCTTATCCCTGTAAGACAACGACAGACATATGATATCAGTCCCCGACTTTAGAGTGGTGGAAGACATGACTGGTCTGGGCAGAGCTCCAACCTGTAATCTGGATCCGGGATGCAGCGATAGCCACCCGGCACCTCCACTCCGCAACCTCGCGCTTAGTGACGTTAGTTACAGCTAAATAAGACTGGAAGTCGCGTGAAACTCACATACGTGGCGCATCCCTAGGATCTTGATTGATACCGACCTTACTCTATTCACTGCAACCCACCATGTACTTCCACTGCTTCTGTGCACGGCGAGGTTTTCATGTCGACCACTTTGCCGAGCAGCCTAATATTCTCCTTGTTCATAGTTCTTGGATGCCTAAAAGTGATTATGGATTCAGATGCCGATGTATTACCGATCTCACACCTCAACCCATCTTTTCAGACATTGGGTTAGGTTGAGAAGGGAGAATGGCAACCGCTACCCGAGTTTTTCTAACTATAACTCGCACTTTATAGTCCAGCCCACCGATATCGATATACAGATAGTGAACAACAGTGGATCAAGGGACGAGCTTATCGCTAATGCGTTGGCTCTTTCTGTTGTGAATCTAGGACATTATCTGAAAATGTCGGGTTGAGGTGTTCCATCGGGCGGATAGCAATATTCGAACCCCGTTCAACCACTTTCAAACCTGTAGGCACGACAAACAAGTAGAGAAGGTTAGGGCATCCAATGACTTATCTTACCTACTAACCTCGTTCAGCGCGAAACATTACAAAGTCAATACAATGCCAAAATTTTACGAAGGGAGAGGCATTGCAAGGTTCTTTTTCTACCTTTGGGCTCGTGTCAGTAGCAAGAGGCATCTATCGCGTTGCTTGAATCAATTTAAGGTGTGGGGTTTTGCCCCAGGCAATACTTCCAAATCCTTTCCCTTCGAGGTCGGCGGTTCGGAACCACACTCATCTGGGCTGCATCTAAGCCGACTTCTCCATCGGACGGTCACCAAGTCATTTCGCTAACTTTATATTTGTTTGACTTGCACCACATCTCGAGATGGGGCGTGTGGTAACGCAGTCCCTCGCGTTTACCGCGACTTCGTTCGGTGCCGTCTGGGCCAGCCTAGTCTTTCGTTCCACCAGGATTGGTGAGTTGGTACCGGACTTGTATAAAAAAGGGTAAAATTGATTTGCTCATAGGTTGAACGCGCTGACACCCACTTGAAGTGGGATATGTGGCGCTCCCCAAACAGCGATTGTTTAGCACAGCCGCCTTTTGTCTTCTGTCCTTTATATATGATGGGATTATCGCAGTCATTCGACAAAAGTTCCGCAATGGCAGGAGTCATTCTTACTATTGCTGTATTTAGTCCACTAAATCAGAGTTATCGAGCGAGCTCTGTTGTAGAGAGATGGAGAAGTCCTTGGAATACGCTCAAGAAAACCTCTCGAACGACAACACCTTGACGGACTCGCAACTAGACCGGTTGGAGAAGACGTTCGCGTTGTTGGCGTTTGAAAAGCCTGCGGAGAGTCCGTTCGGGAAGCTGTTGGACCAGTCTCAACGGCAGATGGTGTGTATTTTCTTGATTTAAATACGTAATATGTCCGTCAGTTGAACGCTGTCGTATGTGGCTCTTCGTTGTTTTTGTTCACCAAACGGCGAACTATAGTATTTGTTGCGTTGTTCTCGAACCCCAGCTCAAGTCAAGTGGCTGGTTTAGGTGTCTACCGAGGTGAACGGCGCTGTTCTCCGAGCACTGAACCGACCTGCAGCGCCTCGCCTGGAAGCGCTGTTGCGGATGATTGTTTGGGCGCAAAAACAGCTGGTCACCGAGCGAGACGAGGACCGATCCACCGCGCCGCCGTATTCGAGTACGGGAAGGTATGGCGGCGCCAGTTCCAGCTCCTCCGCGGACACGAACACGATCGCTAGGTCACTCTTCGGTGGAACTTCGTGCTAGTTTTTAGTCAGTAGCTACTCACGCATTTTGTCTAGACAGATTTTCGCCTCGTGATCTGATATTAAGTACTAACGTCGCTAATGCACCTCTCGACTGCGAATCATTAATAAGAACCAGTTCTGCATCGTGAAATGCGCTTGAAGTGTTCGTTCGTGATGGTTGTTCATATATATGTGTTTGTACATCAGATTTTTTGCTCGCGCACGGGATAGTGGTTGCTTATAAAGTATTATGCCAGTTGGGGTTATTGTTGCGTACCCTGTAAATATTGATACAAAAGGATCTGTAATAGTAAGAAAGCGAATGAAATAAAACAGCCCTGAACAGGGTGTATTTTCTGTTAGGTCAGCGGTTTCTCATCTTCTATCAGCGATCGTCTGGTGTGGTTGCTAATTTGGAGAGGCCTCTGGAACGCAGCTCTTGTTTAGTAAGTCGCGGCATGTGAGAAAAGAAACAAGTTGTAGAGCAAGTGGTTCCTTCATGACGGAATTTTCTGTAGTCAGACTTGAAGATGAATCGTGGACCCTTGGATAGGTCGACTACAAAGTTAGAGGAAGCGCTGCTTGCCAGGATACACGTCCGAACGACTTTGCTGGAAACGCCTTAAGAAAATAGGCTGAAAATATGCCTTATTTTCGGGATAGCACTTCTGCTGCCGGATGCGAGGAAGAGCGCAGTCGTAAGAGGCGCCATTGTCGCGTGCCTACCGAGTCGAGATTCTTGCTTCGGGTTCCGCCTAGGCCAACCGTGCCTTCCATTCCGCGTGGGGCGGTGAAATTAGTACCAGTATCGTTGGTGAGCGATAAGAATTTGCGAGCAGTGGTGTACCTCAGGGCTCTGTCCTCTCTCCAGTTCTCTGTAACGTGTACACTAGAGAAATTCCCTCGCTTGTTAACAATACCGGTGTAACTTGCCGGATGTCCGCTGGCGACCTCAAAGTCTATGGCTGTGTCTCTGATCCTACTGCCGTGGATAAAATTCAAGCAGCAATCTCAGAAGTAGTAGAGTGGTCCAAGTACCATTAGCTACCTTTAGCTGGAGGTAAAACTAAAGTGCTGCTTATAGGTAGGAACAACAAGAGAGCTTCTTATTTCATGGAGGGTCAACAGATTGTACAGGTTATAGAGGTGAAAGATCTTGGCTTTTTCATCACCGAAAATCTAGAATTTGATAACCATTGCAATGATGTAGCAGCAAAGGCCTCACGTAAAGTGTGCAATCTCTTCAGAAGCTTGAGCACGAATGAAGAGCAAACATTTCTCCGAGCATACAAAATGTACGTTCCTCCGCTTTTTGAGTATGGCACTCCTGCTTTTGTTCCTACAAAAGGCAAAAATATCGAAGTCCTAGAAAATATCCAAAACAGCTTCACGAGGAAACTTTTCCTCGTGAAGCTGTTTTGTGTCTTTTCCTTAGATCGAGAAGATCTGGGTTTCGTACAGTCCCATCAAGCTCTGAACGGAATGCACAACTGAGTCTGGAACCATTAAACTCCCGCAGGAGGAAATTTGACCTTCTTATGCTATACTAAATAATACATGGTCTTGTCCATCTGGGCGGTCGCACTTTTTTCACATTCAGTAATTCCATTACTAGGAGTACTATGTTCAAGCTTCGGTTCCCATGAGCCAGGAGCTCGGTCCGCTCCAATTTCTTCGTATGCCGAGCGGGCGCTGAGTATGCAGGTTGAGTAAACGCATCCAGATTCCTCCTAGAATCGCGGCCTTCAAAATGTTACTAAGGAACCACGCTTAGCCATTGCTGACGGTTTTGCTTCTTTTTTCTTTTCTTTTTTGGTTACCCTGTCGGGCGGAGTCGAAGATCGGCCAGCCGTTGTTAAGCTGTTTTTAAACAACACGATTTTTTTGTTCCACTGTTTTAAAGTTACGTTACTGTGTTCATTGGTTGCGATGGTGAGCTCGCTCACATGGATCACATGGATCGCTTTACATGTGTTGTATCACATGTCGGAATAAATAAACAAATAAATAAATGACTTTCGCATGGGCTGGCCATCATAGCTCACTGTATAGTCAAAATACACACTTGAATTGCCCCCACGATATCCCTTTCAAGAATTGGCGCCTCCCTAACAGGGTTTGATTAGCGTCGTTCTTTATCCTTTATTTCATCAGCCACTGGCTGATCTTTAAATTTCAAGTGCCGAAGTGTCCGTATTTATTGGCTTCAATTTTTTTTCAAAGATGAAAAATCTGTATGTCCTTCACACCTACTCTAAATTGTATGTAGATATCAAGCTGGACCGAGAGTTCCCGCCGTCTTCGGTTCCCAAATTCAACTGATACTAACATCGGCCAGAATTTACCCCTTCAGTTATGTTGAAGATTCGGAAATTCGACATGCCTATACAAATAAAAGTCGCTGTTAATAATTCTTTAGTTATGAGCTTGGATGTTAGATTGAAAGTTAGATCTCGTAAGCTGTGGAACATTTTTTGCATCTTCCTGTACATGGTAAGAATGCTCATCTGAAAGCTACTTAAAAATCTGAAAAATAACGTTCCGACATGATTGTCCATTAGGCAATTAAATTACAAATCTACAGTTTCTAAACGGATGAATTTAGCGACGTGTCATTTCGAGTTGCTGCTCGGATGGGAAAGTGCGCTTTATTTACCAAAACAGAGCTCACGTTCAACAGACTTTCATACTTTGTTCTTAGATTGTCATCAGCATATTCTGCTGTAATTATCAAGCTTTCCAGCAGTATTCTTTTTCAAATATTTCAGCAATAAATCATCATGCACCAAATATGATCATTTTAGAGTGAAATAGAAGCTTCGTGATGGTTTCAGAATGCTAATTCTTACCCTTTTTCTGCAAGCCGGTAGACGGATTAGTAGGAGATTTTTCAAACATCAAGCTGTGGGCTAAATTAGGGAAAAATTATTAGGACTTTTCTTCTACTAATTCCTATGAACGATCGTCTAAGCAAGGTCTTCCATCAATTTATGTTTCTATAGCTGTCGTTCAAAGTGTGTTATAAATAGCTTAGTTCTGAAGTATTAGAAAACTCTTTTCTAGCATAACATCATTGGATTTAAATCTGTCCTGGTGTTTCTAGCGCTAAAGATTTAAGATTTTATAATTAAAGCCCCAGGACACGAAAATCAAGCTTTTATGGTTTTAGGAAAAAGGGTTCAAACACCTTTCTTTTGACAAGTTGTCTTATATATTTTACATACCTTCAAAACAACATGTTTTTTCACTACGTGTCAGCTGTCGAAACTCCTGCTAAACCATGTAGTACAAGCTGTATGAAAATACAGAGCAAGTCTTCAATATCGGCAAGACGTGCCTGCCTATCCCCGTAGTCTTCCTGTGTCGTTCGGAAGAGTGTCTTCTCAGGGCCGTGAGTGCTTCGATGAGTCGTGCCCCGATTTAGGCGCTCCGACGAAGTGCAGGACAGCAGGCAGTGTAACGAGAGTGCTACGGAGTTTTACGACGGCCGGATGGCGGTGGTGGGGTGGGGGATGTCTCGCTGAGTCATCGGTCCATCCTGACCTCTGCGCTTCGTCGCCACGCGAATTCTCTCGCCGCTAATGCGAGTTTACTGCGATCACGGACGTCTACAGACGCTGTTGCTGCCGCTGCTGTTCACTCGCCATATGGTGTAAATCAGGAGCTCGAGGAGAATGTGGTGGCCAGTGATCTGAGACGGCAGCCTCCAGGTTCATTCTGTTCGGCACACGGGCCACGTTTTGGGAGCTGCTGTCCAATTAGTTTTCCTTGAGTTGTTTGGTAAAATGTGAAAACTTATGGTTAGCAAAGCGATGTGTGCCACTATATTTTAGCAGCTTGTATTTTCCCAGCCCTTTCCTTCATATCTTATCAGTGTTAGCTGTTTTTGTTGAGCACGCACCCAAATGGGAAATATTTGGTAGAATAGGAGGACGAAAAGGCATACCAGAAAGCTCTATTTCTGATCTGAAGAGCTTTTGCGGTACTTCAGGTTGAGCGCTAAAGTTCAACTCAAGGAAAACTGCGAAGCAAGTGATTCAACTTCTTTCGGCTGTTCCTTCATTTTACCGTTTTAAACTGAAATTTAGTTCAAAGCAACTTCTTCTTCTTCTCCTGAGCGTTTATTCCGCGCAATCACAGGGTCCGCTGTTCCTGTGATCCCTTGCCATCCCATCCTATCAAGGGTTTAAATTTAATTTTAAAATTTAAATTTGGTTCAAATCAACATAAATTAAATAAGTCGAATCATTTCGACCACTATGGGAATCACCGCCTTCGCGAATGCTGACCTGTCGACTAAGGGCCCGTTCATACTTCGCGACAAGAGCGACAAGAGCGACAAGAGCGACTGGAGCGACTGGGGCGACGGATATAGTGTGGTGTACGTAAATAAACACGCATTTCACACTACATTCGTCGCGGACGGAATGTGGAGTACGCAATTATTTACGTACACCACACTATGTCCGTCGCTCCAGTCGCTCTTGTCGTGAAGTATGAACAGGCCCTAAGTGTAACAAGAGGTAGCAAAAGGTTTTTATTGCGCAGAAAGCTATATCGAGGAGTGACTATTTGACGGTTGGTGAGGACCACGAACTCCCAACAAAAAGGCCGAGCGCAGATAAAGAGCCGTCGTCGCTGTCGACTGTATTACGTAAAAGTAGCTGAGTGCTCTCTCTCTAGCGTTGGATCACAGAAGCTAGAAGTGTTCGCCTCTCTTGGAAACGAGGCTTCTTCTTTGATTTGGAAAATCTTTGCTTAAATCATATCCACATACATCCTTTTGGACGAGTGTAGCGTAATCGCAGGTGTCGGCTGTCGCGACGCTAGGTTCCTGGTTCGGGCTTCCCGCCCAAGCCAATCAAGCGTTCCATCCCTCTGAGTTCGGTGAATTGGTACCAGCGTAGCTGGGAATGTTAGTGTCCTATTCATTGGCTTGCCACCGGAAGTCATCGCATAGGCCAAAACGCATTCAAATCGCCTCTACGACATCACGCAGAAGTAGAATGCGTGGCGCATACCAAAGGGATTTATTTGTTTATTTATTTATTTACAACTGTACCTTAGTGCTCTCGTAAAACAGGAAAGTGAAGTGATAAACAAAGCAATCCTGCACAACCCTAGTAATCTTACGAGGACATAACAATGTAAAACGAGCGTAGTATCACTATGACCTGCAATTTCGTTATTTTTAAGTGTTTAGCAGTATTCAGAAGCTAGCTCAGATACAAGGAGCCCGACCCAACGCAAGGCAATAACATGAGAACGACAGTGATAATTTAATTTATTATACAGTGCCCTCCCGTTATAACGCCTCCGAATAAGACGCAACTCTCGCTATAAGGTACATTTTCTCTGCCCCCGGCCAGCTTACGTTTACGCCAATACAAATCAACTTCGCTTAAGAAGCGTCGGATACAACGCTACTTCCGTTATAGCGCGGTTTTAGGAGGAACTCTGCCTCCAAAATGACTCCTGTTATAACGCGACCGGGGCTTGCGGTTCCACACAGAAAATGAAGAGGAGTAAGATGCTGACCGCGTCTGTGATCAGATCTACCCTTCTATTGCCTCGTTTGCAGTCGCGACCAGCACTTGTGCGACAATGAATTAGATGCATGGAGACGTTTTTCATGCGTGCGCGGCCCACAAAAGAGCTTACAGTCAGCAGGGGTCGAGCATAGCATAAGACTTCCGGTAGTTGTTGGAAGCTGCCGTAAATTGGAGGGTTTCCTCTAACAGAACCGATAGAAGATGTGGAAGAACTCAGATTATTCAGAGCTGTATCCTAAGCATTTGTTCTAAGGCTAGATCTGTTGCTATAGAGGCTATGTGCATTCAGATGATGGCTCGATGCGATCCCAACTCTCGCGCCATGCAGGACCTGTACCTGCGGTCTCTAATCACATGCAACATCCCGATATCGTGGAAGAATGCTGAGAGATCGCTTCAACGAGGATATGGCGATTTGACAGCGCTGATAGCGGCTAACATCCTACCTGGAAGGAGGAGAATGCAGGTCCATGTCCCGATTGGCGCGAAAGTTTTGATGGCGACAAAAGATGGTGTAACATCAGGTTACACAGTTTTGTTGTTGATCCCTTCCAACTTTTCTCTGTTTCTTGTTATTCCTCACATATATTTGTCATACTTATATACATACATATAGCAGAGAGTATGTCTGAGGACAGGACCTCATTAATAATCTAAGGATATTGTTTGCCTTCACACTCTCCTCATGGTCACATGTTTTAACACTATGGCCATGTTTAGCCATCGCATGCGATTTTAAATAGATCTACGCTTAAAAGAGTCTAAAAAATGTCAGCTCCGTTTAGTACGCGACTCCCGTTATAACGCGGATTTTCTTCGGTCCCTTCAAACGCTTTATAACGAGAGGGAACTGTAGTTTAAGCAAATAACTTGATCATGGAATAACAGTGCAGAGGTCAATTAAGCATTCAGTATAGCTATGGTGTGATTCCGATTGGATGAGAACTCACTTTCGAGCAGCATATAAGAAGGAAGCACCTTGGAGTCTGGTCTTAGATCCGGTCATACTCATGCCTTCATTACGCTTCCATTCGATGCTGTACATAGAAAGAAGAAACAAATGTAACAGTGGTTCCTACCGGTCTCAGTCCTGCCGCCGTTTCCAAGGAGTCAAGTGGAGTGGCTCTCCTACTGGGATGGACACAATTTTTTAAACTGCCGTTTAAATATGCCTCAGCTTATTCTTGGGCTCGTGGCAGCGTGGTCGAAGGAGGCGACTGCCATCACGTACAGAGGGCCTTGGTTTAGTTTTCGTGCAGATTATCGATATCCATAGGTTGGCCACTACAACGCGTTTAAATAAGGTTAAGGGACGGTGTTACTCAATACCTTTTGGGATGCGTCATGTATTCTATTATATTTCCACGATATGTCGTGGAGGCGATTTGAATGCGTATTTGGCGACACAATGACTTCTGGTGGCAAGCCGATGAACAACTCAGCGCTTCTTTATCCTTGTACAAGTCTGTATCAATTCACTGACCCTGGGCGGATGAAAGGGTTGGTTGGACTGGGCGGGAACTCTGAACTAGGAACCTGGTATCGGGAGCACGCGACAGCCGGCACCTCTTCCGACTGCCTTACACGCGCCCAACTCATTTCAATGGGCAGTGTCAAATTTAAAACTGCGTTCAGGGCATTCCGTGGAGGTAGAACGCGTGACGAATGCAAGAAAAAGGATTAAACGCCGTCCTTTATTCTTTCATACCAATCAATCTAAAGTATGTAACTTTTGTGCCCTTGAGTGTAATGTTTCAATTTTAAAGCAGTGTGATCATTTTGGTCACCATACGTGTGCACGCATGTACAATTTTTTCGTAATATCAAAAATTTGACGAGTCAAGTTTCCTAAAACGATGCCTCCTTTTTAATCATTTTGAAGGACATCCTTTTTTGATTTTTTTAATTCAGGTTTGAACAGTGAAAATTTTTACGTGAGAGTTGTATAAACGCAATTTTCTATAGGAAAATATGAAGAAGTGACGACGACGACGTGGAGCTGGAATCTAGACATAAATCGCTTTGGTCTGCCAGGAAGATTTTTCGAATCGTTAAGCTTCCTTGTTCTGTGAAAAAGCGCGTCATCACAGTAGCACCTCAGGCCATCAGTTTTGATGGCACACCGGAGAAGCGTAAAGCTGCCTCACTCTGGGTGGGGACAGTAGCCATCAATCAGCGACTGTGCAAAAATCCTTGAGAAATTCGCTCTGCGTTGAGAGAGTCTCACAGAAAAGTGCATAGGGATCGATGGAGTGGACAGGATCTATCCGGTTCCTCTCCTCGATATGAGTGGCCCGCTTCGATTCCAGATAACAAGCTTCTCGGAAGCGTATCACACATAAAGAACGGTGTCATATCTAAATTTTTACTGAGAGGAGTAGAATGTAATGTTGATATCAGAGAGTAATGGTTTTGTATATACAGTTACTTAATAATGAAAGCAAATGCAAATGAGATGAAATTACCTAATAGTTAAAAGTACTCAATAATGTGGAGGATCTTATAGAGTACCGTAACACACATCCGGAATTCTGCTCTTAGGCTAACAACTTATTTCATGGACTCTCAAGCATCTCCAAAAAAATATTGACAAAATATAAATAACAACTTTTAATCACAGTAAGATTCCTTATAACGTAGCACTACTTTCCGTTTATGAGGTAACTGGTCCATCCCACAGCTGTAGAATTCTTCTGCTTTTGAAGCCAAAAATCCTTCAACGTGCATTTTGACTTGGTCCGCATTAATAGATCGTCTTCCAACCAACAAGAGCGAACTAAAAAGATGGTAATCACTCGGCGCACAGTCTAGGCTATAAGGTGGATGAGTTAGACTCTCCCAGCCAACGTCTTCGATTTTATGAAGTGTCCGGTATTCGCGTCGCGCCTTCCGCTTGGTGGTGTCAAGGTGTCAGGTGTCGGACGCTTCAAAAATCGAAGAGCTTGACCGGGAGCGTGTAACTCATCCACCTTACTGTGCGCCGAGTGACTACCACCTCTGTTCAGTTCGCTGCAGCACTTTTTGGGGGGAAGTCGATTTATTAATGTGAACCAGGTCAAAATTCACATCAAAGTATTCATCATCATTTTCATTAGCGTCTGTCCCGCTTGGTGGCGGGGTCCGCTCTTCTGGTGTGGTGACGCCAATTCTCCCGATCAAATGCTTGATCAGGGTGCAGACCAGCCATCTCTAAGTCCAAGCGCAACGTATCTAGCCAACGTTGCTTCGGGCGTCCTCTGGGCCGCTCTCCAGGGACCACAAGATTCAGGCCAATCTTACACACGGTGTCGTCGTTAGCGCGAAGGACGTGGCCGTACCATCGAAGACGAGCTTCGCGCAGCTTCTCGGATATCGGGGCGACACCGAACCTCTGTCGTATGGTGTCGTTACGAACGCGGTCCAAACGCGTAACTCCAGCCGTCCACCGTAGCATCTTCGTCTCCATTACACTGAGGCGGCTTTCAACTTCCTTCGTCACGGGCCAGCACTCAGCACCGTACGTCGCTACTGGGCGGACTACTGCTCTATAAACCTTCGATTTGAGGTGCTCAGGTATTGTCCTGTCGCAAAGCACCCCAGTCAGCGAGCGCCATTTGGACCAGGCTGCACTCACACGCGCTTTCACCTCCATCTTTAAGCTGCCATCGGACGTGACTGTTGACCCAAGATACTTGAAAGATGTCACTCGTGAGAGCTCAGTACCATCGATCTTAATAGATCCGTGCTCATTCACATCCGTCGTCAAGTATTCCGTCTTTTTGACGTTTAGCTTGAGACCGAACAATGCCAAACGATCGCACCACGCCTGTGCCTGTCGCTCGAGTTCGGTTTTGTTTTCACATGCAAGCATGACGTCGTCAGCATACAGCAGCGTCCAAGGTGCCGCCATTTGGAGATCTCGTGAGATTGCATCCATCACGACCACGAAGAGCAGTGGGGATAGCGCAGATCCCTGATGCACCCCTACAGAGATGGGAAACTCCATCGAGGTGCCCGCTGGCGCTCGCACTCGACTCCTTGGGCAAGAGTATAAAATGCGCACCCACTCAATAAGCTCTTCAGGGATACCATGTTGTCGTAACGCGTACCATATAACATCTCGCGGAACGCGGTCGAAGGCCTTCTCCAAGTCCAGGAAGGCAAAATGCACCGGTTTCTGTTTCTCGCGGTGCTTCTCTAGCAGAAGACGAACGGCGTGAATGGCATCAACGGTGCCACAGCCAGATACGAAACCACACTGATTCGTGGAAAGCTGTACGACATCCCGGATACGTCCGTCGACAATTCGCTCAAAAATTTTCATGGTGTGCGAAAGAAGACGAATTGGACGGTAACTGGCGCAGTCTGCAGGACTGCCCTTCTTCTTCCAAATCGGGATGGTCGTGCTTTGCTGCCAACCCTCAGGCACTTTCTTCTCAGCAACAACCTGATTGAAAAACGCAGTCAGCCAGTCAGCAGGGCACCAGCCCTTCGACTTCCACAGGTCAGCTGGCAGGTCATCGGGACCAGTGGCTTTGCCTGACTTCATCTTCCTCAGGGCTGCTTCAGTTTCGCTCACTGTGATCTTCTGAACGGGACCGTATACAGGTGATGCAAAAGGAACAGCAGCATGTTCAAATTCTACATTCGAGATTTCCTCGAAGTAGTCGTGCCATCGCTTCACAGCCCTCTTACGATCCATCAGAAGATGACCGCTCTCGTCGTTAATGCCAAAGAACTTCTCAATGTCTTCTGCTTGGCGACAGCGAGCTTTGGCGAGTCGGTAAATATAACGCTCACCATCGCGCGTTTCCAATTTTTTGCTGACATCAGCGTAGTATGCGGCTTTAGCAGCGGCCACTGCCTTCTTTGCCGCTTTCTTTGCTTCTCGATAGTTCCGCCAATTATGGACTGTTTTATCACCGATAAACACGTGATACAGCCGTTTCTTTTCTCGGACTTTCTCTCTGACATCATCACTCCACAGCCATGCCTGCTTGTCGACCCAGCGTCGTCCAGGCTTCGTTGTGCCGAGTTCAAGGCGTGCAGCCCGAGTTATCGCATCGGCAGCGTCCTTCCAGGTTTCGTCGACAGTTGTCACTGTCGGCAACCGAATGCGAGGAATCACTGCCGCTTCCTTCTCTTTCAGTCGCCACCATTTGATTCTAGCCGACCCACATCGCTCGACATGTTTACACCTCGAAGGTGTGATCTTCAACGAGCAGATCAGTGGACGGTGTTGCGTGGCAACCGTCTCATACGGCACGGTCTTCGCGTCTGTGACAAGGCCTTGGTCGCGACGCCTAACAAGGACATAGTCAATCTGCGTTTTAGCATTCCCGCTATAAAACGAGATGAGGTGGGAGTCACGCTTTCTAAATTTGGTGTTCACGATGGTGAGGTCATGTGAGTCTGCATACTCAAGTATACGCTCACCATCGGCGTTGCGCGACCCATATCCAAAACCACCATGACAGTTGTAGCCGTCTTTCGTTGCTCCGACGTGACCATTAAGGTCACCTGCCACAACAACCATATCTTGTGACGGTACTTCCGCTGTCTTCTCATCAAGAAGGGACCAGAACTCGTCCTTGGTTTGCTCGGAACAGCCTGTCTGCGGAGCATACGCAGAAAAGAAATGGCATCGTCGCTCTTCTACGGCGACAACAGTCTTCATCAAGCGGTCATCGAAACATCGCGGTCATCGCCATCGCCACCAAAATTCACATCAAAGTATTATTGGTCTTAAAAGCAGAAGAATTCTACAGCTGTGGGATGGACCAGCAACCTGATAAATGGGAGTAGTGCTTCGTTCCCAGAGATCTTACTTTGACTGAAGATTGCTATTTGTAATTTGTCGATAAACACTTTTGTTGTGGATGCTTGAGAGTCCACGAAATTGGTTGCCAACCTAAACCTTTACTGAGCTAGGTCTATATGTGAAACCCGTTGTTGATGATAATTAAAAGGCGCCATTTGAATAGAAGTTTTCTATCAAAATACAGTGGAAAACTACTAAGGTTCAAGGCAGCACATAAAATATATCACATCAAGGTTTTTGATCGATGACCCCTTCAACGCGAGGTAGTCAATTTCTGCAGTTAGGGCCTGTTCATACTTCGCGACAAGAGCGACTCGTCGCCCGTGCAAAACATGCGTATCGATTAAAACCGAGCGTGCGCCGCCGAAAAGTGTTCATACTCGAGCGCCGGCGCCGTCGCTCCAGTCGCTCTTGTCGCTCTTGTCGCTGTTGTCGTTCTTGTCGCCTGTTCATACTTCGCGCCGGCGCCGGGAGCGACTGGGGCGACGAACGGAGTGTGGAGTACGTAATTACACCGCACTAGTGCTGGAAGGCGAACTAGTGCTGGAAGGAAACGATTCCTGTTCGGACGTTCTTCACACAAAGGTAAGGAGGGCTTTTATGTCTATTTTGAATCCCAGACTGACGATGTAGGTAATATGATTGTTCGCTTCCGTCTGTTTCAGTTTCTAACAACTTTTTTGACTAAAAATATGTCTGTTTGCTTGTGTTTGTCTCAGTTTCCAGAAACTTTTTACTAATATAACTGTTTGCTTGTGTCTGTTTCAGTTTCCAAAAACTAATGCAATTGAAGTTGAAGTTAGACGTGAAGACCTCTATTCACTTGATATTTTAGGCCACGAAGTTATAATGCAATTACGTACATCACACTACGCCCGACGCCCCAGTCGCACTTGTCGCTCCTGTCGCCTGTTCATACTTCCGTGCGCTGCGCACGCCGCGTACGCCACGCGCGCTGCGCTCTTGTCGCTGCTGTCGCGAAGTATGAACAGGCCCTTAGATGTGTGTCTCTGTCATAGAATACTGTGGTGCCTGCGTAGTCAGATTTCATCCTGATCTGCAGGTAACGTAAACACTACTCGGTGGATGTGGTAGCCTACAAATAAAGCCTGATCCTGTACCCATTCTGGTGCACGGGATTCATAGGCCTTCCGTTCCCAAAGGCGGCAGTTCCTAATTCTAAAGCGTTTTTACCCAAGCTTCCTCCTACCACCATACATCTTTTGCTAAGCTGGGCCTATGCAGAGAGGCACTGCTGAAGTTGAGATGACTAATTAGCACCAAACCTGAGCACTGGGTCCCTTTCATAACCCATCCCCCGTGAAAGAACTGGGGACCTTCGGGTTTCCCTCGTTGACTCCTGCAAGACTATCATAAAACTTAGCCAAGCTTCTTGAATTGCTTTGCGGGAGATTTGCTAAAAGCTCCCTCAGAAACGCGGAGTTGTTCGGAGGCTTGCCGGCTTTCCCAGCTCTTCATCTTCGCGAAGATGTTCGCTATTGCTCCTCTTCGTGTTCTTAGGTATTAAAAGAGATGCGACCGAATTTCAACTACTGGTGCCGATTGTGCCAGATGGTGGTGGATATGAGAACTCGTTATTGTATTGCATTGGGCCAAGGGTATGCAAAAATGAGTAGTTAGTGGGCTGAACAGTCACGCAACATGATCAGCGAAGGAGAGCACATAAAGGGAAGGAACTCTGGCATGTACCTGGTCTGATTCACCCGTCTTGGCGATGCGACTATGAGGGCACCAGCCCCTGACTACCTATTAATCCTTAGTTAGCAGCTGCTCAGGAGGCTGGTACCAGGGTAAACTTGAAAATGAAAAAAGGAATTGAATCAATTAAGGGGAAGATGGAGGAATACAGTACAAGATCTTCGTTAAGTAATGGCATATATACAGTGGTAATAGTTAGGCGAAGGCAACCACATACACGTTTTTTAAAAGAGGCATGCCATGCCCTCCTTGATAATGATGTTTTTCTTTTTTGCTTAAACCTGGAGCGGCTGTTATAGAATACAGAAGATGTTAAAAGGATGTTTAGTTGCGGTCAAAGCTCTGCGATAGGCGGGACTCGAACCCGCACCTGCTGCTTTCCGGGCAGCGATGCTACGCCTTGCACCTCCAGCGCTGTCGACCAAACAGAATATCCACGATATCTTCCTAGAAACAGTCAGCTGTCAGCACTTACCCGTGATATTGGGATGAGCCGGTCGCTGATATCAGCACAGAGCCGGTTAAGCTGAAGACTTTCGTAGGCTTAGGCGTTCTTGATAATGCTGCTGCATTAGTTCCTGATAGTGCTTTTAAATAATTTATATTCGAATTAAGACCACTCATGAAGTTACGTCACTGCCTAAAAGTTCAAATTAAGGTGTCTATTTACTTGCCAGTCACTTTATTTTAATAAAGCAACTGGAATGTCTTCTTAACCTGATTTCGTTCCATTCAGCAACATGATTTTGTTCGCATGCTTAATTTTGCCAGTTAAGTGGTTTCATCCAGCGTACATGGCTTATACTTAATAGTTTAACTTTCCAAAGTTGTACAAGCTTAGAGCATACCGGCAGCTTTGGCTTGAGCTCAGAGGAGACCTATCTATCATAATTCGTCTAATACATTCCTCGCGGGTGGATACATACATTCGACGAATTTTATGGTGTGTGGCGTATTGTGCACGAGCCGCCCGTCCTAAGATGCCCCAAAATTATCGTGTGTAGGCTCAGTTCGCGCCTAGGTCAACCAGGACTTTAATTTCTCTGGGATAGGTGAGAAATCCGTCTAGAACGAACAAAATATTGGAACATTTAAGTAACGGCTGGCCGCTGAAAATCATCGTAAGGCCAAAAAGTACCAGAGTATGTATAGAGCAGATGACGTACAAATCTGTCATTCTGAATTAGGTCTTCTCGCTCTCTTTGTTTCTATTTAATTTCGACTGAATATCCTTACAACGCCTCAGACGTCAGTTTCGGCTATTTTTATGCTGCTCTCTTCTGCGTGATGAATGGAAATAGTTATTACCAACGACGTGGTGAAGCTCAGTTGGCTTCACGATCATAACTATTGTGCTATTTATGCTTAGTTACGCTATCCATCTATATTTCCGTGAACTTATACAACTGCTTCTAAAAGGCCCACAATATTGTGCAATGAAATCAAACAATTGCCTCATTATATCCCACCGAAGTACAAAGTGTATGGCAACCCGCTTTCTATATTCTTCTCGTTTTTTCCATTCCTTGACAGCAAATACACACCGACACGCTCAGTTGTAGTGTTATCTTTGACAGAGAAAAGTACGACGGAACGGGTCGGTATCCCCCTAAAAATGAATGTCCACGTCGCGGACTATATCGTTCGTATCGCAGCAAAACGAGATTGATTGACACCGATTTCTACTCTCACGCTGCAAGTGTTCCATTTTGGTGAACTACATAGGTTGATCAAATTAAAAGCCCTAGCCTCGTGTTGCCTTTCTCTTCAAACAAGACTCTCCCCTTCATGTCCTCTGTTATTCAAAAGAAGAGCTAACCAGGATACTATCTCAACGGTAGGTCGCAATGGCCCAAGTGTTGTATATAGATAGAACCGCCTCTCCCTGGGAAGTAACAAACTGCAGGTATCTCGACCCCAGTACAACTCTGCGCAGAGTTAGGGGCGACAGAAGTCGCCTGTTGGCGCCCTGTTGATTCACGTGCTCCACAGCTAACGGGCGCGCGCGGGATGAGGGCTCGTATCTGCGGCTCAGAGCAGTGCACAGCTGGCGTAGTAGGGAAGAGCTCGGGCTCGTGAACGAGGGGTCGGGGATTTGGATCCCGCAGACTGCGTTTGTTTTGCACTTTTGCAAAATCCATGTTTATCATATAGGTAATCCACCTAGGGGTACTATAGTGTGTTATAGAGCATGTTTACATATAACAATGCTTCAAACTACAGATTAGCTAAAATGTTCACATCTGTGTGTCACTTATTTTAAGCCTATTTTGTGTGAAGCTGTAGTTATGTAACGATAGACATTTTGTGGCACTAGTTAAAAGTTCCGACTACACCGTCAAGACTTCGGTCAGAAAAAAATTCGCTGAATAGTGTGTTATAGAGCAGGTTTACATGCTAGCATGCTTTTCACGATTCTGTTTCTACCTGCCATCACCGGCAGAAACTTTAAGAATGTAATCCTGTGCCTTCCTGTAACTATATTATCCAGCCGAGTCGTGAAGAACGGATGTCAGATTTGTGATCAGCACCCCAAATGACCCCCTAGACGAAGTTTCAGCGAAATCGGTGACCCTGCCTGGACTACCCTTGTTAACGGTATGAGTGGTATGTTATATGTTAACATGCTCTATAACACACTATAATACCCCTAGGTGGATTACCTATATGATAGACATGGATTTTGCAAAAGTGCAAAACAAATGCAGTCTGCGAGATCCAAACCCCCGCCCCTTGTTCACGAGCCCGAGCTCTTCCCTACTACGTCACCTGTGCACTCCGTTGGGTCGCGATACAAGCCCTCATCCCGCGCAGCCGGTCAGCTGTGGAGCAAGTGAATCAACAGGACGCCAACCCGCGACTTCCGTCGCCCCTAACTCTGTGCAGAGTTGTATTGGGGTCGAGATACTTGCAGTTTGTTACTTCCCAGGGAGAGGCGGTTCTGCCCATATACAACACTTGGGCCGTTCCGACCTACCGTTGAGATAGTATCCTGGTAAGACATATCAGTTGTGTTATGTTTATTGTCATTATCATTAGCATTATCATTATACGTTGTATTAGGTCGTTGCATATGAAATGACCGATTTTGCTACCTCAATTTTTGGTCGATTTTTCGTGGCTAAGAGCGTTCCCATTTCAGGCATTGCATATAGTTTCTGTAAGCGCAGAATCTCCGGTTTCTTCCATTTACAGTATTGTGACACGATTGCATCTGGCCGAGTTTTTGACGTGGTTTTTACAGTATGAATCAATGTGATATTCGGGTGCTCTAATCAAATGAATGGAAAAATGGGCACAACGCCACGGCTGCAGCTCGTAACGCCAACGCTGCATCTGTGCAGGATTTCGCTAAGGAACGCTACTGACTCGAAAGGTTGCGACCTGGAGATGAAAGTCTCGAAGGAGAAGACCGCCGTCACTCCTTAACGGCGAACAGCTCAAAGCCATGGTGGAAGTGGATGTCAAACTTGAGAGAGCCAGCACAACACTTCGGCGTAGACGGCAGCATTATCAGTGGCCGCCTAAGTGTGATCGGAAAAGTAAAGAAATTGGATGAATGGATCCCGCACGAACTGACCGCCGGGTAGATGCTGAAGCGCCACGACACCTGTGTTTCGTTGAGACTGCGCAATCTAAGGGAGCCGTTTTTGAAGAGATCGTGATATGCGACGAAAATGGATCCTTTATGACAATCGTTGTCGCTATGCACAATGGCAGGACAAGAAGGAGAACCCCAAGGAGATGCCGTAACCAAGCTTTCATCAAAACAACACCATGGTAACCGTATGGTGGACAATGGCTGGCATCCACAAGCTCTTCAAGACTAAGGAGGCTACCACAGCGGAGAAGTACGGTGCCGAAGTTAAAGTGATGAACCAGAAGTTGATTGAAAAACTGCCGACCTTGGTCCATCGAAGAGGCCCAGTCCTACAGCTTGCCTCCGCACGTTTCAAAAATTGTTGTCCAGAAACTGGTTGAATTGGGATTACACATAGGATCCTAATGAAAATCATCGCATAATTGTGTGATTCGGATAACGGCAATTTCGTAGGCCCCGGGTTTTTTATGAATCGGATCGGCGATTTTGCGGAGCTCGGATTTTGGATGATTCGGATATATCTGAATCGGCATATCCGAACATGATTCATTCGGATCCAATGTATAATTGGGATACGAAACTCTGATACATCCAGCATATTCACCAGATCTGTCCCCTAGCGATTATAATTTTTTCAAGCGTTTATATCGTCATGTGAAGGATGAAAAATTCAGCAACCAAGATGATGTCGACAATGACTTCTTATGTTTTATTAATTCTCGTAGTTCTGATTTTTAGAAAGATTAAATGTCTAAGCTATTGTCGCGTTGGTACTAATTGTAGTAGTACTTATTTTGATTAATAAAATTGCGTCCAAACAAGGTTACGATCTGTCAAAGTTTTCAGTCAAATCGACTCCATATGCAACGATCTAATACATTTGAACCAGTCTTTGCTTATGTAACCTTACCCATCTATCACATGGCCGAATGTTCATGTTTGATAAATAAATAAATAAAGGAGAGGCTTTGCTGCGATACGAACGATTTAGCCCAACTTGCCATTCATTTTCAGGGAGATGCCGACACGTTCCGTTGCACTGTTACTTGCCAAAGAGAACACTACAACGGAACGTGTCGATGTGTGTTTGCTGTCAAGGACCAGGGAGCACGTATCCCAAAATGATCTGTACGCTTTCAGCAGAGGTACGGTGCGGACCCCTAAACAGGAGTAGCTTTCGTGCCTGCCACTCGGAGGGGCCCCGCAGGTGCTCCTGACTTGGCGAGCAAGAACGCTGCGGGAGTGAAAATGCGTTTGACGGCTGAAAAACGTGCCGGCCCGTTCGACCTCGATCGATTGCGTCTGTTCGTCCGTCAGTTCGACAGGTCGTTCGTCGGGGGTGGCGCTGTGACGCGGGGAGCGAGTCAACCTCGGTGACGACGGGGTCGAGTGAGGACGCGGAGCCGTTTTTCCCTCGCAGTGTTGTCCCGGCCGCGATCCCGGTCGGTCGTCGAGGAGCGGATGGCCCAGTTTGCTGTGGCCCCGTCGCGATCCGGCGGCGAGCCGGTTCCACCGGGCAGGCAGGCAGCCGTCTCCTGGCCTGGCCGTCGCCTCGAGTGTAAAGCGAGGCGCCCGCACATATCCACCGCCCCCACCTCCCGGCACAGCTTCTCGCTCCTCCATCAATCCGCCGGTCATCTCCCTCCTCCCGCTTTCTTCGCCTCCTCCAACATTTTTGCTTCCATTGACCGCTGTTCGTTTCAGCTGCATTTATTCGCCGGAAGCATTCCCGGAGTGCCTCTTCTACGTAGATGGTAGTCCTCGACATAGGGTTCCTTACGAAGGTGAACTTGATCGCATGCCACTCATTCACCTTTCGCAGAAAAAGAGAGATCGGTAGGGTTTACTCACCGTCCACGGCCAGATGACGGTCTTACCCTAGTGGAGATTCATGAAGTTTTCCACATTGCTACCCTCTTCTGCATCCTGCTGTAGCTTTGCCAGTGCTCAAACAAATCTGCGCATTGATAGAGTGAAAAAGTATGTTTTATTCCTTCAGCTACCGCAACATTCATAAGTTTCTTCTGCAGTTGGCTCAGGTGGGTCAAACAACCTCCATGTCCTCTTGTCTTGGGACCTTGGCATTGGTGTTCAACGTGATTCTAATGCTTCTATACCACCAGGCTATTAGGTGGATTTATTTATTGGACTGACGCTTCGACCACTTCGTCGTCTTCATAGCCCTACAAAAACGGTTCGAAGTGTTATTTTTGCAATTTGCCCGGCCATGCACTTCACCCACGCTAGTATTTTTGACCTAATACCAGAAACCCGGTGCGATTAACCTGCATGTTGAAGATAAACTCAGCGTTTAAGTGCCGCGATTGCGCTCAAACGTTCGAGTGGTTGTCCGCCTCATGGTTAGTGAAAAGGAACATGAATGCCGAATGACACCAAACGTGGCTTCGCTCAGTTCACCACAAGGGTGGAGGGTAGAGGGTAACACACCAAAGCTTCATTTTTAATTTTTTTTTTAATTCGTGCAACGTAAAGTGTCATGCGGGGCTGCCTTATGCATTTAGCGCCCAGCTTATTTTAAAGATAAAGATAAAAAGATTTCTTGCGTGCTGCGGGTTGAAGCGACATCTTGACATCGTCCTTTGCATCATTATAACGCGATACTTACTGGACTGATGATGTGGATGGCATTTACTTGGAATATTGCAACAGAGAATGTTCCAACTTTTATGTTTGGCGTTGCTGAAGCTTCCATTCGAGCAGAAAGTGAAAATTCCTTTTCGATCACTAAAAGCTGACTCAAAACTGCTCCGAGACAGCAAAAATTTGACCTTATTTCATGATGGTGAAGGAGGTTTGTGAACTGTCCCAGTTCCCGATTTTTGCGGCGATATGAATTCATTGATTACGCAGCGATCGGTCCGTCACAGATGTAGCCATGGGATCGAAGAGACGGTCAGCGCTCATATGCGAGAAACCCGATTGTGAAGCAATCCACCCCTTATTTGGTCGAAAATTTGGAGATTGCTTCAACAAACATACTCCTTGGTTGATGAATAACGTGATTCTCATTTTCTGCTCATGCAAGGCGTTGGAATTTCAGTCTGAGTAAGCAGTAGTCCCTCCTGGATCATGAAAAAATCCAGTACTTAAGTAGGGAAGCCGCATGCAAAGCACTCGAATGGCCACCAGCCCTCGCGGTGGCTCAAAACTGATCCAAGGTCCGATTACCAGATGGACCAACAGATGTCTTAAAGCTTTCTAGAAGGGGTAAGTTGGTGCCAGATTACTTCGTGAACAATAGAGCACTGAAAGAAGCTAGAAACCTCCTTCGCCTGACCGCCACAGGCCATCGAACAGCGTAGATGCGCCCTCATAGCATTGGTGGTCTCCCCAACAGATGTAGGTGGCACATCCGCAAAAGAAGAGGTTATCCCATTGGCCGATTTTTTCCTCTTCGTTGCGAAACTTGAATTGCAATAAGTGTGCCTAATAAAGAATGCTTCGGGCCCATGCAACGGCTGGATCCGAACAGGCTTGGCTTTGTGCAAAAATGTAATCATTGCACCGCCTCCTCACATTTTTCGAAGCATATCACCCCATTTTTTTACTGGAACCGACGGCCTCGAATCAGACAGTTTTCTAAAGGCGACCGTCAATTTAATTTTGATGATATTTTCACAAGCCGTTTAGAAGAAATACTGACGGTGATACCTATGCCGTAGTAACGAATGTGATTGAAGCGAAAGGTTTAATGAACGTCTGGGTATAAAACACAGCTGTTCAGACAATGTTTTCATGGGATTTCTAAGGCAGCTGCGACGTTTCTCCGCTGCACTCAGCTGTGCGAAAACTTAAGCACGATGTCGCTTCTGATTTCACTCGGCGTGCTACTGTGTCTACCTTGTAGCTTCAATAGTTTGTTACTATCCAATATCTTACTACTCGTGGTTCACTTCAACTCGGACACTGCGTATGGCAAAACCTCGGGAAAGGGACAGCATTGGCGCCATTAACTTCCTGCATCTTGTGGAACATTGGCCAACTCGAGGACTCTCCTCGGCTCCTTTCATGATTGAAATGCCCAAAAATTTATGAACCCTATTTATTCGTCTGGCTGATGATTGCTACAACCGCTGGTGGCAATATTGAGGAAGCTGAGGTTGTACGCTGTTACAGGTTGTTTCATTGAAATCCAAACTTGCGCCAGGCGAAACTCGAACCTGCACCTTCTTCTTTCCGGGCAGGATATCCTCCTACACCACCAGCGATCGCATACAACATCCGCGGTATCCTTGTGGCAACGATCAACCAGACCTCACCCGTGATATCAGGATGCAACGTATCAGCCGTTTTGGTCAAACGAGGGCTATGGTGTAGGATGTACCATCCTGTACGGAAAGTAAAAGGTGCGGGTTCGAGTCCATACCGGCGCAGGAGTTGTTACCGCAGCGAAGTATCCTCTGGAGGCGTATAACTTTTGCATTAGCCGCTCCAGGCTTCCGTAAAGGTTCTAAATACTGAAGAAGCGTTTCTGAAAGGCTTCTGGAAGGGGACGGTCTGTTAGATGCTAGAATCGAGCGGCAGCTGCGCAGTTGCGCGCGGCTGCCACTGACATAGCACCAAACAGTCTTCCGTTGTAACAGGTGCCTGTCCAGATGAATATCATGTATGCGCCACCCGCACTGCTTCCGTCGATTCGAAGGATGGGGCTCAGCGAATCGCTGCGAATTTCACCGCATCCACTGCTGTTTACATTGTCCGACGACCGTCGTGACGCGTACTGTGGCGAAGTGCTAAGGTCCTTCGCCGACGTGAATGTGCATAGTAGAACTTTGTTGGATACACCATTTTGACGTCAAATCGGGCACTCCTCTACGCTACTGGAATCAAACTGAACATCTTCCGAATTAAATCGAGCTTCTCCCATATTACATCAGAGACTCTCTTAGACCTCTTAATAACGTTTTTTTTTTCAAGAAAAAGGTCGTATGACTTTTTTTAAAATTTTAATTGGCTTGTTAGCGCGTGGAGTGCGGTCGAACTAGGTGCCGACTGTTGCATGCACCCGATGCTAGGCTCTTGATTAGGATTTCCCGCCAAGGCCAACCAAGCCTTTCACCCCTCCAGGGTTTGTCAATCAGTGCCAGACTTGTCTGTGAAGAATAAGCACTGACATCTCCATCGGCTGACCACCGCAAGTCATTGTATGGATCAGATACGCATTCAAAATCCTCTACACGAGAAGTGGAATATCCAGTAGTAGTAGAATGCGTGGCGCATTCCCAAAGGGATTGAGTAACGCAGTCCTTATCCTTTATCCTTCTTTGGATTTAAAAACGAATTTCACCTGCCCGAATGGGCGGGCACATCACATTGTTTGAAATTTTATAAATTTTTGATTTTTGAGGACAACGATGGGTTAAGTTTTGTTTTAAAGCGCAGGAAGGCAGCTATCATTAGGTGTATTATCATAAAAGCAGAAACCGCAGCACTAAGTGGACTGCATCACGCGATCTCTTCGTTTAATGCATCTAATGATTTCTGCTTTTCGGCACTTTAAAACAAAGTTGAATTGATTGCTTTTCCTTGGCACATGAAATTTTGTATGACATTTCAGACAGTGTGTTCACTTTTTGATTTTGAAAATTTCTAAGGAAAGAAAATCATTAAATTTTGCTCGGGCAAAATATTCTGCTATATCCGCTCATACTAAGAAAGTGAAGTCCCTCTAGTGAAGGTGCGGTGCCGAACCAACCCACAGTTCACTCATTCCTTAGCCCGAATACGCACATACCGTACATAGATGTAGAATGTACAAAAAGGAGTGATTGGCGTCGTCCTTTATTCTTTACTTGGTTCCTAAGCTAATGTGCTGAAGTTGTTAGATGGGTGTTTAGATGCGGTCAAAACTCTTGCGCCGGGCGGGACTCGAACCCGCACCTTCTGCTTTCTCTGCAATTATGTTACGCCTTACACCAACAGCCCTGTTTGGTTACACAGGGTATCCATGATATCTTTCTAGCAAGCATATCGTGGACGCTTCATTCTATAAAATAGCGCCTGTGATGCTTAGCATCACTCCCTGGAAAGCCGAAGGTTTGGGTTCGAGTCCCGCCTGGCGCAAGAGTTTTGATCGCAACTAGACATCCATCTAGCAACTTATATCTTCTATAATGGTTGCCCTAGGCTTACATAAGAAGTTAAAAATTACTTCTAACGTGATGAATTATGTCCATACTTATGTTGCAACATATCCGCTCACAACCTGAGAATTCATTGTTTTTCGGCCTGAAAATTTCGACTTGTAGGGACTTTTCGCGAGTACGTAACACCAACGTTTAATCAGTGGTAGTGCCTCAATCTTCCATTTTTTACCTCCTAAAGTGAATAGAATAAAAAGCTCGTAGATTTGGTGAAGCTGTCCGTTCATGAAAGATTTCCCACAAAAGGGCATCTTCTCGCAGCCGCGCCTAAGAAAACTGGGTAGCCTTCTTCAAATATGGATGAGCCCATTCATCAGTTCGCGGGTAAATCCACATAGGCGTATGTGATGAATGAATTCTTCACCGCATTGCCGTTCAGAGCGAAACGTGCTGTGCCTGTCGTGGCATGAGAGGCCATGTCTATGACGGTTGCTATGACTAGTTTAGTGGAGCGTCTGGCTGCTCATGGGTTTATTTCACATAGAATCTCGCTGGGGTCTTCGACAGTTGGTCCCACTAACCCTATTAAAAGGGTGATCTATTCGGAGTATTTGATATCTTCCATTTCTAGCCTTAGCATTGCGAACCAACCGCCATCTCTCACCGACCTCAGTGCCTTCTTTCAGGAAATAGACTAATGGGTTGCCAGAACGGAGGAGCTCTTAGTAGGAGCTATCGACTTCCGAAGTTACCGGGTCTGGTTAGGGACCTAATGCAGTTGCACTTTCATGTGGATGGAGGTTTCGGGAAATGAGGAGGATGCATCAGCGGGCGGTTGGCAGCTGAACGAACACCGAGCTTGTTCTCTCATATAACGGGTCCTAGATCTCAGTCAAGGCAGAGGGGCTGCCTTTCAAGCGGTAATGGCTAAAACATCTTTGTAATGTTCATGCATTCGTTTAACATAGGTTGAATGCTTGCTTTCCGGGGTAGGAACCTTGACTTTAGGTCACACGACACCTGTCGCGTCCTCCGACTGTGTTACCATGCGTTCAGTCTCCATTTAATTTTAGTAATACGTTTAATAGAGGGTCTTTAGAGGTTTTAAGATAAGGTTGAAAAGGATAAAGGACGGCGTTAGTCAATACCTTTCGGAATGCACCACGCATTCTACATCTGCGGGTTGTCGTGGAGGCGATTTGAACGCGTATTAGTAGTTTATAGTTGATATCGGAATAGAATCGATCGGGCGGCTGGAAAGTCGATATCTGTGACAATCGTGGTGCCGCGCCGAGTTGCGGTGCAAGTAGAAGTGGTGAACTAGGGCTTATTGTTAGGCCTATACAATAACTTGCCATGGGCAGCCGATGGAAAAGTCAGTGCTTTATCTTTCCCAGACAGGTCTGTTACCTTCAACGGCCGAGGAGGGATGGAAGACTTGGTCTGGGCGAAAACTCCGAAGGAAGCTGGGATAATCGGGTGACGCGACAGCTGGCACCTCCTCCAACTGTGCTCCAGACATCCTAGAGGTTAGGAAAATAAGGTCTATTCTGAACAAGCGCTCGTACATAGGTGCATCCGAATTGTGTCCACCTAAGCCAACAATGTTCTCCACCCTTACGAATGATATCAGACTTGCACGGGAAGAATGAAGCGCTCGTTTTGCCCTCGATGGATAAGCATAAGTCCAAGCACGCATCCAAAGTGGCTTTGTATCTCCCTTCTTCAAACAGAATGCGTGGCGCGTTCATAAAAGGATCATGATTACTTTATCATACCTCTTACTATCCTTTACTTTTTTCGGCGGTAAAAATAGCATTTTTGTAGAACACAAATGTTTTGATTGGCTTATCACAAATATAAAGGATAAGGATAAAGGACGGCGTCACCAATGCCATTTGGGACGCGCCACGCATTCTACATTTACGGGATGTCCTGGAGGTGATTTGAATGCGTATTTGGCCATACAATGACTTGCGTGTAGCGGCCAGCCGATGAACAAGTCAGTGTTTTATCCTTCCAAAACAATCTGGTATCAATTCACAGATCCCGAAAGGAAGGAAGGCTTTGTTGGTCTGCGCGAAATCCGAGCGTGAAACCTGGTATCGGGTGCCAGCGACAGCCGGCACCGCCTCCGCCTGCGCCATTCGCGGCCATCGCAAATAAAAAAAATTAAAATAAGTTGAAGTGTAGGACTTGTTAAGATATGCCTCCTTAGGACTCATCAGCTTTACATCTACTAGGTTGTCCGGAAATCAATGCAGGTTTTCGACCTCCAAACTTAGAGCGGGATTTCTTGGCGAAACTTTGCCTTGTAATAGTGCATAATTGTACACTTTTACAAAGCTGGATTTATGCACTTTCTCACAGTGCTATTCGTTTTTAATATTCATTGCTTCACGGCAGAATTTGTAGGCTATAAATGGACGTATTAAAGCAGCAATTTCGGCAGATTTACATCTATAAGTTGAAGCTCGGTCGTACCTCTGCGGAAACAACACGGAATATGAACCAGGTATGGGGCCAAGGAAGTATTAACGAACGGTGATGCCCTGGTTTCGAAAATTTTGTCGATCTTGAGGATGATCGTACATCGCTGTGACATTTATGACAACGAGTTGAAAACCTTGGTGGAAGCAAATACACGTGTGACCGTTGGAGAACTTGCGAAAAAACTATTCGTAAGCAAATCAAGTGTTTGGGAACATCAGCTGAAAATTGAAAAGACGAAGAAATTAGATAGATGGATACCACAGGAGTTGAACGGCCGCCGAAAAATCGTCGGTTCAGCGCTGCTTTTTCGCAACAAGAACGATCCATTTCTCGCCCGTATCGTAACTTTTGACGAGAAGTGGATCCTCTACGACAGTCGGTGACGATTGGCTCAGTGGTTGGACCGCGGTGAAGCTTCGCAGCAGTTCCCAAAACCGAAATTGCACCAAGAGAAGATAATGATAACTGTTTGGTGGTCTTCTTCTGGATTAATTCACCACAGTTTCTTGAATTCGGGCGAAACAATTATGACAGAGAAGTACGTCCAACATATCGACGAAATGAACAAAAAATTCCGAGTTATGCATCCGGCGGTGGTCAGTAGAAGAGGACCGGTCCTTCTACTCGACGACGCGCGACCACATGTTGCGCATCCGACGCTGCAAAAGTTGAACGAGCTTTGATACGATACTCTACCACAACCACCATAGTTACCGAACCTTTCGCTAACCGACTACCACTTCTTCAAGCATCCGGATAAGTTCTTGAGCGAGAAATGTTTCAATAACCGAGCCTTGGGTAGAGGCTGCCTTCGACGAAATCATCCGCTCCAGAACTGTGGACTTCTGGGCAACAGGGATAAAAAGCAAGTATCTCGTTGGCTAAGATGTGTGGACTCGAATGGTTCTTACCTCGATTAATAAAGTTGTTTTTGTGCTGAGATATGTCGTTTTAAAGTTTGAGGTCCAAAACCTGCATTAATTTCCGGACAACCTAATACATAGATGCATTTTGTGTGTGCAAATCTAGTGATTTATACTTTAGAATGTTAAAATTAGTGCGTCTCCAGCTTTTATAATACTTTGAACCAGCGGTTGCAATTCTTCCAGGCTGGAAAGTACACTGGTGCCCAATACAGTGCGAATACATCTGTGTGGGGTTACAGTTGCTGTGGTGTCGCTTGCTTGGACATGTCAGTATCGGTGGGTGGGAAAGAAAAAGCGTACTGGTTTTGTCAGTGACACTTCTGGTCGTGTGTACTGTATGCAGGAGATAGAGACGGAACGAAGACGGTCACAACTTCGAAAGAAGGGTTTTAATACCTTTCTGTAACTAATTCTCTTCTTTCCATCTTTAATTTTACAGGGCATTCGTTCAGCCGCCGGATATATCTGTTTTGTGGTACAGGCAAAGAAGTCATGGTGGGTATGCGGAGGTGTTCAGTGGCCGCATTCATCAACGACTAACCCTATACCCTATGATATCGGGTATAGGGGGTAGAGATAACCACGATGAAGCCTGCGTCTCTGAATCCTGCCTTATCTCTGCCTGATTCTTATCTTATCTCTACACCTTATACCCGCATGCCGCAGGTTTAATTGTTGATGAATCCGGCCCCAGGACTATCCTCCACCTTGCAGCATACCCATGAATGGATGGGTAAGGTATATGATGAATGTCACGCCATGGGTATTTCTTCGTTCTACCCGCACATCGCGGCTTTAATCGTTGACGAATCCAGCTCTTGGTTGCTATCGCATTTTTCAATTTTCACGCAGTTTTCGACTGCGTCAGTAAATACGAAACCATCCAGTGTGATGCGGACATACAGCTGATGATGCTGGACTCTACTATATATATATATATATATATATAATGGTACGGTATAGTAACGCAATTCCGTCTGATAACTGGTCAATTGTATAGATGTGTTCACACAATCCTTATCCATACAATTGAAAGAAAATTTCACAGGCGTCACTGCCGTTTCCTGCCACATACATATGCTGTAGCACTAGCTATAAGGTGGACATGACCATTTAGTGGAGTTTGCGTTTCGAGAGCCTCACACCGAACATCAACTTCGACGTTCCGATTTTGGCTGGCGCGAACGTAGGCTTGTACCCAACTTGGATGTGAATGAAGTACATAATGACTGTAGTGTTCTTCCACAAAGTGAAGCCAAAAGGTTAAATGTCATGGGATGCTGTAGTGCCTTACATCGAGAACATCGGCTCTGCGTTTCCTAGCGTGAGACCGAGAAGAGTCCAATTCTTTAGGCAGGTGACTCTTTGAAGGCCCAGGTGGAAACACCTTGCCTAAAATTCCAATGAACAGTCTCTGTGTGTTAAGAGCTCTTCCTTAATTGTAAAGCGTTCCTCTTCATGCTCATGGTCAGAATACCGGATCCCTTTTAAGAACGCGTGTTCTGGTTGGCATTAATGTAGCGATTAATTGCGTTCGCCTCGTGTACCGCACTGCTCCATCCATCAGCTCAATACCTTCGTTCTTCAGCCTTTTCCTATTTCATTGCCCGTCGAGACCAGTTTTTTGTAAACGTTCAAGAATTTTATAAATCTGCTATGAGGTGCTGGTAGACTAAAGCGGTCAACGTAATCCTAAGTCGTCAGCTATGCCCTGTCGTTGCCTTCTCAACCGTTCGTCTATGACTTCGCGTACCATCCTATAAAATGTATTGGTCCCAGCATTGTTCCGGTTGTCGACTGAGTTGCCACGTCCAGTAGTTTTGCTTTCGATGAATCTTGCCATTTTAGCAGTAAATATGCCGGGGGTCGAGCGTTCTACTCCCTCGTCCCCCTGGCCCGTCCACTCCCGACCCCCTGGGCTTGCTCGGGGGGGGGGGGGGGGTAGAACGCCACTCCACCGAGCCGGCGTATAGTTCTATGAGCTACAAACCAAGACTGTTACAGCCTCTATTCTGATTGACATTTTAGTTTCTTCGCCTTCTCGGTGCCTGAAAAAATGGAGAACACCTTGCGAAGGCCAGTCCCCCAAAAGTCATTTCACAATACAGGCCACGATTCATGGAAAACGGAAGCGAATCTGAGTTCCTAGGAACTACGTTTTGTGTGGGAAGGCCGAAATGTTCCATGTGTCCGCCTGTATTTTGGAAAGAGAGTCGCTTCTTTAACAGATAAACAAGTGAGGACCAACCAATTAAAACTGGAATTTCAATAATATTCAAATTTCATATTCAAATTTCATGCCAAAGGCCCGAAATCAGCCAGATTTTTAAAGATAGGAGATTCGTAATGTGGGCATGGCACTATTTTTCACGTCTTAGTCATTTGCAAACGTCTGGACTCAAGCCTCTGATTCTACATGATCGCAACCGTTTCTAACTAATTTATTTAGAGATTTAGAGATTTAAATCTAATTTTTTTTGGAGGGGGGGGGTGGTCCACTTGCAAGGGAAAGGTCTGAAGCGTATATCTGAAAGGGAGGAGCGAGTCATATAAGGAGAATCCTCACCCCTCAATTGGTTTGAAAATGTGTTTATTTTTTGCCAAGTCGTTAAACCCAAGGAGTAGGAGGTCACAATGGGATACTGCGCATCACGCGTTTGGGGGTCTTGTACGCCCGCGATGCTACCGCAGTCAGTAGCTCGGAGCGCAGGTGGGTAGAGGGTTGACTCGTACGGAGGAGGTCGGCGGTTTGGTTCCTCTGCGCTGCTGCATTTTTGCATTTCAACTGATTGGTTGAGATTTGGGGGATTCTGACGTCTATACCATTTTCAGACGTTTTCTGCGCATTTTTCCAGCTGTACGCTGTGGTATTCAACATGGTGATAAATGTTTAGCACCAGTGATACACAGGTACAAAGTGCCTGTGTAGTGAATCGCGGTGTCTTCCTCCATGGTTATGAGCACGCAACCGAAATCCAATTGAAGGCGTATCCTTTCCTCCGAAACAAGAGTTCCACTCGAAAACGTTATCATATGCCCACCTTGCTTGCCTCTCCACGTCCACCAGTTCATCTTGCGGATCCCAATCTTCCTCTTCTTCTTCCACCACTTCCAGCATTTCGTCTTCGTCAACTTCAAGTTGACGTGCTTCGAAGTCCTTGAGTATGCTGGCCATCCGTTCGGCCAGATGGATTTCTTCCCTCGAAGATTCCTTGGGGGTGGGCCACACTTCAGCGTGAGCAGGTGGATCACCACTCGACCAAAGGCGAAGGCGGACATTTGGTGTTAGGTTCTAGAAAACCTTCAGCAGACCTCTGATTTCCAGATGACAGGCAGCCATGAGGGAAAGAGTGTATCGATGCCGTTTAGCTTAATTTGCGGGATCCGCACACCTCGTTTCTTATTTGAACCACCTCCGACGTCACAACGTGGTCTCCGTTGAATATCCGAGCAAGATGGTTTTTCCCGAGGCGTTTATCATTAGGCTTCGCTCGGGGTGAGCGGTGGTATGACATATGCCCTATGCAGTAAACGAGCCCAGGGTTTCCTCTCTCATGGGTGTCGAAAGGTCAAGTAGTTTTGTTCCCGGAGTTTGGAGAAGCTTCACTTGGTGTATAAACGGATCAAGCCTTAGGCGAGAGCGCGTCAGCTGACCGAGGCGATAGGCATAGTTGCTCGAGGTTGCTCCAGGTTTTGTTTAATTCTGCCGTGTTTTCACCATCCCCCCCCCCTCTCAACTAGAAATGCTGTGTCGTGCGGCTACGGGCGCAAATAGGCTCTGAGGACCACCATGTACTCAGTGGGTATTCGCCTTCGTAGTTAGGCTCATGTTTGTCCAGTTACATCAGAAATGACCTTCTCGCGCACGCTGAGCGGCTCCAGACTCTCTGACAGCAATCAGCCGACGTTTAGGCAGTCCTCATAGGGCCAATCGCAGCTTGTAGTACTGGAGCGCCAGGTCCAGCCGCGAAGCCAACCGCAAGTCGATCCGTTGCGCCAGCTCGACCTCGCACCTTGCTGTCCGCTCCTCCAGCCCTCCGCCATTCGCCCTCCTGCCGCCCTTCCCCGGCGAGTCGGCCGGGCGCTGCCCGAGGTGGCCGAAGGGCGAGGATTCGAATTTGGCGCGCCCGGCCGAACGCGCGCGTTTCGGCCAATCGCGAGCGACGGGCGGTCGGCGCGGGCCACGCCGGCCGCCCTGACCACACACCGCGCCCGTCGGACGTCGTCATCCGCTCCTTCCAGCCGGGTTCATCTCCTCCAGCCGCTCGTCGGGTCCCGCTCATGCCTTCCGAGCCCCACAGGGTGGTGTCACTGCGCTGCGTGTGTGTGCGGGGGCGCAGGGTGCTGTCACCAGGCGACCCGGCCAGCTCCACCCGGCTGCACTCGATCAATCGCTTCGTGTGGGTCGAGCAAGTCGGCCGTCGCATTGCTGGTTTCAGGGCGATCCGAAGGGCAGAGGTTGTCCACCCTGCGGCAACGTCGTCACCAAAGAGTCGAAACGGACACGACTTTGTTCTAGTTCGTACTAGTATGCAATGGTGTACTTCGTGCATACGTCTGTACCACGACGACGGGTGGTAGCCGCCCTTCGATTGAAATAATGCGCCGCATTGACGTCCGCGGTCTGCTTTTCTCTGGGAATTGATCGATTCTCCCGAGCCTCGCTTTTATTCCACCTTGTGCGAACGTTGGCTGCATTCGACGCCTGTGAAGACTGAGTTTCCTCAGTTCCTTTTCGTTTGAAGATCAACTGGGGTGGCCGCCCACGTTTCGTATATCTGCGCCAGACAAATTTTCACAGCTGTCCGCGATTTTGCGGTGTCCCCATAGTGCATCTTCATCGCGATCTCGTTTTCTGCTTCTCAATAATGGCCTAAAAGGAGCTTTCATTCGTTTCGATAGAGAAGAGGCTGACTTCAGTAAATTTGCCTCGCTCCGTCACGGCACTGTGGTGCGGTGGACTATAGTGGGTTTTGGTGCCGTTAATTTTACATAGGTTAGACTGAGGTCGAGGAGAGCACCCAAATTTCGGCCAGGGGTAATTTTAGGTGCTGACCACGAATCTGACTTCCCATCTCGTATAATGCCGACCTTATACCCCTATACTCTTGTAGTCCATCTAACTCATCTTTGCCGAAATTGGCCACATCCCGAAGTTCCTTAGGTGCAATCTCAAGGCGTGGGAAGGGCACTCCATAATCATTTGTAAATATTTAGTATTTGAAGATAAACTCACGCAACGTAACGTATAAAGTGCTTACCTGATGCCCTCCCGTTGAAACGGTGGGGCCTATCGCCGGAATATTGAAAAGATTCAGTTATAAAGGCATGAAAAGGCTGCAGAGGGTCTCCTTCCCGATCGTATTTAAAGATACAAAACGGGAGCGACAGTGGTCGCGCGCGGCGGCGCCTGGCGCGTTGCCAGCTCTGTCGGCCTGCCGCAATTCTCGCATTGGATCACGTCAGTATGCTTCCTACTGGCATTGTAGGAACGCATGAAAGGCAGGCGATGCACTTTAAAACAGAACAAGCCGTTAGTGATATGACTTAGAGGAGCAAAATGTCACATATCAAGGAAGTTAAACATTGTTTGTGCCCATTTACCCGCTTCACTTTTGAAGGAACGTTGAACTCGAGATTATCGTGAAACTTATGTCCAAGATATACAGTGCATGGCCTAGAGTGGCATGCTATTAAGGCTAGTTAAGTATATTTAACAGAACTTTCAATTGAGGAAGATATGACATCAACACTGGATACTGTTATGGTTTCACAAAACAGGAATGCTGGTTTGGTTTTCTTCTCCAACGATCAACGGCGAAGAAGCAAACCCAATGTGCTGGGTCGTGGCGCTCCTCCGCTGTCGAATCTGCTTAACTTCATGTTGAAATCTGCAAAGTTACAACTTTCTACTCCACTACTGCGTCTAACTTCATGCGAAATTTGTAGTTATTAGCGATTTATGAAGCTACCTTTCACCCTCCTCGCTCGCCTCAGAGTTCTGTGCCAGTAGCCCATTGGCGAAGGTCGCTCACAGAACCTTGTATCACATTTAAGGTTCATTCTTCGTAGGGAAGCGCCTTCCATTCGTTGAACCCATCAATCCTTGGTATCCCGAGAGGGGTGTGGATCACCTAACTTACCCGTTTTAAGCCACCTTTCCGGTGTACAGCAGGCACCAGCCCGCTTAGTACCGTAATTTCTTAAGTTTCATAGCCCCAGATCCGTTTACGTTTCCTTCCCCCCCCCCTCCTTTCCGCCTCGCTCGAAGCCTTTCCTTCCTGGCCAAGCGCATGAAATGCACGAGTGTTCAAGAAGCAGTACAGTTGCCGCCACTGGCCTTTTCCTCTCTGGAATCTCCCTCTCCGATGACTCAGCATGCCCGGGGGCGAGCTGCCCCGTAATCGGCCGACGGAGCTGGCAACGCGCCAGGCGCCGCCGCACGCGACCGCTGTCGCTCCCGTTTTGTATCTTTAAATACGATCCTCCTTCCCCCCCCCCCCCCCCCCCTATTAGGGTTGTACCCAGCCTTCATTGGCAGGACTCAGCCCTCAAGGTTAGGATTTTCGTTCATTTTTGTATTTGTGACAGTCAATATTAGTTGCGTTTTCGATGATTTTCGAGGAATAAACCCATGCCTACCAGGTACGGTTAGGCGCAAATAGGCCCGGGGGGGGGTGGTCACCCAGTCGATATTCGCCTTGGTGATAAGGCACGTCTCTGTCCAACTACATCAGAAATGGCCTAGCTCAGCTCACTATATGGCTAGAACACACAAGTGCTGCTTAAATTTGTTTATTTCGTATAACAGAAAACGTTGCTTTGGCGTTTACTACATGGCGACCCCCCCCCCCCCCCCTGAGACTATTAACGCCTACAGTTAGCAGTTAGATCCCACACGCAGCGGCGCTCTTCGAGAACAATAGAAAATCAAACAATCTCATAAGGGAGTGCGTGCTGAAGGCTCAAAATCTTAGAATTGTTTTGGCTCCTCAGATTATTCTCTGTTATGTTTTGGGCAGTTCTTGGTTTTCCGAGAGCGATACCTCTACAAAGTGAAGGAAAACGCGTGCAGCATCGAGGATGTTAGGAGCTAAGCAGTTAATTCCCGGAAATCCAGTTCCCGCGGAATGTATGACGAGGAAAACAGATTTTTTGCAGAGGAGGCTTATAGGTAACAACTCGTGCTAGGTGTGATGGTAGGTGGTTTTCAAAGTTTGAGGTGTTGAGACAGTTCAGCCTCAGTCATGTCTTGAGGCATTTTGGAATCTTAGCTTCTGGCGTACTGTTCCTGTGTATTTCTGCGTAGGTTACGCAAGAGTGCTGCCTCGTTTCGACCATCTCATAGAAGTTTTGGGTGAATCTTTTCCTTCGAGAGTGGCATTGTTTGAAGGCTTAAATCGTCAGATTGCGAAACAAGCGTCTTCATGCTCTATTGTTACACTTTCTTGCCATTATATCTATTGGACTGCTGATGCAGATTAGCAGGTTGAGTTCTGTGTTTAGCTACTGATCATATTCTCCTGGAAGTGCTGACGCGGAGGTGTGGGCGAAGCGCAGTCAATTCCTTTATGTAACATCATACACAGGGTCCGGATTCATCAACGACTTACAGCAGTTTAGCAGAGAAAAACGGCTGAAATCCCGGATAGCGCGGCTCATCAAGCGATACGATAAAGTTTTTTCCCTGCGCTATCAGGGATTTCGGCTGTACTTTCTCTGTTACATTGCTGTAAGTAGTTGATGAATTTGGCCCTAGATAACGTCTGGCGCCTTTTGATGTGGACGGCATACACTGGATACGAATGAATCATTTTCGGATATCCGATTCGAATAACCCTATCCGAATCATCCAAAAATCCGAAGATTTTCGATCGGATCCAATGTATAGTGACGGTGAAACGAAGGTAGCCGCTGTTTCGTTCCTTCCTCTTGAATTGATGTTTAGGCTTACCAGGGCCCTCTGCGTGCACGCGGAGGGCGAGCTCAATTTGGCTGGAAACAGCGATTATGGGGATCACGCCGCCCCTCTACCCACTGCGCCACCATCGCTCGCTCGTCATCGCTGTTTCCAGCCAAACTGAGCCCGCTCTCGGCTTGCAGGCATAGGGCCAACGCCGCCAACGGCCCAATTTCCGTCATCCCTAACTCTGCGCAGAGTTGCATTGGGGTCGAGATACTTGCATTTTGTTGTTTCCCAGAGAGAGGCGATTCCGGCCTTGGGCCGTTCCGACCTACCGTTGAGATAGTTTCCTGGTTAGCAGCGAGTTCTTTTGTCGGTGATTTGTGGGTATGATGATCAAATCGTCCAGCTTGAGGCATAGTGCAGAAGGCTATTCTTCGGCTGTGGCTTATGTGCGACTTATCCGAGGTTGCCGTACTACAAACGTTAACTGTGATCAAGTAAATGGCACGAGTAAAACGCAACTCGATGATTGTTCAGTTAGGAGCTAAAAGATGTGTTAGCAGGACCCCAAGAACAAACGAAAGAGCAGTTTTAACACATTTGCTTAACCGGTTATCAGCGGGCGGCCCATCCCCGTATCACGGGTGGGTGCTGACAGACCTGGAGGATTTCGCGGATGCTACGTGCGGTCAAACACCGCCGGTGGTGTAGGGCGAACATCGCTGCCCGGAAAGCAGAAGATGCGGGTTTGAGTCCCGCCTGGCGCAAGAGTTTTGATCGAAAGAGCAGTTGTATCTTCATCTTACTCTGGTATAAATACCATTATGAGCCATTGCTCCATACACACCGAGGTCAATAGCGAGGTTCACCCGACTGGTTAGAAACTGAGCGACCAAATAATCTTATGATGGGCCTGTAGAGACGTGGCCTGGAACGTAGGCGACTTTGGACGGAGAATGTGTTTTCTAAACAATCGCACTCCCATTCGAGTGCGTTTGCGCGTTACGGGGTTCTGTTTCGTACGACAGGGCTATCACAATACTAACTTCTTCATCTTCAGCTCCTAACGATAAGGGCTGAGTTAGGAGTGCGAGCACCATGGAAGTAGATGTTTTATTGCAGTGGAACCTGTGGCGCTGTTCTATTGTGGTCTTTCGCAGCAGTTTGTTGTACTATCTTCTGATTGAGCGCGTAGATCGCAGATGAAAATTAGAGGCTTCTGATCTCACGTGTGCTCCGAATCGTTTCATGCTTCGACCCCCTCCCCACCCTCTCAGGTTAGCGAACCCTTCAATCACTCCGCCATATTAGCCCCAAATTTGCGGGAGGGATAAAACACAGATTTACCCATCAGCTCATTACCGCAATTCTGTGGACCAAATGCGCAATGGGATTGCCTCTGTCTACGATATCATGGAAGTAAAATGCGTGGCGCTTCTACCAAAACGTCTGTCCTTATGTTTGGTATGGAAAAGTGAGAGGGAAAGATCGGTCGTAATCAGTTCCTCTTAAGATACGCATGCCCTCCACTTCTTCGAACGTCGGTGTTCGGCGTATACAGCGACTCAAAGCGTCTCGCGAGATGGGTTTTGGTATAAAGGAAATGTAAGTGACAGGATAGTTAAAAAGAACAGAATTCTATGTTCGGTCGACCGCTTACGCCACGAATCTCCGGACCCCTATGTTGACTCCTTTTATTTAGTGGAGATGGGTTGTGACCTACGTCAGAAGGCGAGTGAATATCCATCTACATCAACATTGGTTCAGCGTAGTTCAGCTCAGGAATTCACCAAAATTTTTATATTCTTGCAAAGAGCCATGTAGGGCTGTGGCCTTGCGGAACTCTGAGCCCTAGTTTATACTTGCGCCGCCACGCGGCGCGGCACCACGGCCGTCATAGATATCGATTTTTCGCGCCGCCCAGTCGATATCTATTCCGGCCATCGTGCCGCGCCGCCCGTGGCGCAAGTATAAACTGGGGCTAACGCCTTCAGTACAACTTTGCATAGGCTCTCGTTTACGCTAGAAATGGATCTATCATTATGTTCGCCAATGCGTGGAAACAGATTTAAGCATAAATTAGAAGAGAGCATGAAGCTTACTGTCTCTGTATGTATATTCATTGCATAAATGTCAACTTACGCACAAATAGCAACAACAAGGGTAGAACTAGCAAACAATGCGACATCAACACTGTAAACACTAGGAATTCAAAGTTAAAGAGTGTGCCCGTTAATACTGAAGCTTTTTGGGGGCCCTGTTTCATGAAGGGACGGCGTTATGATTCTGGTTTGGACATGAACTGAAATGAGTGCGTATACGTTGTTCTCGTGGATTAATGGATCTGCTGTTGTGGGAACGTCAGTGCAACCTATCAGATAGCGGGGGTAAATTCAGAAGTGTGGAGATAGGCGTGATCAATCCGCTCAAGACGCGCCTTGCATCTCAGCTCTGTGTGGTGTCATGGAAGCGCTTCGGATCGATATTTATCCGACACGTGCAATAATAGATTCAGTGTGTGTCTTCTCTTCTCCGTGTTAGGGATTCCCGGCATAATAGCATATTACCTGCTAATACGGCTATTTAATCGTGTTATTATTGTATTATTCCAAAGTATTGTAATGTCATCCAGTGTAGTTCCGTGCACTATAATTAATTCTGGATGAATATCGGTCAGTTTCATAACTTTTTTGTCCGTCAATGGAAGGTGTTTCTCCTAGGCAAGGGCCTGTTTCTCCAAAGACAACTCCCGACTGAGATTGATCCGGCTTGATTAGTGGCTCTTAAACGGAGACTTCTTTTGGTCCATGGGTACCTTGGAACTAGAGAACGTGGCAGGGATCCGCGTAGTATGCCGACAACGTCTTTCAATTTCGTTCACCATTCATGAGAAGTCCGAGAAATGCGTGACGACGTGTCTCTGTCACCGTGTTGCTGAAGTCATTCTCTGTGTGTGCGTTAGTCATCACCTCGGCCATTGATTGCGAGCGCTTATCGGAACCCCACACTGCTGTTCGAGCACCGCGGCTTTCCGTGAATCCTCGCCGCTGCGGCACAGGGACACTCGTGCCCGAGCGGTGCTCGCCCACGTTCGCATATAAATAAAACCTGCTTGTCTCCGGTGATTTCGAGTCTTATTATCGCTCGTTTCGCAAGATAAGACAAGCTGGCAGAACAGCTGACAACAGCTTATTTTCAGGCTTCTCGAGCTCGGTCGGTTTTCTCATCGCCTCCACACGACAGCATAATTAGCCATGGTACGCCTGCTTTCCTATTAAACCTTGCCGCCATTCCTTTTAGAACAAATGGATCCAAATTTCGGGTGTATTGCGTGCAATGAGCTAATACTAACCGCTATTCGCTTTCAAGAGGCCATGACAGCCGTCAGACCTTTCCAATGACGACTGTTTGGTCGCATCTCTGTGGGTGCTGCTAACAACCAACAGATTTGCATGGTGTGCCTTTATTTGTGAATGGTGTGTCTAATACGGTTTCAGTCGACATCCGGTGTTATGGTCAACCCCGACGTGCAGGCCACCTTCCAGAAGCTGAGCGAAGGAAAGAAGGAATTCCGATACATCATTTTCAAGATCGAGGTAAGACCTTATCTAATTGCTCGATACCTTAGGCTGTCCGCTGTTTTTTTGTAGAATAGTTGTCAGAGGCAAAGGGAAATGTGGTGCAATTCTTCCGTGGAAATGTCGAGGTGACCTGATAGCTTAATCAGAGATTCTCTGTTTTTCGGGAGTTTCGCTTTCCTGTGTTTCTCGCAGACAGTGTTTTGCGCATGGCTGCCGATCAAGTTCTCCTCCGGCTGGGGGTTTTCCTTCTTATTCGTGGCGTAATCCTCTGTTTTGGTTCGGTGTTGAGTGCTGATGTTCAGAGATGGTGCGCAATAGTTCCAAGGTAGGTACAAGAGAGTGTAGGGGTCACAGTCAAGCATTCGTTCTGGTGTTCAAGGCGCAGACAGGCTGAAGATTGTTGTGCGAGGTTGTAGCTGTCGGGAACCACACTATTTTTTATCCATGCAATGTTACGGGGTCTAGTGACTAAGAATTTCTGCAGTGCAGCAATAAGAATCGGGATCCTTCAAAAGGAAAGAAAATAAACTGCCTCAAAATCTGGCGCAAACACTCAACAAAGTTGGTAGATGTAGGGTAGATTCTCTCCGTATACTACTTACCAAAACTTGCGCGATTCCAAGCGAAAGTATTGAGGTGTTGTTTTCGGGCTAATTTAGGCGAAGCGGCGGTGGCGAAAAACGTCTTCGACTGGTAGAAGTAACCTCATAGATAATGTGTCGAGTATATGGACGCGGGGCTGTTTAGCCTTTAACTTTGCTCCCCTTTTTGATTTTTTTCTTCCAGATGACCGTGCTTGCGCAATATAAAAAGCCTTCCGGAGTGATATACCTGCCAAATTGCTTTCTTAGATATAATGGGATGTGGATGATGTGATTGACAAGAAAGGAGGTGTCCAAGTTGCCCCTTGTGGGAAGCCACTAGAGTAGATCTAGTTGGTGACGTTTGCTGTTCGAATTTTTTCTAGGACGCTGGCTGTCCGTCGCTTGTTTTGAGGAAGCCTTTAAATCGGTTTTAGTTATGAAGTGGGAAAGGGGCTTCGTACATTGTGTTAGTACAATACATGGCTCAGCAGTTTGTTTATGGGCATGGCAGCTTTCTTCGTGGACCTATTCGCTTATTTATTTTCATACATGCCAAGGTGCATGCAAAAGTATACGTCAGTGAAATGACCGCTAGGTCGGAGAACAGGAATAACCAAGAAAGATTGGTGAACCATGCACTGGACAAGCTACAGTAGCGAGGTTCAGTTTTTCCTGTATCTGAAAGGTGTCAACAAAGTAGTTTATGTAGTAGAAGGATCGTTTTTGAACAGAGAGATGGAGGAAGAAAACTGAAAGGAAATGGTTTCCAAGAGACGGCAAGTACTGGAAAGGTTGATGTCGCGAAGCACGCTTCTTTCTCACGTTTGGTTTGATCCCAGGATGAACCACACACCACATGACCTCTATAATCTCCAATAATAGCTGGTGGAATCTTAAAAATGAAAGTAAATGTGAGTTATTAGCGCGTTTTCATTTGCAAGGCTGAGTCATTATAGTGCTAAAATACGGCGTATCGGCCCATCTTCTAGCTATTTTATAGAAATCGATCACATTTCATTATAACACATCTGTTGGTTTTAAGGAGCGTGAGGTTGTCGTCGAGACAGCAGTTTCACAAGAGGAGCTAGGCCTCACTGGTGACGATTACGATGACTCATCTAAGGCTGCCTTCGAGAAGTTCGTCGCCGACATCAAGGTCAGCAGCATGGCGAGAGATACGAGGGAGAAATGTTCGGATTCTAACAGGATTTGTTTAGGCGCGTACCGATGGCTTCACAGACTGCCGTTATGCTGTTTTCGATTTCAAGTTCACTTGCTCACGTGTAGGTGCCGGCACTTCCAAGATGGACAAGATTGTCTTCCTGCAACTGTACGTTCTTGCTGCGTCATATTCTTCTAATTATTTTTTTAAAGTTGAACACTTGACAGTTGGTTTTTAGAGAATTTCTTCTAACTACACACAATTGTTTATTACAGATGCCCTGATGGTGCCTCAATTAAGAAGAAGATGGTGTACGCCTCTTCTGCGTCAGCTATAAAGGCGTCTTTGGGTACAGGAAAGATCCTGCAGTTCCAGGTACTGTTTTCAAGTGTTTTACCTCCTATGTAACCAAGTAGGCGACTGCACTTCAGCCCCAGAGATCTAGCTGAATTAATGCGTCTGACTTTAGCAAAAAACTAAAGTGAAATTGCGACAAAATATTTTGGCTAGGGGTGCCTCGATGGTGTCGAGCTTTCTTGCGAACCATATTAGCCTCCAGTGCTCCATAGCGGGTAATTCCCGAGAATTGAATAGTACCCGAAGTTCTCACGCTGGCTACTCGAAAGGGACTCATCGTTCTGAGCCAACGAAATTGTTCGGAGAGGGTGAAGCTGCTGATCTTCCAGCATTAGGATCGTTGCTGGCATTTTTGAAGCGTACAGGCCCCCGTAAGGCCAAGAGTATGTAGGCGGTAGGTCCCACGTTGACAACATTATATTGGTTTCGAAAAAGGCGTAGTGCCAGAGTGGTTGTGCTTCTCGCAAATTCATAGCTATTTCTGAAATACTACCCAGCGTGTTTTGACCTCGAGGATTGAAAGTTGCGCTGATTCCGTGATGTGGGCTTTCATTCTGCCCATGCTGTATATGACCTTTGTCATACCATCGCTCACCCCGAGCGAGCACCCATATCGATTCCATCGCGCCGCCCGATCGATATGGGAGCATATCATTAGGCGTCGCTCGGGGTGAGCGATGGTATGACAAAGGCCTATGTCTGATTCCCGTGGTGGTGTGCGATGAATGAACTTGCGATGGAGCCTAATTACGTACTTGAGAATGGCTTACATATTGCCAGCGACAGAAGTATAATGTTCGTGCTAGGGCACGTTCAGAGTCCCATCGCGTCGCGTCGCGATCCTGCTCTGAACTTCCCCTTAGGCCCCGTTTATACTTCCGACGCCGAGCGACACGTCGGTTAGGGATCAATCTGATTTCGTTCCAAACTGCGTATCGTGGAGTAACGTTGAATACGGATCTATCCGCACACAGTGACGTAGGCGGTGTGGTGCAGGAGGTTATGTGTCTATCCATAAGCCAAAGCTGCTAGCTGTTACACGGCCAGTGTTCTACTGGAGAGTGTATGATTCATTTGAACCTAAGGTTGATTTCTAACGCGAATAGTGTAATTAAAAGTTGAAAGGTTATTCAGCAAAGTGTCTGATCTTCTCCTAATCGGGGTACCGCATTCGTACATTATAATAATTGGGAGAAAAGGGAAAGGAAGTAACTGTGTGGGAAGACAAATAACGTCGCTAAAACTGCGACTGAAAAGTAAGCACATCAAGGAGGGAGGAGGTTTTTGCGGAATCTGTGGCAGCGTCACAATCTGCCCCTGATCACTTGGCCACTTAACGGCGACTTTTGTATGGTGGGGAAAATGTCATCGAGGCTCAAAGCGTGTAGATTCTGATTCTGCGTTTTGTATACACCTTGAACCCAAGGTTCCAAAAGAAGGACATGGTTGTTGCAGGTGTCGGACGAGTCGGAGATGTCGCACAAGGAGCTGCTCTCGAAGCTCACCGAGAAATATGCTGACAATTAAGCATGTTTGGTGGTGTTCATCTAACGAGTGCGCTTGCAACGGCGACGATTGTTGTTTCCATGGCGTGTTTCACTTGTGATCGCCCCCCGTTTGATTTGACTCCTCTCCTTTAGCGTATCCATCCACCTCTTCTCTACACCCCACATCTGATCACCAATCTCCACCCGAACAGCTATCGGTCTATCCCTCCAAGCGAGTGTGTGTTGCGTGTTGCAATGCTCGCGCTTAACCGCCGCCGCCGTCACTACCGTTACAGTTCTCTGTGTGTGCCTCTTTGCGTCTCGTCTGCTAACACAAACGGTTCCCTCTCCTCTCTGCTCTCGTTCCGTTCGTAGAACACCGTCAAGGTCCAACTAGGGTGCATTTGAGTGCCGAGATCAGGCAGGCGTCCTGTTTTCGACAAGTCCATCGGGAGCGCGCTCGCGTTCTCGGTACCCGGTCTGAAGTTAGTCCGACGCCCGCTCGCGCTTTATCTGGAAAACTCGCTGTCACGATTGCTCTGTCTCGGTGTGACTGTTTTAAAGTATCTTCTTTTCAAGTGTTTCATTTGTTTTCGTTGTGTGATAATAACCGTTGTGCGCGTTTAAATAAATAGACAATATTTACGGCGTTCGTGTGCATACTCACTCGCATGGTTTGTCCGAGATTTTAACGAGACGTCTAAGATAATGGGTTGATTCTCTGGAGGGTTTAATGTTGTTAATGACAGCGGAAGGTGCCATCCGTGTTAGGCACCCGGCCAGTGGGGTTCTAAGCATGGGGCTGCCCAATGGGATCGATAGGCGCTGAAGGCAACGAACGAGCTGGTGTGGTCGTTTAGGCATCTGGAGTGAAGATCGATCCATCATGCAAAAACGCCTACGATATGCTGCACAACAAGCATCAGCACAGCTACATCATTTTCAAGGTGAGTGCAGCGACGGTGATTCGACGCGTTTTAGACAGCTGCCCTGTGTGCCACGAGCTCAGGGGTAGTGAAAGTAGTGGGTGTTTGCTACTAAAGTATCTGCTGGCGCGTAGCAGCGCAGTCGGAGGAGGATTTCGCTTGATTCCGGGCTCTTAGTTCTGTTTTCCTGCCTACGCCAACTGGTACCAGACTTGTCTGGAAAGGGAAACTGACTGACACCACTGAGTTGTTCATCGGCTGGACACTGGATCCGGCGTTGATTCGGATAGTCATTTTTTCAAACCCTGTTAGGAGGATTGTGCGAACTGTGAGTATTTTTTGAAAAGCCCCATTCTTAAAGCGATTCAAATAGGGGTGACCTTCACCGGATAATTCAGCTAACTGATTTTGATCTTAAGTCTGATGTACTATCCAATTCGGGTATCCGATGTGAGGTCTAACGATAAGTCGAAAAATCCGTTCTTGTTGAAGCTATTCTTGTTTGAATCGTCCCAGGGTCCGTGTCTTTTCGAAAACGTTATTCTTCGCATAATCCTATTAATCGGGTCCGAAAAATGACGATTCGAACTATCCGAATCGGCGTCTGGTCTAATGCCTATTGTACAGGCCAAGTAACAAGCATTCGGTTTGCTTTGGCAACATCTCGCAGATGTGGAATGCGTGACCCATCCCAGAGAGAGACCAACGTTGTCCGTTGTATTGTTCATATCGTTTGTCTACACAGAAGTCCAGAAAGAGTGAACTGCCATGTGTTTCCCGGAAGTAGTATTAACAGAAGATGGAGGTTTGTGCCTTCACGTCATCAGGAAAGTTTCTGGGAGAGGTGTGGAGTTCTGCACAAACGTAGGGATTAACGCAAAGATAAGTTCCTGCCACTGTTAAGGAGTAACCGAAGCGAATCTGCGAATCTTCTGTGTTATGTTCAGTGAGCGCTCAGTTCTGAAAGTTTAAAGACTGTTTGAATTGACATAAAATTCTTACCTACTGAGCACATCAAAGCGTGATGGGCAAAGAAGAGCCGATCAGCCGATCCAACAGTAGTTATCCTTTCAAGGCAAGTCTGTTACCAGTTGTTCGACCCTAACGAAATATGTATAAGGCTTGATCTGGTCCAAGCTGGACCTGAAGCGAGAACCTCTATTTGCGGCACATAGTTTACACCTTTCCTACTGAGCTATTACGCCTAATATAAGACGCTTTTGCTTACTTTAAAGAGAAAAGGCGGTAAGTTTTAGCCGTTAAAAGCGTACCTAGCTATTTCCAAGCTCCAGCATGTGTCCAGTGCTGTATAAACGCTATTTTCATGATCACTTGTGACCGATGAAAGTAATACTTCTTTTTGTCTGACCTCGTTTATCCATTATCATACGAAATAATATTGATTACCCAATGTTACTTTAAACGTTGTGAGCGGGAGCTAGTTCCACTAGAAGGATTGAGACTTTTTCAAGCAATCTAGGGCAGGTTAAAACGACATGTAAGTGCAACACAGTGAGCAGGTCTTACTAGAATTGTCAAACGCCTACTCACTTCACCTACTCATGGAAACCTGTCTCGAAGGAAAACAATTTTTTCTGCAATTCCTCAAGCAGCCTTGATTACATCGCTGTATTTAGAAGAACTACCAATTTTCAAGTCGCCTAGGATTTCATTTGATACAACGAAATTGGCGTAAAAAGTGCAAAAAGGTTAAAGGACGGCAATAATTGAACGCCACTGGGGAGCGCCATGCATTCTACGGGATGTCGTGAAGGAGACATGGACACTTATGTTGCCTATACGATTACGACCTAGGCATGTCAGTGTTCTATTCCACACAGAGAAGCCTGGTATTAATTCTTGTTAATTCGCCTACCCCAGGTATTGGAGAACAGCGGTGGGAGTCAAAAAAATGGCTGGGGATAAGAACCAATCCATCACTCTGTTGTGAATCTACATCTGGTTGTACTCTGTTTTATGTTTAACCCAAAAGCTAGCACTTCAAGAAATATCTGGATGTTTCACACATCCAGATGTCTGGCACTAGATTGCTGTCCTCTAGGGAACACCAAACTGTGTTGACTTTATGGATGTCAAACTGAGTCGCCTCTCGTCGTTGCATTAGGAAAATGTATTGCTTCCTGCCTCATCCAGTGACGAACGACATTTTGTTTCAATAACGATTAAGCAACTAAAATAATAGCCGGTACATCGTAAATTTTGAATTATTTTGAATATTCGATTTCTCATACGGAGTTCAGCGAGGTTAGCAACATTTTTTCTTTCAGATTGATAAGAATGACACGGCGATCGTTGTGGAAAAGGTCGGCGATAAGGGCGCACCCTATTCGGAGTTTATCGAAGAGTTGAGGAAAGCTGTCGATGGAGGCAAGGAGTGCAGGTGAGATGACGGTCATCATGCCTTCTGTGTGACTATCCATTTGCGAACCGTTCCTTGTGAAAATTTCCGAAGTCACTCCAGATATGCCGCTGTTGACGTAGAGGTGCAAGTGCAGCGACAGGGTACAGAAGGTGGCAGCAAATTGAACAAAGTTATATTCGTGCAATAGTGAGTCCTCAAGCGGTTCTCGTTACCTTAAGATTCGTCTCGAAGGTTTTCTCCAGGGCTAGTGAGTGCATTTCAGCTGCCCTGACGAGGCTCCTGTACGCCGTCGAATGCTCTACGCGTCATCAGTGCGCGCCTTGAAGTCTACACTCGGATTGGAGTCGCTGATGCAGGTGTGTTATGGGGAAGTGTGCACAAAAGGATAAAGGATAAGGGATGGTGTTATTCAATCTTCTTTGGGAAGCGCCTCGCATTCTACTTCTAGGGTATGTCGTGGAGGCGGCTTGAATTCGTATTTGGGCATGCAATGACTTGCTATAGCCAATTCACTGATGAGCATCTCAACGCTTTATCCCTCCCAGACAAGTCTGCTACCAACTAATCTACTCCGGGGGGATGGGAGGCCTGGTTGGCCTGGGCGGCCTGGGCGGGAATCCGAACCAGAAACGTGGAGTCGGATGCATGCGACAGCTAGCGCCTTCTCCGACTGCGCTACACGCACACATAGGGGAAATTTGGATATAAAGGGAAAATCTTGCTTGTAGCACACAACAGTTCTTCCATGGAGATCAGCTTAAAATGGAAGCTTAACATTACAAATAAAAAAAAATTGAACAAAAATACATAAATAAATAAAAATAAAAATAAAAACTTTTATTACCAGGCTGTCCAATAATTCTTGTCCGAAAATTTCACCATTTTTAATTTTTTTTTCAACTTTCTTGAAAAGCAAGTCTGTTCAACAATATAATCACCACAGTTATCCACAACAGTGGCCCATCGATTGGGCAGGTCGCCGATGCCCTTCGCCCAGAACTCCGGGGGCTGCGACTCGAAGAAGTCCGCGCTGTCGGATTTGAGGTTGTCGTAGTTGGTGAATTTTCCTCCGGCCAAATGGTGCTTCAGCGGGCGGAACAAGTGGTAGTCGGAGGGGGCGAGGTCCGGGGAATACGGCGGATGGGCAACCGTCTCCCAGCCGAGCGTCGCCAACTTCTGCTGGGTCTCCTTCGCCACGTGGGGGCGCGCGTAGTCGTGCAGCAGGTGGACCGAGGCCCGTCGGGGACGCTTTTCTCGGATGGCGGCGGCTAGTTTCTCGAGCTGATCGGTGTAGATGGAGGCGGTGACCGTCCTGCCTTGCGGGAGCAGCTCGAAATACAGCATGCCCTTGGCGTCCCACCAGAAGGCCTCCCGCTGAGCTCCCTGTCCTCGAGGCTCGTCTCGCCGCTCTCGAAACGATTGAACCAGCGCCTGACTGTGCGTTGGGACACTGCATCCTCCTTGCACGCTCTGCAGATGTTGGCGACCGCGGAGCCTGTGTCGTTGCCCAGCAGCCACTCGTAGTACATGAACGTACGAATTCGACCTTGGTCCATTTTAGCTTGTACTGGTAGCTAGACGCGGGGACTACGCCTTATATACCCCTGGCGTGGAACTCTGGAGAATCTTCTAGAAGGTTTTTACACTTGCCTGATATTATAACACTTCTAAGGAAAATTATAGAATTTTGAAAATTTTCGGACAGAAATTATTGGACAGCCTGGTATGTAATCAATGAAAACAAATAGCATTAAAATTATAACACTTCCCTTCTTCACCGAAGAGCCACCCACCAGGGAGGGGTTATAATTATGAAGGTTCATCTGAAGGAAGGTGGCGAAACGAACCACAAAGTTTTGTTTCCTGCTTCTTCCTATTAATCTGATATATTTAAACTGGAGCTGTAATGGTTTACCACGGGTTTCGGTAAAGGACTGTACTTAAGGGATGCGCCACGCATTAGACTCCACGGAGTGCCTTGTGAGCAATTTTGAAATCCAAATTTGGTCCGTAAAACGACTTGCGGTGACCGGCTAATCCCCGCAAGTCGTTTCGAGTCGTTGGGATGCGCTACGCGTTCTACTTCTACGGGAGGCGTGGAGGCGATTTGAATGTATATTTGGCCATACAATGACTCGGAGTGACCAGTCGATGAACAAATCAGCGCTTTATCCTTCTCAGATAAGTCCGGTGCCAATTCGCGAACCTCGAAGTGATGGAAAAATTTGTTGGCCTGAGCGGGAAATCCGAACCAGAAACCTGGTATCCAGTGCACGCGACAGCCGGCACCCTTTCCGACCGTGAAACACGCGCCCCCTACAGTGTCTATTATCTATCTTTATTATTATGCGGTACGACACATGGGGGATGAGGGACAGCGCAGGCATGCCTTTTCAGCAATGGGTGGATAGCTGTATGCCGCGGAAAACAGCACAGAGTGCGTGCAACCCTATGCATAACCCACTTGGTACAATGCAACCTCATGGAAGGGTCTAGTGGGGCCTACAAGAAACATTTGCTGTCATTGATGCTCCGCCTTCCCTCCCAAAGCCAGGGCTACACCGTAACCCCTTTTATTTCTTTCATTTGTGTGAATCGAGTTACTCGAGCTTCGTTCTCTCTATTCCTCGTTATGTGACAGCGCTTATGCTGCGATGCTTACGCTTAAAAGGCTGCGTGGGGCACAGCCTTTTGAGACGTATGTTACTGCACGAAAAGCAGTGAATTTGAAGAGGACATGAATCCTGCCTAAAAGCACTTACTGAGCTGTTCTGATGATCTCTAGTTTTGCGCAAAGCCAAAAAGAATCTCGATTCAATGGCCACTTGCTCGATGTTCCACAGAACTATTCCTGGAAAATGTGTTCTCTTGTTCACCTATCGGCTTTCGACCGTAATATCCAATGTTCGAGATCTGTTTAAGGTTCTACTAGTACCACGCTGTAAGAAGTTAGGATCTATTCTAGTCGCTAGGGAGCAGTCGTATAGTTCCATTTGTGGAGGTCAACCCATCAAGGAAAGGAATGGAGAGATAAATCATTATACTCCCCTCCTACTGGGATGGATCCGGGTGTTGCAGTGTCAATTCGTCATGTACGACTCTCTATGAACCTCGGCATCAAGATATTGTAGTGGCGTTCTGATTGAGCTAAACACGAGGTTTTGAAGATGTTTTTTGGGTGACATTTCGGTAGTATCGCTTTCTTCAGAGGCTGAAAGAAAAGGTCAGGTCAAAATGTGACTCCCGTGTGAGACGTCGTCTCTACTTTGGAAATTCAAGACAACCTTTCGATCACATAGTCAGTAGAAAGATCGCGACACTCACTTTACAGGAAGCCAGTTGCACCAATCGGTCGGTAGCAGGGCCATTATCAAGACACAGGCTCCCCAATCGGAATGCCAACTGGATGTAGGGCAGAAATTCCCGTATTGTATAGACGCACCCTCCTGTCCGGTTTAGCTTAGGGCCTTTGGCGTGGATCCAAAACGCATCCAAGGAATTGCGGGCTGCAGTTCGGTTTGAGCTTCGGCTCCTCCTCCCTGACCTCGAAACCCTCCCCGTACGTCCATGGACTCTGTGGTGACCCATGGCGGTGGTCGTCCTGGATTTGGCCTTGCCGTCAAGGTGTTCCTTGACTGTAACATGTAGGTTGTCTGGTGGCACCTTCACAACAGTCAAACTGAGCAGCTTGTTAAAGAAGATCCTTGTAGATGTAATCATTGACGGAGTATCAGTAGGTAGAGTTCTTCCAAATGTGAACATTCCTTCAGAACTCAAATCCTGGATGTGCACTGGACGGGCTAAATGATCTGACAGTGTAACGCGAATGTTCCGTCTGTTTGCTCCTGTCTCAGATTTACTGCTTTCTCCATATCGCCTCCTACAGCGACCGACAATGTTGTAGTACAATACTGCCACCTTTACCTAGCTCGTCAGTTTCTTGAGGGGGTTGGCGTTCTGTGTTCCGGAGCTCCGACATGTTCTTCTTCAACTGCAAGGCTAAAGGCGTCATGACCAATTGGTGTTGGTTTCGCCTGATTAGGGCTGATTGTAAAACTGCTACTGAGCGGTCATAGGTTCCTCGGTAGATAAATACTGGTTGTATCATAATGAAAGGCCTTCTAAGCGCTGGATTCATCTGCTTTCTGCAGTGAAACTCGTATAATACACTGTTGCTTAATTGTGCAGTTTTGTTTGTGGGTACGAAATGAATAAAGAAATGCCTACAGAAATTACATTTGCCTAGAGAATTGTTACGGATTGTGGAATGTATTTTACGTTGCAGGTGCAAGCCTCGGATCTGTCCGATTTGGACGAGAAAGCCATCAAGCACGATCTAGTCAGTAGCCAGAGGACCTGAGCACGAAGCCTCGGCATTTCCTTGGACACCCTCTTTCGTTTCAATTCGCGTCTTTTCTTACCGCAGTCTAAGTCCGCACTATTTTTCGACGTCGTGTCTTACTTTTCCTCGACTGCTGGTCCGCAGCTCATCACAATGAGAGCCGTCGGGCAGCAGTCGAGTTCGTTTTCGCTCTGTGTACTTACAAATAATGGAGTTAATTATTCATCTCGTCTCAGCTCAATGAAGCGTTTCTGCCTGACCTGCTGCTGTTCTTGAGAAACACAGAAGAACATGTTTTAATATAATTTATGATATAAACGATCTGAATCACGCATAGAATTGAGCAGTTGTTCCTATTGGATGAGCGAGTGGAGGAAGGCGAAGCAGGTTACGTCGTCGTTGCCGGCCTCACAGAACAGCTGAAAGAGGAGGATGCGAGGGCGCTGTCGTAGCTGCGGTCAGAAGGATAGGAGACTTCGACACATACCTGCGTGTTGGCCAAATAGCTGAAGTCGTGGCTGGAGCAGATCACGTCGAACAAGCCCCCGATCTCATCGGTGGCCGCCTTCTGGATCTTTCGCTTCGACGATGAGGGGTTCGCGTCGATGTTCTGAACAAACAGCCCTTTTACAACTGAAGAACTGTTAAAGACAGTCTGAAAGTGACGAAATGATTCGTAGGTAGGATTACTTGACATAAGCTGCGATAAATAAATGAATAGAAAGGTGCTCTGGTTTGATAAAGTTAAGCGAGAGGTAGCGTAAAAGGGATTTTTGAGGCGCCTAAAAAATTTCTGCATTCAAATCTCTTGAGAAGCTGAAAAGTCTCAGTAATTCGGAGAGATGGACAATGGACAGCTGTGCAGGTTATATAGTTTTGATATAATGCGCTAAAGTGAATTGAGGGTAGCAAAGGATCTACATACACAATGTATTTCACAATGTTCTGGATAGGTATTTATGAATTTGCGTGATCCGGCAAGATGAATTTGCCATTGAAGGACGGCTCTAGGAGTGATGGTTCTTATGAAAAATGAACATTAAACCCTCATCACTGAGTGTCAGGAAAAATTAAGAGCAGGAGCATGACTAAAGATGGTTAAATCTCTTTGATTTAAAATTTTACATTATTCAAGTAGATCAGCCGTTAAGTCATATCGAGAAAAATGCAAAATAGTGAAAGGCCAAGGCGGTGTTCAAGAAGTGAGACTGTAAAATTTGCTAACGCTTTTTTTGGTTTTTTCATAAGCACCGTTTTCTTAAAGAAAACTCGGCTCATGTCGCGAAGATGGGCAGCATTGGGAGGTGAATGCGCGCCAGCCTATCATAACCATGCAGAGCAACGGCCGAACTGATGCTAGACACGACCGTACAAGACTTCTCTGAGGCTCGCCAATTTGATGCGATAAACGCATAGAGCAACGCAGAAATTACTGTCGACCTCTGCTTTCGCTCAGGCTTGGTGTTGCTGCCTCACCCCATGCATCTGTTGAGTTCAATCGTATAGCCACAAATAAACTACTCGAGTACCAGGTTATGTGGTTAATGGTTTGAGTGTTGCTTGTTTTTTCTTCTCTGTCAAACCTGTGTCTTATACTCACGTAGTCAATAAAAGAAAAATAAATAAATAACTTGGAGAAATATGTACTTTGTAGAACGGCATCACCGATGGGTCTATGCGGAACAAGAAAAAGCGATAAGAAATGTCTATAGTCCCATATATGACAAATCCTACCTCTTCGATGATCTTCTTGAGGCGCTCGTCATTGCACTTGTCTGTAAAGACCTCCGGCTTCGCTCCAACAGGAGCAGCTAGTGCCCGGCGAGCCGGTTGCCGGTATCCATCGGAAACGAGAACTTAATGCTTTGACAATATCAAAGGCAGATTAGGTTGCAAGAGAAATTTTAAAACGAAGAAGTGAAGCAAAGACACTGAAATGAGGTTCTTTTGCCAAGAATCTACATAATAAAAAACATTAAAAAACCTTAGTTAGCTCTTCGACCACATAGTCGGTGCATACCAACTTCAGTATCCCTATTACTAGGGAAGGAATATGTTTATGCCGTCTAGTGATAATGAATTTTCAGATCTGAGTAAGCACTTTAGCGATTCTAGGATTCTCAAATTTTTCGCAGTCCCAAGTGTTGGTCTACTATCAAAATGAGGGCGACTTACTCTAAAATGAGCAAGAGAGGTCGTCTAATGTAAAGGCTCAGAAAATGATCGTTTGAAGAGTTCATGAAAACTTGGTGCTGCAGTGGGAATAGCATCGTTCATTTTTTGTATACAACTCTCTTATAGAACTAATTCTATAAAGCAGTCCGTTATATAGATATTAGAGTGAGCCTTCAGATATGTTAAAAGCATATCGCATTCCTAGCAACCCTAAATTGTTTACCTGAGTTGAATAATATAGAAGAATGGTTGGCATTCTTTAGGAGTGCACAATATTACGCGTAAGATCAAATCAGCCCTTTACACCTCGTCGATAGATTCAAAGCAGCCGAAATTGTTTTTTTTTTCTCGTGTTCAGCTTCTAGACTTCTTGGAGCAAGTGGAGTGACTAAAGTAGTCATGAAACTTCGGTAAGGGAGCCTATAGTGCCAATCCCATCTCGGTCCTTGAAGTGTTCCCAGCGTCACATAGTAGGACGGAATAAGCAGAGGAATGTGAGGTACGACAACTACTGTGCTCGCATTTGATCGAAATTGAAAGATCTGCCTAAAACTCACGGTTTGGTTGGTTTTCGTAGAGCGGGAAGGACTTCTCATTCGGCAGCTCCTCAAGAAGACCATTTTCGGGTGAGTCGGCTTCTACGTAACTGAAACACTTCGTAGATAAACTCTTGTCTGCCAAGTTTTCCTTCGCTATGTGCCTACCTTTCACTGGGCAACGTGGTCGCCTTTGTTGTGGCATCTATCGGGATTGTCTCTGCGAACTGGCCGGATGGTTGCACGCCTACTGGAAAGGAAAGCATTGATTTTAGTCGGGTAGCAGCAATGAGCTAAACATACTTTGTGCCGATGGAGGGACTTCTGCGGACACTTGGGGTGGGGGAGGTGCCTGTGGCACCTGCTGCTGTTGTTGGTAGATTTGTTGTTGAGCGGCGTTATACTGAAACAGAAGGTTTGAAGGCAGCTTCGCTGGGACTGTGCAATTTTCTTTCCAAAATGTAACGTTAATAGTTCGTGTTATATTGCAACATGAAAAGTTATTCCGGTCAAAAATCTAACAATAAGCTATTTCAATACTAGTGATACAGTTTGAGAGGTAGTATAGAAAAGCAAACTACCTTTCAAATTGCACCATCGTGGCTTAAAAATTCCAGAAAAATGTGGAACTTGAGTTTCATAAGCATCAAAAATGGATGGAAGCTCTTTGAACGACTTTGAGTTGTCGAATAGCAAAATCAGTCGTAAAGAGAGTGTATGGCTGCCACGTATAAGGTGGCATCCTTTGCCAGTGTTTGCAGATTTTCTCCTGCTCGAGTACCTCAGGCGAATGGTTCATGGTGCAAAGCTTCTCTCAGCAAACATTTAAGTGTACTTAATGGTACGGAATCGAAGGTGTGACAAAGAACAGCTTTAACGACCTCAAGCCGGAAATATCACGAAGGAAGAGAGTAGCATGGGTGGCTTGCAATTCTGTGAGAGACTTGATTGAGAGCTGCAGTGACTGTGAACTGAGAGCTAATGTCTTCAACTCCACAGTTCTTCCAGCGCTGTGCTACGCGTGCGAAACGTGGGCCGTAACAAAGGCACAGAAGATCAATTATGAAGGGTGCAAACGGCCTTGGAAAGGAAAATGGTCGGCATCTGTCTACACTAGCAGCGACTCTCCGGATTGCACAATGAACAGATACAAGCAATGTCCAGAGGGCTGGATGTCATTACTCTTATCGATGAAGCGAAATACCATTTCGCTGGACATTTGGTGAGACGAAAGGACGGGTTTTTGAGTGCCACCATGTGCTTTAAGAAACACTCAGCAAGAAACAACCAGTCGGTCGTCCTCCTCTACGATGGCAAGATTCGCTCGTTCATCGGAACAACATCTGTACCTCTAACACCAATTCGATTAAGGTGCTCGTCCACTAGTCAACATTGGCTCAAGATCGAACAAGGTGGCGAACAAGCTGGGACCCGCGCAGGACAAATCGTTGCCGAGGAACGGGTCGCAGGTGTTGCAGGTAAATGAGTACACCGCATTTTCCGTTTCCTGATTTGGATTCCTTATCTGTGGGATGGAATACTTTAGGCCGAAAGGCTGGTACTTCCTTAAACGTTACCTGAGCTATTGGTTGCTTCGAGAAAGGTACAACCGCTCAGTCCAACAAAATGCTGGAATAGTTTTGGTGAACAATTTCCCGAAAACCCGCTGTTTTAATGCAAAAGTAGAGAAACTGTTCCGGGTTTAGGAGGTGGGAATAAGAGGATTAGAGACTTGACGAGCAAAAAAGGGCAGCTCTAGAAACTATCGTATTAAAGGACAGGCGATGGGACAAGACGACATCCACCAGCTGAACCTTATGAAGGCGATGTCTATGCGAAGCGAAAGAGTTGGTGGAGCCACTTAAGAGAGCAAGCATTGAGTTCTGGTGCGATCAGTGCGGTGGAATTGTGTGGAATTTTAACTGATCAATGAAGGAGCTCAGGCGTACGTCTGAAGGTTGAAAATTAACACCTCAGTGAGAATCCCCACTGTGGAAAATTATGTTCCAATTTCGGAAAGTCTTTGAACCAATCGAGTTAGTGGTCCTGAAAGTTTACTAGGGAGTTGCACAGTCGCACAAGGTAATTCATTCCAAGGGCGGGTATGCATAAAATAGTAAAAATACTGTAGGGCAAGGAATCGAAGGGCTGCATCCTCGCCTATGAAGCACTATTCTTTAAGTTCGGGAGGACGGGCGCTTGGTCGGGTAGCCTACAAATTAAAAACTTCGAGATACCTTTAGGCGTCTGAAGACGACGGAACGGTCGAAACGTCAGGCATAGAGTAATTTTTCCACCTACCAACCTCGCTGGCAGAAGCAGAAATATCACTATTCTTTGAATTTTTTTCCGTGTTCGATGTTTGGAAGGTACTGCGTTATGCGACATCTCACTCTAGACTTTCAGGGTCCTTCAGATTAAGGGACATTGCAAAAACGGAACATACCTTTCTACTAATGGAGGTGTCGCAGTGGCATTCGTTTTTACCGCTCAGAACTGAGCCCTTTGCCTGGTGAACAGAACTGGAGGGCACCCCTGAGACTTTCCATTCGCCTCGAAAGAATAGCGAAAAAGACGAACAACATCCGGTTCCACAGTATTCATGCTGCACTGTCAAACTACTCCAAATCCGGAGTGATGCGATGAACGCAAAGCGAGGACTCGATTGAGGTCGCACGATGAGAAATCGAGCGGGCGGAATGAAGATTAAGGCAACCGAGACGGTACAACAGGAACTTCATGTGGGGCCAACGTTCGAGAACCAGTGACATTCGGAGTTAGGACTTCGAAAGCTAGTGGTGCAGCTAGGCATCATCCTTACTTCCTCTGTGCATGATGTCTAGTAAGCATCGCAGCAAACCCGCAAGTAGGATTAGCACAGCTGGCCCTCATACTCTCCACTGAACAAGCAGGGCTGACTGACTGCGCTAGAGGTTTCGTTTAGAACAACGGAACCATGTGCATCAGTGTGATACGCTTCTAGGACGAATGAAAGCTGTTCTGTCGTCTGCTCATTCACTCAGAAGATGATGAGTGAAAGGCAGTCTAGCTGTCTCTGCTCCTCATGTTCCAATTGCGTTAGAAGTTTCATGTGGGGTGGGGTTCATAGCTAAAATTTATACACTACTACAGTTCTTACTTCCATTTTTATTTACTAGAAATCAACGATAGCATAGTTGTTCCGCATGAACTGCTCCATATGTTTATCTGTTTATCAGTTTCGCGTTTCCATGTTCTCCTTTTATAAGGTGAATATTCACTCGATTGTTATTGTCTTCGTTTTCCTTGCCTTCTTGTCTTTTCTGCTTTCTGTCAAGCGTAACGTACACAAACACAACACGATACTGGTTATGATAACCTTTCTTGGTAATCTCTCTAGTAAGTCCTGATTGTCTCATAAGCTTATTTTTTGTAAAAATTCTAAAGGCGCTGCTAAATACCTGAGTGTTCTGTATTGGTACCAGTGATTCCTGTCCATTCGTTGGCGGAACAACGGGTTGTGGAAGCGGTGTCGGCGGTGTCGTTGAGATCAGCCCTCCGAAAGGACTGCCTGGCAGTGGCGAGAATGTCGGCAAGGTGAACTGAGCGATACCCTGAACACAGAAGGCTACGTTTTTAATAGGAAAATTTTCCTCCTGAGTTTTGTAGTGCCACACCTTGCAGGATGTATTTAGTTTTTAAAGGCCCTTTGAATCACTCAGAATCAATTAAGGCGGTGGCCACACCTGAGCTCCGTTACTCTGTGGAGGCAGCGTGAAAGGCGCCAACGTCGGGAATGGATTGCAAGGCGGAGGTGGTGGACATTGCATGGCAGGACAGTTCAGTTGAATCGGAGGCGGACAGCTCACTGAAAACGGTATTCTAGTGTTTCTCTTTCAAACATCGGTGAATAGATGCCATGGGACTGCTAAAAGACTCACTTCCAAGTTGTCCTCCTGGGCACTGACACATAGTTGGCGAGGAGTGCGCATAGGGCGCCAGAAGCAAGACGAGTAACAACCGCATTAGGAGAGTGGATTGATTGCCTGGGCTGAAATGTGCTTTAGAAGAGTTTAGCAGAGATTGAGAACCTTTACACGCAACACTGTCGCTATGAATCATTTAAATACTGTGATAACACGATGGGGAAGAGGAGTTTGGAAGCAAGTATCGCTGCTTGAGACTAGTTGTTCAACAGCAGGGCCTTGTTTGGAGTTTCTGATCTCAATTCATTGAATCGGATTGAACTACATGTACTGTCTGCGCTCCATTCCTCAGATTGATGTTTGCCACTAGTTTTTATCATTGAGAGAGATGGCCGTGTCAGCTTGAGAGTAGAGACAAAAGCACTCTCTGCACTACCTCTTCCTGTAGTGGAGTTGAAAGCACCCCTACGCTAACTATCGATGTTGTCAATGTATTCTTCTCAAGCGGGAGCGTGACACCGCAGCGCGTGGAGGTCGTCTGTATCCCGAATAGAGGTCCTTGATCTTGGTCGTGCTCAGGGCAAAAAAACATTTCATCACTCCAGGGTCAGGCAGTTGGTACCAGACTTGTCTGAGGGGAATTTGACTTGGCTTTGACTTCGAATTGCCTCTTCAATCTAGAAAGAAGCAGCATGCGCGTCGCATCCAAAGCAGAGATTGATTGACGCAATTCTCCATCCTTTAGCTTTGTTCTTGTACTTTTCCAAGCGTGGAGGAGGTAAGCACTAAGAGTAGTTGCTTGCTACAATGCCTTGATGTTGTGTAGTTGCTGAGGTTGAATCTCGTAAGCATTCCACTTTTAGGACAGTGAGCATTAACGATTAGGAACTCACTTCAATTGTATCATAAATCGAGTATGTCTCTTACCAAGGCTAAGGTACCTTTTTGACTGCACTTGGATGAAGTCAAGGAGTAGAAGACAGAAAGCGCCGGTTCTCGCGTGCTCCGTCCGTCAACATATTTTTAGATTCACTTGGTGCCCATGCCTACCATCCTTGGTGCTCGGTAAAACAAGAGCAAATTTTTAAAGAATTAGGAGAACGCCACTACTTCTACTGACATAGTAATCTGTGTGTGTCGCACCCTAAAATGAACGATAAATGATACGGGACGGTGTTACTCATTCCCTCTTGAGATGCGACACGCATTCTACTTCTATGGGATGTCATGGAGGCGAGTTAAATGCGTATTTGGCCGTACGACGACTTGCGGTGGTCAGCTGACGAAGGAGTCGGCGCTTTATCCTTCCCAAACAAGTGTGGTACCAATTCACAGGACCCGGAGGGATGGAACGCTTGGTTGGCCTGGGTGGGAAATCCGAACCAGGAATCATCGGGTGTAGGCGATACCTGGCATCTTCTCCTACAGCGCTACACGTGCCCGATGCATCCCAAAATAGGGTGGAATTAACGCTGAACTTATTTCTCACCATCTACATTGTTCCAAATACACCAAAGGCAGCCTATTCTCCAATATTTTTAGACCTCGTTATCGTTATAATAATTTATTGATGGTGAACTACAATTAGGCAACCAAAACTGAATCTGATAAGACACAGGAATTTTCCACAAACCGAGGTAGTAAGCAGTAGACATTGAACTTCTATGGGAGAAAAGTTTCCCCGGCTTGGTAATGCCATTCAAAAGGTTTTTTTGACAGGTGTCTCCAGGTTGTTTCTTGGCGGTTTACGTTGCTGCATTCTTGTTTGTTTGTTTGGAACCGCTAATTTAATTACTTTGCTTTGAATTGCTCGGGTTAAGCACGTGTAGGATAAATAAATAATGATCCTGAAGTTCCTAGTTTTTTGACCAGAAGGCTGTGTGACTCACACTGTTAGCAACACATGATTTCCTGCTAACTTGTTCTGGAATAACATGCGTATTCAATAAGAGAGTGGAAGAAGCTGTGGAGATAAACTGTTCGCCTCATTAGGAATGGACGTACAGAGGACAGCGAAGGCTGGAGGATTAAGCGCCTGGCGGAAGGCAGCGGAAAGCGAGATGCGAGAAAGGAACATCGCGTCGTGATGGGCTGTTGTTACAGGGACGAGAGTTCCGCGCTTGAAACTGGGCCAGCATAGCTGCAGGCCCTATACCAGTTGTCGTATTTATACATGCACGATCCGACGGGACGACGACGGGAGCGGTGACAAGTGACCCGCCGCCCTTGAGCTTGTTCTCGCCGTCCCGTTGTCAATCCAGTAAATGTCTCATCGTTGTTGTACCCGCGCGTCTACTGCGCAATGCGCATGCACAGGATGCGCTCGATGTATAGTCGCGCGTTGTTTTTCCAGGGATCGCTAGTGCAGCTGTAGGGGCAGATGGACCTTCATGCAGTTCTTTCGCAGGCGCAATTTAAGTCGTGCGCTTACAGACAAAACCCTTCCATAAGCCCTTTCGCAACTTTTTGCTCACTGACAATAAATATTTCGTATGCTGAGAATGTTCTGCTTTGTTGAAAGTGCTTCCAAGTAACATTCGAGCCCGTTCAGGGACATCAGTGACTTTAAAAACCCTTCACAATACATAACAAAGAATAAATCACAGCGTTAGTCAATCCCAATTGGGATGCGTCACACATTCTATTTTTACGAGATGTTGTGGAGTGTTGCGCATTTAAGCACACAGTGAATTGCGGTGGCTATCCGATGCACGAGCCAGTGCTTTATCTTTTCCAGACAAGACTGGTATCAAATTCACCGACCGCGACGGGATAGAAGGCTTGCATGGCCTGGGCGTGAAATGCTATCCATGAACGTATTAGGGGGGGGGGGCAAAAGTAATGAGGCAAAATGAAAAAATCTTTATCTCTCTATAACTCAATTACAACTCAACGATGCTGAGGAATGTATTTGCCATTAAGGGCAAGAACCTTGATGCCATCGCTTAGCCAACTTCCTGATCCCATCATATCAGAACTGCTTGGGCCTGGTGTTGATCAACTGCTCGACATGGTTGTCAGGGACTGCTTGGGTTCCTGTGTCCCTTCCGACTAGGAAGTCCTGTAGGCTCAAGTAGTAGTGATAGTCGCATGGAGAGATGTCCAGCGAATACGGTGGGTGAGGCATGTGAACGTAGCCCAGCTGGCCAAGCTTATCCGTGCTTACTTGTTCCCGATGGGGTGCGGCGTTGTCGAAGAGGAGAACCTTCTTGAAGGGCTGCGAATGAATAAGAGCGAGTCACCGGCCCATCTCTTCTATTTCGTTCACCATGGCCTTGGAGTTCATCGCGGTGCTCTTGGGAAACAGCCTCCGGTAAACGGATCCATGGGCGCAGACCCAAAAGTTCCAAAGAAGCTTCTCGCCGTGAACATCTCGTCGAACGAAGGTCGGTAACAGGTCACCAGGCCTCACCCAGACTCGCTGCTTGGCAGGGTTAAGGTAGAAGACGTACTTCTCATCTTGCGTGAATATTGAGCCCAGGCTGCTAGGGGTTGGGAATTGGGGGAGATTTGCGCGACACAGGTCGACTCGTCAGACTGGGATTCCGGGCTGAGACAGACTGGGGTTTTGGCATGCTTCTGGAAAGGGCGGAAGTGGTAACTTCTCAGATGGGCTTCAGTAAGTAGCATACAAACATACAAATACGACGAGCACGAAACCAGACTCCAGCCACGAGATATATGGACACGGCATGGGGTATCTCATTACTTTCGGCCTCCCCTCCCCCCCCCCCCCCCCCCAATAGAATCGGGTGCACGCAAAAGCCGGCAACTCCGACTGCACTCCACGCGCCCAATACATTATGTATACTGGGTAGGAATTCGTTTTCGCTGTTTCAGATGCTGTATTTACTCCTAGAGGTTCTGGGGTCTATAACTAAGTGTCTCTGGAAACTGTTGAAGGCTTCGATAAACAGCGTTTTTGTCTGCTGAATTGCCTCTTCTCTCTAATCTGCACTTTGGTTCAATATATTCAGGGCGAGATGAAATGGCTAGACTGCCTTGGTGACAGCAAAATATTTATCCGTCAAGCTATTGTGAGGTTATGGCGCTTGCTTCAAAAATGAAGACAGCGAAAGGATTCCGCTGTGTTAGGTGCTGATATCGCTCTACGCAAATGTGTGCACTTTATTGAAATGTGAGTTTTCTCGCATGAAATTTTACACTTGGAGGCGATTTTTTTCCGAATCCTTTCTTATTTATTTTACTCTTACTAATTAGTCGCATTTGTAATTATACTTTCACTCTTCAATAAAGTTTAAGCTTTTCCGCAGTTTCGTGTTTCTAAAATCCTTCATTTAAGAAACGGTTTTGCACATCTAACGATGAGATCACGAAATAGATATTAAGCCAAAGCTATCATGTTTAGCTGAGCCTAAATGCTGGAGAACTGTGCCATTTCGGAGGAGAAAGAGGAATATCCACATAGTTTTTCGGGATTCTGCACCATCATGTCGACACACAGAGAAAGGAGAGTTTCTAGAAATTGTTCACCATATGTATCAATGCGTATGTATGTATGTATGTATGTATGTATGTATGTATGTATGTATGTATGTATGTATGTATGTATGTATGTATGTATGTATGTATGTATGTATGTGCACGTATATATGTGTGAGTTACGTAGAAAAATTACGATAGCCAGGAGGCGGATAAGCCAGCGGTCCGTCTTACCGTTAGAGGAAGGCGCGGCGGTGATTCACTGATTTGGGAGTATAAATCTGATGAAACACTTTTTTGACTTGGAAGCAAGCTGAAACTGATTTATATGTAACTGAAACCAACTTCAAGTTCTGAGCACCGAACGTAGTTCTTAGGACTTTCACTTAGCTCAAGTGAAGAGAAGGAACAACAAATATGCCCCTGTGAATGTTTCTAGTGTATTGTAAGAATGTTACCAGCATTACTTCTCCCGAAGCACTGAAGGGGTCGTCTTACGGTGTTGCCACAATTTTTTATGTTTTTTTAGTGGATACCTAACGATATCTTCTGAAAGAGAATTAATTACCACATATTGTTGTTATGGTGCGTAACGTGTAGATTCGCCTCACATAGAATTCTTCGGGGGAAACTACTGCCATTCCCATTTCCTTCCCTACTCATTTTTAGAGTAATGTAGAGTAATGACGCCAACGAATCATCAATTTCATTTATAAAGCGACGATTTCCTGACAACACCACTGAAAAGCAGAGAAGGTGGTCCTGGACTGAAGCGGTGTCGTTGTTTTGCTCCTTAAACATAAACTACATTAACAATCCTCCGAAAGTGTAAAATAAATTTGAGAAAGAAAACTAACATAAAGAAGTGGTTTTTCTGTACAGGCAGACAACTGTTAGTTTATTGGATGCTTCTCCTTTCGTATCGTATACACCATTACAAGCGAATGGAGTCCCTTGTGGAAGCTTTCTTACCCCCTGAAACAATTAAAATCACTTTTTTTAATAAAGCCGTGAGCTTCCTAGTTTTTAGTGCAAAAGCTTTATGGAAATTTTAAAGCATTTGTTACTACCTTTCTCGATATTTCGCTGATGAATCTGTTGAGAAGCTCTCTAGCTTTCTGGAGCAGACCTCGATCATCCTTTCGATAGGTCCTCAACAATTTTTTGTCAACATTCTCTACAAGCATAGTGCAACAATGTTTACTAACCCGCTTTTCTCAATCTTAATGTAGGGAGATCCTTCGCCAGTCTTACTGCCTGGTTGAAGTGCTTCCAGCTTGGCGTGCTCCTCCATGCCTTCATACCACACCTAAACTGCAGACGGTGTGAAGAAGGCCACATAAAGAGATGCGATTCTGGTAACCCGTAATTGGATCAAGAAACTGCTTTGAAAGGTTGTTGGAACATACCAGACCAGGATTAGCCATCCTGTGGAAGCCGCGGTACATATTTCTGTACGTGGTGTCCAGAACACATTTCTCAACTGGAACTGGTCTTCATTGCTTCTAGTCTTCACGATGAGTCTTCTTCACTCAAGAAAATAGAGGAAATTGAAAACATTCAGAAAGATGAAGATCTCTCACCCACCTTGAGCGTGAATACTAACGAGGATGAAGCACAGAGCCTAAAGACATGTCGCATGAGTGTCTTCATTCTCACATTCGAGGAACACTCACCGCAAGGATAGTGAACATGCTGTGAATGAAGAGCGAATTCAGCCATCGCTCTAAGTTTCAGCTGTTTATGAACATTTCCCACACGCCCAGTACCAATTGTACAATGGCACACACCGGAACTTCAAGTGCATTCTACTGTGTATTCTGGATCTATTCTAACGGATCGCAGAACTCCAAACACAGCGGGAAGTTGTCAGACAGTAGCGTGACACAACAACGCAGCCTCAATTTTATGCTCGCCACAATAGAACCGTACATCATCAGCAACTGTTATGAAGCTGAGAGCTCAACACCTACGTATGATGTAGTTTTCCTTTGTTCTGAATTTACTAGCACGTATCCTTGTTCAGAGAGCTTACTGCGATGTCACGCAAGCTGAGCAGAATCTGACCAGTATACAACCAGTTGCTTCTTAGAGCATTCAGATGTGATAAGAGTGACAGTAAAATTTCTATGTGTTCAATACACAAACACGTGCATTTTTTATCCTGATCTCAGGAGAATTCACCTCTATCACCTGCCGCCCCTTGATCTTGGATTTACTCGAGCGGACACCTTCAACGTCGCCATTTGTCCTTGTCACGTGCCACGGTTCCCCAATGGATCTTGCTTGCTGCTGGGATGTGAAGAGCGTCACATCGTTCGATTGGTACTTACACGAAAAAGTCCTACCGAGTGCACTCTTGACATCCCGCTAAATCCAGTCGGTGGCGGCTCTTGTCCAGCGGGTGGGTGTCTGCGAAACGCATTACGTGGCCGGCTCTGCTAATTTTCGACGACGTGTACCATGTGACAGCGTCTTTGATTTTCGAACGTCGACGGAACTCTTTAGATCTTCTCTCTGTATCTTGCGTGAATCGTGTCACTCCGATCGCCGTCCTCTCGATTCCACTTTGCTCGACTCGCGTGTTCATACGGCTTTCTCTGAGCCGTACTTTAGAGCAGGATAAACAGTGGGCGTCGAATAGGTGGGTACGGGGCCGGACATGCTTCGTCTTCCACACGACTTCTTCGAGCCCCTTAAAAGCTCCACAAGCCGCTAGCTTCCTCCTGTCCAGCTCCAGCGCGAACCAGATACACGTAACTGGTACACTCGGAGATGTTCGTTCCGTTGAGCAAGAATGGGGCGTAAGAAACTCTTCCGTTCCATCGTCTTCGTTAGACACCTGCAGTCCCACACACGATCGAAGACGGCTAGAGCTCTGCCTGGATAGTGCTCCGTGTTATCGTTATCGAGTACGACGTCGTTGGCGAAGCAAAAATGGTGCAGTGAGGCCGTCGGTTTTCGCCAAAGCCTTCCCATTCTAGTTCGCGCATGACGTTTTCGACGGTGGCGCTGAAGAGCTTCGGAGATATGGTATTCCCTTGCCGAGCCCCTCTCTTCACATCGAAGACGACATCGTTGTAGAATGATGAAATCTTGGTCGTAAATCCACTGTACAGATCTCGAAGGACTCTGATGTACTGAGTAGGAACGCCCTGAGTGCGCAGGGCTTTCATTTCCAAGAGTCAAACTTCTTCTTCAGGCCGATGAACATGAGCCTCAGCAGTAGCAATATCGTTACGATACCTTAAGAAAGCCAACTATAGACGAGATTTAATTCTCGTGCTCAGCCTAAACGAAATTGCATCTTTTTGCAGCTGTGAGAATTGAAACTTGGAATCATTTTCCACAGCTCGAGGAGGCCATACAAGAGATGCAGGGAGCATCCAGAATGCACAACAAAAACCAGCCTTGTGCAATAATAGGAAAGCGAAAAAACTTCAAAGAATTGCTTCAAAAGTGCCGGCAAAAGTTGAGCAAACAAAAGCCTCAGTAAATTAGGAAAGAGAGGTCATATAAAATAATGGTAAAAAGCAGAAAGGCAGAGTGGTTCCGAGCGAAATCAGATTGTTTATCGTGCACAAGGATAGATTACAATTAGAGCGGATTATTTAGGAAGTGAAATGTGTAAAACAGTAAGATTTAAAGAAAAAAGAGCCATTTCTAGCCAGGCCTGGCTCTAGGAGATTTGACAAAAGCACAAGAACGTCTTTTCTTTCGCGGTTGCACAACTCATTGACCAATCTCCTTAACATCAAATCTCCACGTTTATTCGTATACCTCTCACCCTCACCCTCAAACAGCGAAGGCCTGCAGATCAGATATCCGTGCTTGTACGCGCGGCGTATAGCATTCCTTATCGGTTCATCGGCGCGTCTCATCGTATTTCATGTACGTGATGTCCGACGAGCAATTCATCCTCATTCATCCTTGATTCACTAGCCCCAGGGAGGAGAGGCGCTCGGCGCGGCGCCGACAAATTTAACCAGCCATCAGTCAGAGTCGCTGCGCTAATGCTGCGTTCGCTTCCCGCTCTCTATGGCTTGGAAAGGCCTCTTTTCGTTCAGCCACTGCCTATCCTTCCTTATAGCCTTCGATATGGTGACAGGAGAGGTATCTAGCTCTCCTGAATTTTCTGCTGCCCTCGGTTTACGCTGAATGAACTCTAGAAGCTCCCACCTGATCATAAACGACCCTTCACAACCTAAAGAAATGTGCCCTTCTATTCAAACCTTCCTGAAGACGTTTTCTGCGGCAAAGGACTTTCATGCGGGCTCCTCCCTTGTCCATTCACCTTTTACTGCTGACATTATCAAACACTGTTTTAATATCCTTCTCTTGTAGGACACATTATGATGAGTTGCACAGGGCATCCGGTTATCAACATGAAGTGCTCGTTTAATTCACACGTCCACCGTTTTTTAAACATTCGACAGAACACTCTCTAGACTCCTAAGAATGATGGATAACATCTCGTTCTTTTTCTACGCGACTTGTACTACGAGAATGAGCATCCTTTAAGCATCACTATCGCAATCATCTCCTGGTGCATGAGACCTTTCCCAACAAGGACGAAAGGTTCTAGCTTTCAGTCGAGAAGCCATTTAAATTTGGTTAGGTGCACCGTCTAATAAGTCATTATTTAATAACTCAAGTGAGTGAATGGCACCTGAGGTTGTGTGATAAAGACTGCATTTTTAGGGATTCATTTATCATTCATTCAGCAATTTAAACTGCATTTTTAGGGATTCATTTATCATTCATTCAGCAATTTAAACTGCATTTTTAGGGATTCATTTATCATTCATTCAGCAATGTGGTGGACAGAGTCTACTCCCACGCAAATCTACAGTGACTGGACAGAGTAAAATCTCGAATCACAATTTATAAACGCTTACCTGTTAAAATCTGATAATGAATGCAGACCCTATAGTAGCTCATAAGGTGCGGAGGAAGTATTCAGACAGCTTTTTAGTTCTATCGGACATCAAGGGAGGGAACGGGTTTTAAAGAAGTTCCTCAGACCATTGTCCTCTGAGTAACTAAGGCGTCGAATTACATCTGAATGTTTTGGAAAACTGTAGATGTGATTTACGGAGCGGACAACGCAGAACGAGGAATTTCCAAATATCACCTGTATCACCTGTCGCCCCTGTTGGTTATCAACTTGCTCGAGCGGGCGTCGTCTCCATTCGTCCCTGTTGCGTGCCAGACTGCTCTAACGGATCCTCCTGGCTCGAGGGACACGAAGAGCTTTCACGAAGAAGTGCGACCAAGGCGTGGGTGGGCGTCCTGGTGTTCTCTTGACATCCCGCGGAGTCGTAGGCAGTTGGGGTGGTGTATTCTCGTCTCGGTCAGTCCGATGACGTCGTACTTGATCTTCCTGGCTTGCATCATCATGTCCTCGACGGATGCTTCCGATGCGAGCGTGCGGGCGTTGTAAGTACAGATCGTCATCCTAATCTTTCTCAGTTTGCGCAGCCTGGTTAGGCCCTGAGATTTTAGCAGCCTCTCCGTACTCGTCCTTCCCATCGCTGCAGAAATGGGGGCTCTTTCGGGGTCAGGGGAATGAGGCCCTTTAGTGCTGCTGAGTTTGACTCCAGTACACACGGTAGCTTGTCAGGCTCTGTCGTGCGGGCGAAGAACTCCGGGCAGCCAGCCAGACTGCCCGAAGGGAAGGGGTGAGACTTTTGAGGCGCCCTCGATTCGCTTTACGATGTACTCCCAGTCTACCGAGTGCAAGCTTTTGGCCGGGCCGACACAGTTACAATCCGCACATTCACGGACGCATCCACGCACACTGTGCACGAACATGCCGCTCCCACGCACAAGGAACGCGTCGACCCGACACAGCAGGAGCAAGGAGTCCTTACCCTGCATCCCACCTGCGTCTCTAAGCAGTACACGGCCACATCTGGTTCGCGTTTCATTCCCCTATCCACCACCCGGGACTCGCCACGTGGCCCTGAACGAAACGAACGGCCTCGGATCCCTCTTAACAAGATATTTTTAAGGTTCTCTATCGAGGGAGATCTGTGGATTTCCAAGTATTGTAGAATAAATAATAAAATATCTTTCTGCTTAACTTGGGTTAGGCACTTGGTAACAGGAGGTGCCGACTTGCACATGATTCCAGATTCTTGGCTCGGATTTCCCGCCCAGGCCCATCCAAACTTTCCATCTCTTGTCGGGGATCGGTGATAGTGGTAGTAGCAGTCCTGTCTGGGAAGGATAAAACCTGACGTCTCCATCGGCTGTATACCGCATTTCATTTTGCAGGCCGAATATGCATTCAGTTTGCATCCACGGTATCACGCACAGAGAACTACGGTGCGTGGCTCTTCTAAAAAGGAATCGATTAAGACCGTCCCTTTTCCTTTACCCTAACACGGAAAGTAACGAATAATCTCCTAACAATAGTCAAATAGTCTAATAAAGAACCAGTCTCACCGCATAAAACTGACCAGGGAAAAACCTAGCGAAAGCGGGCCACCATTTCTTAACGTTCAAGTGCAACTCCTGGGTGGAAAGCTCACCACGAAGTGGTATCGTAAGCCCAGCAATAAAAGCATCATTTTCCACTACCGTTCGGCCCATCCTACTAGGACTAAAAAAGCTGTGATAAGAAGCATGTTCAATACAGCAGTGGAGGTCTGTAGTGGTGAGCAAGAGCGCAGAGAATCTATAAAGCTGGCACGTGAAATTGCTGCGCAAAATGGGTACGTAAACTCGGGAAATTTGCAGCGGGGCAGACACAACCGAGAAAATAGACAAGGCACGCCGGAGGCTCTCTCTAGCGCGGGATCCCTTTTCTAATGCCGTTTATCTCTGATGAGGTTAGCACTGCCATCAGAAAGTGCCTGAGGAGGACGGGATTAGACGAGTCGGTAATTCTTACGGAATTACAGCCCTGTAGCCTGAAATGCCGGCTGGTAAGAAACCGCATGTGCGACCGCTTTTGCGTTACCCCTAACCGTGTGGTCTGTCCGGCTGGCAGAGAGGGAGATTGCGCCGTTCCTGGGACAGTCTACAGGATCACCTGCCACAGCTGTGGTGAAAGGTATATCGCTGAAACCTCTCACCCACTCCATGTACGCGCCAAAGAACACATGGAGGGCAAGCAAAGGTCGCGAGTTTCCACTGCACTGGCTGGCCACAGGGTCAATGCCCACTACGGAGAGGACTTTGAGGTCAAATTTGAAATTTTAGCGCGCGAGCCCCAAACGTCGACGCGGGAACCCTTGAGGCATTTTGGATACAGGCTACTGCCCCAAAAATCAACCGGAAGGGGGAGTGCCTATATATTACCCGGGAGCTCAGGCCATACCTCCGGCTAGAATTCTAGTCAGGGTACGGTCTTCGTTGGTACCTTCACGAGCGCTACTGCCCTGATCGCCTGGCGATCCTTGGTTAGGTGAGGTCAATTGCTGTCTCCTCATCTTGTGTACGTCTAATTGGTCTCAAAACCCAGTAGGGTTGAGGAGACCCTTGGTCGAGTGGTCACACTTAGGTTTTTCCTTTCAGGTTCTGAAGAAGGCGATCTCGCCGAAACGTAAGCCCAATAAACGCTGTTACCAACCTCGCCCAGAGTTCAAGGAAGAACTACTACGTTTTCGACATCATGCCGAGATTCATAGAAAGTCGGACATAGCAATCTCCTAACATGTTATGCGTGTTTACACAGTTAATGTTAATGTTAATGTTTATTACGTGGCGAAAGACAGACGCGAGATAGAGATAGAAGTAGGGCAGTACAAACAAACCAACAAACATCAGAGAATGCACAATCAAGCAAGAATTGGGTGTGGTCGATCTCCATACTAGAGTCCGTCAAACTTAAGCAACATTTTTGATGCTTTGATGCGTACCGCTACGTACAGTGTCGTGCAGTCTCACGTGATGACTGTCGGCAGTACTTCAGCGAACTGCTCTGGATCTCTTGTGGGAGCTTCGGCTCAGGAATTACTGGCCTGCCGTTTTCGAAACCAGCTGGTGTTTTTTTCAGTGGTGAAAATCACAGGTGATGTTTCCGGCACAATCCTCACGTCGTTGTCCGTGTACACAGTTACCACTACGAGGATATCCCTAAAATATGCCCTGTACAACAACCGGAAAGTAGGAGACCTTTCCTTGTTGTTCAAAGTGTAGGGCGGTTGTTGCACAAGGGATGGGTTGTTATAAGATGTTTTATAGAAAATCACAAACAATTTATAACAGCAGGACTGTAGCGTCTAGCAGGACTCAGACCTACATCCTAACTTTCATGAGAGTGCAGATTTACACTAGAAATTTATATCCACGCTAATACATCCTGCACGAATGCAAACGGCGAAGTCGGCAGAGGAGCTACGGTTCCTGCGCGCTACCTCAATCGGTGAAAGTTCGGCTCGCGCCACAAGGAAGACACATTCGCTTTTGTGTGCGGAGAAGAACGTTGAGATGTCTACTGTCAAGATGACAGTGCATGTTAACGCATAACACTGTATGGGTCATTAATTCTGCAACCAGATTTAGGCAAAAATACGGCTCTGTGACGCATCTGAAAAAGGCAGTGACTAACAGCAACATTGACAGTTTAGAATTTATTGCTGGATCAAGCTCAGTGAGGTGGGAATTGACTCTTCCCCCTCGAAAACGGCAGAAGTACTGAAAGTAGAGATGAAAGTAGATATGATTAACAGGCTTGTGGAAGCTAAGAGCGGCTGTTATAGAAGTTATAAGCTGCTAGATGAATGTTTAGGTACGATCAAAAGTATTGCACCAAACGGGACCTTATAATCTCGATGACAGCTGTTCTCTGCCTCAACAAACAGGCAAAACATTACTACTTTTCACTCTTTCAGCCTGAAGTCGAATATGTGAGTATAGTCGTTAAACGATAAGTCGATACTGTAGTCGCGATATAAATACCGTGCCACGCGGGACTTCGATATTCGACCTCAAACTTGGGTAATTAAACTTTATTTACCTACAAATATACCGACAATAACGAAATAACGAAATACACCAATAAATACAACAATAATCAAAGGCTACCTTAATAATAATAATATGACGTCTTGTCCTTATTTACTTCTTATTGTGTAGTGCGGAGGAGGATGATAGCTTATAGTGTATTTGTAGTGTGCCTAGGGAATTAATGTAACCATATAACTAGAAGACGAGAAGAGGAAGAATAACTAGAAGACGAGAACAGGAAGAACTGGCTCACAGTTACAGCTCGCGCCTTTTATACGCTAGTCCCGCAGGAATGCGGCGAGGCGGAGCCTGAGTCATATCTGATAACGGTGCGAAACTGCGCTGCCGCAGGGCAGCTATATCAGATAACGGTGGGAACTTCTCCGCCGCGGAGCGGCTCATCAGATAACGGTGAGAACAGAACTACCGTAACTTCACGGCTTCAAAGAACAGAGCACATTCTTGAGAGAAATGAACAGAATTAGAGTTATCGTGTAATTGAGAGATACTGAAGTAATTCAGTATACTCCGGCCTAACCTAAATGAATCAGATGTTCCTTGACGGTCCTGGAGCCATGCTGTCGAATTGACGTCCTCCTCGCACTGTCTCACGTCCGGTCGTCGATGACGATGATGGTAGGCCCCTCCTTGTTTCCAGTTCAGTCAGAAGTTGGCGGTAGTGGTCGTATTCTTCCTTGATCCTTATTCGATGCTGTTGTGCGTTAGTAAACTGTTCAGGCTTAGGACAGATGCTAGCATGATGATCAGAGTACTCGTGTTGAGACTCCGGTTTGCCGTAGTTGCAATAGAAACACTTTACCTTCTTTTTACATTTCTCTCCCTCATGTCGTTGTAGGCACGCTCGGCATCGATCCTCATCAATGAGGACATCAGTTCGTTCCTCAATCGTGCGGTATTTAGGGCACGCGTCTGAATAGTGTGTTCCCTTTTCTAGGCAGTACACACACATCAAATGGTACTCGCTATCCTTCATCCGTCTGTCGCCATAGTGTCGTTCGCGCATGATATTCTCGTTCAGGTATCGGTCGACCTCGTGCAGTTCTTCTTCGCACTGCCTTAATTTCTTCTCGTACTCGTGCTTGAGCTCCTCGGGGTCTTCATCAGGTTGCTTTCTCTTGGAGCCTGCTCGTGCGCTCCTTGGGTTGTTCGTGGGCTGCTGAGTTGGTAGTGGTCGATTACGGTTCCTTGGCGTATCCTCGAGGCTCATCTCGTTGAATCGTTCATGGAGTTCCTCAATGTTGTGCAAGATCCTTTCGTTCTTGTCGTTCAGGTTCTCTAGGATGTAGTTCGTGTGCTTTTTGTAGGCATTCTCCAAGTTCTCCATGCGACGTTTGACCTCTTGAATCTCCTCTCGCACCTCGAGTTGCAAGTTCTCCATAGCAAGCCGTAGATCGGTCAGCACCTCATCCTCTAGCCTTCTCGTAAGCTTCGAATGGGATTTTGCCTCTTCCTTTGCTGATCTCTCTTCCTCCAAGAGTGCGTCAATCTGGATCAACTGGAACCGAACCATTCTGGATACGTTGCTCCTTTCATAGTTCCTGTGTATTTCCAGAATCTCGGGATATTTCGGATGTCCTGGCTGAGTAGGTTCGTAGAAGATTTCTCGATTGAGTTCGCCTAAGAATCCCAGTCGTGCCAGCTCGTCTGTTTCATGTGCTGCAACTAGAAGCTCGTACCACTCGTGCGCCATTACGAAGTTCTCAACGTTTCTCACTATGTCGCTCCTATGCTGTTGGTGTTCATAGTGCAGTGTCTTGAGCTTCACATAGAAGTGAAGGGCTCCCCCTCTTGCTTTGAGAAACTCGTCCTGGTTCGTCATGAGATTGACAAATTCCCTTTGTGCTTTCTCGATGATCTCTGTCGCCTCAAAGCATTTGTTCCCAGATTCTTTCAGCCTTTGTTGAACCATGGCTTCTGATGGTCGAGCCGGCGCATGTTCCAAAAATCGGAGTTTTTGTTTGAGTCTCGTTGAAGGCGTCTTTCCAAGTCGTCGGAGGAATCCATTCTGAAAGGGATTCCATGAAGTAAGTCCGAGAATGCGAATGGAGTGAGTTGATAGTCGTGCTGTAAGTTGGCAGAGTAGTTGGATGGTGCGGTTGTGTTGCTCATAGTGCGGTTATAGTTGCTTCTCCTCCAGTTTTGAGTGGTGGGAGTAATGGTTCTGTCGAAGACGAAAAAACAGCCTTACTGGTGTGCATGTCACTATCGTGCAGAAGCGAACGGTTAGGCATGCAACTGTTAGTAGTAGGTGGAAAATTAGTCGGATTAGTGAAGAGAGTATTGTGCCGCTGACACAGGAGTAAGTGAGCAGCAACGTTGCAGCTACAGCTGCTATTGTTAACCATAGTGTTGCAGTCCATTGAAAGAAGACATCGATCATGTGTCCAAAGTCTGGAATATTGATTTCCGAGAAGATTTCGCTTTCTCCATTGATTATTCGTCGAAGTGCCAAGTCGATGCTTCCAGTGTAGTGAAGTATTCCAGTTATTTCGAAGTTTGTGTGTGTTTTCCCGCACTGAACTGTGCATTTCGCGTGGAATCGTGCTTTGTCCGCGAAAAGGCGAATTTTCGAAGATGTTCCATTTGAGGTGCAGGGTATTGTGAAGGAGTTTTCTTCGCATCTGATCTCAGCTTCTTCTTTCGGTGATGAAGACTTACAGTTGACTTCTGCTAGTGCACCTTTTGCACAATTATAACATCCTTGACAGTGAGTGTTCTCAATCGTGCAAATGGCGTCCGAAACCACTGCTGAAGTTTGAAACGTCCCTCGGATTCGTAGGATGATTTCAGCGGTCGGCAGCTGCGGAATTCTGGCGACTAAGCGATTCTGAATCGTCCTTAATTCCACATTTGGACGGAGTAGCGGTAGTCTGGAATCGGTAGTGCGAATGTAGGATCTTAGGTTGACGTTTTTGCAGTGACATTTCATCTTTACTTCTGCTGGCGTGCATATGCAGTCTTCTATGACTTCGCAAGTCAAATTTTGAGCATCTTGACTTGTGCTGCATATCAACGGTGGGTTGTAATGCGATGGAGCGAAGGCGGTCTGATTTCCATCCGTAATGAAGGTGTTGGCTAGGACGGGAGTGGGCGGTAATCCCACTGACGATAAGGTGATCGTTAGCCACGAAATGCTTTTCGGTTGGTTAGGTAGGGCTTGAATGAGGAAGGTCTTCGAGTTAGCCCTGTTGCTGGCAATAGTTACGAGAAGTTGCGCGTTCTCTTTCCATCTTGTGCACTTGTAGAACTCATAGATGTCGTCGTTGTCCGGGACCAAGTAGATTCGGTAAAACAAACATCCTGAGCTAGGATAGAAGCAGTCACATCCTGGTCCACCACAGCTTTCTACACATCCAGTAACTCTTGGGAAGTGATTCGCGTTCTGTAGTTCCTGTAGTAGTGTTGATCGATTGACCGAACTGCATTTATCCCTAGTGCATGATCCAGCGTGTGGGCATCTCTTGCTATCCGGTAGTTTGTATGTTGTACTTCGTGTGTACAAAATGGTATCCTTTTCGCAAATCAGTTGAAGAGTTTTCCAAAGTAGTCGAATCTCTGTTACGGTAGAGTCATTTGACATCAAGCGAAGACATGCTTCCCTCTTGAAGGGATTGATTTTCACGACGTTCGTGGTATCGACTGAGCAAGTCGTGCCAATTTTTGATTGAGTGCATGATTCCATTTGCTGATGAAGTATGCTGACTTCTTGGCATCCCATCGATGTTGTTGCCAGTGTTACGAAAATCGCTAGCTCTGACCAAATTCGTCGTCGTCGCCGGTGCCTTGTTCGTGCAAAGATATGCAGGAGTGCGTTGTAAAGGCGCGTGACGAGAGTAAGCATTGTCTTCGCAATTAATATGGCGAATAGTCCCACAAGCCTTGCGAAGTTGACCATTGGTGTTCCAAGTACGATGGGAACAGCGAAGAAGACGTAGCATATTAGAAGAGTGACGTATAGTGCCAAACCAAATCCGATGATTGCTGCTCTTGGCCAACATTCTGGGTTGGCGATGTTGGCCACGCAAAATGTGCAGTCAATACTCGGGCAGAAAGGCGATGATTTGCAGGTAGTCTCTATGATGTCGATTTGTTGTCCGTTCGTTATTTTCCACTTCACCGTGTAGTCGTGTAGAGTTGCTTGGGGAGGGAATTTGACGACTTCAACCGCTCGAGGTGTTGGAAAGAAGACGCAGTAGTCCTCCGTGCAAACATCGTACGAATTGTTATTGACGGTTTGGGTGAGTTGTGCGCCACCTTCCACGCACAGCAGTTGGTGACTTTGGGGTGGGTCGGAACTGGTAACGGGGAAGGGGGTTAGGAGTAGGAGAAGTGTCAAAATCCATGTCATATTGCGGACCAGATTCAGGTGCGTGGTGTTTGCCGGACTTCCGTTGGCGTTGGTCTTGTAGTCTTCTGCATAAGTGTGTTGCTTCCGTTTGCGAAGATTGTACGGAATAGCAGAGGGCATTGCTGTGGCAGGTGACTTAGCTGCAGGTGGAGTAGCTGAAGTAGTTGATTCTGGCTCGCTGTCGTCTTGAACTCTGTCCATCGATGTTGAACCAATTTCCAGCGGAATTACGCGATTGATTGGACGTCGAACTTTCCTTTTACTGGGCAGCTCTATTATGACTTCGCGAATCGTTTTTGCCCGGTTTTGGTCCATGTTTGTAATTCGACCAATGCTCCAGGCATTCCTTGGTTGGTCTGGATCGCAGAGTAGAACAACGACCCCTTCTTGTGGAGTTGTTGTGGTACCTCTTTTCGCATCCATATTCCGTCTGTGGTGCTCTCGAAGACTTGTCAGATATTGCGTACTCCAAATGTGCCAGAAATCCTCGGTTAGTTTAAAGGAAGACTTTAAGGCGTTCTCCACTTGGAGTTGAGTCGCGAGTTGTTGTGCTTCTTCTGGAGTATGGTATGTAGGGTCGTCTGAAGTCGCACCAACGTAGTCTAACGGATAGTCTAGGATGATATCCCTCTGGATAAAGTCTATTGGGCGAATGATGGGTTGTTGATCCCAATTTTCCTCTTGATGTGTGAGTGGTCTTGAGTTCAGCACTGCTTCAATTTCTGCAAGCATCGTTCGTAGGACATCGAATGACACTTTGCGTCGACCCAGCGTCTTGTATAGGGATTGTTTTATGGACCGTATCAGCCTCTCGTAGAATCCACCCTGCCACGGTGCATAAGGGGTGATATGGATCAATGCAATCTCTCTTCTTGCAATCGCGTCGGTCGCGTCTGAGTGTTCCATCATCTGCTGTATCGCCTCGTGTAATATCTTTTCTCCTAGTAGAAATGTGGGCGCATTGTCGCAGGTAATGGTCTTCGGTGTGCCTCTCCTTGCGAAAAACCTTCGTAGTGCATTCAAAAATTTCTCCGTGGTCATGTCTTCAACTAGTTCCAAATGAACGAGTCGAGTTGTGGCGCATGTGAGGATGCAGCCGTAGGCCTTGTCCGACTGCGCTGTAGTATTCTGAATTGTAAGTGGACCAAAGTAGTCTAATCCTATATGTTCGAATGGTCGTGCTCGTTGTACTCGTCGTTCGGGCAGGCTTTCCATCTCCGGATAGCGGTAGGGTAGGTTGTTAAATTTTTGACATGGAAGGCATTTCCTGAGCAGCTGCGACACTTGTTGTCTCAGTTTGGTATCCAGTATATCTCTCGTACTGAAGACATTGTGTGAGCTACTCCTTTGTGATACTGGTTGTGAGTTTCCCAAATGATGAGCTGAGCCAATGCCGTTTTTGGTGCGATGAATATCGGTGTTCTTGCAGATGCAGCTATATCTGCGTGTTTGAGACGACCGCAACAGCGTAAGATTCCTTCGTCGTCCTGCTGAATGTTAAGGTTCTTTTGTGACTTGACGCGATGTTCGTCAACAAATACTCGTTGATGATCGCGAATAATGGCCTTCTTGGCTTCTTGCAGCTCTAAGCTTGAGAGTTCGTGTCTCGAACATGCACATCTTAGTGCCGGAATGGAGGAGAAAATTGCTTCCTTCCGAGCTGGTGGGAAGTTGTGTAGCATTCTTCTTAGAAGTCGAAACACATATGCTACCACTCTCTGGGCTTTGTAGAGGCTATGGAAGCGGGATAGGTCGAAAGCAGTGGTCGCATCGAGAGTTTTCTCTCGTTTTGTAGACAGCGAGGTCACGGCCACATTGAATGTGATCTCGTCATTTTCTTCCTCGTCTTGTGTTGTGATTGCGAACATTTGCTTGAATTCTTCCGTTGCAATAGTGCCATTCCGAATGATCTTCGGCCCGTTCCACCATAGTTGAGGTTCACACGATCCGGAATTGAATCCGCGTGTGCCGTAGTCTGCGGGATTCTTATTCGTTGGTATATGTCCAAATAAGCAGTTAGCTCCTTTTGATTCCAAATCCTTCACTATTCTCCTAATTTCCTTGAGGCGATTCGATACTAGGACTCCTACAGCTTGTCGGTCCGGTGGAGCTTTAATCCATCCTAGCACAATCTCGGAGTCTGTGAAGAACAGAATTTGCTGGATTTCCTGTATCTTGTTTAACGATGAGTGAACATAGTGTGCCAGACGTGCGCCAAGCGTTAGGGCATTCATCTCCATCTTCGGAATTGTAATAGCTGTCTTCAAGGCTGGGAGTTTCGACTTTGCCATAATTAGATTGGTTGACGAAGATGTACCGATATACACACATGCTGCCATAGCGAATTGGCTAGCATCAGTAAAGACGAACATAGTGGAAGGCTGATCACGATCTACTGCCTGTCGCTGTAGTTCCTTATAGAAAGTAGATATCCCAGTCGATATGATTAACCACTGTTCTCGAAGGTGTGGTGACAACGGTGTGTCCCAACTGTATTCGTCTTTCCACAGTGCCTGAAGAAACACTTTAGCCGGTAGAAGTACAGGGACCAGTAATCCAAGAGGATCGTAGACAGATGCAAGCTGCATCGTCACAGTGCGTTTGGTCACGATGCTTGTCGTGCTCATCGTGCCGCGGAGGACGATTGTGTCCTTGCTTGGATTCCAGCTGACTCCCAATACTTTTGGACAACTTGTTTTTGATCGGTCGTCGTCCGCCATCGTCTTGTTGAAGTCTTCATCATTTGATAAGAACTCTCTTAGGTTCATATTGAGTCCTGTAAAGATGTCCTTCGCGATGTAATACTTGTCTAGTGCCTCCTGTTTTGACTCTGCTCCTATGATTAGGTTGTCAACGTAGAGATTCTCCTTGATTTCTTGGCCCATACTGCTTCCTGAGGTCGTATTGTCCAAATGAAATTCGATCGTGGACGCCAAGAGGAAGGGTGATGTATTTAGACCAAAGGTGACTCTGGTGAAACGATACACCACGATGTTCTCGGGTGTGGGGGGACGTCCTATGTCTCTCACCCACATACAGCGCGTAGCGTCTCGGTCGATCTCCTGTAGGCGTACTTGTAAAAACGCCTTTTCGACGTCGGAGATAATTGCTATCTTATGTGCACGAAATCGTAGCAGAATGGACACCATATCTGGGAGTATAAGAGGTCCTTGATGAAGGACATCGTTCAAACACGGTTTGTCCTTGTGGTGCGCTGATGCGTCAAATACGATCCGCATCTTGGTAGTTTCCTTGGCGGGGGTTATTACCGCTTGGTGTGGAAGATAGTGAATTACCATCCTTTCAGTAGAATTATCTTGCGAAACTTCTTCAATGATGCCTTTTTCAAGTTGGTCCTTGAATATGCGGTCGTACTGCTCCAACATTGGTTTGTCGTGTGAGAGCATTTCTAGAACCTTGTGAAGTCGTTTCATTGCGATGGACTTGTTGTCCGGGAGTGAAGCGTAGTGTTCTTTCCATGGCAATCTAACGTAGTAACCGTCGTCTCTACGTTGTATGCTGTTACGAAATTCTTTCAAGACCTTGTCATGGGTCTGCTGCACTTCTGATCGAGTGGATCCTGTGAACTCATTTGTGCCCGAAGATTCTAGTGCCCAATATCGATCCCATGTTTCCTTCTCCTCATTGGAAGTAGTGATCGTGAGGGCTCTTGCCGGTTCCGTTGTCACTTCTGATTGACAACCGCTGACTATATACCCCAACTTTGTTGGTATCAGCTGGAGACCGGACGGGAGGATTAATCTCCCTATGGGCAACATAAAATTCCACAGGTAGTCACATCCTAACAGGATCTGTGGTTGTAGTGCAGACATTCTCCTTTGCATGGATAACGCAATGCCATGTTGGGCGATGAAGTTAAGATCTTCTTGACCGAGGTCTGCTTGCTCGATCGCACCCATAATGTATTCGCTCCTATATAGTCGTAGGTCATGTTGGCGACCTTCAATATCACACAGCTGCAGTGTAGTTATGCCGTATTCCTTTGATGCAGGCGACTGCGAGCTAAATGTGCTAATGACGAGTGTCGTATTGTCGATTATGGGTAATTCCAAATCGTCCGCAAATTCATTACTGATGAATGACAGTTCTGATCCAGTGTCCAGAAGTACGATTGCTTCGTGGATCCTATTCTGGGAATCCAGAACTTGTGCGGAACCCACTAGAAGAACAACCTTATTCCGTGGAGTTGTGTTGTCCCGTTGCTGTCTGTAGGTTTGCAGTACTATTGTATCCTGGATTGTTCTGCTTCTGCTGTGACCGCCAATTGCTTGAACAGCCTCGTCGGTTTACGTTTCGGAGTGTCCGCTGATGCCTCTTTATTTCCACGCGTCTGGTGTTGCGTTTCTCCTCTATTGGTATCCTTGGCTCGTGGATGTCCTGTTTTGGTGCAAGCCGCGGTGTGGTGCTTGTCTACGGGATGTCCTGTTTTGGTGCAAGTTTGCAAAGCAATCAATCGCACGATTCCAAGTTACCGCAGCTAACTACTTCAAAGCGCTGGAACACTTAAAGAAGCGCTACGGACAAAGAGACGGAATAGTCCGCGACTTGCACAAATCCTTGAAGAACTGTACAGCACCAGGCCCTCGCACGGAGGATCAGCGTCAATTGTTCGAGAAGGTATCAGCGATAGCAGCTCAACTGAAGGATCACGGTGAACATCTAGACAGTTACCTCACGATCCATACATTTCTACAGAAGTTCCATAACAGATTCCAGAAGGCAGCCATGGAGAAGTGCCTTCGACATGAAGTAAACTCCGCGCACCACGAAGCCGAAGAAGCACCACATCATACCGACTGGACACTGGATTTATGGCTGAATGCCATAGACGATATCATTTCTCAAGAAGAGAAACTGAAGGAGATGATGTCCGCAGATTTCTTAAGGGACACACCTCATCAGAGACCAAATACTATACGCCCAAGCACTATTCGAGCTCCCAATTGTTGTGAATATTGTAAACAAAAGGGACATAGATGGAATTCTTGCCAGGGAATTCCAACACCGTCAGCTAAAAGAGCGTTTCTCATAGAATCAAACAGATGCCTGAACTGTGGTTCGGACACGCACCGTGTCGCATCGTGTTTGAGCGGCAACTG